>CANSGD010000901.1:0-600000 GCA_947645195.1 Patellifolia procumbens
ATCACTTCTACTAGTAGTACCACCAATTTAGGAGAGGACATCTGTCTGTAAATTCCGAATTAAGCGCACAACAACATAAACAACAACAACAACAAGAAGGGGTAGAGCTCCTTAACAGTGATTTTGACATTTCTGGTTGAAACCCATCAAGGTTCCTAGGGGGACCCACATTTCTGGGGGTCCTCCTCCCATGGATCCCACCAAGAAGGTCTCTCTTTTCATCTCATCCTCATTTTCCATTGCCTTTCTCAAATTTCTTTGCTTACTTTCTGACTTAGCGAATTTTACCTGGTTTGATTTATTGCATTGACTTGGATTCAATTGATTTTTGTCTTTTGGTATATCATGCTTTATTTTTACAGATTTAAGGATTTTCTTATTGCTGTATCAAACCTATGCTCTTTTTTCATTGTCCCACTAATGTACATTGCATCTTTATGTTTAATTTTTTCAGATGAGTTGGGTCAGGATTTACTTCATCCAACTCTCCTTTTCAAACCCATTTGTCACTGTATTACTGTTATTTTCTTCACCTTGGGATGGGGAAACGGATGACTCTGACTTATTTTGTGAACCGGAAGATGGTCAGGTCATTGAAAATACATTTTACTTTCATCCCTACAAACATTGCTTTCCTTTGGAACACCCCCTTGTTGGCTATATCATCTTTTATTTCTTGTTTCCATTGACTCAAGGTTTTTTTTTTTAGACTCGGAGGACTGGATATCACCACTAGCATACCATTTTTTCTTCCAATCTGTTATATTCACAAGGGTGGGATGAACTTTACTACCATTTTGAGACTTATGTGGCGCTTAGTAGGTGCTGTCCTTGTATAGAGGACGGCTTGGGGACCAGGATATTCCTGAATTCTCTTTCTAAAATGCCGGCAACAAAATGAGATATCGGCGACAGTGGGTGCTTCTCAAATATGGCTGTTGAACCTCATCCATGTTTCCACCCTATTTAACCAGTAGTAAAAGGGGAATAGGAAGGGAGGAAAAATGTAATCAGTAGCTAATTTGACACCTAGGGAAACTCTTCCCTCTGCTTATTCTTCCCCTCTAGTGTCTAGTACACTCTGAACTCCGTTTCTCTTCAGAGTTTAATCTCATGATGGCCCTTTCTTCTGTCTTCCTCTTGCTCAGATTACATTCTTTAGTCTGTACTACTGTTCGACTTCCTTCTTGCTCCTTTTTTCTTGGCTTACTATTCAGTTCGTTTTTGGAGTTATGGCAATCGTTTGATCTTGCTGGTATGATGCTCCTGTCTTTTTGAATTAGGTTTCATTATCTTGCATGTTTTTACTTATTTTCACCCTGCAGTTTCTGCTGTACCTGCTTTTAGAATTTTCAGATTTTGCCCTTTTTCCATCCCTGCTCGCTTCCCTGACCTGGTGCTACTTGTCAGTCGAAATGCGTATTTGCCACTAGTCATCATCCTCATCATCTTCGTCAACACTGCTATACATAGCAGGTCACCTTAACCTGATGATGCCATACATTGATACACTAGCATCATTGTCCTTGTCCTCCTACTCCTCCTAGTGAAATAAGTGTATCCCAAACCAATGTAGGTGAACAAGTATACTAGGGCGCTTGAAACAACCATCATAAAGAAATTCGGCAGATTGACCTCGTAATTGTGGTTCCACTTTGAAACCAAGAGTGGATACTAAGAGGTGATAGTTGGAAAATTTGTCAAAAAGGACCTTTTAAAGAGTTCTTTTGTGAGAAAGGACCTTTTAAATTTTTTTTGGCTTTTAAACCTTAAACAAAAAAAATTTGCGAGGAGACACTTTTAGCTTGTTTTCCGATGTTGATCACCGGAAGCCTAAGCACTGCATTTAGCTATTTGCAATCTAATTTTATTATAAACATACATCTTTTACCAACTTTCCCTCCAATTATCCTCTATTCATCTTCTTCCTCAATCACTTTCTCTCAAAATTTCCTCCATTTTCAAAATCAACAAACCCAAACTCAAACTACATTTTCATGTCTAATTACCAATAATTAGTAAATCATAACCCCTTTAGTGTGTCCTTTACTTGTATTCAACACTTCACATCCTTCATATGTTCTTCACATGGATATTGATGAAAACAACATTGTTATCTAATTTCTCAATTAATAGTCTTACAAACTAATTTCTCCACACACACACCTAAAAAAAAAGAACCCTAAAACCTCACCTAAAACTTACAAATTGATAATTGGGTTGCTTCATTCGTCAAAACCACGGCCCCTGCCTTCGTTTACATCGTCGTTGTTGTGGTCGTTGCTCCTATTTCTATATATAACTATTGCTTCACCGCAATTTGAAGTTGAACAGTGAGATTATGATTGAGATGATGAAAAAGATGAAGTTAGGGTTTTGTTGTTGGTGAGATTAAGGTAGTCATTGATGGATTTTCATGAAAAGTGCTTTATTTGTGCTTTATTCATTGATAAGTTGTTGTGGTAAGGTCTTGTGGGAAGAGGGAAAAAGAAGATTAGAAGAATATGGTGAGTTTGATGTTGTGGTTGTTTATGGAAGAAGTGAGGAAGAAGACCAGATTAGGATTGCGAATAGGAAGAAAACATTAGTCAACGCCGGTTTATGGTGGTCAACGTCGGAAAACAAGCTCGACACCTCTTCTCGCAAAATTTTTTTGTTTAAGGTTGTTATAAGTTCCAAAAAATTTAAAAGGTCCTTTGCAAACGAAAGAACTATTTTAAAAGGTCCTTCTGACAAATTTCCTTGATAGTTTCCCACCATATGGCGGAGTGTACATTTCCTTTTATCCATATAACTCGAATAAAATTTATTCTCTGTCAAGTACCTTTCAGAAATTGCGTCATCTCTTTGAGTAAAAAAGTGAAGGACATTTCCTAAGCCATGCTTATTGCCATGGCTCACCGCTACTAATATTTAATTTTATTCTACCCATCAATTTTAAATCATACTGTCTTACAATAACTTTTTTGGGTATGCAGAGCTCCTTTTGTATGTTCAACTCCGTTCTCTTTTGTATATGCATGTTCCACTCCTTACTGGACTCATACTTAGCATGCAGTTCAATTTTGAAATCTGTTTTGTCAAGTTTACATATGGCATTGTCGAAAGTTAAAGTGATGACTCATAAAGTAATTGCTTTTGAATAAGGCCTCCGTTCTGGACTATGGTATGGAACAAATATGTTGTGGTACTTTGTCCATGAACTAGGCTCCCTTTTCCTTCCATGAACTTAGAAATGGTTTATTTCCCCCCCAAAAGAGTACATGGTCAGTTAGATTGGATGGCCTCCTGAGCCATGTTTATTGCCTCGGCTCACCTACACTAATACTCCCTCCGTCCCATTTCTCTATTGCATGCATGGGTCCATTATGATCATTTATATAATAAATTATAGTTGGTTGACTTTAAAAGCACTTCGTGGACCCTTCTGATATAAGTTGTGGACCTAATAGCAAAAACATTCTTATTTTCTTACAGAGACCCGTCTAGTGGAAAAAATAGGAAGTTTGTTTGAGAGCAACCATTTAAGTGAGAATGAGACGGACGGCGATTTTAATTTCATTCATTCCATAGATTCTAAAATCATACTATTTTCCATACCTTGTTTGGATCTCCTTTTTGTATTTTTAACTCCGTTCTTTTGGTAAATACATTTTCAACTCATTAGTGGACTCATACTTAGTATGTTAAGTAATTTTAAAACTATTTTGTTTAAATTGAATGTTAAGTAAGATGGCATTGTCAAAAGTTAATGGTGATAACTGCGTAATTTCTGAAGAAAAGGGCTTCCGCTCTGGACTATGCAATTGTGGACTCATACACCTTGTGGTACTCTATGCAAGTAGGCTACTTTTTATTCCATGAACATAGAATGATTTATTTTTCCCAAAATGGTCCATGGGGTCATTCTTCTCAAATAATTTTTTGCTCTTTAGGGGTAATGTATATCTTGACCTCTCCGTAGCTTGCTTTGGTGGGATGTAACATAATATTTCTATTGTATCCCTTTGCCATCATAATCAATACACTAAGCTTGCAGTGAAATTTATAACAGAAAATTCGTCTCTTAAAAGGCTCATAATTATCTAATTGGGACGGGTGATATGTTTAGTTATGTTGGTAACTGGCATGTAAGGATAGTAGAAAAGATACATCATACCTTGTACGCTACAATACTTGAGATGGTATAAAGTAGTTATAGTGCTACATTTTTCTAGACAGACATGTTCCGTATTAGCATTTAATCCTATGCATTTTTCTCCCAAAAGTTTCATGTACTGAATTGTTCTATGTCATGTTTTAGAACGCACCGGAAAATGATTTCTTTACAGAGTATGGAGAGGCAGCTATAAAGTTCAAGAAATTATTGGGAAAGGAAGTTATGGTGTTGTTGGCTCAGCAGTTGATACCCATACAGGAGAGAAGGTAGCTATCAAGAAGATCCACGATGTCTTTGAGCATGTTCTGATGCCACCAGGATTCTGAGGGAAATTAAGCTCCTGCGACTACTTCGCCATCCTGATGTTGTAGAAATAAAGCACATTATGCTCCCCCATCTCGAAGGATCTAAGATATCTACGTAGTTTTGAGCTGATGGAATCTGATCTCCATCAAGTAATTAAAGCGAATGATGATTTAACGCCTGAGCACTACCAATTTTTCTTGTATCAGCTTCTACGAGGACTAAAATATATACATACAGGTTTATTATCTTTTTTCTAAATTTTGTATAGGGAACTCTGACTAGGCTTTGTTATCTTGACAACTGATGATTAGCTTCTCTTGTCGATATTTCTGCAGCGAATGTTTTCCATGAGATCTAAAACCCAAAAATATCCTTGCTAACGCTGACTGCAAGCTGAAGATATGCGACTTTGGCCTTGCTCGTGTCTCATTTAATGATGCCCCATCTGCTATCTTTTGGACGGTATGCGACAGAACATATTTGTCCAAGTTCTCCCCAACCTAAGAATTATGTCATACTTCTTTTGTAGAATTGTTCTATCTTGCTAATAGACTTAACATATTATGTGGAAGACTGTGTTGCAACTAGATGGTATCGTGCTCCAGAACGTGTGGCTCCTTTTTCTCTAAGGCAAGTTTTTATGCTTGAAACTTATAGCTGATGCAGTTTATTTCTACTCGTTTCTTATACTGGTTCTAGAGTGCCTTTTCACAATTAAATGTAGCTGGGTTTGCTTCTACTTTTCTATAAGATGGTATTTGTAGAGATGTTGATCTACTGTAACCAACAGCTTCTATAAAGTTAACAATTCCATATAAGATATAAGTTTCCTGCAAGAATCAAAACATCTCTTTGCATGTCATTTTACATCCTTAAAGGCTAACGGCTAACTATCTTAACCAACTGTTAAATGAAGGAGTACAACATAGCCATTTGCAAATGCCTTTAACATGGAATGGAGATGAAGAGAATGAGATGGTTAATAGATTTGACTTAAAATAGTCCACAACTGAATATTCAGGCCTTTCGTCACTACTATGCTAATCATCACTTTAATTTTTTTGTGAAATAGCTATCTTAATAACTGGTCGCTTGTCATGAGATTTTTTTGTCTTGACCCATTAGTAATCAGGATTCATGCCTCATTTCAAACACTATGTGAGCTATTGTGCTCTTCATCCTATAAGTTACACACGTGCTTGATGTATTTGGACTATTTTCTTAAGATATTTTGCCACCATTCTCATACCTTGAACCAGTCCCTGTTGCCCGAGGTGCGTACACATGGAATCAAGACTCGGCCGTTACATAAAATGCTGCAATGAAAGTCACGCCCATCTCCCACGTTGCCCGTTACATACGGTAACTCGCCGTTTTAGAGCTTTATATAACCCGTTACATCCATTACTTATCACGGTTGGGAAAAAAGAAGTAAAAGGTGAAACATACATAAGTAACACAAAACAATAGGCACGTATCAATGGATGGAGCAAAACACGATGTAGTCTTTTGGTTGGGTCATATATATGAGTTACTTATCCCGATCCATATCTATTGCAACGCTGTTTTTACATTATTTGTGTACTCCCCTATGACCTTCCTTTGTGATTTATACATAAGGATAAATATAGTTATGTGGGATCTTGTTAGATTCGTCTCGATATATGCTTAATCAATGTCGACCTTTTATATTACTTAATTGAAATTAGGGATATGAACGTTAAAGTAAAGTATTGGGGGAGGCGCAATAGATATGGAACGGATGTAATATTATCTATTTATATTGATAGTAGGATAGGAATCTCATGTTGTATGTAGTTATTTATTCACCATGTATATATAACCGAACCATAGACAACTTTGGTTGTATGGTTATTAGAATTCTTATAAAACTTCAAAAAATGCAAATTGGAGGTTAAAAAATTTATTAGTGTGTTAACGCGATCTACCCTATGCGCTACTACAAGCCGCTTTTTGCGTCATCGCCCGTTAACGTGAATGCGATGGCATCCACAATTTTCTTATTCTTAAGCGGTACATGAGGTAGGGGTGGAGGGGGGGATTGAACACAGGCTTTACCTGTATAATCCTGACGACTTTCTTTTAGCCATACCTCATTTGAATTGTAGAAATGTTGTTTCTTTTAGGAACTTGATTTGGAGGACAAATTGCATATCCTACAGCCTACTACCTCACAGTAAGTAGTAAAGGACAGTTCAGTGAGTCATTTAACTTATTTCACTGGAAACCAAAGCTCACAAATTGCCCATAAATACTCGTTCAACTATTATTGGGGCAACTATAATTGAAATTTTATGCGCGATTTTTATCTGCAATGCCTACTCGTTTTAATTAGACCTGGTAAACGTGTCGTGTCGTGTCATTCGTGTCACCCGCTTACATAAACGGGTTAAACCCCCTCAACCCTAACCCGACCCGTTTAATAAACGTGTCGTGTCGTGTCAACCCGTTTACTTAAACGTGTCAAAGAGCTTTGACCCAAACCCGTTTATTCCGTGTCGAGTTCGGGTCGTGTTGGCGTGTCATACTGTTTTTACATACAAAAATTGAAAAATGAGTAATTTGTGTTATGTCATGTCAACCCGCTTAGTTGAACGGGTTGAACCCCTCCAACCCTGACCCGACCCGTTTATTAAGCGTGTCGTGTCGTGTCAACCCGTGTACTTAAACGAGTCAACACCTTCGACCCAAACCCACTAATAACGAGTTGATTTCGTGTCGAGTTGGCGGGTCGTGTCGTTTTAACACCTCTAGTTTTAATCTCTTGTTGTTCCTGAGTATTATACTTCGTATACTTACTCTACATGTGTAATACTTCCTCCGTTTTTTTTTAGTTGACACGTTTTGACTTTTGACACTATTCACATAATCTACTTTGACTATCTTTTGTGATTTATACGTAAGAGAAAATATAGTCATGTGGGGTCTTGTTAGATTCGTCTTATTATATATTTTCAAAATATCATATTTTTATAATTTTTACTAATCAATTTTCCAAGATAAAAGTGATTGAAATCACACGTTGGCAAACGTGATAAAAGAGACAGGTCAACTAATAAAAAACGGAGGAAGATATACTTTTTGCACAAGTCAAATGCCTATCTTTTTACCCGTGCAGTATACACCAGCAATCGATATCTGGAGCATAGGATGTATATTTGCAGAAATGCTCACTGGAAAACCATTATTTCCTGGGAAGAATGTGGTGCATCAGTTGGACCTCATGACAGACCTTCTAGGGACTCCTCCTCCGGAAGGCATTTCAAAGGTTAGCTCTTGTATTATTGAGTTACTCCCTTTCACATTAGTAGCAAAGACTGAGAATTTCAACTGGATTGCCTGTTGCTTACTCAAAATTATATTGCCTTTTCAATTATTTTTCGACAGGATGAAAGCTTATTTTGACATGTTAAGGTTTTTTTATAATATACTGCTTGTTTTGATGACATCTTCTTTCGTCTATTGATAGATAAGGAATGAGAAGGCTAGAAGATATTTAAGTAGCATGAGAAAAAAGACACCAATCCCGTTTTCCCAAAAATTTCCCAATGTAGATCCATTGGCTCTTCGCCCTTAGAGCGCCTTCTTGCATTTGATCCCAAAGACCGCCCAAGTGCTGAAGAGGTATGTAATCTGAACTTCTGCTCCTTCGTAATCTGAGATGTCAAAAACGCATACTGCGAAATTGTGTTGAGAAATATAGGGTCTCAAACATGATATTTTACCCGAAGCAAAAATTGATGTGATCAGTATAACCTGTTCATTTGTGGGTAAAAGCCTGCTGTAGGCCTACACCTACCTGTTGAATCAATTACCTATATTTGTAAAGTATGTAATTGAATTAGAAAACACAAAAAGTAGATCATTTGGACTCTGAAGAAACTCACAAGTGTTAGTAAAAAGAAGAGAAACAACATAAAATTCTTTCTGTTATGGACGTTGAGAGCAGTCTAATAAACGTCCATTGAATATTCCATTATATTTTGACGATTCTGAATATTTGATTACATGTACAGGACAGATTTTATTTTCCATATAATTCGTAATCAAGTTGGAATAGTCCTGCTGCTCAATATAATTCTCTTTCTTGTTTATATATAATCTTCTGACTCCTACGCATGTAATAAGATGCACTACTGGGTCAGGGTTGAACCGGATTCGAAGAATCTGAGTCACGCGCATGTATTTAACATCCCAAAACCTAGTGACCCAACAAGTAAATAACCTGAACCTTAAGTTTCCCAATCTGAATATAAATTCTGACCCACCTGTTCCACTTATCTACAAGCATATTGTGTCAGGTCATTCGATTGGGTAGTTTGTTAATCTGCAGGCATTGCTTGTCGTTTGTTTGTAGGCATTAACTGATCCATACTTTTATGGATTGTCAAATGTGGAGCGTGAACCTTGCACCACACCAATTTCAAAACTGGAATTTGAATTCGAACGGAGGAAACTGGCAAAAGATGATGTTAGAGAGCTAATCTATAGAGAGGTATGACTTGAAATTTGGCTATGTTCTGAAATATAGTAATAGTGTTCGGTATAACTTGATAGTAACCACTGCATAATATTATCCATGAAGTAAACAGATTCTAGAGTACCATCCCCAGATGCTTCAGGAATATCTTTGTGGCCAGGATCAGACTAGCTTCATGTATCCAAGGTATGCTTGTGTAATTTGTTTGTTTGTTTTTGTTTATAGGAAAAATCGCATCTTACCACCTAGACTTTTCACATTTTTGAAACCTCACCTTAATGATTTTCTTTTTTAAATTTCCACCTACCATTTCCAATTTTATTAAAAATTCTCACCACTTAACGGTTTTTGTCAAATTACGTTAACAAAACCGTTAAATGGGTCCCGCATATACATTTTGTTAACGAAATCGAACTTGAAATAGTTGCAGTTCTTTCCAAATAGTTGTAATTCGTTCCAAATTTGCTCCAATTTTGTTGAGATTTTTCCCTTAAATTGATGAAATTGACTTCGATTTCAACGTATATTAATAATACAATGCATAGTGGGGCCCACTTAACGGTTTTGTTGACGGAATTTAACAAAAACCGTTAAGTGGTGAGAGTTTTTAATAAAATTGAGAATGGCAGGTGGAAATTTAAAAGAAAAATTTATTAAGGTGGGAGTTTCTAAATACGTGAAAATTTTAGGTGGGTTTGAACAAAATATCCTTGTTTATATAATTATATCCTCGTGTTCTATATTTCCTTAGATGGGAGACTACTTGTCTCTGTATATGCTATTTACACTTGTAATTTGGTGTGTATGATTTGAAATGTGAATGAAACTAATGTGCCTGCTGCTACCAAGTTTTAATGACCTGAAATTGCATGTCTATCACAGTGGAGTTGATCGTTTTAAGAGACAGTTCGCCCATCTCGAGGAACACGGGGGTAAAGGTGAAAAAGTTCGCCACTCCAGAGGCAGCACGCCTCCTTGCCTAGGTAACATTGTTATAGCTCTGTCACAGACGATATAAGTGGCTTCTCCATTATTTTATATAGCCAGTAAGGCTTTGCCTCTTCAACTTAATTTGTTATATTTCAGAAAATAGGAAGGTTTCTCAATGGCCACAATAAATTTGTAGCTATAGTTGTAATCCCTTATTTTTATAGACTAATATTGTCCATTGATTTAGTTGATCTAAAAACATGAAAAAAAAAGTAAAATATATGCTATAAATCCAATAGAGAGCTTCTTCCCATTGTGTTCTACCATTTTCAGAATCAAAAGGACGTAGATGACAGTTTCTTAGAAAAAAAAGTTCGTTTATCAAACACCGAACACAAGAACTTCTCAAATCTTTCACCCACTGCCATAAATTATGAATAAAGATCATTATGATATCTGATACATACTCAAATCCTAAACTTCCAGCAACTTATATCAAAAGGCGTCATAAATTGCCCACCTTTCCTAACTTAAAATTCAATATTATGGCTAAGAACAATGTATAAATTATCGGAAAAAAGAATAATGTATAAGGCCTATTCTAATTAAACCTTGGAGATGAGTTTAGACGATATCCAAGGTTCAATTCTTTGCAAATTCATATCCAAAGTTCAATTCGTTGCAAATTCATGAAGCGTATAAATTAATGCTCAGGTTTAGAGAAGAGATAGATGAATAATGATTAGAGTGAACAAATGACGAGTAAAATCTCAAAGCTTGACATCATTGATTTTTTTTGCGAAGAAACATCATTTTTCTGATTTTATTTTTTCTGATGTTCTGAAGTCAATTAAATCGACGGATAAAAATGAGTTTATGAAAATGAAGAGTTGAGATTTATCAAATTACAATGGCTATTGCCATTGTAGAACTATCGCATATAAGTTCTAACACCTTATAAAATAAGCTTAACTTGAGATAAGTTACGAGATGTTTTATTAAGTCAAAATAAGTTGAAGAAAACAAACCTAATAGAACTATCCCAGAAAATATATGTTCTGATAAGTTTTAACACTTTATAAATTAAACTTCAATAAGGACGGATAAGTTGAGATAAGTTACGAGAAGTTTTATTAAGTCAAAATAAGTTGAAGAGAACAAACCTAAATGCTTGGCAGAAGAGACAAAGCATGAGAACACCATTGTTGATGATACAATTGGCTTTTATAATATACACAAATCTCTCTCCCCCTTCTTCAGGCCCAAAGAAAATGAAAAGGAAAATTTAAAGAAGATATAATCAAGTTGGCTTTGTGCCGCTTGTCTTCCTTTTGCAGCTTCGGAACATATTTGCTGTCTGGCCCTTGCTGATATTGTCTAATAATCTATTTCCATCCCACGTTTCAGGCAACGAGTTCCTGCACCTAAAAATGACGCAACTGAAAATAATGACTTAGAAGACCGAGCAGTTGCTTGCAATGATCCTGAAAGCCCTCCCAAGTCAATCACAGATGAATTGGAAAATGAAGTGCCTCAAAATGGTCAAAACAAATCAAATTACAGTGCTCGCAGTTTGTTGAAGAGTGCCAGTATCAGTGGTTCTAAATGTATTGGGGTGCAATCCAGAAGAGACCCTGAGGTAAGGGTGTCTTTCACGAACCTGTAGCTGCTCCTGCTTGTTTTTCCAGATCTGTTGACATAAAAGTTATGAATCTGAATGCAATTTGTAATGTATGGTACTATTCTGTTGTGTGATTGTTGCCGTCTTCCATGATTAACGAACTTGCAAATTAAACTTCCAATTAAGAGTTTTTTTCTAGACCTTCATTGTTACTCTTCGCTTTTCAGGAAGAACCAATTGAAGAACAGAATGAGGAGATAATTGATGGACTCGCCAAAAAAACAACAGCCCTTTGTACCTGATTACTCAATATGGTCGTGGATGAGAGGGGTAGTCCTTTTTGAAGTATCAGATTTCTCGTGATTTTGATTGAAATCTGTTCGGAAAATATATGCCACAAATCTTGTCAAAAGTTTCAGGACCTTTCAGGTTCCAGGTAGAAATCTACTGAGACTTCCTTAGTTCCTATTGTCATTTTTCACATTTGTTGTAATGTTATCATTAAACATCTAAAGTGGATGATAGTTAACATAGTAGATGGTGTCTTTGGATGTAGTGTCCAATATTTTGGGATTGAGTCCCGTCTACATTTTTCCCTTTATGGCTTTTTATAAGATAGATGAATCCTACACAATCAAACAAGGGTATTTTTTATATTTTTTTAATATTTTGTTGAGTAGAATCCCCTCCCATATTTTGGGATACCGTTATTTACTCTTTGTAGTACATAGCTTTGCCTAAACATTTCATTTGTAGAGTTGTTAAAACCCGCCACGAACCTGACCTTAAAACAACCTTAGAAAGTGAACATGCGAACCTGCCTTGTTAATCATTGAATTGAGGGCATTATGACCTGATTGCAGGTTTGACAATGGCTTTGATTGTTTGACTCTAAACTTAGGGTATTATTTCCTTTGTTTGACGATATTCGTAACATTAGCATAGTAATCACTATTTATCTACCAATCTTATGTTATATTTTTTTCACAAGTGTTTAAGAAAAAATTTAGTTAAGGGGTCTTATTTGATTTGTCTTAATGCATGCTATCATAATATCAAATTTTTAATTATCAATAATTAGAGATATTAAAGTTCAAAGTATTGCATCGGATAGTGTGCAAACAAGAAACGTTGCGAGTATTGCGAAACGGAAGAAGTATTAGTTATTTGAACCATTTTGATTGGTATAAGTATGGTGGACCGAACTAATGTCCTAGTCTTTTAATCCATAGTTAAATTCCTATTTATCATGTTTCATTAGTTTAATTAGTAGTTCAGCCAATCTTCCTTAATTTTGTCTGAACTAGTTGTTTAATTGAATATTAACTCTGAAAACCTGTCTCCTTGTGGATTCAACCCGTGCTTGCAAGGTTATGCTAACAACAGACACCGGGGACTTGTGGAATTACATTTAAAACACATCAAAGACATGGTAGATACCAATTCTTTTATCAAAAATAATGATCAAAATAGTGAACATGTGTCAGTTTTGGCACTTCTTTCACCAACTCTACTCCATCCTAACTTAAAATTTTCTCAAACGGATGCTTTGTGATCCTTGTGCAAGCTACCTTCATCTTCAATGAATAATAGGCGGATCTTTTGATAATCATGATCAATGTGCATCAAATTAACCTAAAAATCATCGAAACTCGTAAATAGGGGAGTAGTAGAACACAACTTATGTAATTCATGCCATTAAGTACCTAATGCCCTAAGAGCAGTTCTAAATGCAATCTAAAAATTATATATAAATGTGACACATCAAACTCCCCTAAGCTAAACCTTTGCTTGTCCTCAACTTTGAGAAAAGGAGGACAATGAACACCTTCCCTTCATTTGTTGCATAGGCCTTGAGGGGCTCAAGGAGAGAATAGGAACAATGTTAACTTTGAGAAAATATGGGGAGATAGAATGTGGAGGGAAGGAACAAGATTAAGCCTCCGTGAAGAGGGAATATATGGTGGTGAAATTGTAAAACATTCATCACATCCATACCCCTCAGTTTGATCATTCTTTTCAATTTCGGGAGTCAGATTATTATCAGTCACCTCTAAGATGACATTCTCAACACATTCATCATCACAAACATCATCATCATCATGTATCATCTGCTGACTATCAAATTGTTGCATAACAAGTGATTGAACATAATTTGCGATATGTTTCAAGTCGTGTATCAACTCTTTATTAAATTCTTCATATTGTTTACCAAAAGACTCAATCATTTGCATAATAGGCCTCAACTTACTGATGATTCAGATTGCGAATAATCATGGACTCCATGTGGGTCAGAAGGGGTATAATCAGTTGTATAAGACTCATTAGGGTAATGAAATTCATGGGAATTCATGCACACATTTTTTGGATATTGACCTTAAGAAGATGCATCAGCCACATTACTATTACAATACTCATTATCAAAATTATATTGTCCTTGAAAACTGGAATACTCATTATTATAGTCATATTGCCACAGATAGTTAGGATAACGTTCCCCATACGAATTATAATCACGCCACTCCATGTAAACTCGTACGTAAGAATGGAAGAGAAAATTTACAAAAAGAAAAAAAGAAAAAAATATTTATACAAGCAAAGTGGTCTGAATAATCGAACAAAAAGTGTTAAAAATAGACGTCATCCCAGCAACAGTGCCAAAAACTTGACATGTTTTAAATGTAATACCGCAAGTGCACGGTGTCTGTTTTTATCAGAGCCTTGCAAGTACGTGTGGAATCTACAGAAAGACAAGTTTTCAGAGTTAATATTCAATTAAACAGTTTCTTCTGACAAAATCAGGGAAGATTGACTGAAGTACTAATTAAATTAATGAAAACAAGATTAAAATAGGGATCTAACTACATATTAAAAGACTATGACATTAGTTTGGTCCAACATGCTTATACCAATCAAAATGGTTCAAATAACTAATAATATCTAGGTCTATAGTCAAACCATCAGAGTCAATGTTAAGCATGCAATCGGGTCATAACGCCCTCAATTCAACATATGTGGTATGATCTCTCATATCATCAGAATCAATATTGTGTGCTAAGCCTCTAAAAGTAAGCCTATAATATGGCCATACTCAAGTTGCCAGACATAATTCATGAAACTGCGCAATAACATAAACTGTGGATTCAAGAACAAATCACACTATAATTACCCTAATCACAACCTAGAATCAATAGCAATTCAAATAACAATTATGGTATAAATATGGCTTTCCTCCATAAAATTCTAGAAAGACGACTACTCACTCATAATTGAACGAACAATAATGAATACTACCTCCTTTTTTTTTAATATGTATGTTTGCTTTTGTGCGCGGACCAAAGAAAAATTGCAAAAGTAAGAGAGAATGTTAGTAAAAGTAAGGAAAAATGAAAAAGGTAGAGAAAAGGAAAGAAAAAGTAGGAGAGAAGTGTAATAATTGGGTGAGCCAACCTTCCATTTATGGGAAAAGGCAGAAAGGTGCATATTAAAAAAAACATCCAAAAATGGTAAAATGTGCATATCGAAAAAAAAGGAAGGAGTATAATATAAAAATCAAGATTTTGCATCATGAATGATTAAATAACTAAACTAAGAAATCAAAGATTAAGAATAAAAAACAATACCGATTAACGGAAAATAAAGAACTATATTGAAGCAAATCTAAGGTTCGATCGCCTTCGGAAGTAAAACTAAAGTGTTTCTCTATTAAAACGCGTTTAAACCTAAACTATGAATGCTGGAAAAATAAAGGATAACAAATAATGAAGCTAAACTATTTATAATAAACTAAGAAAACGATATAAAATAAGTCAGAGAAAGCGAATCGACCCCTCTATGTCGCCTAATCTGGCTGAGCCAAAAATCATTCCTCTTATTCATGCAAAACAGCAGCAACATTACAAAGTTGGCCCCGCCAATCAAGTCGTGGCACCCGCCCGATCCGGCGGGTAAACTGCGATTTTGCGTCAACTTGGCGAAGGTCGTATCACTCAAATCAAAAGTCCGTTTGGGGTGTGTGATATCACGTATTTATATAGACTTTTCTCCCTTATTTACGAGCTAAATTGTGCGTCATTTGAGCTCTTCGGAGCTATTTTGTGCTAACTATCGTTTATAGTTGTGGTTTTGTGTTTTAGTATTGAATTGCAGGTTTTAGGGAGTTTTCTCCTTATTTCCGAGTTATTTGGAAACAACCACGGCTTTACGAGATGTTACGAGGCACATAGGATGGCTCACGAGCTTTATGGATAGTGTAGGAGGTCCCAAGACCTCTAAACGTGAAGAATTGAGAGCGAAAGAGTCAAAAAGGAGTTTTCGGTACTCTGATCGGGCAAGAAATAGCCCGATCGGGCGGTGAAGTTTCGTACCCGATTGGGCGAACATTGCCCGATACGATCGGGCGAGAAAACGAACAAAATGAAGTTGGGAAAATTAAGCCCAACCTGATCGGGCACAAAAGACCCAATCGGGTGAGCGATCGGGCGGACCCATTTCAAGTCCAAGACAAGCCACATGCTGTGTGTTGGAGAAGAGAACATTTGGGCTCATAATGCTCCAGGCCCGATCGGGCAGAGTCAGCCCACCCGATCGGGTGGAGGCCCAGACCTCCATATTTTAATGCTGCTTGCTGCTGTGACGCGTGAAGCTGCTTGGGCTTTGTGTGCCAAACCCAATGAAGCTGCTTGCATATTGCTGTTGACACGTGAAGCTGTTGGGCTGTGTGCAAGAGGGAGAAGCAGCTTTGCTGAGGACCCGATCTGTGACCCGATCGGGCACTGGATAGGGTGGGCCCATTTTAGCCTAACTTGTTGTGCTCCTATGCGTGGAAATCAAGGAAAATTATTGGGTGATTTTTGTGTGGACCCGATCGAGTGGCCCTTTGCCCGATCGGGTCCCGTGCTCGTATTCGGGAAATTCTATCTTAGTTTCCGTTTTTAATTAGACTTTGGGGGTATTGTAAATACCTTTTCCTCATTATTTTTAGGGACATCTTTTTATTCATTTTTATTTCCCATAGTTCTTAGCTTAGTTTTATTTTAGTTTAAACACTTTAGATTAGATTAAAGGTGATTGAACCTCGGATTCGATTTTAATAAAAGTTCTTGCTTTCCGTCAATTGGTATTCTTCTCTACTCTAATCTCTTTTATTGTTCTTGATTGCTTAGTTTAATTATTTATTCATTCATGATGCAATTATTAGGGTTTCATATTAGATTAATTATTGTTGATTCAATTATGAGTGAGTAGTTTAATTTCTAGGGATTTAGAGAGGGAAGCCATGTTTATACCTTGATTATTTGAATTGCTATTAGTCTCTAGGGTTTGATGAGATAGGTTATGGTGTGATTTGTTCTTATTGAGTAATTAGCGTTATTGCGCATTTTCTTTGATTACTTGAGGTTAATAATCGTTTGCACAGATCCATCTTACTTTTAGAGGCCTAGTACACACTAGTAATTCTGATTATGTTTGTGAACATGCTGCATATGTTGAATTATGGGCGTTGAGACTTAACCATAGCTTGACACGGCTCTAATCTATCGATTCTCGACCTAGGCTCTGGTAGTTATTTGATCCTTTGATTGGTATAAGCATGGTGGACCGAACTAATTCCCTAGACCTTTATTTTATAGATTAAAATCCCTTTTTATATTGCATTCTAGTGTTTGATTATTAGTTCAGTTGATTTCCATCTGATCTTGTCTGAAGTAGCTTTTTGGCTGAATAATAACTTAGAACTCCTTCTCTCTGTGGATTCGACCCTACTTCCATTGACTATCATTGTTAGAGGACTGTAGGAATTATCTTTGAATAGGTGATATGACTTTAGCCTATCAAATTTTGGCGCCGTTGCCGGAGAGACGGCTAGTTTTCTAAGTTTTTGTTTGGTTATTTGGTCTACTTCTCTGTACCTCATTGGAACTTCATCGTTCCAATTGAGGTACGTTTTACTGCTTCTTTTTGTTTCTTTTGTATGCCCAGGTCTCAAAGAAACGGTTCCCCCATCCCAGCGGATCCCGATCTTACTAGGACAATCAGGCGAATTCGGAAGAAAATTCAGAGAGAAAAGCAGTCTGTTCAGCTGAGCACCTCTGGATCAGACACCTCGAGTTCAGTTATGTCTAAATCACTGAAGTCATATGGGGTGCCCAACCCAGATGGTCTCTCCACTGGACCTACTATGGCCACCATCGCCGCAGCGAATTTCGAAATTAAGCCTGGACTCATCAGCATGGTTCAGCAAAATCAATTTGGTGGGCATCCTACTGAAGACCCGGCAAATCATCTGTAGTGGTTTCAACAGCTTTGTCGAACCATCAAACATGCCGGCGTCACTCCAGATCAACTAAAAGTCATGTTGTTCGAGTTTTCATTGAGAGATAGAGCCCAGAAATGGTTGAACGACGTGAAAGAAACTAAATGGAGTGAGATTTCTGCTGCGTTTCTGAGAGTGTACTATCCACCTACAAAGACATCAGAAATCAAAAACAAACTAGCCACGTTTTCCTAAGAGCCCGATGAAAAATTACGGGAAGCGTGGGCTAGGTTCAGAGATTTACAGAGAGAGTCTCCACATCACAACATGGACAAATGGTTCTTGATGCAGACATTCTACAATGGTCTGCAGCCTCAGACGAAGAGTATAGTTGATTCGTCTGCGGGAGGAGTTTTTCTTGATAAGGAAGTGGATGTAGGCTATGATTTTCTTTCAAACCTTGCAGCCAATGATCATTCCACCTCCCGCAGCCTTACGAGGAAAGTATTGGAGGTAGATGCCATTGCATTATTGACTTCGCAGATAGTGAAGCTGAGCCAGCAGATTGACACCTTCAAATTCTCTTCCTCGACAACACCTGCCTTGAGTATTAATGCTATGTCTGCCGTAGCACCAATTATTTCATCTTACTGCGAGGTATGTGGTGTTCAGGGTCATTTTGGGCATGACTGCCAGTTCAGTCAACTTCAGATGGATCAGGCAAACGCCTTTCAACAGAGACAACCAAACTTTCCCCCTCCACATAACTACCAAAATCCACAAAACCATCAACCTCCACCTCCACAAAACCATCCAAAACCCTTATACTATCAAACCCCACAAAATTTTCAGAGATCCCCCACCACAAAACTTCCATAACTTCCAAGCTCCACAAAATTTTCACACCCCACCTCCACAAAACATAAACCCACAAGAGCCTTCCATGTCTGAAGTGATGAAGCTGATGTTGAGCATGCAAAAGACTAATGAGGAGGCGCAAAGAGTTCAAGAGCGATAAATGCTAGCTATGCAGAGAGCTAATGAGGAAGCACAAAAATCCCAAGAGAAGCACATAAAACTTCTCGAGACTCAAATTGCACAATTAGCAAGCACTAATGCTCAGAGGCGTCAAGGGGAATTGCCAGGGCAACCCATTCAGAGAGAGCACGTGAATGCCATCACTCTTCGTAGTGGCGCCGCTTATGATGCTCCTCCATTGCCCATTGATGAGGTTACCCCAACTACGGGGAAGAAGAAGGTGGTAGAGGAAGGAAAAGAGAAGAGTTCGACGTCTGAAGTCGACTTATCTGAGGAAGCTGAACAGAGTGGGAAGAAAAAGGAGAAGGTTTATGAAACGCCTTTACACCAAGGCTACCTTTTCCTCACAGGATGCAACAATCCAAGGTCGATCAGCAGTTTTGTAAGTTCTTGGCTATGGTCAAGAACCTTGAGGTAACGATTCCATTCACAGATTTAATTACCCAAGTTCCAGTTTATGCCAAATTTCTGAAAGACATGATAACCAAGAAAAGAGACTTTTGTGGGGTAGAACGTATCGCTCTTACTGAAGAGTGTAGTGCTTTTATTCAAAATAAAACCCCACCAAAGTTGAAAGATCCTGGTAGTTTTTCTATACCCTGCCATCTTGGACCTATTTTCATTGATAAAGCCTTGTGTGATTTAGGTGCT
Organism: Patellifolia procumbens; assembly: GCA_947645195.1. Taxonomy (NCBI): domain Eukaryota; kingdom Viridiplantae; phylum Streptophyta; class Magnoliopsida; order Caryophyllales; family Amaranthaceae; genus Patellifolia; species Patellifolia procumbens. The sequence continues at coordinate 19,463 of CANSGD010000901.1, forward strand.
TCTGTTTCTGTTATGCCATTATCTATTTATAAGAAACTGAACATGGGAGCACTTAAATGCACACAAATCACTTTACAAAAGGCTGATCGTTCTATAAAAATACCCCCAAGGTGTTTTACAGGACGTTCCTGGGACGGTCGGGAAATTCTACATTCCTGTTGATTTTGTGGTGCTAGATATGGATGAGGACGCCCATATTCCTATTATCCTGGGTAGGCCGTTTTTGTATACTGCTGGTGCTGTCATTGATGTCAAGTCTTGGTGTTTAACTCTGAGTGTTGGTGATGATAAAGTGATTTTTAAACTAACCAATGCTGTTAAGGCACCTATCCTTGAACAATCTTGTTGCAGGGCTGAGGTTTTGGATGAAGTAGGCGTGGAAAATGTTCTAATTCCACCTAAGGTTGCCTCACCATCTGGAGGTATCATAAAGAACATTTGGAGAAGAAAAGTGTTTGATGAGGGTGGCTCTCACTGCTATCCCCTCCTATTTGAGAGATAGAGGATTATGGTCGTGCGGGACCTTTATAAACCAGCGCTGTGCGAGAGGCAACTCGTATTTTTCTCTCCCTTTTCCTTTTCTTTTTATTTTTCTTCTTTTTTAGTGAGCGAGAGTGAGGGTACTAACATTGTTTTTCCTCTTAGCATCGTCCTTTGTTACCTTTTGGCATTGAGGACACTGCCAAGTTCAGCTTGGGGGAGGATTTCTGTTTGTATTCTCTATCTCTTTTACTGCTTTCTAGGATATGTTTACTGCTTTCGAAAAATACTGTAAAAATCAAAAAATATGGTTCCCATGACTGGTTTAGTTGCCTCCCTGTGCCCCTTGTTGTGCTCTTATTTGAAAATGATTTGACTCTGTTTTCTGGATAGTTGGGCATTTGTGATCTTGAGGCTATGATTTGATGTTTGATTGCTATGATTTCGAGCGATTTTGGATTATATTAGACTACATTGTGCTGCATGCCTGAATTGGTTAGACTGTGAGGCCTCTTTGTAAGCCCATTGGATTTATATTATTATCCAGTCTATTCTTGTGTGTTAGTTACTCTTTAGTGGATTGATTTTGACTTTGACTTCGTACTTGTCTGATATTAGATAACTTGTAGCATTTGCTGTGATAGAGGCGTTCTTTTGTCTTATTCTTGAGCTTCATAGTGAATTTTTGATATACTTTTATCCTCCTTAGCCCCGCTGAGCCTAATGACTTGTTTCATGTTACTTAAACCCCTATTATGAGCCCATGGCCTTTATTTCGATATTATTTCCAAGCCTAGCTTGGAGGAGCTTTTGTATGGGTTGAGTTTGAGATTGGTTTCATGGTTTGGTTTGGTTGTTGAGGAATTAAAAGTATATTTGTTGTGGTTTGAGTGTGAGAAAAAGAAAAGAAAAAGAAAAATTAGAGTTGCGTGAATGAAGTTCAGAAAAATGAAATAAAAGTTCAAAATAATCCAAAGTCCTTCATTCACGTACGTTCATAAAGAAAAATTCGCTTCATTGCTTAAAAATTGGGTCTGTTATGAGTTTTACATTGATTTATGAGAGTTGGGTTATTTTACGTGGTTTTATGGTGTTGTTGGGAGTTGTTTAGGCCATCTTAGGCCTTGTTTGAGTGATTCATGCTCCCCCTTTCTCGGTTTTCCACCACATTACCTAAAAATATCCCCTGCCTCTTACCTAAGCCCCATTACAACCCTATAAAGTCCTCTTGAGCTCGTGTCTGCATTGTTTATTGGATTGATTTCGAGTCAGTTTGTCAAAGTTAAAGAGCATGTCTGCTACTTGAGTCGACTTGACTAGGATGAACGTCATTTAACCTTATTAAACACATGAGAGTGTGAGTGGGAAGGGCATTTACGGTCGGGCTGGTGAGTGTTCAGGCCTATTCTTTGCCTGCTACAAAATTGAGAGGAGTGACACCCTTGTGAGGGCCTTTTCAGGATTTGTATGCCTTGTGGATGCTTGAATTTGATGAATTTCTTGGATGATTGGTGGTTGGATGGATTTGACTAGACAAACTTCAATTTTTCATGCTTGAACGATTCTTAGTCTTGAAAACGTTTTGAACTTTTCTATCTATGGGGTGAGGCAATCGATTCCATGTTCATGTTCTGTTTGCTTGAGGACAAGCAAAGGTTTAGCTTGGGGGAATTTGATATCACGTATTTATATAGACTTTTCTCCCTTATTTACGAGCTAAATTGTGCGTCATTTGGGCTATGCGGAGCTATTTTGTGCTAACCATCGTTTATAGTTGTGGTTTTGTGTTTTAGTATTGAATTGCAGGTTTTAGGGAGTTTTCTCCTTATTTCCGATTTATTTGGAAGATACCACGACTTTACGAGATGTTACGAGGCACATAGAATGGCTCACGAGCTTTATGGATAGTTTAGGAGGTCCCAAGACCTCTAAACGTGAAGAATTGAGAGCCAAAGAGTCAAAAAGGAGTTTCCGTACTCTGATTGGGCAAGAAATAGCCCGATCGGGCGAAGTATTATTGATCGGGCGGTGAAGTTTCGTAACCGATCGGGCGAACATTGCCCGATACGATCGGGCGAGAAAACAAAGAAAATGAAGTTGGGCAAATCAAGCCCAACCTGATCGGGCACAAAAGACCCAATCGGGTGAGCGATCGGGCGGACCCATTTCAAGTCCAAGACAAGCCACATGCTGTGCGTTGGAGAAGAGAACATTTGGGCTCATAGTGCTCCAGGCCCGATCGGGCAGAGTCAGCCCACCCGATCGGGTGGAGGCCCAGACCTCCATATTTTAATGCTGCTTGTTGCTGTGACGCGTGAAGCTGCTTGGGCTTTGTGTGCCAAACCCAATGAAGCTACTTGCATATTGCTGTTGACATGTGAAGCTGATGGGCTGCGTGTGCAAGAGAGGAGAAGCAGCTTTGCTGAGGACCTGATCTGTGACCCGATCGGGCACTGGATCGGGTGGGCCCATTTTTAGCCTAACTTGTTGTGCTGCTATGCGTGGAAATTAAGGAAAATTATTGGGTGATTTTTGTGTAGACCCGATCGGGTGGCCCTTTGCCCGATCGGGTCCCGTGCTCGTATTCGCGGAAATTCTATCTTAGTTTCCGTTTTTAATTAGACTTTGGGGGGTATTATAAATACCTTTTCCTCATTATTTTTAGGGACATCTTTTTATTCAGTTTTATTTCCCATAGTTCTTAGCTTAATTTTATTTTAGTTTAAACACATTAGATTAAATTAAAGGTGATTGAACCTCAGATTCAATTTTAATAAAAGTTCTTGCTTTCCATCAATTGGTATTCTTATCTACTCTAATCTCTTTTATTGTTCTTGATTGCTTAGTTTAATTATTTATTCATTCATGATGCAATTATTAGGGTTTCATATTAGATTAATTATTGTTGATTCAATTATGAGTGAGTAGTTTAATTTATGGGGATTTAGAGAGGGAAGCCATGTTTATACCTTGATTATTTGAATTGCTATTAGTCTCTAGGGTTTAATGAGATAGGTTATGGTGTGATTTGTTCTTATTGAGTAATTAGCGTTATTGCGCAGTTTCTTTGATTACTTGAGGTTAATAATCGTTTGCACAGATCCGTCTTACTTTTAGAGGCGTAGTACACACCAGTAATTCTGATTATGTTTGTGAACATGCTGCATATGTTGAATTATGGGCGTTGAGACTTAACCATAGCTTGACACGGCTCTAATCTATCGATTCTCGACCTAGGCTCTAGTAGTTGTTTGATCCTTTGATTGGTATAAGCATGGTGGACCGAACTAATTCTCTAGACCTTTATTTTATAGATTAAAATCCCTTTTTATATTGCATTCTAGTGTTTGATTATTAGTTCAATTGATTTCCATCTGATCTTGTCTGAAGTAGCTTTTTGGCTGAATAACAACTTAGAACTCCGTCTCTCTGTGGATTCGACCCTACTTCCATTGACTACCATTATTAGAGGACTGTAGGAATTATCTTTGAATAGGTGATACGACTTTAGCCTATCAGTGTGCGACCTATTGTTGGAAAGCCCTTGAAATGTAGATTCCATCCCAACTAGAATTTATTCATTATCAATTGTCTATCAAAAGTTATGATCGAAATAGTGAACATGTGTCAGTTTTGGCACTTCTGTCTCTAACTCTTTGCTCCATTTTAACTCAAAATTGTCCCAAACGGATGCCATGTGATTCTTGTGCAAGTTACCTTCATCCTCAATGATTAATAGGCTAGATCTTTGATAATCATGATCAATGTGTATCAAATAAACCTGAAAATCATCGAAATACGCAAACGGGGAGTAGTAGGGCACAACTTACGTAATTCATGCCATCAAGCACCTAAATGCTCTAAAAGGAGTTTTTAAATGCAATCTAAATGCATCTGAAAACTATATATAAATGTGACACATCAGTCTTTTTTTTCTTTACTATGTAATCATAAGTAAGACCCACAAGGAAAAATTGACACCAACGATGTCCATTATAACCGGTTTTCTATTAGCAGTACTAACTATTAGTTATCTTGGAAATAACGCTAACTTTTAAGGGTACATTCTACAAATATTTCCAAATGATTTTTTTCCTTATCAAACAAGTAAAAAAAATGAAGGATTTCATCTATAATGGTCAAATAGAGAAGGCAAGAGAGAAAAAAGATAATGTTTGCTCAAAATAGATAAATCTTATTATTTTATCTAACAATGGGTAAGTAGGGTACTATTATTGGAAGACACCTCTTAAAATTGGGACCATTCAGTGAGGCGGAGCAGGCGGGGCACCCGCCTAGGACCCAAGGGAGGAAGCTATGTTTTTTCAGGTTAAATACATTTAAATTTTCTTCGAGCATTGGTTGAACAAGCTGCACATGGAGCCCAGTGGTAGAAATCTCCACGCCTTACCATCCTAATGCATCATAGGGAAGAGGTTCGACTCCCAGTAACTGCCACACCCCTTCATGTTTTATTTTTATTTTTTCCTCCATTCTTTCTTAATTCAACCATCTTTTGCTTTTGCTTTTTCCCCCACAATTCTTAATTCAACAAATGACCCTTGTCCTATATCATTTTTTTATTTCTTTCTTAATTAAATCATGTGTAAAATAATTATGAGGGAAAATCATGTTAGATTAAAACTTTAATATCTAAATATTGTGTTACTAATCTACTGTCGGTTACTTAACTTTATTTGTTTGGTTTTGTTCAGCCTCTGTCAAAAAAAAGAAGCGGTAAAACTTAATAATCATATAGTTTAATTATAGGAAAATTCCCAATGGTATGCCTCTGCTTTTCAGAATTCCCAATGGTATACCTTACTTATTTTTTATCTCAATGGTATGGTTAAATGACCAAATGTAGCATTATTAACAAAATATTTCATTAATTAACAGAATACTCTGTTAAATAATAAAAACACACCATCCAACCACCCCATTCTCTCTCACTTACCTACATCATCTGTTTATCTCTCGTCACCAACCACCTCCCATCTCTCTACCGCCATTGCCCTTTTCTCACTTCTAAGCGCACCGTAGGAATGGATTTCTAGCCCCACTGCAATACGCAAGGCACTACAAGCCCTAAAATCCTTCGGGAATCAATGAAAGTTATCGACTTTTGCGCCAAATCCAGTACCTACTACATTATTTAGTTTTATTTTTCAAAAGTTGGGAAACTTAGCAACTAATATGGCTTCAATTGAATTGGGATTCGAATTAAGGGGTCAGTGACTATTTTCTTAGGGGATTGCGTTTTTTGAGGCTGTTGTTTGGTTGTCTACTGGGTAGTGATGGTTTGATGGAATCATTTTCCCTCCAAACTCTATCTTAGGCGCCTTACTCTATCATTTAGGGTTTGGTTTCCTACTTTGAAGGGAAAATGAGAACAACAAGGAAAATGATAGGCTTTGGACGTCTAAAATGGAGGGAATTGAGCAAGGGACGGCCTCAACCCTAGTTAGGATAGATTTTTAGCTTAATTAATTTATTTACTTTTATTTTCAGCATTTATCTTTTAGAGAGTCAAGGACATGTATTTAAAGGACACATTTTCATTTGAATAAAATCATCTTAGACGTTATAAACATTGAAACTTTCGAGTTTTATTTTTGCTTAGATTAATTCTCTATTAATCCAAGCGCCTATGCTAGCTTGATTTTGAGCTTGAATCAAGTGGTGTTCTTAGGACCTTAATTTGACTTAGTGGTGCATCTGTATCTAAGTTAATTTAAGTAAGGCTTAATCTATCAATCATATTTCATAATCAAACCTATTCTGCCTAGAGCATAGCCAGAATAAAACATCATGGGCCAAACTCTTACCACTAGACCAAGCCAAACTTGGTTTTTTCACACTACATGATATCAATTTTTTAAATACTATTGAATTCAATACACAAAAATCCAAGAACATCGTTGGGACCTAAAAACTAGTTCTCTTTTATAAAGTGAATTAAGCTTTGGTTTTTTTTTCCACCAATGTGTAACAACTTTTTTAGTTACCATTATCTTTGGCAAATAGATTAAGATTTTGTTTTTATCTTTCGAACAAATGGAGACAACCTTTTCAAGGCCACAATTATTATTCTAAGAACATGTTTGGAATGAGGGTAATTGTAATTCCCTGTGATTTTATAGATTTTATAAATATATTTAAAGTATATTTATAAATGGTTTTCATATTTAATTAATTAAACTATTTAATAATTGACTATTTGTAAGTCAAACGAATATTTAAATGTTTTAAATAATCATATATATTTTGGATTTTGGACTTTTAAATTTATTAAATACATACTTGAATTTTGGGTCATGTTTAAATTAGTTTTAAATATGGGTTGATGAGCCCAAACCACCATTTGAATTGATGATCAACTTAAAAGTCAAATTAAACCCTAATCAACTTGTACTAGCTTACATATACTACCTCCATTTCTTTTTAAATGGAACATAGAGAAAAACACACAAACCAAGGAAACTAGAGAGAGAAAGAAGGGACCACATATTTATAAGGGTGGATGAACTTGGTGAGGGTATAGTTGTAAATAAAAAGAAAAAAAGTTTCTAGTTTAGGAAACGTTCCACTTATTTTGACTGTTCCATAAAAGGAATACGTTCCATTTAAAAAGAAACGGAGGAAGTATTATTTTTCTTTAGGCAAACCTATAAATACTTCCTCAAACCCCAAAAACCTCACCTTACATATTTTATTTTTCTCTCTTTGTCTCTATCTAAACCGCCGGCTCCCTCCCCCCTTTCTCTCGGTTTTCGTGCGCTAGCAAGTCACCACCCTCTTTTCTGTCTTCACGGTGCAGCAGCATCCACACTCACTCTCTTCCTCTCGTTCTTCTGTTCGCTAGACAAAGCACAACAGTCGCGCGTGATTCACACGCGCCATCGCTGCTGTGCCAGCTACCTCACGCACAGCCAGTCGCAACTCGCACGTCCTCCTCTTTGTTTTCGGTTTTCTCGTGTTTCGTCCGGTTAATTCTCCTCCCTTTTTATCTATTATATTTATTAATTAGTTTTTTAATTAAAGTTGTGACTTGTGATAGATGTTTTATAAATAAAGTTTGTGACTTTATTGTTTTAGTAAATAAAACTCTGCTTTTTATGATTTATGATTTGGAATTATAATTTAACATTTATTAATTAAATTTAAAGTGAGGTTTAAATATTAAAGTAATGATTTTAAGGCTTTAAAGACTAGTTTGATAGTATTATATCAAAGGACATTAAAAGTTAAAACTTTAGTGTTTTTGTGAATTACTGCCATGAAAGACTAATCTCTAAGCAACTTATTACCATATTTACTAATTACACTACTATTGCATAGTTTGAGCGGTCAAATTATATTTAACATGCTATAAATATTTTTTATTCAATTTTACAATATTCTAAAAATATATGTTATTGATATATGTTATGGTAATGGGCACGTATTTCGAGACCACATTTAATCATGATTTTTTTGAACTGAAGACGAAAACGGATACCGCTGTGCACCCTTTATGGGTACAAATTTCGAGAATCCCTACGAAACAAGTACTAACAAGCCGGATTTTGAGCAAGTACTTCGAGACGAGTATTTCGGACTGAAGACAATGTTTTTTCAAAAAATGGACACCGCCGCGCACCCTTCATGGGCACAAATTTCGAGAATCCCTATGAAACGAATACCAACAAGCCGAGTTTTCAAGCACATACTTCGAGACAGGTTTTTCAGACTGAAGACGACATTTTTTGAAGAACAGACACCGTCGTGCACCCTTTATGGGCACGAATTTTGAGAATGCGCACGAAACGAGTACCAACAAGACGGGTTTTCGACCAAATACTTTGAAACGAGTTTTGGGGACTGTAGACGACGTTTTTCGAAAAACAGACACTGTCTTACGTCCTATATGAACATGGAATTCGAGAATCCCTATGAAATGATTACCAATAAGTCAGATTTTCGGGCAAGTATTTTGAGACGGGTTTTTAGAAAAACATTGTCTACAGTCCGAAAAACTCGTCTCAAAGTACTTGCTTGAAAACCCGGCTTGTTGATACTCGTTTTGTAGGGATTCTCGAAATTCGTGACAATAAAGGGCGTGCGACGGTGTTCGTTTTTTGAAAAAATATCGTTTTCAGTTCGAAAAATTCGTCTCGAAGTACGTGCCCGATAACCCGGCATGTTGGTACTTGTTTCATAGGAATTCTCAAAATTCGTGTCCTTAAGAACGCACATCAGTGTCTGCTTTCCGAAAAAAACATCGTCTTCAGTCCGAAAAACTAGTTTTGAAGTACATGCTCGAAAACCCGTATAATAGCTTGAATTTTAAGCAGGGTAAGTTTAAAGCTAATTATATTAAGTTATTCATATAGGATTTTAGGATTTTAAAGTTCTAGGTGGAAGAGAATTACTTGGAATTGTTAGTTGTGTTCTGTTTCATTTGATTCTGGCCCTTGAAGTAGAGTAAAATACTCTCTAACATCATATGAGGATAAAAGTGGCTAAGATCTATCATTCTTAGTGGTTAAGAAATTTTTTAGAACCAATAGATAAGTTAGAAGATACTTGAGAGCCTTATTCATTAAGATTTTGAAAATCGTATAGAGATCGTTTTATGGGGTAGCTATGGACTTCCAGTTAAAGAGCCTTTTGGGGTTGAATCCGAGCTTAGAACCTAACCAAACTTGATTTACACCATTCTTGGCATGTCTTAAGGTTATAATGGTAATTTATTCCCAAGAATTACGTGGGTAAATAGGGTTATTTGCTTACTTAGTAAGACCAGGCCAGCTGAAAGTCACTGCTAAGACTTATCCTCAAAGAAAGCTGCTTAGCAGCTACTTAAGTGCCGATCTCTCAAAACCCTTTGTATGCATGAAATCCAACACATTAAGCTAGTAGCTCGGGAGGCCGGGCTGTTACAAATGGTGTCCCAGCAACCCTACGACCATGTGCTTAGTTTGCCACATAGCGAGGGTAAAAGGTCTTTGGGAAAGAGTTTATGGAGTTCAAGTTCTGAAAGATAGAAGTGAAGGACAAGAATTTAGAGTTGAGTAAAGCTTAAGGAATGAGACTATGAAGTTTAATTGTGATTTGAGGTTGATCTTTGAGTTTTGAAAATTCAACGACGAAACTTATTTTAAGGGGGATAGAGTGTAACAGCCTGAACTTTAAGCAGGTTAAGTTTAAGTCTTAAGCCATAGAAGTTAAGAACAAGAGTTTAAAGTTATGTATCTCATCGAGAATGAGATCATGAGATATGAGTTGTGATTTTAGGATATTTGAAGTAGAACTTAGAGCTTATGTTTTGAAGTTTCGGGGACGAAATTTATTTTAATGGGGGTAGAGTGTAATAGCATGAATTTTAAGCAGGTTAAGTTTAAAGCTAATAATATTAAGTTATTCATATAGGATTTTAAGATTTTAAAGTTCTAGGTGGAAGAGAATTACTTGGAATTGTTAGTTGTGTTCTATTTCATTTGATTATGGCCCTTGAAGTAGAGTAAAATACTCTCTAACATCATATGAGGACAAAAGTGGCTAAGATATATCATTCTTAGTGGTCAAGAAATCTTTTAGAACCAATACATAAGTTAGAAGATACTTGAGAGCCTTATTCACTAAGATTTTGAAAATCGTATAGAGATCGTTTTATAGGGTAACGATGAACTTCAAGTTAAAGAGCCTTTCGGGGTTTAATCCGAGCTTAGAACCTAACCAAACTTGATTTACACCATTCTTGGCATGTCTTAAGGTTATAATGGTAATGTATTCCCAAGAATTACGTGGGTAAATAGGGTTATATTCTTACTTAGTAAGATCAGGCCAACTGAAGTTACAACTAAGACCTATCCTTAAAGAAACCTGCTTAGCAGCTACTTAAATGTCGATCTCTCAAAACCCCTTGTATTCATGAAAGCCAACACATCAAGCTAACAACTCAAGCAAGAATCTCCCAGAAAATCCATGTAACCGACCTTACCCAGATGAGCTTTCCCTCCCCTATTGGTACCGCCATTAATCTGCTATAAATAGCAATTTTGGGTTTTCGGTTCTTTTCACCCAATTCTTCTTCTAAAACACCTACTTTTTCTTACATATATCTCTTCTAGACATCCATACTTAGTTGTTCAAGCTTTTGTTCTAGCTTTTAAGCCTTGGGAAGTTGTAGAAACATCAAACAGGTTGCTGTAAGTACAACTTTGCATATCTCTTGTGTTTAGCTTAGCTATTCTCGTTCTAAATCTTGTTTAATCTAATCCTTAGAAACTTACTTACTCAGAGGAAGCTGTAGGAAGGTTATAGTGGTGAGACATGTTTATTTCGTTACTTAGAGGTAATAGAAATCATATAAAGTAGTATCTATTTTACCGAGGTATGAAACTAGTGAAGAGTAGTCAATGGTTATTGATATCTATTGTTGTTTCTGTTATGAGGTGAATGTTTTGGGACATTGATCATTTAGTTCAAGAGAGCTAATAGAACTACGGAGTTCTCGAAGTATTATTTATCAATCTAAGAAATGATAAGTGGTTAATGTAACTTTTATGTTCAGCAAAACCTATTTCATGCCCATGTGTTTTGTATTTATATTTTTGGTGAAGTAGTTCATACTATGGCCATAGATATGAATGTGTTGTTGTGATTGAAACTGTGTTTTGGTTGATTATGAATATTATTTGTTTTGGCTGGCTAGTTTATGAACTGAAATGAAAAGTGGGCAAGGTATAGGTAGAGGAGCTAAACAATAAATCAAAAATGAAGTGAAGTGGTCTGATTGAGCCCAAAGCCTATACTTGCCAGCGATTTGTGTAAGGGGACTGAGCTATGCTAGCCGTTTTTTATTAAAGAAAGATTATCGTTTGCCAAGGTTGATTTTCAAGTGATAAACGATTTGAAATGAAAATGTTTTTAACGGGCTGAAGTAAGAGTTACGAGTTTTCCACTCATTTTGGATATTTTCCTTGTTTTCTATTGGTTCTGTTATTTTCAGGTACTTTCTCGAAAGCTCGGAATTGTTTGGAGAGCTCAGGATGTTGAAAACTTCCATTTACAGAGTTGTAGAACAAAGTTCAAGTTGTAGTTTGAGGCTTAAGCTAAGAAAGTTCGTATAAGATATCATTGTTTTATTGTATTGTTCTGGGAACTTGAGTTAGAGCAATCGGGTAACTTGAGATTGAGAATAAAGGATTTATTTTGTGGGCCCATAACCCACATGTCAAGGATCGTGTGTTTGAGGTTGTTTCCGCTGCACGTTCCATTTAAAGTATTATTTATTATTATTAATTCCATGTTCAGTGAGGTATGGGATTGCTAAGCGTGTTAAGCTAGCAGCTCGGGAGGCCGGGCTGTTACAACCCAGTCTGTTGGTACTCATTTCGTAGGGATTCTCAAAATTCGTGCCTATAAAGGGTGTATACGTTTTTCGAAAAAATGTCGTGTTCAGTCTGAAAACGCGATTAAATGGCAAAAACATATATTTTAAAAATATATCAAAAACATATATTTTGAAAATATTGTAAAATTGAATAAAAAAAGATTTATAAAATATTAAACATGATTTGACCAGTCAAACTATGCGTTAGTAGTGTGATTAGTAAAAATGGCAACACGTTGATTAGAGATTAGTCTTTAATGGCTGTAATTCACTAGAAATAAAGATGATGGCTATAATTAATAAAAGGAGTATTTTATATGGCAGTTTTTGCAAAGAATTCTTTATTTATAAGTTCTTAAGAGAGATTTATAAATAGGAAAAATTGTCAAGAATAAGTCAAACTTTGCGTTGACCGCTTTTCACAAGTCTACCTCAATTGATTCCATTAACAAGTCAACCTTATAGTCACTTTTTCTTTTAACAAGATTTTTTATAGGTTACCTGTTAACAACTTGTTAGTTTGGGTCACTTGTCCACGTGGCTTGTTTTAATTAGTTCAAAATAATTAATTATTTCTATTTTATTTCTCTCTCTTTTTTCCTTTCCTTCTCCTTCTTTCTCTACCCACGACCACAAACACCCAATTTCGTCCTCAATTAAACAATTATCAACAACTTTTCAAAAAAAAAAAAAACAATTATCAACAACAAATAAATAAGCAGAGGGAATATGATTTTATGCGTGAATTTCAGGTGGAGGTTCATATTCAATTGTTGTATATTGAGGGAATAATTCAGCGGGAAGATTATCATCTGAAATTGAAGCTTAATGTGGGGGAAAATGATTTTGGTATCGTTCAACATCATTTGTACCTTACTTGGATCAGTCATTTTTGGTACATTTATTTTGAATGCTTGGATTGCCAAAGTCTATACTTCTAAATTTTCACTTTCTTGCTTAAAATCAAAAGAATCTTGTGGTCTCACTCTCGAAACATTCAGATAGTTCTTTAGTTTTCATGTAAACCATTTTTAATTATTTTGTTTATTGAGCAAAAATTCTAGTCAACTGCAAGGTGATTTAGCGGAGGTGATAGAAGAGTTCTTGAAAAATGGAATTAGAAATTACCGTACATAAAGACAGCAATGGAAATTAATCACAGAATAATTTACCGACAACATATTGTTATTATTATTTATTCATGAGGAAATCGACTTTACTGAATATCTAGCCGAAGAATCTGTTTACATTTGGTAGATTATAATACTTGTAATTTAGCGGAGAAATCGATTACGTAAAAAGGGTTTAAGAATGATTGACAAGAACGACATTGAAGAGGGGTATATGGAAGAATTGGGAGATTAGGGTATTGTTTGGTTGGAGTGTAGAAGAGAGAGACTGGGATAACGTAGTTTATTGATTCTTGTTTGCATTGGGTACCTAATTCATTGCTACTTTGCTTTGCAATCACACCCAAATCAAGGTGTCTGTTTTTATCTTCCCTTCAGATTAATTTTTTTAATGTGCGTTTGTTGAATTTGCTTGTTCTTGATCTGTAAAATGGAAGCCAAATAATGTCGAAGGGTGTAATACCTGCATACGAAATGGGGCAGGGGATAGGAGGAGTTGCGCAGGGAAAAATGAGAAGACGAGGGAGTAATGATGGAGGCGGTGCAGCACATCGGCAGGGGCAGCAAAAGGGGTGCAGGCAGGTGAAGTTGTCCACACAGCGGTGGTGTTGATATTGGCGGGCACCTGTGCTGGCGAAGGATGAATTGTAGGCTCTGAATTGAAGGTGATGCATTTCAGCATTGTTGTTGTGAATTCTAAGGTATTAATGAGGAGTTCGAAGAAGCGTATAAATGAGGAGCATTCTTTGGCGATTAGTTACAGTAGATGTGAAGGAAGATGAAGAAAGAGAGAGTTTTTTTTTCTAATACTATAAACTTTAATTTCTAAATTGTCCAATAAAAGAGTGACACGTATCACTTTAACCGGTTAAAAAGGTTAATAAGGGGTGATAGTCGGCTTTGACTTGTTAAAAGCAGAGAGGTATACAAGGTTAATTGTATGATTAACATATAAAACACTCAAAAAAATCGATAGAAGTAACAAGATAAATATAAACCTGAACAGAGTACTTGACAGCGAGACTAGCGACGGAATTTTATTACTTCGCAAAGACCGAGAGCTTTGTAGGATAAGTTGTACATATGTCTTCGAACATTTCGATTGTTGATTTTAGTCAACAAATAAATTGAGGATTAATTTTTGGTCAACTAGATTTGTTTGATCCTAAGATAAAACCGAAATTTGTTATATCCATGTTAATTGTTGGTTGTCTTTATTAGAGTCCGACATTAAATAAAATATTAATACTTAAAGAGAAAGTGAATACCACTAGCTTTAGACTTGTGCAAGTCTGAAGTTTTGGACTAGTATTAGTTGGAGTACATGGTGGTAGCCCATGGCTTTTCTTGAAGCCGGATTGATCAATATGCCCTATTTTATTTCAAAAGGTTCCTCGATATTGTAGGTCAGGGGATTAGGGAGTCTCTCCTGTAATTCGTCTTCTGAACTGAAGACAAGGTTTGGTTGGACAACTCGATCAATTGACTATTCAATTGACTAAATGAATTGTTGTGTTGTATGTTTTGTGAAGTCGAGTCTTGTTTTATAGGTTGGAGTTTGGAGTATTACATTTGATTATGTTTTATTGCTTAGTAGTATCATGTTAAGTTTTGTGTTTTGTATTGTCATGTATGTACTCAGCTTTGCTGATTACGTGCTTTTCTGCGTGTCGATAATGACTGTGACTATTGATCCTGTGATGACCCTTAATTAGTGAGCAATCTTCAATTGAGTATTTGCCTACAAGTTTGAAGATTTGATGCATCACACATACTCATTTTGGAATTGGGAGATGTTGATGAGAGATCGTTTTCTTACTTACGTTGCTTCTTATATTCATATTACTTTCATTAAGTTACTTTATGGATTATTTATCTTGTGTTCTTTTAGATGGTTTTAAAGTACGTTTGAAGTCTGGATATAATGTTTGACAGTTATTATAGTTTAAGTATTTATTTATGTTTTATTAAATGTTTTCCGCTGCAAAATTCTGAGTAAGTTGATACGTTTTCACACAGGCGATAATACTTTGATAATTCTCTTGGTTTAGTTGAAAAATATATGTTTTATAAAAGAGAGAATTATCGGGGTGTTATAGTAATGTGTTAAGGGGGTGATAAAAGTCAAACATAGAAAAATTTAGGCATTTAAAGGTGATGATAAAGGGGATAGAGTGATGGTAGAGAGGACAAGGTGGTGTTGGTGGTAATAAAATGGAAGAAAGAGGGGAATTATTACCCTTCAAAAGATGGTAATAGTTACCCAGAGATGGTGGTAGGTAATAATTACATGATGAGGGTAATAATTCCCCTCTTTCTTCCATTTCCTTCCTACCAACACCATCTTATCCTATCCACCACTATTCTATTTCCTTTTATCATCACCTCTAAATGTTTTAGTTCCTCTATACTTGACTTTTATCACTTACTTAACATATTAACCTCATTCTAAACATGCCCTCAAAAGAATAGACTATTTTTTATGTTTCCCCATTAGCGTGACAAGCTTCCAAAACCATCTTTCTCTCTATTAAGAGGAATAAGGCTTTTGAGTTTGTTTTGGAACTAATGTGGGATAATTAATCAAAGTCACAATTCTCCTTCTTTACAAAGGGAATTGATGATTTGTTTTTGTTTTTCCCACGTGGGAAAACTTTTTTGTAGGAAAAATTAACGTGAATAATCCTAACTGTTGCCCATCTTCCACAATTAATCTCACCTTTAATAATTCCCAAAATAAACCCAATTGTTGCCCATCTTCCACAATTAATCTCACCTTTAATAATTCCCAAAATAATCCCAACTTTTGTCCATTCTTCCCAAAACAGTCCCTAAATAGGACCAAACCATCAAGCGGGACTGCGTTGGGAAGAGTAGACAATAGTTGAGATTATTTTGGGAATTGCTAAAGGTGGGATTAATTATAGAAGATGAGCAATAGTTGGGATTATTCACGTTAATTTTTTCCTTTTTTAAAGCCACAATGCTCCTTTCTAAGGGGAATAAGAGCTTGTTTCGTTGACCTAACCAATCGTGGGAAGTAGAAATTCTTAGGAAAAATAAGAATACAAACTTGTTTGGACGATCAAATTATGAGAATATGCAGTTTTTAGAAAATCGTACATCCTCAAAATGTAGGAAGTTACTTATCTAGGTCTCCTTAAGTAAGTAGAATTTCACATTACCAACCAAACATAATTTTGCACTTCTTGAGAACTTAATTATATGGGAGATACAACTTTCTAGGAAATATGGCTTATGTTGCGGTACTAAAAATTATCTTGGACTTCTTAAAGGGTATAAATGTAATTTATGGAGACCTGAGTACGCAATGACCTGTTCAGCCTTCTTGGCCTGCACAACTAAGTTGACCATGGAGAGTTTAGGGTGGTTCCACTCCGATCCATAAGTTTGTTAGGTAGAAAGAATGAAGATAGAAAATTTTGAGGTAATAAAAGCGGAGTAATTAATAATGGCTCTATTTTGTAGGATAGGAAGATTCTACCTAATTTGATGTGACATAAGTAAAGGTTTAAAAGGTACTTAAGAGGGGAGGGGGTTAAATTCAGTACTTAGGAGAATTGGTGCTAAAATTCAAATTCTTTCGATTTAAGTAGGATGCAGTTGGGTTGGTTCTTGTCAGTGAAAACAACATAACTTGAAAATAATAAAGAGAAGGTATTGTGTCAGACGCGTCTGACCATAAGTTATGGTCAGACGGATTTCAGTTGGTTTCAAATTTTTTTCAGTTGGATGTATTTTGATTTTAGTTGGTCAGTGGATAAGTTCAGTTGGATATGTTTTATGTTCAGTTAGAAGTCTTTTAAGTTCAGTTGGACATTTTGTTCTTTCAGTTAGATGCATTTTAAGTTCAGTTGATTCCTTTTTTTCTTTCAGTTGGACCTTCTGTTCTTTCAGTTAGATGCATTTTACGTGTTTTATTATTTCAGTTGGTTTTGTTATTGTTTCATTTACTTGTTTTTTCATGTTCAGCTAGTTTTCTTATTCTTCCAGTTAGTTTTTCATGTATAACTGAAAATAAAACTTAAGTAAATGAAATAAAACAAGCTCTAAATGAAAGCAACTTAGTTTTCAGTTACTTATATTATCCTTTCAGTTAGTTTTCTTATTCTTTCATTTAACAACTAACTAAAATAAAAAAAATGAAAAAAATCAAACTGAAAACTAAACTTAAGTAACTGAAAAAAAACTAAGTTCTAAATGAAAGCAAATAACTTACTTTCTTGTCTTGATCTTCTTCACCAGCTGAACTGAAACAAACTCACACACTAATCCCAACTACCCAACCACCCTCTCCCCTGCCATCTCTTCCCCCAGCCCACCCTCTGCTTGCCATTCAAATGCAGCCTCGGCAACTCCATCAATCTCCGCCATTAGTTCCACCTCCCTAACCTCAGTTCAAGCTGTCATACACCTTTGCACAACTGCACCTACTCTCACCTACTCCCATTCTCACCTTCAGCTTCCTTAAACGTTGACATTTCTCCCCTTAAGAATGCTTCAAGAAATTGGTGCAAAAACAAAGTACGAAAACGTTTATTGAACCCATTATCAAGAATATTGAAAAGTATGAAAACCTACAATCAGAGAATATAATCAGAGCAGCAGCGGCGACGGAGGAAGCAGAGGCGAAAGTGTTATCTCCAACGTAGGAAGGCGGCGCTCTGCGAAGAAGAAGGTGAACAGAGAAATGGCGAGAAGCAGATCCGTCTGACAGTAAGTATTGGTCAGACGGTCTGACCCAATACTTTCACAATAATAAAAGAGGACACCAAATTTAACAAGGTTCACCTAAACAATTCCCTACATCCGCTATCCTAGTTTTCTTATTAATAAATTCAAAGTAACAACATACTCTCACACACTTGTCTCCCTTACTTCAGATAAATAACTCACACCACACTTGAAACTCACAAGCACTCGCAAATCTCTAACCTTTGGAAAGAGTTGTATTGAAATCATACTATATATTTTAATATAATATGAAGCCCATTTTATAATTTAAAGGATTTAAGTTGGGCTTTGGATTGATGTCGTATTTTAAAGATGGTCGTGGCCTTATTGGGGTTTGATGTCTTTTTAAAATGGGTTTTCACTAAAAGGCTTTAAAAAGAGTTGTCTTTTGTTAGGACCCAATGAGGTTTGATTTAAATAGGAAATAGGGAGTAGCAGAGAGAAAGTTGTTGCCCATCTTTTTTCCGAAGAAAAAGACTACGTGAGTTCGTCTCTCTTTTTCTCCCTGCTTTCCTAGTTGTTTGAAGGATTATTTATTTTTGTAAAATTATAAAGTTTGTATGTATAAATTCATCTTTCATAAGGATTATTTTAATATATCAAGTAGTACTTGGTCTAGTGGTAAGGAGAACGCCCTTTCAACCTCAAGGTTGGGGTGTTCAATCCCACTAGGGGCCCTTTTAGGATAGGGATTCTCCTTATCATTCCCCCTTACTCTCAAGTGGCTGGCCCATTAGGACCCGAGCGAGGTTCGGGCCACTTCTTCTTACAAAAAAAGGATTATTTTAATATGAACTCTATTTAGGTAACAAGAGAAAGATTCAATTTTAAATTGTTCATGGTGTGTGTGACTGTCGAGTGAAAGGAAAGGGGAGGGCTGCTCTAGATATTGGATATTGGATCTACGGATCATTGGAATTGGAATTTGGATATTGGGGACCATGAGGTCTTTTAGATTGAGTCAAAAAGACAGTGAGCATGTAGGATCACTAGTGGAAAAAACACTTGTTGCTGCGGGCCTCAAAGGGGCTTGTTGCTGCGTACATGGGTCGTAGCTATTGAAGGAGCAGCAAATTTGAAAAAAACAGTAGCCGCGTACAAGTATTAGTAGCTGCGGGCCTCTCACACAGCCCGCATCAAAATCTGATGATTACAGTCATTATCATCAGATTTTGCTACGGGCTGTGTGAGAGGCCCGCAGCAAAGTTGATTTTTTTTATTAAAAAAAATCTGCACTCCCTCCACTACTACCAGCCTTCCACCTACACCAAAGTTCCTGTAGTCCCCCTTTCACATAACGCTTGCCAACCCCACACTAAGAACAAACAATTAAACTGAAAGAATGAAATACTACATTTATTGACTGAAAATTGATCATGTCATAACAAAATACAATATAATATTACGTTTATTGTTGAACAACAACTTGATACATGAAAGTATCAGGGAAAGGAACACAATAAACTAAGCTCATTAGGCTGCTGAATCCTTGGTTCCCATATGTTTAGGGTTGCCTTTGCTCCATAATACTTGTCTCCTTCAACATTGCAATTGCATGCTGTCCACCAAATAAGAAAATGAAATGAAAAACAAAAAGGATTCAGGGAAAAATATCATAAAAGGAATAAGAATCAAAAAAGAGGGAGATAAAGCCGCTTTATTTCTTTTTTTCTACAAATGGAAGTATCAACCTTTATTTATTTTGCATTCGTGAAATAAACATTGAAATGAAGTAGTGTTACGAGAATTAAAAGTGGATGTTTAAAACTTAAAGGAAAAGGGTGGACGAAGATAGATAGGTACCTGATGGCCGCTTTCGTTAACAAGGTCTAAATCTGGAGACCTAGGCTTGGGAAGGCTCGGTGCTTCTTTCTGCCATAACTCTTAACAGAGCTAGCCCTCAAGACGTTATCCTCCTTGGTTCTCCTGATGGGGATGGTTCCCTTGGGACATTTACCATTCGAATGCTACAGTCGAGTGATTGGGTTGCTTTGCACTGTTGGTTTTGAACCTAGCTTCACCTTGCTCTCACCAAACAACCCTTCGGGATGGTAATTGGGCTTCATCTGGTAGCATCCCCAACACACACATAGAAACAACACGCACTAAATAAAGTGAATACTGAGCACTCATAGCGTAATTCCTTAAAAGAAAACATAAAAAGGAGGAAATAGTAATAGACGTTACAGGGAGTAGACCTGAACAGTCTGGTTCTTGATGATCAGAGGCCGTTTGATGATTAATGTGAATACAGTCTATATAACATCACGGAAGCGACTCTATGGAAGCCAGACATCAAACCACCAAGATGAGGTATTTACAGGCTAAACCAAGGAATATATCTCAAAAGAAAAGTCCAAAGATATAAGGCGCATTGTATACACAGTTGTGTACAAGACGGTGGATATGAGGTACCTGCAAATTGAACTAGTGATTAACTAATTTATTAAGAGCACTCTCATTAACATCGCAAGTATCCACATTAATTGTCATACTCATTGATTTTATTATTTGTAGTAAAAAAGTTCATAACTCGTGCAAGGGAGGAAGATGAAAATATAAACTTTTCCAAAAGATTTCATTGTTCCGAAGAATATGCGTCAAGTTAAAAGGCTATTACAAGAATATACCGGGTAATAGCACAAACTTGAACGGAAACGGACACACACAGAAATGTATTTGAAACCACACAAAAATATCAGAAAAAAGTATCTTATTTTAGATGGTTCGGGTAACAGATTCATAGCAACACTATTTCCAACAATAATCAGCATTAGTAATTCAATTAGCATAATATATCAAGCAATAACCAGGAAGCCTGCTATGCAACTTTTGATCGATAGGTTTAGCAGTAGGCATTTACATATTTCTAAACACTGGCATTACCAAAATTAGAGAAGTAAAAACATTTCAACTAGAAACAACACATTTTCTGCAGCAGCAAGTAAAGTTTCTATTCCTCCATAGGAGATTTTGGTTCATTCTCAACATTTGCTGGCGTCTTATGGTCAATAAGATGATCTTTGAGTAGTTCCATTTCCTTTACAACATCCATAAGCCTGCTATGATGAAATTAGACCTTTGCCAAAACTTCGCTGTCCCATTTTGCTTCACAATCATTCATACTTTTCCTACAGATTTCCTTTATAAAAATGCACATCATCTTGTTTTCTTCTTCTTGCTTCAACCGCTCTCTCTCCAATTCCATAACGCTTTTAACAACACCACCAAGACCAGCATCTTTATATATTGGTTCATCGGGTACTTGACAACGCTTTCGAAAGTCAGCAAATGTCCTCTGAGTTTGTTTTAAAGCCCTTCGGTAACCATCTATCACACTGCTCATCAGATAGAGTTCCCTGTTAAGCCGATCTACCTCTACTTGTTTTGTCTGTAGATCATTAAGCTTGTATGTCAACTGCTCAATCTGATTGTCTACTACCGCTAACTGCTGCTGGAAATACAAGTTTTCAGCCATACGTGCTTGCTGACAAGTATCGTTCATAGCAGCTACATGGCAGAACTTAGCTACATGGCAGAACTATCTTCAATATCTTCACCAACACCCTCAAGTCCTCTATCCTCAGAGACCTTCACCTCATCCATACTACATCGCTGCAAAAAGTGCTGCCCTCCAATTTTACTGTCCAAAAACCACTGGCCCGGGCCTTGTTCCTCCATCTTGTAATCCCCAAAATCCATCATCTCCGCATCCTTATTCTCCTCCCTGGGACTTTCAGCATTATTAACATATTCAGCACTACCAATATTTTCCACCTTTCCCTCATCAACACTCCCAGAAATCCCAAAAGTATCCAATTCTTTTTCTTCATCAACATCCTCAACCTTCGTCGATTCATCCGCATGGCAATCACTACCCTTCTCCACCCTATCAGCATCACCAACATTTTCCACATGAGCAACACACTCTTGGCCAAGACTCAGTTCAACAATTTGCTCCACCAACTTCAGTGCATCCCTACCTGACTCCTCAAAGTCCATCGTCTTTACATCACTCCCATCTTCATCATCTTCCACAGCAATAGCCTCCTTCGACTTCTCCACTTCCACGGTAGCATTTCCCACCTCAACGCTTCGAGGTTCCCCTAAACAGCTCCTCCTTTTGCATCTTGAGCAACTCCTGCAAATGTGAGGCATAATAGCAGTTCTTCAAGGCAGCCCGTTGAGCCAACTCCTTCTCGACCATATACCAAATCAAGCTAGCCCAATGAACCTTATGAGGATTTCCCTCCCTAATCATCTTCATCCAATTGACAATCTCAGGCGGCGTACACCACAAATCCTCATGTAACAACATCCAATTCGAAACAAACACCTCAAGGAAAGACAGAAACTCAGCAGGAAATCCACCTTCCACATTGGCATCCGGTTTCTTAGGCAACCTCAAAGCCTGCCCCAAATCAGCCCTACTAACCTGAATCTTATAATCATCAACACTACTACGACGAAACTTAGGGTTATAATTGACAATAAGTTTGCCAATCAAATCAGCCCTAATATTGGTATCAAATTGAACATGAGCAAAATCCCATAACCCAATTTCGTCTGATTCGTTATCTTCCTATTCTCTTTACCTTTCGATTCTACACTAAATATTGAGAACTTCAAATCAACAAGGATAACTTCAAATCAACAAGGATAACATCAAATCATAACCACAAGTAAAACTCACCTTTTCGACAAGCACCAACATCAAATCTAGATTACTCGTTTCCAACCACATCACATCCAAATTACATAAATTCGCTCCAATCCGCTATACAAACAAAGCCTTGAAGGCTACAAAAAGATCCAAGAGCTGGCCAATACAAGAGATTTCGACAACAAATCAACTAAAACCAATAGCGGACTCCAGCTCAAACCCTATAAACAGAAAATTCTAGCTATAAACAGAAATTTCATAAATTGAGAAAACCCTAGACACATCAAATTCACACCAAAAACCCTCAGCAACAAAATCCCTAACAAAAACAATGAATCAGAAGATGATAAACAGTTGTTAAGCCATATTTCATCTTAATATCTAAAAAACAGCAGAATCCAGCTCAAAGCCTATAAATCGGACAAAACAAAATCAACTCCAGACAAACAATCAATCATCGCGAAAGCAGAAAAGAGGAGTGAGAGAGATTATACTGAAGCCATCAGAGACGAGGAATTTGAAGGTATGGCCATCACAGTTGTAGGTGAACTTGTTGCCCCATTTTTGTCTCTCTAACTTTCTGTCTCTTCGACTTTATTCCCATTATCTTAGATTGTTTAGAGAAAGTATGAAACAGAAAATCAATTAGGTTTTTGGTGAAGTTAAAGAGAGAGAAGGAGAGGGATTTTGTGCAAAATTGTCTTACCTGAGACTTGAGCAGAAGAAAAGAGACGACGGCGGTGGTTCGTGCACGAAGCCTGAGGGAAAGAAAGAGAAATAGAGGGCAAAGCTTCGCGGCCTACAGAAAGTTAGAATTAAAATGAAATGAAAATTGGGATTTTCTTATTTTGGTCAATTTAGCTGCGGGCCTACATGAAGGGCCCGCAGCAATGAATCTGTAGCTGCGGGCTTTCTTGTACGCCCGTGGCAAAAGCAAGCTAGCTGCGGGCTTGTCAATAAGCCCGCAGCTAGAAGGGAGCAGCAACAACTATTTTTTTCACTAGTGGATGGATCCCTTACTTGTATTTTTGTCCAGGGGTGAATCATTTATGATTATCCAGAGCTCGGGGGTGCTTAAACTTAGTTGCAACCGGCCCGAAGCTATCTCTATATTCCATGTCTTCAAGGTATGGAGATCAGGGTCGGCCAACCCAACATATCTTGGCCTTACCGTCACAAATGCTTAATTTGAGGCTATTCTTGTTATTTGATTTGGTATTTTTCGCTTGGAGTCAAGTAAAAATTGGTTGTGATTTTTGATGCCTCTATTATGTTAATTGTATGGCAAATATTATGTTATGTACTCAACATGGATGATACATATTCCTTTTCGTTTTTTTTTTTGTAGACCATTGCTTATTTCTATAATGAAACTGTGCTAACACATTTGAATCCGTCCATATTGATGAGCAGTCAAGACATAATAGATAATTGCATATTAGGTGACAGTACGTGGAGTCTATCATTCATTTGGAAATTCAAGAAGAGCGTAATGAAGCTCTCCTACGATGATCTTACAATATATTATATTGATTTCAGATTTTGGATAATTAGAGGCCATGTGATGGTTCTCACGCTTTGAGTATTTTATTTGGTTTTGAGGTTGAATGTGTTTCATTTTCGCAATGATTTATGAACTAAGTTTAATTATGTTTGACTAAGTTGACTTTTATTAACTACCTTTGAAAGAGCTTAACTTTAAATGTTTGACTTTCTTTTAGTTTAAGACGACAGTCCTATTCTTTAAAGTTTTGGTTTTGACAAAAGGTATCCGAGGATTTCATATTTGTACGTTTTATTATTTTAGTATCTACAATGTACAAACAAATGCCTTTTGTGTTCTTTCTTCCTTGGTAGAATCCAAAATTTAGGACAAGTGCTGTGCTATTTTGTGTGGAAATTTTACAGGTCCTAAAATATTGGATTACTTACTCAACAACTATAGTGCTTTTATTTGAAGCAACAACTATAGTGCTTGAATAAAGTTCACGATGATCTTCTGTATTAGAGTTGGTGTGTGCTACTACGAGAAAGTCTTGGTAACAATATGGAGTCTTTTGGACTCCACCACACAATTTTAAAAAAATTAACAATGAGTTGTCACATTTTCATTGGTGCAAGAAGGAGAGAGAATGAGTTGTCATATTCTCATTGGTGCAAGAAGGAGAGAGAAAATAAGTTTTTTAAATCATTCAAATGCTATTTTCTCCAAAAATAAAAGTCAAAAAAAAATAAAAAAAATTACCAACGGTCGTATTTTTTCATGATCTATAAAATGAGACCAATCTTGATATATTTTTTGAAATAATTTTTGAAAACCCAATTTTCAACACAACTATGCTTGCTTTGATAGATTTTCATAACATTTTTTGGTGAAGAAATCCCCAAACAATATTAATCATCTACTCCCTTCGTCTCAATTTATTTTCTACATTATTATTTTTTACAATTTCCAAGATCTGATTTCAAAAACTAATATCTAAAATTCGGTACAAGAAAAAATTATAAAAACTATATATTTGAAAAGTACACATTGAGACGAAACAAGCAAGAGCTCACATGAGTATGTTTTCAGTTACACATATAAATTCAAAGACAGTCAAACTGACAAAGTGAATAGGGCTCAAAGTCAATATGTAGCAAATAAATTGGGACGAAGGGAGTAAATAAATGATTAAATTCAAATAATTATACGTTAACCATGCTTAGGTTTAAATTATCTTATTTTACCAACTTTACTTGTTTATTTACATATTTAAATACTTCTCACAAAGCTAGGGTAGTAACCAGTAACAGTCCAAGGTCTTCGAATTCCGGGTACCTGCAAAATCGAGCACGGTGAACTACCCCGGGGATGTTCCCGGGATCGTCTCTCCGATGCTTAAGTCAGATCTGATCTCAGAAGGTCAGAGAATAGTACAAGTAAATGCTTTTGGAATGCGTGTAAAAACGTAAATGAACGTACCCGACTGATCAGGTCCAAGCACTATTTATAGATAGTACTTGGATGATGTCACTTGGTGAAGGTGATGATGTCATGAAAGCCTTTTTATCAGTGGGCTTGACAGAAAGCTTTTACTTTCTGCCTGTGCCAGGGGCAAAATAGTAATTTCACGCCCTAGGAGTATTTTAGTCATTTCACTGGTAAAGTTGACCATGAATGGATTGGGCCTAAACATTAGCCCCACGCTCTATTCCAGAGTTGAGTTCCTCGATACTCGGGTGCGGAGCGGAATAATATTAATACTCGTCTTGTATTTTTTCTTCGATGAATAACCTTGGTTTGCATTATTAAAATAAAAAATTCCATTTCTTATTTTAATAGTGCAAACTCCATGATAATGCCGCCAAAATGTTTTAAATGTTTCACCAAATGCTTTTACATCATTTGTCTTGTAGTGCATGATTTGGTTTCCTAACTTCATCACAACACTTCTTCGATGCATCATATGATGCTTGATCATCATGCTTTACATTTCAAATGAAAACTCCATCATATCATTGATTTCCAAATCAAAATTCTTGCCTCCATATACAACATGCACAGAGGCACATTAATTCGAGGTATATAACAATTCTCATGCCCAGCAAAATTCGAAGATGTTTTTTCATGTTGTTTTATGCGATGATGATGACGATGTATACGCCCCACAGCAGCTCAAAGTCCTTCCTCCTTATTTCATGTAACTTCGATGATGACAAGGATAACGCTTCGAAGTTGCTGATGGTGCTTCGAAGTATTCGCAGCAAAAGAGGCACTTGATCTTACGATGATGAGGTATATATCATATGGTGATGATCAACTATTTTGTCTTCGAGGTATATACCATATACCATGGTGCTTTGAAGTTTTATTACCATAAGGTATATATCAATATCATATGATGAGGTACATACCATGGTGCTTCGAAGTTGCATTTGTCTTTGAGTGGGATGATTGATCATGTGGCTTGTTTTGTCAAAATCATATGGTGATGACGATGATGGTGTTTGCTCGAGGTACAATAGGTTAGCTTTTCACGCCTAGGCGCTCGAGGAACTCAATTATCTTGACTCATCTTCGGTTGGGTATTCTTCGACTACGCCAATTCTCTCGCACATAGTAGTTCGAAGTATGCAATGAATTTAGCTTGAAACTCACAAGTTCGAGGCACTCCATAAATTCGACCCATCTTCTTTTCCTTCCCATTTTCAAGAATTCGAGGTACTGTGCATTCATGCAGGAATTCGACCCATTCTCTCACTGATGCGGCAGCAGCTCTTCGAACCATACGCTCGTGCGGCAGCACCTCTTCGACCTATCAGCACGCAAGGCCCATGCTTTACTTCGACCTACGTACTTGATATCACGTATTTATATAGAGTTTTCTCCCTTATTTACAAGCTAATTTGTGCGTCATTGGAGTTCTTGGGAGCTATTTTGTGCTAACTATCGTATATAGTTGTGGTTTTGTGTTTTAGTGTTGAATTGCAGGTTTTAGGGAGTTTTTTCCTTATTCCCGAGCCATTTGAGCTTTATGGGTAGTTTAGGAGAGACCTCTGAACGTAAAGAATTGAGAGCCAAATAGTCAAAAAGAAGGTTTCCGTACTCTGATCGGGCAAAAATGGCCCGATCGGACGAAGTATTTATGATCGGGTACAAAAGTCGCGGACCCGATCGGGCAAGCTGTGCCCGATCAGATCGGGCGAGAAGACATGCACCAGACCCCATCGGGCACCCTCTGCCCGACCCGATCGGGCTGGATGCTCGTAGCCCTCATTTTGATGCTGCTTACGAGAAGAACATGCTGGCCCAATAATGCACCAGCCCGATCGGGTGATGTTGCTTGGCCCTATCGGGTGATGTTGTTTGGCCCGATCGGGTGGGCCGTAATTCCTGATTTAGGCCTGCTGTGCTGCTGCACTGGAAACAAAGAGCAAAGGGGGCTGTTTTGTGTGTGGGCCCGATCGGGTGGTATTTGGCCCGATCGGGTCCTGTGCCATATTTCGCGAATTTCGTCTTTTTAATTCCGTTTTTAGCTAGACTTGAGGGTATTATAAATACATTTTCCTCAATATTTTAGAGACATCTTTTATTCTAGTTTCACTCTAGTTATTTCTCATTGTTCTTAATTTAGTTTAAACACTTTAGATTATATTAAAGGTGATCAAACCTATTCGATTTCAATAAAAGGTCCTGCTTTCTGTCAATTGGTATTCTTCTTTGCCCTAATCTCTTTCATTGTTCTTAATTGCTTAGTTGATTTATTTAATTATTCATGATGCAATTGTTAGGGTTTCATATTAGATTTGTTGTTATTAATTCGATTATGAGTGAGTAGTTCCTTTTCTAGGGTGTTAGATAGGA
Organism: Patellifolia procumbens; assembly: GCA_947645195.1. NCBI lineage: Eukaryota > Viridiplantae > Streptophyta > Magnoliopsida > Caryophyllales > Amaranthaceae > Patellifolia > Patellifolia procumbens. Next base: position 47,218 of record CANSGD010000901.1, read on the forward strand.
AAGCCATGTTTATACCATGATTGTGATTTAGATTTCTATCAATTTCTAGGGCTTAATTAGGGTGATTGTGATGTGGTTTGTTCTTATTGAGTAATTAATGTCAGTGTACAATTTCATTGATTGCTTGTGGTTAATAGTTGTTTGCACAGATCCGTCTTACGACTAGAGGCCTAGGACATGTCAGTAGTTCTGATTACGTTAGTGAACATGCGGCGTATGTTGAACTATGAGCGTTGATTTTTAACCATAGCTCAACATATGCTCTAATCCCCCGACTCTTGACTTAGGTTTTGATAGTAGTTGACCCTATTTGATTAGTATAAGCATGGTGGACCGACCTAATACCCTAGGTTTTTAGTCCATAGTCAATTCCTCGATTTAATTTGTCTTCTTTAGTTTAATCTTTAGTTCAGTTAATTCTTCCTAGATTTCATCTGGAGTAGCTGATTTGATTGAATATTAATTTAGAAATTCTGTCTCCCTGTGGATTCGACCCTGCTTCCATTGACTACCATAGTTAGAGGACTGTAGGTTTATCTTTGATTAGGTGATACGACTAAAACCTATCAAATTTTGGCGCCGTTGTCGGGGAGAAGGCTAGTTTTCAAAGTTTTTATTTGATTATTTGGTCTAATTCTTTGTGCCTCATTGGAACTTCATTGTTCCAATTGAGGTATGTTTTACTGCTTCTTTTTGTTTCTTTTGTATGCCCAGGTCTCAAAGAAACGGTTCCCCCATCCCAGCGGATCCCGATCCTACTAGGATCGATCAGCGGATTCGAAAGAAAAATCAGAAAGAAAAGCAGTCTGTTCAGCTGAACACCTATGGAACACCTATGGAACAGAAGTCATATGGGGTGCCCAACCCAGATTGTCTCTCCACTGGACCTACTATGCCCATCATTGCAGCGGCAAATTTCGAAATTAAGCCTGGACTCATCAGCAAGGTCCAGCAAAATCAGTTTGGTGGCATCCTACTGAAGACCCGGCAAATCATCTACAACGGTTTCAACAGCTTTGTCGAACCGTTAAACATGCCGGTGTCACTCCAGATCAACTCAAAGTCATGTTGTTCGAGTTTTCGTTGAGAGATAGAGCCCAGAAATGGTTGAACGACGTGAAGGAAACTGAATGGAGTGAGATTTCTGCTGCATTTCTGAGAGAGTATTACCCACCTACTAAAACAGCAAATCAGAAACAAGCTAGCCACGTTTTCCCAAGAGCCTGATGAAACATTACGGGAAGCGTGGGCTAGGTTTAGGGATTTACAGAGAGAGTGTCCACACCACAACATGGACAAATGGTTCTTGACGCAGACATTTTACAATGGTTTGCAGCCTCAGACGAAGAGTATTGTTGATTCGTCTGCAGGAGGAGTTTTTCTGGATAAGGAAGTGGATGTAGGCTACGAGTTTCTATCAAACCTCGCAGCCAATGATCATTCGACTTCCCGAAGCCTCACGAGGAAGGTACTGGAGGTAGATGTCATTGCATTATTGACTTCGCAGATGGCGAAGCTGAGTCAGCAGATTAACACCTTCAATTCCTCTTCCTCAGCAGCACCTCCTTTGAGTATCAATGCTATGTCTGCCGTAGCACCCATTACATCATCTTACTGCGAGGTATGTGGTGTTCAGGGTCACTTTGGGCATGACTGTCAGTTCAGTCAACTTCAGATGGAGCAGGCAAACGCCTTTCAACAAAGGCCACAAACCTTCCCCCCTTCACATAACTACCAAAACCCACAAAACTATCAACCTCCACCTCCACCTCCACAAAACTATCCTAAACCCTCATACCATCAAACCCCACAAAATTTCCAAAGACCACCACCACAAAACTTCCATCACCACAATAATTTCCAAACTCCACAAAATTTTCCCACCCCACCTCCACAAAACAATAACCCACAAGAGCCTAGCAATTTTGAACTGATGAAACTGATATTGTCTATGCAAAAGGCAAATGAGGAAGTACGGAGGGCCCAAGAGAAGCACATAAAACTTCTCGAGGCTCAAGTTGCTCAATTGGCAGAAACTAATGCACAGAGGCAGCAGGGACAATTGTCAGGGCAACCCGTTCAGAGAGAACATGTGAATGCCATCACTCTTCGTAGTGGCATAGCTTATGATGCTCCTCCATTGCCCGTTGATGAGGTTACCCTAACTGCAGGGAAGAAGAGGGTGGTAGAGGAAGGAAAAAGAAGAATTCGACGTCTGAAGTCGATTTATCTGCAGAAGCTGAACAGACAAGGAAGAAAAAGGACAAGGTTTCTGAAACGCCTTTTACACCAAGGCTACCTTTTCCTCACAGGATGCAACAGTCCAAGGTCGATCAGCAGTTTGGTAAGTTCTTGGCTATGGTCAAGAACCTTGAGGTAACGATTCCATTCACAGATTTAATTATCCAAGTGCCTGTTTATGCCAAATTTCTGAAAGACATGATCACTAAGAAAAGAGACTTTGGTGGGGTAGAACGTGTCGCTCTTACTGAAGAGTGTAGTGCTTTTATTCAAAATAAAACCCCACCAAAGTTAAAAGATCCTGGTAGTTTTTCTATACCCTGCCATCTTGGACCTATTTTTATTGATAAGGCTTTGTGTGGTTTAGGTGCTTCTATTTCTGTTATGCCATTGTCTGTTTATAAGAAACTAAACATGGGAGCACTTAAATGCACACAAATCACTTTACAGATGGCGGATCGTTCTATAAAATACCCTCTAGGTGTTTTAGAGGACGTTCCTGTTAGGGTCGGGAAATTTTATATCCCTGTTGATTTTGTGGTGTTAGATATGGATGAGGATGCCCAGATTCCCATTATTCTGGGTAGGCCATTTTTGTGTACTGCTGGTGCTGTCATTGATGTCAAGTTTGGGTCTTTAACTCTGAGTGTTGGTGATGATAAAGTGATGTCTAAACTAACCAATGCTGTTAAGGCACCTATGCTTGAACAATCTTGTTGCAGGGATGAGGTTTTGGATGAAGTAGGTGTGGAGAAGGTCCCAACTACACCTAAGGTTGCCTCACCGTCTGGAGGCATTATCAAGAACATTTGGAGAAGAAAGATGTTTGATGAGGGTGGCACTCATTGCCAAGCCCCTCCTATTTGAGAGAGGGAGGATTATGGTCGTGCGGAACCTTTATAAACCAGCGATGTGCGAGAGGCAACTCGTATTCTTTCCCTTTTTCCTTTTCTTTTCATTTTTTTTTATTTTTATTTTTATTTTTCTTCTTTTTGTGAGCGAGAGTGAGGGTACTAACATTGTTTTTCCTCTTAGCATAGTCCTTATCACCTTTTGGCATTGAGGACACTGCCAAGTTCAGCTTGGGGGAGGAGTTCTGTTTGTATTCCCTATCTCTTTTACTGCTTTCTAGAATAGATTTACTGCTTTCGAAAAATTCTGAAAAAATCAAAAAAATATGGTTCCCATGACTGGTTTAGTTGCCTCCATGTGCCCCTTGTTGTGCTCTATTTGAAAATAATTTGACTTTGCTTTCTGGATAGCTTGGGCATCTGTGATCTTGAGGCTATGATTTGATGTTTGATTGCTATGATTTCGAGCATTTTTGGATTATATTGGACCACTTTGTGCTGCATACCTGAATTGGTTAGACTGTGAGGCCTCTTTGTAGCCTATTGGATTCAAATTATTATCCAGTCTATTTTTGTGTGTTAGTTCCTCTTTAGTGGATTGATCTTGACTTTGACTTCGTACTTGTCTGATTTTCGATGACTTGTGGCATTTGCTGTGATAGAGGCGTTCTTTTGTCTTATTCTTGAGCTTCAGAGTGAATTTTTGATATACTTTTATCCTCCTTAGCCCCGCTGAGCCTGATGACTTATTTCTTGTTACTTAAACCCCTATTATGAAGCCCAAGGCCTTCACTTGATATTATTCCAAGCCTAGCTTGGGGGAGCTTTTATATGGGTTGAGTTTGAGATTGGTTTCTTGGTTTAGTTTGGTTGTTGAGGAATTTAAAAGTGTATTTGCTGTGGCTTGAGAGCGAGAAAAAGAAAAGAAAAAGCAAATTTAGAGTTGCGTGAATGAAGTTCAGAAAAATGAAAGAAAAATGAAATAAAATGAAAAAGAATTCGAAGTTCTTTCATTCACGTACGTTCTTAAGGAAATATTCGCTTCATTGCTTGAAAAATTGGGTTTGTTATGAGTTTTTCATTGATTTATGAGAGTTGGGTTACTCTATGTGGTTTTATGGCGTTGTTGGGAGTTGTGTAGGCCATCTGAGGCCTTGTTTGAATGATTCATGCTCCCCCTTTCTCGGTTTTTCCACCGCATTACCCAAAAGTATCCCCTACCTCTTACCTAAGCCCCATTAGAACCCTATAAAGTCCTCTTGAGCTTTTGTCTGCATTGTTCATTTGATTGATTTCGAGTTAGTTTGTCAAAGTTAAAGAGTATTTCTGCTAATTGAGTCGACTTGACTAGGATGAGCGTCATTAAACCTTCTTAAACACATGAGAGTGTGAGTGGGAAGGGTATTTATGGTCGGGTTGATGAGTGTTCGGGCATTTTGCCTGCCACAAAATAGAGAGGAGTGACACCCTTGTGAGAGCCCTTTCAGGACTTGTATGCCTTGTAGATGCTTGAATTTGATAAATTGCTTGGATGATTGGTGGTTGGATGGATTTGATTAGCCAAACTTGAATTATGCCTGCTTGAACGATTCTTAGTCTTGAAAATGTTTTGAGCTTTGATTGATTTTTATCTATGGGGTGAGGTAATCTATTCCATGTTCATGTTCTGTTTGCTTGAGGACAAGCAAAGGTTTAGCTTGGGGGAGTTTGATATCACGTATTAATATAGAGTTTTCTCCCTTATTTACAAGCTAATTTGTGCGTCATTGGAGCTCTTGGGAGCTATTTTGTGCTAACTATCGTATATAGTTGTGGTTTTGTATTTTAGTGTTGAATTGCAGGTTTTAGGGAGTTTTCTCCTTATTCCCGAGCCATTTGGAAGCAACCACGGCTTTACGAGATGTTACGAGGCATGTAGGACAGCTCACGAGCTTTATGGGTAGTTTAGGAGGTCCCAAGACCTCTAAACGTAAAGAATTGAGAGCCAAAGAGTCAAAAAGGAGGTTTCCGTACTCTGATCGGGCAAAAATGGCCCGATCGGGCGAAGTATTTATGTTCGGGTACAAAAGTCGCGGACCCGATCGGGCAAGCTGTGCCCGATCAGATCGGGCGAGAAGACATGCACCAGACCCGATCGGGCACCCTCTGCCCGACCCGATCGGGTTGGATGCTCGTAGCCCTCATTTTGTTGCTGCTTACGAGAAGAACATGCTGGCCCAATAATGCACCAGGCGTGATCGGGTGATGTTGCTTGGCCCGATCGGGTGGGCCGTAATTCCTGATTTAGGCCTGCAGTGCTGTTGCGCTGGAAACAAAGAGCAAAGGGGGCTGTTTTGTGTGTGGGCCCGATCGGGTGGTATTTGGCCCGATCGGTTCCTGTGCCATATTTCGCGAATTTCGTCTTTTTAATTCCGTTTTTAGCTAGACTTGAGGGTATTATAAATACATTTTCCTCATTATTTTAGAGACATCTTTTATTCTAGTTTCACTATAGTTATTTCTCATTGTTCTTAAATTAGTTTAAACACTTTAGATTAGATTAAAGGTGATCAAACCTATTCGATTTCAATAAAAGTTCCTGCTTTCTGTCAATTGGTATTCTTCTTTGCCCTAATCTCTTTCATTGTTCTTAATTGCTTAGTTGATTTATTTAATTATTCATGATGCAATTGTTAGGGTTTCATATTAGATTTGTTGTTGTTAATTCGATTATGAGTGAGTAGTTCCTTTTCTAGGGTGTTAGATAGGAAAGCCATGTTTATACCATGATTGTGATTTAGATTTCTATCAATTTCTAGGGCTTAATTAGGGTGATTGTGATGTGGTTTGTTCTTATTGAGTAATTAATGTCAGTGTACAATTTCATTGATTGCTTGTGGTTAATAGTTGTTTGCACAGATCCGTCTTACGACTAGAGGCCTAGGACATGTCAGTAGTTCTGATTACGTTAGTGAACATGCGGCGTATGTTGAACTATGAGCGTTGATTTTTAACCATAGCTCAACATATGCTCTAATCCCCCGACTCTTGACTTAGGTTTTGATAGTAGTTGACCCTATTTGATTAGTATAAGCATGGTGGACCGACCTAATACCCTAGGTTTTTAGTCCATAGTCAATTCCTCGATTTAATTTGTCTTCTTTAGTTTAATCTTTAGTTCAGTTAATTCTTCTTAGATTTCATCTGGAGTAGCTGATTTGATTGAATATTAATTTAGAAATTCTGTCTCCCTGTGGATTCGACCCTGCTTCCATTGACTACCATAGTTAGAGGACTGTAGGTTTATCTTTGATTAGGTGATACGACTAAAACCTATCAGTACTCACGTGGCAACATCACTTCAACTTACCCATGTTCGAAGCTTCTACCGTGTTCTTGTTTCTTTTCCTCATCTTAAAACTGAAATGACACTATAGCTCGAATTTGAAATGATATGCGGCAGCTTGTTCTCGTGAATTTGCATGAAGCATACAGTAGCTCGAATGCTTAAATGATACCCAGCAAGAAGAGAAGACAGAGGCACCTTATTAATGATTTGTCTTCGTATTTTGCTGTTTTATTACACTCTTGTAACAGCTCGAGGCACTCTCCCTTCTTCACATTCATCATTTCTTCGAACACCGTCCTCATGCGCAATATCTCGGGGATAGCACTTCGACTCCCATAAGCAGTCATTTTCCATGCATCTATATAGATCACTCCAGTAGCTCAAGGTATGTAGTAGTATTCTCGCCTAGCTACTCTCGACGTCCATTTCCTTCTTCCTCGAGGTAGGTAGTAGTATTCGAACTTGACATGATCATAGAACAAGCTCCAACGGCTCGATTATGTGATTATACTCGAATGGCTTGATCAAGGAGTTAGAGGTCGAACCGACAAACTCAAATGGCTGTGAATAAATTCGAGTGGCTTGATCATGGAGTCCGAGGTCGAACCGACAAACTCAAATGGCTTTGAATAAATTCGAGTGGCTTGATCATGGAGTCCGAGGTCGAACCGAACAAATTCGATGGGTTGATCATGGTGATGCTCTTTGTATAGCTACTCGAAGCATAGAGATGATGATGGTGCTCGAAGTATAGTAGCTTGAAGTTGGATTTGATCATGTGATGATGATGATCATATGGCCTAATCACGTGGCTTGATCATGTGGCTTGATCATGCGGCTTGATCATGCAATGATGATGATACATGCTCGAAGTCTTGATCATTTGATGATGATCATACGGCTTGATCATGTGATGCATATGGAAGTCGACTCGATCAAGTGATTTGACCATGTGATGATGATTGGCTTGATATCAACCCATTAACTTTTAAACACGTTTTCCCTCCAAACTTGGCATGACGCTTTCTACCTTTCTTTCATAATGTGTGCAGCAGCGTCAAGGAGGTATGATGCTTCCTTTCTTCTAAAATTTCGAGCGACTTTAATTGAGAAGCAAGTTCTCCATATGGAGGGGTGTTATTTAATACTTCGATCATAGGTTATATAGAAGACTCGAGTTACTTTCCTCGATCGAGTTTTCCTCGACTGACCTCACTCAAAGAGTAGCCATTTTCCATACTTTGACGACACCGCAGATATTTCAACGTATATAGGGAATTTTTCGAGTGACCCCTTTTTGGCATGGATTTCGAGTAACCACTTGGAATTCGAGTGACCTCTCTTCGAGTGAGTGACTTCGAATGTCTTGGTTTCATGGCTTGGTTCTTCGAATGACCTTATTCAAAGAGCATGTCTTTCGTATATGGAGGGTCCTTTGAATTAATTCGGATGGCCTTATAACTCGAATAGGTGCCCAAACTCGACAAACTCGAGGAATTTGTAATAGTCAAAGGGATCATGTTAGAATTGGATCCAATCATTAGCCCCACGCTCTACGTCGGAGTTTAGGATCTTAACGAAACTATGATGTGGAGCGGTATGCCCTTGCTTGTTGTACCCTTGTTCTGGGCTAAATACATAATTTCAACGTACCCTGGTCAAGGGTGTTTGTGAGAATTCGACCACCCTCTCATCATTATCATAAAAACTTCGACCACCCTCCTTTCTAGTGGCCTTAACGGAACTTCGACAACCCTCTATTTAGGTGATTAATAAAAACTTCGACCACCCTTCATTTGGGTGTCATAAAAAACTTCGACCATCCTCCATTTGGGTGGCATAAAAAACTTCGACCACCCTCCATCTAGGTGGTATAAAAAACTTCGACCACCCTCCATTTGGATGGTGTTCAAAAACTTTGACCACCCTCTATCTTAAGTGATCAATGGAAACTTCGACCACCCTCCTTCTTAGGTGATCAATGAAAACTTCGACCACCCTCGTTTATAAGTGGTCCAAGCGAACTTCGACCACCCTTATCCGTAGGTGGTGTAAACTTCGAATGACTAAATGCGTTGACTTCGAGTGGCTGGTTGTTGACTTCGAGTGACCAAGTTGTTGATTTCACTCGGATAAATGATCTTGTTCGCCCGTTCCTTTCTTCGAATGATGGGTATATAAGATGTTTCAACTGAGCTTGGTCGAGGTACTTCATCCAGGGCTTAGCCCCAAGACGACTTCGAGGTGGATGCCTTGAAAATGGGCTTTCTCTCTTCGAGGTTTCCTGGTAAGGGCTAATGAGTCCTATACTCAATTTGCTCGAAGTGGTTGCCTTATAGAAGGGATTTTAGACTTAAAAAAAATTTCAGAATCTTCGAGTAACCTTATTCGATGCATGCTCATACTAGGGGACTCCTCATTTAGTTCGAGGTAATTGCATGCCTTACCGAGTGACACTTTTTGAATGTCGTTGCTCGAATGACCTCTACTCGAATTAGCTCGGTTAGGGATAATAAGCCTTAGGTTCATCCGAGGTAGGTGCCTTTTTGGAAGGGCTTGTTTGCTCGAGGTGGGCTGATTAGGCTAATGAGTGTCATACTCACTTTTGCTCGAGGGGGGTGCCTTGTGTGAAGGGCTTTAGAACTTCGAGGGAGCCTGGTAAGGGCCAATGAGTCATGTACTCATTTTGCTCGAAGTAGGTGCCTTTTGGAAGGGCTTCAATACTTAGAAAATATTTCATAGCATTTTGATCAAGGAATGTCCCTTGAGAAGTCTCGAGGTAGCTCAGTTAAAGAAATTATATGTTTCTTTAAAGAGTTCGAGGTAGCCCCGGTAAGGGAGAGATGGTATAACTGCAATTGTTCGACGTAGCCCCGGCTAGGGTAATGGAGGTGTGCCACGTTAATTTGGCGTAGCTTCAATGTTGAGTGACCTGTTAGGTCTAAAAGAAATTAACAACTAAATATATCTCAAATGACCTGCTAGGTCGTGTTTCATTTCATAACTTGGTCATTTACAAGGCCGTTTTGACAGGTAAAGTCGCGGCATTTTTTAAATCTAAGAAAAAACCGAAGTTCAGCATGACAGATTTCGATATCCTCTTTGACTGGAAAGGTCGAGGTACCATTAGCCCCTGTATGTGCCTAGTTGAGCGGTTTGATGATCAAGAGACGTACCCCTTGGTTTCGTCGCCTTTCGACTCAGGTTCTCTCTTCTTCTCAGTTCGACGCTCATCCCATGGGTTTTTCAGATATTTGTTCAATTTTCCATCATCAGCGAGCTTATCTAGGGCTCTCTTTAATTCTTGACAGTCGTTGGTTGTATGACCACAATCTCGATGGTAATCGCACCATAACTTCTTATCTCTCCTGAAATTCGACGTCTTGATGGGAGTGGGTTTGGGAAGCACAAACTTCTCCTTCAAGTCGAGGTATATTTCTCGTCGATTGATGTTGCAACGAGTGTCATGACCTCCGTCCGATGGCTGATGTCTCTTCAACCTATCAGATATGCCATCCTTAAAATTCGATAGCTCATTCTTCCTCTTGGTACTTCCTTCGTCTTGCGTGGACTTGCAGATGTCCAAGCTTGAATGAACTTTTGTGCTTGCCTCATTGCATCGGCTAGGGTCAGGGTTTCTCTCATAGCAAGTTTGAATTTGAACCGCCCAGGATGGAGGCCATTCATCAATACTGTAACGGCAACTCTGTCTTGGAGGTCAGAAACCTTGAGGGATTCTTCGTTGAATCTCTTGATGTAACAGCTCAAACTTTCTTCCTTTTGCTGAAAAATCGACATTATGTGTACACTGGTCTTTTTGTGGCTCTTTGCCGCATTGAAGTGTTGGGAGAATAGGGCCTTGAGGGTTGAGAATCTTGTGATGATCCCAAAAGGTAGGCTGGTGAACCAGTTGAGGGCCAACCCTTTGAGTGTGGTTGGGAAATACCTACACCATGTGGCTTCACAAAAGGTTTGCACGCTCATTTGTGCTTTGTACGCTGCCAGGTGGTCAGCCGGATCAGTGATTCCTGAATAATGCTCGATCATGGGGATCTTGACTTTGCCCGGGTTAGGGGTGTCCATGATGTGTTGGCTAAAATGCGATTTATATACCACTGCTGAACCAACTCGAAGACCCGACTCAACTACTTCTTCTGGATCTTCGACGTTGTGTTGGACCTCAGTTCTCGGTGTGACGGTTAGTCAAGGGGCGAGACTGTTCTGTGGTTCGTGTAGCAGTTGGATATTTCGAGTCCCATACCCGGGACTGTTCTCTCCTTTTCTCAATGATTTTTCGAGCATCAAAGTTTTTGCTCCTCATCTGTTTCTATTGTATGATGTGTCGAGCGTCATCATGCCTTGGCGACATGATAGAGGTGCCTTTTTCGGTGGACCAGCAGCAGCATGCTCGGTTAAGGCACGCTTTGGGTCTGCTATCCTTCGACGAGCCTATCCTTCGACGAGCCTGCGGCTGATCCAAGACTGTCCCTCAGTCAGGGGGAGTAGTCTGTTGGGTCTTGATCACTGAGACGAGTTTTTGCATGACAATAGTCATGTGTCTCTCAATTCAGAGTTCGAGCTCCCGTAAATCAGATTAAGTGACTGGTGGAGGTGGCCCTTCAAAAGCTGCGACGATTTGGCTTCCACCAGGTGGGAGGTCAGTCTCATCCTCCACAATAGCGCGACCCTGATTGAGTAGAGTTGTTTGCGTATTTTCCGAGGTGGTCTTTCGAGCAGCGGTCGCGGTTACCTTGTCCTCGTGTCATGGTGTTCGAAAATGCAGCTGTTATGTTACGTCCCCGAGGTGGTCTTTCGAGCAGCGGTCGCGGTTACCTTGTCCTCGTGTCATGGTGTTCGAAAATGCAGCTGTTATGTTACGTCCCCACAGACGGCGCCAACTGTTTCGGGTACAAGAAACACAGTAGAAATTGTAGTTCGGGGGAGTCCAAATCCAGCTAGGGTAGTAACTAGTAACAGTCCAAGGTCTTTGAATTCCGGGTACCTGCAAAACCGAGCACGGTGAACTACCCCGGGGATGTTCCCAGGATCGTCTCTCCGATGCTTAAGTTAGATCTGATCTCAGAAGGTCAGAGAATAGTACAAGTAAATGCTTTGGAATGCGTGTAAAAACGTAAATGAACGTACCCGACTGATCAGGTCCAAGCACTATTTATAGATAGTACTTGGATAATGTCACTTGGTGAAGGTGATGATGTCATGAAAGTCTTTTTATCAGTCGGCTTGACGTAAGGCTTTTACTTTCTAGCTTGTGAGGCCCCATGGGCAAAATGGTAATTTCACGCCCTAGGGGTATTTTAGTCATTTCACTGGTAAAGTGGACCATGACTGGATTGGGCCTAAACAGGTTTATACATTATAATATTAGTTAACAATCCTATAGAAGTATCGGTCAGTTTGGAGTTTTGATTTCAACTTCTTAGTAACCCAGACATAGGCTCCAAAATTCCTACAATTTAATCCTCAGTCATAATTGAACTCATTTTTTAAGATATCACTTCCATTTCTTATGATATTCTTTCGCCTTTCTAGCGTAACGTCATTATTCATTACCTACTCCATTTATACATCCTAACTCTTCTTTCAATTCATATTACACAACCTTATCCCGTTTATGATTCACTAACCCCTTTTTCATTTATACTTCACAATTTATCATACTATACTCTCTATAACTATCACCAATAACACCTCAATTGTATAGTGCCTTATGGAATCAGCGTAGTCACAATTGCTTGTATACTTGAGTCTTGTTACTCCCAAATTTCGAAGCTTTCATATTCTCATTAATCCCTAATTCATGTTTCCTTTATACATAAATCGTGATATTAATTATCAAGATACTCCACTATACAATATCGATGTTACTCCTTCCTACTGTTTAACCCCATTCTCCAAACTAGAAGTCGATGTCTCTATATTCGTTTATTTATCCCATTTGGATTTCCATGGAAAACAATTCTTGATTCCACTAAAGAGTCGTCACACCTTCAAGTATTAGAATTTCATTATCCAGTAGTACTCCTTCGATCCATTTACTCACTTTCTAAGCCATAATATCATTAATATAAAACTTACATATCCGCCTTTTTTTCTCCTCACTCTTTAAGAAGCCTGTTACCCACAACTTATTACTACTTAGAACTTATGAGATTTTTGTAACAAGTTAAATTAATCAAGTAACTTATGTTTTCAACCCCATTACTTTCTTCCAAATCACAACCTTATTCCCAAATCAACTTCTCACATATTAGCTAATAAACATAAAAGGAACTCCTCGAATAACTTGTTTATCCTACAACCACTCAACATAGTCTTTTAATCCTTTAACTCATTTCCTCAAATAATCATCGAGGCATCTCATGATGCTACAACTTACACTTTAACCTTCTAGGAGTACACCATTACGATCCGATCTAGGCAATCTCAATACTTCCCGTTAAAATCTTGTCTTAGAAATTGTTTAACAAATTATCATTCTTGAAATCCTAATAACTAAATGTCCCAACATTGACTAGTCTGTCCTTTTACGAATAGTATCTCATATTTTTTACGTAAGTGTATTTCTTTGAAATATAGTCAATCAATTATTGCAGAATATAAGAAGTCGCACAATTTAAATTCTCACAATTTATAATTGCCTTGGGGTACAACAAGAGTTTTATATAGATGTTTGAAATCAAATAGCCATATGTCTATATAATATACCTTAAGCCATAGGTCGTCGAGTATGTCTCAATATTGGTTCTAGAAATCAAAATATATTTACATATGACAAAATATAATCAAACTCTCTGGAGTTTCAACTGAGTTCAGTACATGTTTTCATAAACACTTTGATTAAGTACAAATGAAGACTTCCATACACATTTGAATAAGTATAATAAGGTGATTTGTCTCAAATTCAAAATCATAATTCACATATCTTAAGTAGACAAAACAACAACATATATCGAGCACATTAGGATGTCAATATCTTGTAACGTAGACCAAATCTGTATATTCGGAATCCAAACAACTTTGAAGAACAACTTACTTCTCACATTAAGAATCAAGTCCTAAATTTGTAAAAATATTCCATATATGTATCTATCAAACCATATAGTACTTATCAAGTCATATGACGCAAAAATTAGTGTTAGAAGGTGGAGGGACAATGTGTACCTTATCCGCTCTTCCAAACATCTCTAATACACAAATATTCTTGATGGCCAAAAGATAACCGCGCTCCAAAAACTAATTCCAGCGATTCACCTCAACAATAATGACAACATTCAGTAAAGAGTTCTCATAGAATCTCAAGTATGGAATCACAAAAATCAACCTTATTAATAATAGCTTTTTTCTTATCTAGTCAAAGTCATTTTCCCTTTATGGAACTAGCTCGAATTGGTTAACCAATTCCTTATTAATATTCGCACAAATCTCTCAATAACATTTTACACACTCAATTGCTAAACTGTTCCTTAAATAGTTTAGCCAAGTCCAGTACAATTCATTCTCATTTTCAAATGCCCCTTTCATATCACAAAGCTAGATCTTTTAATAAAAACAACTTATAAATTCTGATTTCCATGAGAATTCCCAATCCTAATCTCAAAGGTATTTCAAGTATTACTAATCATATATCAAAATCCCCAATTTAATTTACTTACTTATCTCATCATTCATTACTCAAATCTTATATACACTTCCACGAATTTAACTCACAAAAACAATAATCATAAATTACAATTAGAATCACACTAAGTTCATATGAGGTTGATCTTTGATAGATACAGAGAACAAGGAAATGAATTATATTTCAAATTTTGGAGCTAACATTGATACCTTCACTCTTGTGAGCTCATAAATGGGTTCAATGCTTGGGTAGCGGATTTTCGGTGAGAAGACAGCAACGAAGAGCACAACAGAGACAAAGAAGAGACAATAGCTTTGCGTGGCCACCGTGCATGGTGGCGATTCGATCGCAACAAGCCCACCATGCACCAGTCGAAGGAAACGACCGGGGGGGGAGACCGCAAGCGCACCTTAAGGAACCAAAAAGTCAGCCAAAGGAAACCGAAAGCAAGCCATGGAGGAAGACGAGAGTGGGTGCCCGTGTGTTGGTGGCTTCCGGTGACTGAAAAAAAGAAGGGAGGTCACAAAAGAGTGAAGGGGTGAATTACGGGAGAGAGAGAGAGAGAAGAGATGTGTGGGTTTTTTCTTAAGTTGATTTGTGGTTGGGGTTTTAATGGGGTTATTGAGTGTTATATGTGAATTGAAGTAAATTAAACTCATAAAGTTTTGGGTACTAGAATGACATTGGGATAAATTCTTTCTATCAAAAATGGTATTAAAAATTTGGCTTAGTAAAACTCTTTATGAATTTCATATACCAAATAAAATAACTTATCGTAGTATCGTACCAATACTAATAACATAATTCATAAGATCTTCTCTTACTAATAAATTCACGTTTCCTGAAATCAACTCGCAGAACTTATAATCTCTTAATCAAGTTAATAATATAAAATTATCATATAGCTAAAGGTGCTTAAAATATAGGCTATTACAATAATAACTAGCCAATCCTATAAAACTTCTTATGTCAGACACATTCTTCGATCTAGGCCACTCACTAACGGCTTGTATCGTCGCAGGATCCACAGAAACGCCTTCCTTAGACACATAATGACCCAAAAATGCAACTTTCTCCAAACGGATTTCACACTTAGAGAACTTGGCAAACAATTGGTTTCTCCTAAGCGTCTCCAAAACCATCCTGTTCATCATGCTCTTCTTAATTCTTCGAGTAGATCAAAATATCGTCAATGAATACTACGACAAACTTGTCTAAGAACTCATGGAAAATCCTATTCATCAAGTCCATAAATATTGCAGGTGCATTGGTCAACCCAAATGGCATCGCAGTAAACTCATAGTGACCATACCTCGTTCTAAAAGCAAGTCTAAGGTATATCCTTGTCGGCTACCTTCAGTTGATGATACCCTGAACGTAAATCAATCTTCGAGAAAACACTAGCTCCATTTAACTGATCGAAAAGATCATCTATCCTAGGCAAAGGATACTTGTTCTTAATAGTCACATTGTTCAACTCACGATAATCAATACACAACCTCATACTACCATCCTTCTTCTTCACAAATAAAACTGGTGCTCTCCAAGGTGACGCACTAGGTCTAATAATGTAACTTTTCTCCAACAATTCTTTCAATTGACTCTTCAACTCACTCATCTCGGGAGGTGCTATCCTGTAAGGTGCTTTTGAAATAAGTGCAGTACCAGGAACTAAGTCTATGGTAAACTCAACGGCTCTCTTAGGAGGCATTCCAGAAATCTCACTTGGAAACACATCTAAGAACTTATTCACAATAGGTACATCCTCAATTATCAACCCAACTTCCTTGCTTACATCTCGCACACTACACAAGAATAACTCATAACCTTTCCTGATCAACTTCTCAGCTTGCATTGTAGAAATAATCCCAAAACTCTTAGGTTTCCAAAAACGTCGGTACAAAATCGACGTCCCTGAAGGACTCTTCAAAACTACCTTTTGAGCTTCACAATCTATCTTGGCTTTATAAGAACTAAGCCAGTCCATTCCCAGAATAACCCCCTATCTTCAAAGGTAAGTCTCTAAACATCTTAGCACACTTCACCACTTCTGTAGTAGGAATACGAATGGGAAAATCAACGACTTCAAAGTCTACTAGACCTAAACTCTTAACAATAGACAGAAATAAAAGAATAGGTTGCTTCAGAATCAAATAATTCTTTAAATACAATGGAGTAGATAGAGAAAGTACCAGAAATTACATTAGCGGACTTTTCAGTTTCAGTACGACTCTTCACGAACAGGTTCCCTGGAGCCTTACTCTGGTTGTTGTTGTTGCTTCCATTCACAAGCTTAGTGTAGCTTCCCTGACCACCCTAAAGGTTTCGGTCCTTGGTTTCTAGCTTGGTTATAACCAGATCTTGCCTGACCATTGCCTCCATTGGCATTTTGTTCACATTTCTGTTTCGTGAAGCACTCAAACTCTCTATCTCCCTTCTTCTGGCAGTAATTCCACGTAACCAGATCTCCCTTACAGTCTCTACCAGGGTGGTTCTTGTTACATCTCTTACAATGGAAAGTCCTCACAGGCTTGGCCCCAACACTAGAACTTTATTCCTGTTCAGAAAATTTTCATCTCCATTCCTGTTCCTCTTGTAACTACCTTGACTTCCACTAGCTTGGAAATCTTTCCTCTTATCTCCTAGGGCAACATTATTCTTTTCACGCCTAGTTTGCAGTCCATCAATATGACCAGCTCGCCCATACACAATATCTAGGGATGTAAAGGTTTCACCTCCTAACCCCAATTGAATTTCCTCAGTCAAACCTTGCTCAAATCTCTGAGCTTTCAACTCCTCGGTGGCAACTACCTCAGATGCAAATCTAGACAAAGCTATGAACTTGCTGTAGTACTCAGAAATCGACATACTCCCCATTCTAAGGTTTATGAATTTTGTAGCCTTTTGCTTCCTCATGAAAGCAGGGTAAACCTTTCCTCTAAGAGCAATGGTAAAGCAATACCAATTGAAATCGGCCTCTAATCCAAGTCCCATTTTCCTTCCACCAAAGATCAGCCTCATCCATTAGATACATCACGGCCTGATCTACCTTTGTTGTCGCAGGGCAATTAACAGCTCCAAATATCTTGTCGAATTCTCTAATCTAACTCGCCAAGAAAGTAGGGTAATTATGTCCCTTAAAATAAGGCAGCTTAACTCTAGCAAGCTTCTCAAACATCTCGCCTGCAGTGTTAGGACGTTCTGTTCTCTCTTGGGTCAATCTCTCTGCCAAAAGACGAATGGCAGAAGCTAGGGCGACATCATTGTTGGCCATCCTACTACGTAACCTACGAAAAACACATGCGTCTAATTTCAGGTCACGATTCATAACTAATTGCCATTCTACGAAGCCATCGAAAAGAAAGATTGATCATACAAGATCGTCTAAAGAAAATATGTTCATCGGAGTTTTACTTGGAATAAATCCAAAGTACAGACAATTTGTTTGGAACAAGTCCAAGCACCAATTAATTTATTTGGAACACGTCCAAGCACAAACAATTTATTTGCACGTCCAAGCACAAACAATTCACCACTACTTGCACAATCATTCACGATTGGCAATCATGCAAGAATTAAATAATCAACCATGAGAATATAATAAAATAATTCACATTCGCGTACTAAATAAACATTGCTCCTCATATGACCTAAAGAATATTTTATTTCTTCCAAAATAATAACAATGAATATTTCCTCAATTCATAACAAGAATTCACTATCTAATTCCTCAAATAAAAAAGTACCAAAATAAATGACTAGTGTAGCGTAGCTACCTTATTCAAAAAAATCTAAAATAAATAGAGAAAATGACATCAAAATAAGTCTCAAGAACTAACATAATGATTCCTACCCTTATTTTCCTTGTACTTCTCAAGAGTGAATAGTTCATCTTCAAAGTCATCCATATCCTCAATAGCACATTTATGAATTGTTTCTTCAGCTCTAGTCATCCTCTTAATTCGTTTAGGTGAAGGTTCATCAAGGTCTTCAATCTCATCATCACCATCAGTGTCATCATCAAATAATTCGACCATAAAAGCAGCATAAATATCCTAACGGGTTTGACCTCTAGCTCGGTCGAATTCCCGTAACATCTCATCATCACTCTCAATACCTATTCTCAAGGCGTAATCCAACCTCTAAACTAGTGTAGCTCTCAAGCACAGACCCAGTGTCGGACTCGTCATCATTAAGTATGATAGGATTGTAATAACTTCCCACTCGGTCGGCTTCACTATCAGTCATGCCTAAAGGTCCATTTACTATTGAGCAAAACATCTACAAATGAACAACGTTCACTCTTAGCGTACATTCCCAACAATGAATAAATAAAATAAATTCAAAATCACAAAATAAATAAAGAAACAACTAATCATGAAGGAAACATGTTTTTAACACGTAAGCATGATTCAAAACTTTAGACAATCATACACAACCAGACATTCAGACAAAATGACTGAACATTTGTGCAGACTAAAAACAGCTGGATAAACTAAAAGTAGCTGAACAGACAAAAATAGCTGAACGGACAAGAAAAGCTGAACAGACTAAGAATACTGAACTAACTGAACAGACTCGCAGACATAAAGCAGTTGAACTGATTAGCAGATAGGGAATAAACTGAATACAAAAACTAAATGCAGACATATGATATTTCTATCCTATATGGCCATCCTAAACTATCCATCTCACTCAAATAAAATAAATAAGCAAGACAAAAATAATTTTCGAAACTCTAAATTTTCAAAAAATACTCAATACTACCAAAAATTAATTAAAAAATTTCGGACAAATCAACAGAATTTTTCAACCATTTTTGAAAATAAAAATTAATAAAGGAAATAATTAATTAATTTTTTTGGAAATTCTAAAGAAAACCGAAAAATAAATAAAAGAATCAGAAATAAATCGAAAAATTAAATAATTTCGAAAATAAAATTGGAAAAAATAAATTTAAAATAAATAATCCATAAATTAAATATTTTGTTGGATTAACTATTTCATAAATCTCATAACATAATACCCTCATTCAAAATCATTATCTTGTCTGGATGCTACAAAACAACAAAGACGAATTATAATTCTGTTACTACATATGATCTTATATCTATAAAAATTACAGTCACGAACTTGTATGTTCAACCACTTGGTATTCATTTTCAACTTATTTTGAATCTCCTTTTCATTTCGAAATAAGAAAAGTGCTCTACAAATTTAGAAAAATAGAAAATATTAGTACACATCAGCAACTTCATGGCAATGCTTAAGGTCAACTAAACAAGTCATAGCCTGTAAAATCAAGTTTTCGCATAAGAAGTTTGCAGTCTACAAATGATAAGAAACACCAAATCTCAAGTATTCAAAGTAAAAGGATTTCCTATTAGAAATCAACTCAAAATTCACTATGTTGAATCACGTATATGATATATCCCCATAAAAATTATACCAACTCTTACGGAACATGCCTCAATTCCCTATCACTCCATTTCAATAAGGTAATAAGGACGTATCTAGGCAGGTTGACCATAACATCTTCAATTAGCTATTTGTAAGAACTATAAAAAAACGACCAAAGTTCATGCCACGTAGAAGGTCACATATGCTCTGCCAAATATTTCTCCATTAGGCTTAAGATCGGTATGTTAATGTGGGATTCCTATTGTGTTGGCAGGTTGCTGACTTTTATGCAAAGAGGATGCATGAAGTTATAGTCGAGGAGTTGAATTGGGAAGAAGTTGATGAATATGAGTGGCAGAAGAAATGGAAAGAAGCATTCTCTATGGTTTCAAACGAGTTGATGATCAGTTTGCAGAAGCTAGAGCTACATAGATGGTTGGATCCACTGCTGTTATAGAAATTGTATCTGGTTGTCAGATCATTTTTGTAACACCCCGACAATTCTCTCTTTATAAAACATATATTTTCCAAACTAAAATAGCGAATCATCAAGGCATTATCGCTTGTGTTAAAACGTATCGGTTTACTCAGAGTGTTGCGGCGGAAAAACATTTATATAAAACTTTATTAAATACTTAAAATATAATAATTGTCAAATCATTATCCAGACCTCGGAGGATGATTGAAAACCAACTTAAAGCATTTAAAATAAATAATCCATAAAACAACTCAATAAAAGTAACGTAAACGTAAGAAGCAATAAAAAGCCATCTCTCATCAATGCTTCCCAAATCTCAAATGAGTAATACTGACGATGCATCATAGCTTCAAACCTGTAGGCAAATACTCAATTGAAAATTGCTCACCAATAAAGGGTCATCACAGGATCAATAGGCACAGCCGTGATCGACACAAAGATAAGCACGTAATCAGCAAAGCTGAGAACATACATAAATAAAATAAAACACGAAACCTAACGTGATACTATTGAACAACCAAACATGATCAATAAATATACCTCAAGACTTCAACTCTTAAAATGAGACTTGACTTCACAAGACATACAACATGATAATTATATAATAATTGAATAGATAATGGATCGAATTGTCCAACCAAAACCAGCCTTCAAAATAGAAGACGAATTACGGGCGCGACTTCGTAATCCCTTGACCAACGATATCGAGGAACCTTTAAAAATAAAATAGGGTATGTTGATCTATCCGACCCCATGAAAAGCCATGGGCTACCACCATGTACTACAACTCATACTAGTCCAGAACTTCAGACGTGCACAAGTCTAAAGCTATTGCTATTCGCTTCCACTTTAAGTATTAATAAGTTATTTGATGTTGGACTCTAAACAAAGCAACCAACACATAACATGAATACAACAACTTTCCACTTTTATCTTAGGATTAAATAAGTGGTCAAATAATTCCAATTGACCAAGAATTAATCCTCCAATTTATTTGTTGACTTAAATCAACAATCGAATGTCCAATGACAATAAATATACATATCCTACAAAACCCTCGGTCTTTGCAAAGTAGTAAAATAATAATAACCAATAATAATTCAACTTACTCACAAAGTACTCGGCCTTTGAAAAGTAATAAAATAACAATAACCAATAATAATCCAACTTACTCACAAAGTCCTCGGCCTTTGAAAAGTAATAAAATATACATAAAGGAAAACAATACCAAGATCAATAATCCAATAATAAAATATTATTAATCCACAACACACGATGGATCAAAATATAAATACTTCCAAACAACATGCTTGAATCAAACATCCATTCAATCATGTAATAAAACATATAGGCAATTAACATGCTCAACAACACGTAATTCCAATTTAATAGCCACGTATGAACCATAAAAGGGTTCCCTATACATGATACTATAAATAATCCTAATCCTTAGGACATCATACTAGTCTAACACATAAGGACATGTACGTACCTTATGTAAACAAAGTGAGAGGCCATTTTAAAACTCTAGAAGTTTCCTAAAGTAAATTCTCCGCCTACCAGAACAATAACATAACAATGAATTAATATTCTAATTAATTCACAGCAATATAAATTATTTGAAAACGCTTCAAAATTCATTTTAAATTGCTTTACAAACATTAAAGTTTCAACCTTTAATATAGTACTATAAGTCTAGGCTTTAAAAACCTCTAAAAATATTACTTTCATACTTGAATCTTACTTTAAATAATAAACAATAAATCTGAATTTATAACTTATACTCATAATAGATAAAAATCATATTTTTAATTACTTAAACAATAAAGTTTCCAACTTTATTTATAAAACATATTAAAACTCATAAAAATTACAACTTTAATGTTAAAACTTTAGTTAAACATTAATTAGAGGATAAGGATTAAGAAATAACCAAAGGAAACCATGAAAAACCGGAAAAACAAGAAGAAAACACGCGCGGGGAGGCAAGTGATTAACGAAGGGCGGCGATTGTCAGCACGCGCGACTGCAGCTGCGTGTTGCTGCTGGCGGACGAAGAGAAAAGTGAGGGAGAGTGGTGCATGGCTGGCGACAGCACTCAAATCGAGAAGGAGGCAAGTGGTGTGGGGTGCTCGCCAGAAACAACGAGTGAGTCAGAGTGAGTGGTGGTGATCGGCGCCGGAAAACAAGGAGAAGAGAGGGAAGAGTGGGGCGCCGATTTGGGGTGAAAATGCTTATGTACTCCTCGGAGCACAGTGCTCCGTGCACCGGGATGACCTAGCCGACAGCATCCGGCAACACCTAGCCTCACGTCCGGCTGTCAACCACTCTCTCTCTCTCCTTTCTGCCTTTCACAAAACTTTCGGCAACAACACCCATCGATGAAAGGTTCGTCGCTCCACCACGCCCTATCCCCCTTCTCCTCCTTCCCTAATACTTCAGGCCACCTCCATTAACACCAGCAACGTCGATGAGCAATTTAAACCAGATGTTCTTCGAATTTTTGAATGATGTTCTGTCAGATCTGGTTTAATGCTCTTCCAGGTCATTCGTTTTGTTCTTTTAAAATATTTGTTATGTCCTTTTGGTTATTCTTCTATATTTTTCCAATTAACACCTATTTTTTACTTTTTAATATTCCTCTAAATAATGTTTAATTTTTTTTAATGTATAAAAACATCTTGTTCTTTGAATTTTCGTATTTTATTCTTTATGTTTCAAGGAAATGTTCTTTAAAAATTAATAGTTTTAAAATTATTTTAGTAAGTATATGTTTTTTGAAATTTTGTATTTTTTTCTTTGTAAAAAAAATATTTTTTTTCTTTGCCATTTCGTAATTTGTACTTTTTATTTTAAATAAATGTTCTTTTAAAACTGTCATAATGTATTTTTTTGTATGTGAAATTTCCTATTTTGTTTTTCACACAAAAGTATGTTGTTCTTTGAAGTTTTGTATTTTGTTCTTTTAAAAAAAGTATTGTTGTTCTTTTGATTTATGTTTGTTTCGTTTCAACTACATCTTCCTTTCTTTTTTTGTTCTTTCAATGTTTACTATATGTTCTTTGTACTTTTGTTAGGGTTTGAAGTTTTGGGTCTTCGATACTGATGTACCGGGGATGACATCAGCGCTATAGATGACGATGTCATCCCGGAGTACAGTGCTTCGTGCTCCTGGGAGCACCAAAAACGACTAGATTTTGGGAGAGAGAAAGCGAAATAATAAAAGTGTGCAAACTTGGGGTTTGGGGAGGTATTTATAGGTTTGATTAGAAACCTAAGGTGAATAGGTTTATGCTTTGGGTTTGGGTTTAAGATGATCATTAAACTTAAGTAAACGGTTTGACTATTGATACAAGGTCGGTCTGGCAACATCTTGATTCCTAACCTCTCGTATGTGTATGAAAAATGCAAAAAAAATTCCCATTTCTTGTTTGGTCAACAAGCAGATTCATAACAAAACCCTATAGCTCGTTTACAAGGAATCAATTAAGCACCACAAGCTCTAGAAAGTGAGAAAGAAGCTCAAGGCACGAGGGAAAATGACGACGTGCTCAATATTTTACCTGAGGTTTAAATCTTGTGAGATCAAACAAATGCTCCAATAGCTGGCTCTCCTTGCTTCAAGTCATTGTATGCTTTTCCAACACCCTGCAACATATATATCTCTTTAACTTTGATAGCTTAAAAGAGCTCTTTTTCTCTGGTGATCGAGGAAACCAAAAGAACACGAATCCATGCTATATGTAAAAAAAACCACAGGGTTACATAAGAGAAAAACCACATTGAAAATGTTCACTATAAAATTGCACAAACTTAACCTTGAAGCGACAATGATGAGGATCAAAGCCACTGGCGGATACTGAATTATGCGGTGGCACTGGTCCTTTATATGTGACCTCACTATGCTCATAAGTCATATGTAAACTACCGAAAAATAGGTCATTGCAAATCTGGTGCATCCAATAAGTCAGACACGAGATTTATGACATTACTAATGTAGAATTAGTGGACAAGATACACTATATAGGTACTCAAATGATACAACAAATTCAG
This sequence comes from Patellifolia procumbens, assembly GCA_947645195.1. Taxonomy (NCBI): domain Eukaryota; kingdom Viridiplantae; phylum Streptophyta; class Magnoliopsida; order Caryophyllales; family Amaranthaceae; genus Patellifolia; species Patellifolia procumbens. Next base: position 71,208 of record CANSGD010000901.1, read on the forward strand.
AATAAATCTAATTGACAATATTGGGCAATAACAACTTACAACTTCGCGAATACATACAACAACAACAACAACAAAGGGGCCTGTACAACAGCATCAGGGGGTGGGGGGCTTTACATCAGCAAGGGGATGGGTGGTAGATATGGCAATATAAGGGAGTAAAGAAAAATATCAAAGATAGGCAATGAGATTGTATAATTAAGCAACCCACGAACAAATAAACATAAAGATTGAATATGAAGAAAATATCAAAGATAGGCAATGAGTTTCTCCCATAATTAATGTTAAGAAAAAACCAACACAACAATAAGATGAACTACAACACTTTCTCACCAACACTAAGCACATTTAAAAACCAACACTACAACACTACAATCCCGCAACACTTTCTCACCAACCCTGTCTATCAATGCTTTTATGCACATTTGTTCGTGCATATAACAATTTTCACTTTCAAGTATGCGCTCTAAAGCCCAAACAATCAAATAGCTAACTAAAATCGACAATTTAGGGTTCTCAAAATCACCAATTTCCTACTCATTTACAATATCACAAAAATGAATTATTATCTTTACACAAATAAAGAAAGTTAGAAAGTTTCAATAGAATTAGGGTTGAGAGTTGAACGAAAAATAGACGGATAATTATATGAAAAAGATGAAAATTTATACCTTTAGATGACAATCCATGTTTTAAACATTTAAAGCAAAATTTGATGCGTTAACCAAGATTCCTTCAACCGCAATTAGCCCAAAAAATTTCGTTTTTGGGGTACTTTCAGGAAGAAATAATAGAGAGCAGAGAGAGCTTAGAGAGATGGAATGAGATGAATAACACGCCGTCTTACTTAGGCCGCTCTTCATGCTTTTTCAATTTTCACAGAAAAAATCTTTTTACCCTTTATTTCATAACAAATTGCAAAAGAACAACGTGGAAGACTCCACCAAATAGACGCCTAAAAATTCTCGTGCTACTAGTCTACTACTGCCCAATGCATATACCTTGTTCCTAGGGGTGTCAATTCGGTTAATCGGTTCGGTTCTGGTTGGAACCAAACGGTTCGGTTGAGTTCGGTTCGGTTGACTTCGGTTAATTTTTCACGTTAAATTGATTCGGTTGCAACTTTTTCGGTTTCGGTTCGGTTAATTGCGGTTAATTTAGCTCTTTTTTCAGTTCGGTTCGGTTACGGTTGTCTATCGGTTTGACCCTTTCGGTTTCTATAAAAAACGATTTACTATTCAACCGTCCATATCGGTTCAATAGTTATTTTCGGATTTAATTCAGTTAATTTCAGTTTTATATGAAAAACCGTATCGGTTTCGATGAAAATCAATATCGTTTAAGTATTTTGTGTCCTTTTCAAAATTTTCGTTTACAAAAAAATATAATTTCTTGTTACAGACCGAACATGTTTCGAGTTACGTTAATTCGGTTAACTGAGTCGGTTTTGAAATGACCCGTAATGGGTCGGATTAAGTCTGATCGAATCACCTTTAATTGGATCAGATCGGGTCGGTTACGGAAAAAAGCCGAATCATGGGTTTGTCGGGTTCAAGCGAAGTTGGAGTCGAACGAATATCGGGTCGGGTATTAACAGGTCCGGATAAACATGAGTCGGATAACTATCAGGTTTATACGAGTCAATTCGGGATTTGTGGCGTTTGGATCGCGGGTTATTTCTAGGTCGACTCAATTCATTTATGGTCGAACTTAAAGGTGATAACTAGTCGGATCGAGTTTTATATAGCTGAACTCATCTCGTTAAAAACTCGAGTAGATCTTTGACCAATTTTTAACCAATTTGAGCGAACTTGGGCCGAGTTTGACATATGTTCTAGATCAAACAAATAGTTAAGAATCTAGGTATAGTTCAATCATCGATATATTATTGTATTAAATCAATCATCGATAAACTAGGTCAATATATATGATGGTTAAGATCCATGTAACAGATCAATCATCAATATATTAAATCAACGTATAAGATAGTTCATACCAACTTATTAAATCAATCAATTACATTAGATCAAAGTATAAAATACTTAAGATTAGTGTATTAGATCAATCATCAATACATTAGATGAAGAAATAAGATAGTTAATTAAGATCAATTTACATGATTTGATTGTTTTTGTTATTGTAAGCTTGTAATTATTATTATAGTTAAGATCTATGTATTAGTTCAACCATCGATACATTAGTGTATTAAATCAATCGTCGATATACTAGGTTAATATTTCTGATAGTTAATGTACATGTAATAGATCAATCGTCAATATATTAAATCAACGCCTAAGATAGTTAATAGCAATGCATTAGATAATGTAAGATACTTAAGATCAATCATCAATGTTTTAGATCAAGAAATAAAGATAGTTAAGATCAATGTATTAGATCAATCATCAAGATATTAGACCAACATCAATATATTAGACCATTCAGTTAAATATATAAGAACCATGTATTATATCAAAATCATCAATATACTAGGTCAATCATCATATTACTTATTGAGTTAGTTACTTAAGAGCCGTGTATTATATCAACCATCAATACATCAGATCAATGAATAATATATTATATAAATTAGATCAATTATGAATATATACCATCACTAACTATATTAGATATTTAAGAGCCACGCATTATATCATTCATGATTCATCAAATGAATTAGATTAATGAGTAAGATAGACATATAAGATATATGTATATTAGACCAATCGATATATGTATAAGCTATTAGTTAAGATCAATGTATGGAATCAGTCATTCATAAATTAGATTAATGTATAAGATAACTATAATAAATGTATTAGCGAACAATTTATCAATGTATTAGACCACATATCAATATATTAGATCAATGTATAAGATGGTTAAGATCAGCGTATCCGACAATTCAAATATAATAGATCAATGTATAACCGAGTTAAGATCAATGTATAAAATTAATAATTAATTTATAGATTAATTTATAAGATCATCGTATAAGATCAATCATCAATATGTTATATCAATGTACAAGATAGGTGGGATCGATGTATAATATATTAAATCAGTGTATTAGATCAACCATCCATGTATTAGATTAATGTATAAGATCAATGTCATAAGAACATGAATCATCAATATATCCGATAAATGTATGAGATAGCTAAAATCAACGTGTTAGATGATGGTTGCGCTGGATGTCTTAAAACTAATATTAACATAAAAAAATTCGTTTGATAATCAAATATTAGATCAATGCAAATAGTTTAGATCATTGTCAAAACATTAGATCAATGTATAATTAATAAAATAGATAGTTTAAAGAAATAAAAAGACCAATTCAGTTATCAATACGGTGTATCAATGTAGTGCACATTAGTCATCTACTTAATTAGTATTTTAATAAGAGTGAGGTAACTAATATAATTTCTAATAAAAAAATTGACGAAAAAAAGTTATATTTCGTCGTAATTATAATGTCGTTAAATTACGAACTCTAATAATGCATTAATCTCATTAGTTGATCAAAATGGATAAACATGTAATCCAACAAAGAAAAAATAGTTCATCTCAACCATTGATCAAATCTAATCTATGGCTTAAAGTTTACTAACATAGTATACATGGATTCTCATTCTTAACCGTTAGATATAATATGCAGCTCAAATCGACGGTCTACAATTACTCCCATTTTGTCATATATAAACCCTATTCATTTTTGAAACCCTAAAATCTCCATCATTTTCCTACGGTTCCATCCACTCTCTTGTTTCTTTTTCTTTTTCTCTGGTTCAATTCAATTGAAGGACTCTTTCTCTAATTGTAACTCTATCTTTTCTCCTTTAATGGTTTCTTTTGTATCTGGACGAGTTTGGTTGGAGTTTTAGCGCTTTTAACCCTTTCTCAATTTTATTAGTTTTGTTGTGAGATTTTAGTTTCTTTTTTTGTAACTTTTAAATTAGCTTGGGAAAAAATTTTATACAGTAAAATTTGTGAATCTACATCCCATAAAATTGACGAGATCAAGTAAAAATTGTTAAGTTTATTAATGTTCAAACCCTTAAACTATTTACTTAAACTGTTCTCAACTCTTTGATGAAGAAACTATAATGGGTGGATTTAATTTTCGATTTTTGCTTAACTTTTCCATCAGAGTTGCTCTTTGTTGATTTATAGCTACCTTACCTTATTGTCTTTGAATTTGTATTGCAGGTCGTGTAAAAGGTCAAGGTTCATTAGAAAGTGCAAGAATTTGGGGGCAATTTTAATCTCACCAACCCAATCTATTTTAGCAATTTGTTCTTCTCTGTAGTTAGGTTTCATGTTGTTATTAAATCTTAATAGAAGTGCAAGTTTGTTTTTCTCGATTTACAGATCTTTGTTTTTCCAATCTTCATGTTAATTTCGTTTTTCTTTGTCTAATTCTGTTCTTTATTTCATTTTTTTAATTGTTGTTATTGCTCCATTAGCGAGTAATTCTACTACTACAAAAAAAACCGTAGCCATTATAACTTGTGTAATTTAGACTATTGTTTTAAGTTTTGATTTTGCTTTCATTTATGCTTTGGTTACCGTAAATTTAATTGAGGTCATGAATTGAATCCAAGAAATTCTGTTTGTTCACGTTTACTGGGAGAGTCCAATGTTGGTCGATTTAGGGACTTTTCTTGTGCTTTCCAATATCTCATGATTAGCTTCGATGGATTTGTAGCTAGTTATAATTTGGCATTTCCCACCTTTGATAAAAAATGAAATAGGTAGATATTTCAAAATTTTAATTCTTCCCTTCAAATATTCTGCTATTGAAAGTGGTGCCAAATTACTCTAATTTAGAATGTTGACTCATAGTATATTTTGAATTATTCAAACTGAATTAAGAGACATTAAAAAGTATAAGGTTTACATAATTGGAGGCTATGATTCTAATCAATTGGAGTGTTGAGTGTTGAATCAATAGTAAAAGCAATTAATATAAATTCAAATGTTTTATTGGTGATGATATATTTAAAATATTTGAAAGTAATTAATACTACTATTAATAAGTAATGAATAATATAAGGTTGTTAATAAAATAAAAATTTTAGTTGTTTTAGTTAAGGTGTTGAAAATATTTGCAAGTTTGAAATGAATTAATAATATTAGGAAAATTTATCAGATTGGACCTTTTAAAAGAGTTTATTTGTGAGAAAGGACCTTTTAAATTTTTTTTGGCTATTAACAACCTTAAACAATTTTTTTTTTGCAAGAAGAGACCTTGAGCTTGTTTTCCGACGTTGACCACCGGAAACCGGCGTTGACTAATATTTTCTTCCTATTTGCAATCCTAATCTAGTCTTCTGTTTCTTTTCGCTTCCCCTCTCATCCTCGTGGTGGCGCCACCATGGACCTACACCACCACGAACGCACACCACCACCTGCCGTCGACACGACCACCTTCCTCGTCCTCCCCCTGCTCGCCTTTCACTCACTCAAACCAGCTTCCTCAGCTACGGCAGATTCAGCAATAAACCATACTCTGGGTTCTCAACACCAATGCCAGCCTCTTCTTTCTCAACACCCATCTCCATACTATCGGGATTTACATTCTCATCAACATTGATGGGCCCTTCTATCACAGCTCCCTCTCAACATTATCAGGCTCCCCGTCTTCAACACCATTGCCAGCATCTTCTTTCTGAGCTTCCATCTCAATACCATGAGGCAGCAGCAAACAGAGGGGGGGATTGAGAGGAGAGAGGGACAACAATGGATGGAGGCTGCGGTAGGGTTGTGGGTACTGTGTGGTGGGTAGCCTCGCCGGCAAACTCCGGCAAAGATGGGGTGGGGTGAGGTTGGCGGTGGCTGGTTAAGGGAGGAGGTGGGATGTGGGTGGGGAAGGAGAGAGAGGTGGGGGTGTTAATGAAAGGACCTTTTAGAGGAGTTTTTTTTGTGAGAAAATATTAGTCAACGCCAAAAAAATTTTAAAAGGTCCTTTCTCACAAAAAAACTCTTTTAAAAGGTCCTTTCGGACAAATTTTCCATAATATTATAATTTTATAGTTATTGTTTAAAAAGTTTGTTACTAACTACATTTAATTTAGTTCATTTAAGTTTATAACGGTGTAAAAAGTTTTTAGTTGATTGTGATTTTGTTCCATTAAGTTTAGTTTAATACAGTTTTTATATATTTTTAGTTAATATTCAGTTCGGTTCAATTCGGTTTAAAACAGTTTAAAACGGTTTTCAGCTATTTTCGGTTAATATTCGGTTTGGTCGGTTCAAAATGGTTATTGATTCAGTTAATTACGGTTCAGTTCCTTTTCGGTTCGGTTTCGGTTCGGTATAATACAGTTGACTTTGAAACAGTTGCTTTCAGTTCGGTTCTTTTTTCGGTTATCGGTTAGTTTCAGTTCGGTTTATTCGGTTCGGTTTCGATTCGGTTAACAGTTCAACCAACAATTTTCAACCAAACTGACAGGTCTACTTGTTCCCATAAAACTATCACGGTCAGTAGCGACGAACGAGCAGTGAATGCGTCATCACACAGTATACACCACATAGGCTAAGCATATCTGGATGTTTGCAAGTTATAGCAAGATGCAGATCATCACTGTCGATGTCGATTTCAAAGCCTCAACAGCATGTTAGTGGAGGTCCACATGTTCCACTACACGTTAAGCATACTAACTGGATTCAACTAGAGTTCAATAAGAGACTTTTTTTTACTGCACAAACTTCTTAGTAACAGGCAAAAATACGACCCAAAAAAAGAAAAAAACTACGCAATATTACATTTCACTAGATTACAGTGGAAGAAAGGACACCGAATAATAAACAAGATATTAGAATCAAGGGGATTTAAAATTCTAGGGAAAATATGGTAATACAGTGGAACTCAATATTAGCAATAAGAGTGAGAGTAAATTGAGGTATAAGGGGAAGTGAAGGGATGCGGACGAAGACTGCCCATCGATTTCAGCAGAATCAACAGCGAGTGGCATGCCATTGCTGCTCAGGCTACATGATCGGGGATCAGAGCCTTCGGTATTGAGCATTAAGGCCCTCATGACTGCTGTAACCGTAGATACATATGCATCTCTATCTTTATTGAGAAGCCATGTCAACCCCATCAATTCGCAATCTCTGTTGCGCATCTGACTTGTCCTGCTCTCTAACTTCGTTGCATTTCCCTTTTCTTTGTTGCCATTTTTCAGCTGTTAAGAGAAACAATTATTCAAATGTTCAGCATCATGATGTTATTATGAGTTCCAAACTTCATACTTTGGATAAAATAATGTGCAGAGCCTGCCCATTCAAGGCAAAGCTTGAAAAGGGTCATGAATGGTCAAAAGGGTCTTAAAATGACTGATTAAGATAACTTTACCTGTTTATTATGCACAATTTAGGAACCTTTTATAGCATGATTAGTAGTGAGTGCTGTGAAAAAGAATCAATCACAATAGTTGCAGTGCTCACTGCTCATTAAGGTAGTAAGCCTTAAGTAAATAGATATAAAAGCTTAAATTTACCATTATAATAATAAACAATGTTACCAATGTAGAAAAAGAAAACGAATAAATAAAACTTCACTGTTACGTCATGTAATCTAGCCAGATTAACAAAGCATTGGTTCCCATCTTAAAATAAATATCTAAATAGAAGTCTAGTAAGACTGTAAGACTGCTGTAGTAATATGTGAAAACTCAACAGGTAGAACATGGAAAGGCCATGACATAATTAACCTAAAGTGAATCTAGCGCAAAACCATCCAAATAGTGACATCATTATGAACCCTTATGCTTCGGAAGAGGCTCCCGCCCAAGGCAGCGGTACGGGGTAAGTTGAAGCCGGGTGTACACAACCTTACCTTAACCCCCGTTGTGATAACACGGACGTTTTCAATCAGCCATTTTGCTGACTAGAAAATTTCAAGTTTCATAGTGTTCTCTATGAAAATGAGACTATACGGTAGCAAAATCCAAATAAAATTGAAGCTAATTAGGAAACTATATTAGTATTAATCAGAGAGGATTGAAGACTTAGCAAAACAAATCCCAGTTGCATAGAGAGTAAAGTAGGCTAAAAGAAAGTTAAAGAGATCAAGCTTATATGAGCAATATACCGTGTAGAGAGTGTTCAAGCAGTTAGAACAGTGAGCGAGGGTAGAATGGCCATTTCCATTAGTGTTAAGACAATCTCTCTCCAGCTTCTTAACTCTATTGTCCCCAGCTAATCTTCCATCCTCTAAAACATGAAAAGCATGAGTACAGCTCAATGGGTGTAGCCTAATTCCACAGTAACAGTACACAACGTCACAGCTTGAGTTAGGGTGTACCAAATTAACCCCTCTCTCTCTCATTGCCTTTTCAAGTCCATCCACACAAGTTTCGGAGTCATCAGGTAGCAACGGCATTTCATAGGAGGTGGTACTAGTAGTAGTCCTTTTACTGCCAAGGGCAGTATTGGAATAGGCAGAGTAGAGCCAGGCAGCAAGGACAGGGCAGCACTTGGCTCGATGGAGCTTACCGTCTGCACCACCGCAAGAGGATTTGACAGCTGAAAAGATCCCGTCAGGGAGAGACATAGGGCACCCAGCTATTGCTGATTGCTCTGGAAATGATGGGATTGTTGATGCTGGAGATGGGTTTGGGAGGAAGGTTTGTTGCTGTTGGATGGTTGCTGGGTCTGGATTGGGGAGGACGGGCAGTCCGGGTAGCAGATGGGGCAACAGAGAGAAGAAGAAGAAGAAGATGATGTGGAGTGGTACTGGTACTGGTAGTGGTGGATGGTGACGGAACATTTCTTTAAGAAGGAAGGGGTGACTTAGACAGATGTTCTTGTTGTTGTTGTTGTTGTTGTTGTTGTTGTTGGATGTATGTGTGTGGCAGTAACTCTGAGTGAGGAAGAGGGAAAAGAAATTGAGTGTAGAGTAATGGAATAAAGCTGAGGTAGTGCGGTGCCTAGTGGGTACCCGATGTAATCATTATTTGTTGGCAAACAAAGGTCGACTTTTAAGAGTTAGGTTTGAGGAACAGAGGAAGGGTGTTCCAATTCTAATGGTGATTTCGTACTCTTGATTTTATTATGCGGTAGAAACAAATAAAAAACTAATTTTATGAAGTGTCTTTATAGTTTAGTTTTGTTTTCGTCAAGAAACTTTAGATGAAAGATGATTTTGGAATGATCACGTAAACTTTTGACTCGGCTCACGTATTAGTTGAAATAACCTGCAAAACAGATGAAAGACTGGCCCGAGAGATTCCGGGAGTAGCCCGTCCGATACTTAAGTCTGCGATGCAAATGTAGTGAGTAGGTGGAGAGTTGATTATCCTTTACTGATGTGGTGGTTGATGCTTTTATAGGCACAGATTCATGGAAATAGAATCTGGAGATGTGAGATCTCATACGTTGTATTTCGCAATCCCAGGTCACTAGGAGTAGGGGGTATTTTCGTCTTTTCGTTGTAGAATTGGGCTGGCCACTAGGTGGGCCCAAACAATTAGTCCCGCACCAAGGGCGTAAAACGCAGCGACCACGTGAGGTGACGGATTAGGTTGTTAGCGGAAAACAGTTGTGACTTAATATATTTTATAGGCCGAGAATATTATAGGTGAATGCATCATGGAGTCCAAGGGCAGTACCATGTGGTACTGTTCAACAAATTCCAAGAGTAGCACCATGGAATTGTTTAAGTGGGTTCTGAGAACAACACCTTGGGATTGCTTTTCAAATTTCGAGGACAACACCATGTTGTGCTGTTCAAGTGGATTTCGAGAACAGTCCCTTGGAATTGTTCTTCAAATTTCGAGGCAACACCATATGGCATTATTCAAGTGGATTCCGAGGACAACCAGTTAGAATTATTCTTCAAATTCCGAGGGCAACACCATGTGGTGTTTATTCAAGTGGATTCCGAGGACAGACCCTTGGCACTGTTCCATAAATTATGTGGGCTGCCCTAGGTATTGTACCATGGGTGGTCGGAGGGGGTCTTCCAGATAGCTTTGTGGAGTCAGAGGGCATCTCTCGTCTTTGCGCTTTGTTTTTACTTTTGCCATATTTTTGGCTAAGTTATGTATGTTGATGATCCTCAATTAATCCGAGAGCATCCTTTTAATGGTGTCCTTAACGAGTCCGAGGACATCCACCTAACCTTGTTGAAAGAACTTTGTACTTAGCCAAAATTTGGCTAAGTTGTGATGAGTGATGTCCTCAATGAGTCCAAAGGCATACACTTAGTTTAGTAAGGTGTAAGACTCTGCAAGGGCTAATGAGCCCCTTGACAGTCCGATCACCTATTTATACCTTGTTGAAAGGGATTTATACTTATTTGACTAAGTTATGGTAGTATATTGTGTCCCTTATGCGTCCAAGGACAGCCGTTGAGATTGTTATGGTGTCGGACTTACCAAAGGATAATAAACCCCTTGAAAGTCCGGACACCTACCTATGCATTGTTGAAAGAGCTTTATACTTAGCCAATGGATACGTTATGAAAGTAGGTGGTGTCCCTTAGGAGTCCGAGGACAACCACTGAGATTGGTAGGGTGTCGGACTTACCAAAGGCTAATGATCTAATTGACAATCCGAGCACCTACCTATGCCTTGTTGAAAGGGCTTTGGTACTTAGCCAAATTTTGGCTGTTATGAAAGTAGGTGATGTCGTTTGTGAGTCCGAGGACAACCACTGAGATTGGTAAGGTGTCCGACTCACCAAGGGCTAATGAGCCCTCTGACAGTCCGAGCACCTACCCATGCCTTATTGAAAGGGCTTTATACTTAGCCAAAATTTGGCTAAGTTATGAAAGTAGGTGGTGTCCCTTAGAAGTCCGAGGACAACCACTGAGATTTGGTAGGGTATTATTGGACTTACCAAAGGCTAATAAGCTCCTTAATAATCCGAGCACCTACCTATGCCTTATCAAAAGGGCTTTATACTTAGCCTAAATTTGGCTAATTTATGAAAGTAGGTGGTGTCCCTTAGGAGTTCGAGGACATCCGTTGAGATTGGTAGGGTGTCAGACTTACGAAAGGCTATTAAGCTCCTTCACAATCTGAGCACCTACCAATTTCTTGTTAAAAGGGCTTTGGTACTTAGCCAAATTTTGGATAAGTTATGAAAGTAGGTGGTGTCATTTGTGAATATGAGGACAACTACTGAGATTGGTAGGGTGTTGGACTTGCCAAAGACTAATAAGCTCCTTTGACAGTCCGAGCACCAATCTATGGCTTGTTGAAAGTGATTTATACTTAGCAACTTGGCTAAGTGATGAGAGCAACTTGTTGGAGATTGTCTTTCGGTAAGACGTTTGTACTTTTGACAAGATGTTTGTACTTTTACCTGGGAAGATGTGGAGTCATTGTTCACATGGGTTATTGTAGTTTGAGCCTAAGGTTATGTTTGGCTTTTTGGCTAAATATTTATTTTGAAAAAGCCCATAAGGGGGTTGTCGTTTGAGCGACTTTTTCATGGTGAATATGCCAGAGAGAGTGAGGGATATAAAAGTTCCATTTTTGTAATACCCCGAATTTTTAAACCTTATTTTATTATTTATTAAGCTTTAATATTATTTCCTCTCAAAATTATTTTTGATAATTCAATTTTATTTGATACTTCAATTTTATTTGATAATAATGTTTACCAAAAATGATTTCATTTAGTTTTGAATTTTGTGAAGATTTTATTTAAATGATTTAATTAAAATATATTCTATTTAAATATATTTATTGCTTATCCTATTTAAATGATTTTATTATTAAGTATTGATCTTGAAATTTTTTTAGCTTTGTGGGCATTATAATTGTCCATCCACATTGAGAAAACCCATTTTGAGTCCAACCCAAACAAATATCAAGTCCAAATACCAAGTCCATGTAATGTATTAGACAAAAAAAAAAAAAATAAATGTGATCACTGATCAACATCACCTATCTCCCTCCTTCCCCTTCTCACGCAAGAACAGGGCCTAAGCAAACAATAAAATCAACAAGCTCAATAACTCTTTGTCAGAACTCAAACGAGTTGAAACTCATCCACAACCTCAAATTTTCCGATCAAAATCAACTTTATAGTCAAAGAAAATCACAAACACCATACCTTCACCATTAATGGAGCTTGACTCCAAAGCTCAAAATCTGACCCAATCCCTCTATAAATATGAGCTAAACCCATTCAATTGCTCAAGAAAACCACACTCTCAAGGTTTGCTTCAATCTTCTTCTCTACTCTTTCAATTTCTGATTTTTTTTTGTTTTGTAAGAAATTAAAAATTAAAATTCAACCCACCTTCCTCTATTTCTCTGACCACCGGAAACCACCACGAAGACCACCTTCTTAAACCACCTAACCACCACAACCAGAACCGACAACTACCCGCACTGCCGCCGCCTCATAGCCAGCCAAAAACCTGCACCCCCCTGTTCTGAACCGCAGCACCAGAGCGCTGCTCCGCCAACCCACAACACGCACCACTCAAACAATGCGCCGTCCACCTCCGGTCACTCGAGTGTCGTTCAAATCTTCGTCTAGCCGCCCGCTCTTCCTCCTCATTATTCAGTCCTGCGTGATCCTCTGCTCTTCCCTGCCTTCATCTTTCATTCTTTTTTTCTTTCTCGTGAAACAACCAGACCCCGCCCCTGAATTCAGTTTTGTTTTAAAAAGAAAAAGTTGTTTCTTTTCCTAAATTATATTTATATTGTTTAGTGAATAAAGTAAATTAATTTGACGTAGTCTTTTATTACCTAGATGATATTCCTAAGCGTTTTTCTATTATGAACTTGTTATGAACTCCTTCAAGTAAGTAAGAATTCCTTTTACCTATTTGAATTATTTAAGTTATTTATTTTAATAATGAAAAAGGGGTTAATTAGGTAACTAACTTAGATCTCGTTAATGTTCATTATAGACTCTGAGTGCGTAGACGAGGATTATCAAGAGTGTTGATTGGTTCTTGATTTTAACCTTTTGGCACGCGTCATGAGGTAATCTCCGATTTTTATATAAACGTAGATCTCGTAATATAAAACGATTTAATTACATGACTATGTGATTAGAAATGTGGATCATAATTATGGAATTATTATGAATTATAACGGTTGACTGCAATGCGGATTATGAATACGATTAGTAAGATGAATAATGACTATGGATTACGAATATGGATCATGGCCACGGACAACGGACTATGGACGATATGACAATCATTCTAACGTTATTGACGACCTTGATAAATAACCTTATTTTTTATTTCTCGCATTTGTCTAAATAAAGATTAATTGTTATTATTATTATTAATAATATTATTATTACTATTATCATTATTAATATTGTTATTATTATTATTATCGTTATATATTTCTATATTACAACATTATTATTATTATTATTATTATATAAAACGGACAAAAATCATACAACCTACAAGAAATTAGTGGGCAATCGAGATACAATATGGGAACCTACTCCTCTAGCTATAGTAAACCCTTGATGGAGGTCCGTCTAGTTCCATTGATCCTAAGACTAACAACATGGTTGCTTCCATTTAAGGGATGTTCTGAATTCCCTTAAGTCCATTGAGTCCTTTGACAATGTCCTTAGCTTAGTTAATTAATTTTAACTAAGTAACTATCTTTATTGCTTTATTAGGAGTCTAAGAATAATAATATGAACTCTTGGTTAATTTAATGTCATATTAGATTAACTAGGATAGTATTAGTTGAGTTGTAATTTCATTTCTTTTAATTAGAGAGTCAATTAGGGTTATATTGACATTTTGGACGTGTGAGCAAGATATTCAAGTCATTAGAGGTGCTTACAATCAAGGAGATCGACATTCATGAAGGAAACATCCAAGAAGATAGACCAAAGAGCAAGATAGGAAGGAATCTTCATGTTTCTTAAAAACTAGGCGTGCAAGCTAAGGAAGGAGCAAGGAAAACTGATCTTTTCCCTTTAAAGATCAAGATAGGCCCCTATCTCATATCATTTGTGATTTAGTCTCCTACTTTGAAGGGATAAGTGAGGAAATCAAAGAGAAGATAGAGGAAGAATTTCGGCCAAGCTACAAGATAGAATTCCAACCCTAATTAGGATAGATTTTCATTTTAATCATTTTATTTTTATTAAGTAGTTTCATTTTCGATCAAGGACATGTATATAAAGGACTACAAGCTTAATGAAATGAACACTTGATTATTGAAAACCGAAAACCTTTGTGTTTCATTTGCTTTGATTAATTCATTAGTTAATCTTGGCGCCTTTGCTAGCTTAGTTCTTTAGCTTGAACTAGGTGGTGTTCTTAGGAACCTTAACTTAACTTAGTGGTGAATTTGTATCTAAGTTATCTTAAGCTAAGCTAATCTATCATACTCATACATATTCGACTAAACCATAGCCAGAATATAACAACCCTATCCTTGTGAAAATATGGGCAACAACACGTGCCCCTATGTAGGGGTTGTTCAAGTGGTGTCATTGGGGGATCTTCTTATGTATGTGCAGGACATTTTTATTAAATTCTAATCAGATATTACGCTTAGTTGTCAGCTATTAATGACCCATACTAGATTTTTTTGGTTTTTAAAAAGTTTTTTTTGACTAGAATTGTTCCCCCCTGTATGCTTGATCTAGCTAAGTGCTTAAGCGCTCTACAAATACACATTTGGAGTAGACTGATCAGATGGTTTTGCTTGAGTGCTAAATTTATAGTAATTGTTTTGGTTGTCTTGATCATGTGTTATTGCTTACCTACTTTATTTTCTCCTGCTTATAGTGTTTTTCAACCTTGAAGACATGCTCTTTCATGCTTAAGATCATGAGACTGATGAGAGTGATCTAGAGCTGCACATAGCAAAGTAATTTGCTTCATTGAGTGTGTGTGTCACTTTATTAATATAACTTTTGTTAGTAACTTGGTCATTTTGTTGTTGGTACATGTGTTTACCTAAACACCATAGGTTGCGTGATTTTGCAATAATAAGAAACCATGGACATATAATTCAGTAGTGATTTCCAATAGGCCAATAATTAACATGATTTACATCTGCCATCGAAAGCCATAACCCACTTACTCTTTGAAAGAGTATCAATGCTTGGAGTAAATGAAAGTTTCAGATGGAAAGTCCAGAGAGAAATCACTCACTTTATGTATGTCAGGTTTCCCTATAAATTAATATAGAAAGATAGATTGGGCCATGGGTTCAGCTTTGCTATGCTAGTTATTTAACTAAATTCTATGCCTTTACTTTGTTGATAAGTTGATGATAGGAAAAAATGTGAAAGGTGTAAGTGGAACCAAGAGTCGTAAGCTCAACGCAGTAGTAAGCTCAAAGCATAAAAATTAGAACTCGTATCCAATTCTTAAGCCTGAAACTTTGTTGATCTTGATAAATGTTTTTCATGTAGAGGATCAAGGGGCGTATATGGTGCACCTGTTGATCCCAGCCTAACCTTGAGCTATGGAAACCCGCTTCTTGATTCTCGGTCACATACTGTTATTTGGTTTGTGCTTTCAGGTGAAGAGGTGAAGAGTGCTAGTGCGGTGTCTTTGAAACTCTATTGAGATCCAAGGCAAGTGCAAAGCTCTAGTATATACCCTTTCCTACTCTCTACAAGCTTCCTGAGTTTGATGGTTTATTGTGTAAGTGGTCGAGTCCTTGATACACCTGTTGTGGCACATGGTTGGATGCGTATGCTGCCAAGGACAACTTATGGATGTTGTAGATTTTCCCACCTAGTGCAAGGGGGTGTATTCTTCTGTAAAACTTGTCTGCCATTGTATTAGTTCATACTCTTTTGCTACTAAAAGTGGTGCTGTAATGATTTATATAAAATTCAAATTTTTTAGTTTACACTGTTGATGCATATATACAATGTTAATTATTCAGTCTGGTGGAGTACTATGACAGGTGGCTGCAGGAGGGTTTGGTGTGGGGGTAAGAGGGGAGGAGTCTGCAGGAGTGCTGACCCTAAACCCTAAATTATTCAGTCCGGTGGGGTACTATGACAGGTGGCTGCGGGAGGGTTTGGTGTGGGGGTAAGAGGGAAGGGAGTCTGCAGGAGTGCTGCTGTGCCGCAACAGTTTTTTTTTATAAAATTAACATGTTAGTTGCGGGCTTCAACTTATCATCAACTTTAGTTGTGGGCCATAGGCTGTAGCCGCAGCTATTGACGCTTGTTGCTGCGAGCTTGAGCTTGTGGCCCGCAGCTAAACTTCTATTTTAGCAGCATCTTTGTACGCAGCTACTGTTTTTTCACATTAGTTGCGCCTTCAATAGCTATGACCTTTGTACGCAGCTACAAGTCCCTTTAAGGCCCGCAGCAACAACTATTTTTTCCACTAGTGTATGGATGCTTGTCATGTGTTGTTAGGTCGACCATGGTTATTTGATAGGAGAGTCATTCATGATGGTTATAGAAACATTATTCATTCACAAAAGATGGCAAGAAAGTAACCCTTACTCCTATTATGTCCATTCCTAACTCTAAACAACATTCCACTAAAGAAAAATATCATTCACTCACTACTCTTTTGAAATCTGATTATCATGAACTTAGTCCTTTTCGTGAATTATTGTTAAATATAGATCAAAAGGGAGAAGTTCACCCTTTGCTTGTTCCATTGCTAGAAGCTTACAAAGATGTCTTCCCCCTTAAAATACCTCACGGCCTATCCCCTAAAAGGGACATTCAACACAAAATTGATCTTATTCCTGGAGCTATGTTGCCTAATAAGCCTGCCTATAGAACAAACCCTAAAGAAACCGAAGAGATAAGGAGGCAAGTGAATGATTTGTTGTCTAAAGGCATGATTAAAGAGTCTTTGAGTCCTTGTGCAGTTCCAACTCTCTTAGTTCCAAAGAAGAATGGTGAATGGCGCATGTGTGTTGATAGTAGAGCTATTAACAAGATTACTATTAAATATTGTTTTCCTATTCCAAGGTTGAATTATTTATTAGATGATCTTAATGGTTCTAAAGTGTTTTCCAAGATTGACTTGAGGAGTGGATACCATCAGATTCGAATTTGTAAAGGGGATGAATGGAAGACTGCCTTCAAGACAAAGGAGGGATTGTATGAGTGGCTTGTTATGCCATTTGGATCGTCGAATGCTCCAAGTAATTTTATGCGCCTAATGAATCAAACTATGAAGCCTTTCCTTGGAAGATTTCTAGTTGTTTACTTTGATGATATATTGGTCTACAGTGTCAATGAATTCGAACATGTAAAACACTTAGAGCAAGTGTTTAGCGTATTGAGAAACGAATGCTTGTATGGAAACTTGGAAAAATGTCACTTCTTTTCTAGTCAAGTTGTTTTTCTAGGTTTTATTGTCTCTAGTGAAGGAATTAAAGCTGATGAGAAGAAGGTTCAAGCAATCAAGGAGTGGCCTACTCCTACCTCAATGCAACAAGTTCGAAGCTTTCATGGCTTGGCTTCCTTCTATAGTAGGTTTGTTCGAAATTTCAGTGCCATCATGACACCTATTACTGAAATCACAAAGTTGAAGAAGTTTGAATGGAATAACCAAGCAAACAAGGCATTTGAGGAGGTAAAAGCTCAATCAACTAGTGCTCCTATTTTAGTTTTGCCTAACTTTAATGAAGTTTTTGAAGTAGAGTGTGATGCATCTGGCGTGGGCATTGGAGCAGTTCTATCTCAAAATGGTAGGCCCTTGGCTTACTTTAGTGAGAAGTTGAATGAGGCAAAACGAAAGTATTCAACTTATGACAAAGAGTTCTATGCTTTGGTTCGTGCCTTGGATCATTGGAGACATTACCTCATTGCTAAGGAGTTCATTCTCCATTCTGACCATGAAGCTCTTAAATAGCTTCAAAGCCAACAAAAGTTGCAGCCTAGACATGCTAAGTGGGTGGAATACCTTCAAACAATCCACTTTACAATCAAGCATAAGGCTGGAAAGATGAATAAAGGTGCAAATGCTTTATCTAGGAGGTACTTGTTGCTTGCTACCCTAAGTCCTAAGGTGATGGAACTTGAGTTGTTGAAGGAGTGTTATGTAGAGGACAAGGATTTTGGGGTGTTGTTTGAGAAGTGCCATAACCGTAGAAAGTGGGGAGTATTATCTTCTAAAGGGGTTTCTTTTCAAGGGAAATCGCCTATGTATTCCTAGACATAGTATGAGAGTGTCCTTAATCAAGGAGTTTCATGAAGGCGGACTTGTTGGCCACTTTGGGATCGAAAAGACATTGATGCTTGTGAGTGAGTACTTCTGCTGGCCTAGATTGGCAAGAGATGTAGAGTTCTTGATCAAGAGGTGTTTGATTTGTCAAAAAGCTAAGGTTCATTTGCTACCTCAAGGGTTGTTCATGCCCCTTCCTATTCCTCACGCACCATGGGAGGATGTGAGCTTGGATCTTATCACAGGATTACCTAGAACCCAACGCCAAAAAGATTCAATCATGGTGGTGGTTGATAGGTTTTCCAAGATGGCACACTTTGTGTCGTGCCACACTACTAATGATGTTGTTTCTTGTGCTAACTTGTATTTCAAGGACATTGTTAGATTGCATGGAGTTCCAAAGACAATGGTGAGTGATCGAGATTCCAAGTTCTATGGAAGAAGACGGGACAAAGCTCAAATTCAGTATCTCTAGCCACCCTCAAACTGACGGCCAAACAGAGGTCACCAATAGAATCTTAGGAACCCTAATTTGAGCCCTAGCCACAAAAAGCCCTAAACAATGGGAGGAGATGCTACCTCATGCCGAGTTTGCCTATAATCGAGTTCTTAGCAAGACTACTGGCCTTAGTCCATTCTTTGTGGTCTATGGTCAAAACCCTTGCACCCCTATGGACTTAGCCCCTTTCCCTACCACCACAAAATATAGCCATGAAACTGAAACTAGAGTGAAAGAGATCCAAAAACTCCATGAATATGTAAGAGAAAAAATTGAGAAAGCCAATGAGAAAACAAAAGAGAGCATAGACAAGAAAAAGAGAGATGTTCAGTTCAAAGAGGGTGACATGGTTTGGATTCATCTTAGGAAGGAAAGTTTCCATTCTAAAAGAAATTCTAAACTAAGTCCAAGAGCCGAAGGTCAACAACAATGCATACAAGATCGAATTGCCAGGATATTATGGAGTTTCAGCTACCTTCAATGTTGCTGATTTGAGTCTATTCTATGATGATGAAGAAGAGCTACCAAGTTTGAGGTCAAACTCCTCCAAAGAAGGAGAGGATGATGGAGGTCCATCTAGTTCCATTGATCCTAAGACTAAGAACATGGTTGTTTCCATTTTAAGGGATGTTCTGAATTCCCTTAAGTACATTAAGTTGGACAATGTCCCTAGCTTAGTTAATTAATTTTAACTAAGTAACTATCTTTATTGCTTTATTAGGAGTCTAAGAATAATAATATGAACTCTTGGTTAATTTAATGTCATATTAGATTAACTAGGATAGTATTAGTTGAGTTGTAATTTCATTTATCTTAATTAGAGAGTCTATTAGGATTGTATTGACATTTTGGACGTGTGAGCAAGATATTCAAGTCATTAGAGGCGACTACAATCAACGAGATCGACATTCATCAAGGAAACATCCAAGAAGATCGACCAAAGAGAAAGATAGGAAGGAATCTTCATGTTTCCTAAAAACTAGGCGTGCAAGCTAAGCAAGGAGCAAGGAAAACTGATCTTTTCCCTTTAAAGATCAAGATAGGTGCCTATCTCATATCATTTGTGATTTAGTCTCCTACTTTGAAGGGATGTGAGGAAATCAAGGAGAAGATAGAGGAAGAATATCGACCAAGCTACAAGATAGAATTCCAACCCTAATTAGGATAGATTTTCATTTTAATCCTTTTATTTTTATTATTTAGTTTCATTTTCGATCAAGGACATGTATTTAAAGGACTACAAGCTTAATGAAATGAACACTTGATTATTGAAAACTGAAAACCTTTGTGTTTCATTTGTTTTGATTAATTCATTAGTTAATCTTGGCGCCTTTGCTAGCTTAGTTCTTTAGCTTGAACTAGGTGGTGTTCTTAGGAACCTTAACTTAACTTAGTGGTGAATTTGTATCTAAGTTATCTTAAGCTAAGCTAATCTATCATTCTCATACATATTCGACTAAACCATAGCCAGAATATAACAACCCTATCCTTGTGAAAATATGGGCAACAACACGTGCCCCTATGTCTTGAGTCTTCGAGAAAATCTGAATCCGCTTCAGCAGCGCAACAACCACCTTATCCAATTCCCCAAGATAAGAAAAGGAAAAGTTAAGGAAGCCATACCCAATTGCTCGACAACGAGCTTCATACTTGACCCGCTTCCGATGAGTCGCATCAGCAACAACACGTGCAGGAACAAAGTCAGATAACCCAGACTGGGTCAAGGGAGAAGAGCCTATCAAGTCGGCACACACATTACGACCACGATCCCAAGAATAAAGAAGCACATCTGGAGGCTTGAGGGCCCCATCGTTCCCCCCAGACAACCTAATGTCAACCTCCTCTCTTGCCGAAATCCCAGACCGATAGCAAATATCAACAAGAGTATCCCGAATGATATTATGCCGATGTTTAATACTCATAATACCATCACACGATACCACGATCACCGAAAATATCCCAACAAAAACCCTGGAGCAAGAAGAGCACGACATCGAAGTAGAGAACAAAGGAACACCCAACCGACATAACTCACTCCGATAAGTCTTAGGGTTCAGCGTCTGACCCAATCCTTAAATAGGAACTGCCCGAAGCCAATCTGAGGTATGATTCCCTTGTTGTGAGTTCCACAAAGCTAAACGTCGAGAAGATAAAGAAAAAGTAGATTCTGCAGATGCTGTAACCTTTGTGAAGTATATATCTGCCAATTTCTTCATAAGTTTAGGGGCAGCGACTACACTAGGATTACTTAAAATGTCAGACTCTACAGTTTTATGAAATAGACTCAACGCATCCTCAAAGGCACGACCAGAACCAACAATACTTGCAGGACGTATAAGCTTATTCTGTAAACCAGCAGACTGCAAACGAGACACGAGATAAGCATAATTTTGAACATCACTCGTGCAATAAACACCAAGTACGATGAGTATGGGTTTTGAAACAAACCCCACATAACCATTATCATTATCATTGTTATTATCATTATCATTACCATTATCATTATCATTATCATTGTTATTAATTATGGAAACCTTATAAATGAAAATGAATAAATGGGTTATTTATAAATTGTGATATGTGAAAGGATTGGAGATAAATGGATTATTGAATTTTTTCATATAATGATTGTGTGCATTAATGAAATGGGCTTTCTGGTTGGCCCATGAATGAATTGAGTTTTGAAATTTGGATAATATTCACACTTGGTTAAATGAAATATTGTATATGTGTATATCATTTAAGTGATGACTTTCATAAAAGATATTAATCACTTAAAGAGGAATATCTGAGGGAAATGATGAACAGGTAGCCCTGTCTGGGAGGTTCAGCGGCCACCTACAAGTTTTTTGGTTAGTATGCTGATTTTTCTATTACTTGTCTTCCTTCTATCTTGTTGTGATTCAAGTAGAAGGGGTGTGCACACTAGGCACTCTGTTTACAGAATGGAGTTGGATTTACTCAGTTTTTCTCATTTTTGGGAGCTTTTCTCTCATGTTACTTTTCAATGTATTTGTGCAGGTGGGTGATCGATTGGGGAAACAAACAGAGAACACTTAGAGTTGTCATCCACTTAGTTTTAATTTAGTTTCAGTTGAGACTCTGAGACATTTTATTAATTAGTGTTTTATTGAACAATTTAGTTGTTGTAAAACTAAATTTAATTTGAATTTGTGTGAAGTTACCTATTAGCCTTGCATTTATTTTCAAGGAGATAAGTGCGGCGGGAGAACGCCCTCCGATCAAACCCTCGTGGATTTTCCCCATCTAGTCTTATTAAATGAAAAAGGGTTCGATTTGGGCGGGGTGTTACAATTTTGAACTTCACTATTTACTTTGAATTGATTTACATCTGCTCTCTGCTCTCTCTAATTTCCTTTAAAGGTGTTCTTGCTTCCTTTGAAGATCTTCAACCCAGGTATGATCTTTCTCTGTTTTTCTTCTTCATTTGTTCAGTTCAATTTGAATAAGGCCTCTTGGTCATTTGAGCACTTTGTTTCATAAATAATGGATGCTCAATCTGAGCCGAGCACCTCCCATACCTTTCCCTTTTTGAATCTGAGGGGGGGCGTTTGGCAAGGAGTCCGGTTTAATAATACCCGTGGGGGTGCCTTTGACATGGGACACGAAAAGCCTTGAGGAGGAGTCTGAGCGGGCGATTCCATATGTATGGGAGGTTTCCATTGCCTTCCCTTCCAAAGAACGAAGTTACTTAGATTCTTGTTTGAATAATGGTGTAGTGACTGTCCAACTACCTACGATGGCTGAGGAAGAAGCAAGCACATCCCCGACCGAGATAGTTTACCCACTCCTAGATCCCGATGGGGGACCAACTAATTATTTTAATAGGCAGGTATGGTTAGTGTCTTTGGATAGGGAAATAGAGTACTTCACAACCGGGTACTTTGTAAAAAAAACCTTTCATGTTATATAAACCGAAGGCCACCGCCACTGTATTGAACCCGCCCTCGGAGAGTATAGGCCTTAGGTTTCCGTTGCCCCCTTTCATTAAAGAGTTGTTGAATGAATACAATTTGGCCATTTCCCATATTTTGCGAACACTAGGGCTCTGTTCACGCAGTTTTGTCCATATGTGGAATGCTCGGTGTTTGGTGCACGGTCCGACTATGAAAACACATATTTAAGCTGACGCAGGCGCCGACCGACCGCAACTCGCTGGATGGTGGAACTTCTAGATCCGTTCAATGTATAAGGTTCTTGAAAAGGTCGTGACGTGTCAGAAAGAATTCCGAAGGGAATTTCTTTTGTCTATCTTGGTGATAGCTGGGAGCTTGAGACATACCGGTTGTTCACAATTGGGACGACGACAACACCTCCCTAAATCTTTGGGTTCCTGAGATGTCCGAGGAGGAGGCTGTTGTAACTTTATATTTCAGGAAAGAGAGAAAGATAATAAATAGTTGCGAGGCTTAGGTTCCTCGTTATTGGCTTCCAAGGCCTGGGCATCTGACAAACGAGCATATTTTTTCGGCAGCCAGCATTATTCCTACATATAATAAGGGTAAATACTTGCATTTTCGGCTTTTTTTTTTGAATTGACTACTATTTATACTTAGCCTTTTTGTTTGTTGCAAATATTGATCGAGGTCTGCTAGATACAGTGATGGCTGAAAGGATGAAAGCTAGGCAACTGATGGCCGAGAAGCTTCGCCAAGACTTGGCGGAGAAAAGGAAGTCTATTCCGAAGCCACTAGAGGTGAGTTGTTGTTTTCTTATTATTTCTGCTGTCAGTCCGAGACGTTTTTTTATATTTCTTGGCTTTTTCAGGATCCGAAGAACCCTTGAAAGAGGAAGACCGGGTCCAAGAAGACCGAGGTGGCTTCGAAGGGAAAGCCGAAGGAGACTACTGTGACGATTGCAGTAGTCTCGACTGAGAGTTCTCAGCCGCTTGTTGAGGGGGTGTCTTCATCGCCCTATACCATTGATGTGACTGAGGAGGAAGAAGAGCTCCAACCCCTCCTCGGCTATGAGCATGAAACGGTGGAGCCTTCATCAAAAAAATGAGGGTGACTCGCCCTTGGACTCAGCTTACTGAGTTTGAGACTCGCCATCGGGTGAAAGAGGCCATGGCCGTTATTTACATCGATGAGGACGACACCTCCCTCCACCTCGTGCCGGTTGATGTCAAGGTCTCGCATCTTCATGATGCCTGGCTAGACGTGAGTATTCGATAACTTATCGTTTTTGGTCTTTTGATTTTGATCAAGTTATCTAGCTTAATTTTTTGCCTTTGCAGCTCTCTGACCGATTGACCTACTTGTCTCGTCGTCAGTATGAGGCTTGTAGGAAGCTGGATGAGGCCTAGGAAAAGCAAAAGGACTTGGAGGAGAAAGAGATGAAGCATTAGGACGAGGTCTTGAGGCTGTCCGAGGACCTTCGTAAGACGAAGTCGGAGCTTGAACAGGCCAAAAAGGCCATTGATGTTGACCATGCCTCCTTTGCCGAGGAGCGGGCTTCCCTCCAAGGCAAAGCTGCAAAGTTAACCAAGGAGAGGGATGAGGCCGCTCAAAAGGCCGATGGACTGGCCAAGGAGCTAGCTGAGGCCAAGCATCGACTCGACAAGGCTCTTTCGGTTTTTAAAAAGTCATCTCGAGGTACGTGCCTGAAAACCCGACTTGTTTGTACTCATTTTGTAAGGATTCTCAAAATTCTTGCCCATAAAGGGTCCACGATGGTATTCGTTTTACGAAAACATGTGACAGGTTAAAGTCCTATCACCTAGTCAAAGATAAATCCTAAGTCCTCTAACAATGATAGTCAAGGGAAGTAGGGTCGAATCCACAGAGAGACGGAGTTCTAAGTTAATATTTAGCTATACAGCTACTTCAGACAAAATCACATAGGAATCAACTGAACTACTAATTAAACACTAGAAAGCAATATAAAATGGATTTTTACTCTATGAAATAAAGGTCTAGGGAATTAGTTCGGTCCACCATGCTTATACCAATCAAAGGATCAAACAACTATCAGAACCTAGGCCAAGAATCGACAGATTAGAGCAGTGTCAAGTTATGGTTAAGTCTCAACGCCCATAATTCAACATATGCAGCATGTTCACAAACATAATCAGAATTACTGGTGTGTACTAGGCCTCAAAAAGTAAGACGGGTCTGTGCAAACAATTATTAACCTTAAGTAATCAAAGAAACTGCGCAATAACGTTAATTACTCAATAAGAACAAATCACACCATAATCAATCTCATCAAGCCCTAGAAACTAATAGCAATTCAATTAATCAAGGTATAAACATGGCTTCCTGATAGGATTTAGTCGTATCTCCTAATCAAAGATAAACCTACAGTCCTCTAACTATGGTAGTCAATGGAAGCAGGGTCGAATCTACAGGGAGACAGAGTTTCTAATTTAATATTCAATCAATCAGCTACTTCAGATGAAATCAGGGAAGAATTATCTGAACTAAATATTAAGCTAAGGAAGACAAATTAAACCGAGGAATTAACTATGGACTAAAAACCTAGGGTATTAGGTCGGTCAACCATGCTTATAACAATCAAATAAGGTCAACTACTGTCAAAACCTAATTCAAGAGTCGAGGGATTAGAGCATGTGTTGAACTATGGTTAAGACTCAACGCTTATAGTTCAACATACGCCGCATGTTCACTAACGTAATCAGAACTACTGATGTGTCCTAGGTCTCTAATCGTAAGACGGATCTGTGCAAACAACTATTAACCACAAGCAATCAATGAAATTGTACACTAACATTAATCACTAATTAAGAACAAACCACATCACAATCACCCTAATCAAGCCCTAGAAATTGATAGAAATCTAAATCACAATCAGGGTATAAACATGGCTTCCCTATCTAACACCCTAGAAAGAGAACTACTCACTCATAATTGAATTGACAATAACAAAACTAATTGGAAACCCTAATAATTACATCATGAATGATTAAATACTTAAGCTAAGCGATTAAGAATAATAAAAGAGACAAGAGTAGAGAAGAACACCAATTGACAGAAAGCAGGAACTTTTATTGAAATCGAATAGGTTCAATCACCTTTAATCTAATCTAAAGTGTTTAACCTAAGCTAACAACTATGAGAAATAAACTAGAATAAAAGATGTCTCTAAAATAATGGGGAAAAGGTATTTATAATACCCCCCAAAGTCTAACTAAAACGGGATTAAAATTAGCAAATACACGTTTTCGGGCAAGGGACCCGATCGAGCACAGGGCCACCCTATTCGGCCCTTAGTAAACTTTTTCAACCTTTTCTTCTCGTTCAACGTAGTAGCAGCAGGGGTATGAAGCACAAACTGGGCCCACCCGATCACTGAGCCGATCGGGCAGTGGATCGGGTCCCTAGCTTAATTGACCCAACATCGTTCTTTTGGCGTGGCGCAGCAGCAACTGAAGATGGTGCTCCACCCGATCGGGTCTGGACACATGGTATCTCGCCCAATCGGATCGGGCAAGCCTTGCCAGATCGGGTCCGCAACTTCTCTACCCGAACACAATATCTTCGCCCGATCGGGCCATTTTTGCCCGATCAGAGTACGGAAAACTCCTTTTTGACTCTTTGGCTCTCAATTCTTCACGTAGAGGTTTTGGGACCTCCTAAACTACCCATAAAGCTCGTGGGCCATCCTACGTGCCTCGTAACATCTCGTAAAGCCGTGGTTGCTTCCAAATGACTCGGGAATAAGGAGAAAACTCCATAAAACTTGCAATTCAACACTAAAACACAAAACCACAACTATATACGATAGTTAGCATAAAATAGCTCCCAAGAGCTCCAATGACGCACAAATTAGCTTGTAAATAAGGGAGAAAAGTCTATATAAATACGTGATATCACTTCCCTTACCAAATCCCTAGAAATTAAACTACTCAGACATAATTAAATCAACAATAACAATTCTAATAATAAACCCTAATTTCAACATCATGAATCAATTAAATAATTAAACTAAGCAATCAAAGTAATTAAAGGGATTAAGAGTAGAGAAGAATACCAATTGACGGAAAGCAATAACTTTTATTGAAATCAAATCTGAGGTTCAATCACCTTAAAACTAATCTAAAGTGTTTAATCTAAATAAAACTCTGTAAAACTAAGCTAAGAACTATTGGAATTAAAACAGAATAAAAGATGTCTCTAAAATAATGAGGAAAAGGTATTTATAATACCCCAAAATCTAATCAAAAACAGAAAATAAATGATAGATTTCCGCGGAATCGAGTGCGGGACCCGATCGGGCTAAGGATCACCCGATCGGGCCCACACAAAAATTGCCCAACTATTGTTTCAGCATCTTCAGCAGCAAAGTCATAATAAGACAATTTGGCCTTCTACCCGATGGGTTCGGGCACACCTTGCCCGATCGGGTGGGCCTTATGGTCACCAGATTCTCCCCCAAATGCGCAGCAACACAGCAGGAGGGAAATTAGGCCGCTCGCTCGATCGGGTGTTGGGCGTCCGATGTCATCGGGCTGAGCCTAAGCCCAACTTGTCCCTTGAAAAGTCAAAGCACGCAAAATGAGCAAACCCTAACCCTTATTAACCCTAAATGAAACTAACCTTTTAATTAGTGAATGATCAATTATCGAATTAGTAAAGAGTGTAACGCCCCAAACTCGAGGGTCCTTAAGTAAACATCATTAACCATAAATAATTTCAATGATTAGTGGAAGCGTTTCGTCAAACCTGTGGGTTATGGCCCACCAATAATATAATATTCATACAAAAGCTTACTACTTCATAACTAGGTCAAATGACCTTATAAACTCACTTCTACTGATCTTAATCTCGTTTGATAAAATCCATACTAAGCATCTGCTTTTCACGGTTCCATCTCGATCCTCTTTCATAACCTGAGGTTCATTCAGAAGAAACATAAAGAAACAAGAAACACAAAGAAACATTCCAAAATGAGTGGAAAACTCGTAACTTTACTCAATATGATTCACATAACTAGGCAATCCCCATAACATATCATACGCATGAACATTACCATAAACATACTCATAAACAAGAATCATGGATCAATTCAGGGATCAAACCTTACCATTCTCACATTCTTCCATAACATTAATAAATCATAACAAATAAATCATACATCCTTGTATAAAATCACGTTCATACCATACATGTAATCACGTTAACGAGTATTGTCATAATTTATACATGGACTCTTGGAATAGAAGCATATGCATATCATAG
Source organism: Patellifolia procumbens (assembly GCA_947645195.1). NCBI lineage: Eukaryota > Viridiplantae > Streptophyta > Magnoliopsida > Caryophyllales > Amaranthaceae > Patellifolia > Patellifolia procumbens. The sequence continues at coordinate 99,038 of CANSGD010000901.1, forward strand.
TCACTTTAATTACTTTAAGCATAAGGACGAGTCATGAACAGGCTTACTAGCGTAAATAAGCATTGAGTAAGTTCATATAGAATATTAATATCATGTTAAAACATAAGACTTCCATAAGCATAAACATCTCATCTTGAAACATCACGTGTTTCCATAATTGTTATTAGCAGGGGGATGAATAGATCGTCCTTGCACCGGTCCGGAAATATCTTGAAACTTCTCAGGCTCACATTAACATCATGGGTTTCCATCTTAATCTTTCTTTTAACATGGCTAGTACAGGCCCGTGAGACGTCTCCCACCTTGTGATGATGCTCAAGGAGTACTCTCCCTTGTTGGATATGTCATTCGCATCATACGTCATTCATTTTTTACATTGTGGTACCCCTCAAGGAGCACTCTCCGTTGTTAGGTGTACTACTCATTCACAACGTCGTTGTATCCCTCAAGGAGTAGTCTCCTTTGTTGGATGTACGACAGTTTCGTAATCTTGTTATCCCTCAATGAGCAGTCTCCTTTGTGGAGTATAACTCATTCATAAACTTCGTATCCCTCAAGGAGCACTCTCCCTTGTTGGGTATAACTTTTTATCCCTCAAGGAGCACTCTCCTTTGTTGGGTAAATTCTTTACCTTTGTAACCCTTAAAGAACACTCTCCAAATACAACTCTACATTCTCGTCCATCTCCACAGTCTCTAAGGGTACCAACTCATATAATACCATATCATGCTCATCATGATCACTCAAATACATTAACTCTCGAATATCAAAGTGGGCACGGAACCTCAGGTAACGGTCCCTCCTCATCATTCACATCCTCCATGGGCTCCTCCTCGGCATAATGCTCCTTTAAAGGCTCAGACTCAATAAAGTACTCCTATGACGTATCCTCCTCTAGTGGGATATAGTCATCTACTAGTGGCACATCCTAAAAACTCAATCTCTTTGCTGCAGTAGCATCTCCAAAACTCGACAACGGAGGTATAAAATATGGATAAGTCATCCTCCATGTAGTGTATTGTGTAGTAGAAGTAGATGCGACCTCAATGGCCTCACTAGATGGTGTAGTTACGCTCGATTACTCGCACTACACTACACCTGGCTTCCATAAATAAAATAGTTTATTATGTTTAGAACGTCAAAATACTCATAGTTTATTTTAATCCCTAGTTTCCACCACTTATAGGTGTCATATAGTATCACATAGACCATAACACAGATTTCATCGAAATTCATTCATGGACCTAATTAAAATGAAGCACATACTTCCACAATAAATTGGTCCAAATCAATTAGCCCAATCCACTGTAATAAAAATATAGGTCTCATAGACCAAACCTTAGAATTTTCTTATGCCTAGAAATACGCCTATAAAATTATTATTGTGCATTCCACAATAAAAATGCATCTGCACCATTACTTCAAAGTGAGGCTCTTCCTCAAAGACAACTAGAGTCTATAAATTTCTAGACTACAACAACTTGATCATCCACTCGTGAGCCAAACAATAAACATCGCAAAAGACTCAAGTAATTCACATTAAGAACTCAAACAATGCATATGTTCACATAGTATGTTCTTAACCCCAAATCTACCTATCTCATCGAAACCTTTTGATTTAAAATAGTGAAACGTTTAGTTTCAAAACCACAGACTCTGGTAACAAACTATAACACCCCGACTTTTTCACTAAGACAAACCCAAGGTGTTATGTCCGAAGAATATATAAAGATGCTTTCGTTCGAACCGCTACAACCTTTAAATAGATAATAAACATACTAAAATTTTAGATATTCGTTTAACAAAACTAAAACATTTAAATAGCATGATCGTGGTTTTAGTTGAAACTAAACTTCCTGAAAGTCAAATCAAAGTGAAGTCAACGGTCGATAAAAGTCAAACTTGAAAAGTCAACTTACTCAACATTCTCTATAAGTCAACTCAAACTTTAAAAACTCAAATATATCTCCTTAGTCAATTGCAGCAGAATATAAAACTTAACCAAACCTCAACAATTTAACTGATAAAGTACGAGGACCAACCACATGGCCTCTAAACAATACTAATAATATCCAAATACCCATATGCAAATAAGAGTAAGATTATCGTAAGAAAGCTCCATTACTCTCTTCTCGATTCCTCAATGATTGATAGACTTCATGAACTGTCACCTAAGATGCAATCGTTTATGATGTCTTGACTGCTCAGCAATATGGATGGATTCTAAATGCGTCATCACAGGACCATCATAAAAAGAAGCAATGATCAAGAACAAATACAAAAGAAACGAAATACGGATCAATTATATATGTAGGGTACATTAAATAGAACTGGACATACACATAACACATAAAAACATGCTTCAAAACTTCAACCAATAACACTTGACTTCCAATACTTAACTCTTCAATCAATACAAACAACCATACCCACAACCCCCCAATTAAGCATTTGTATCGGTAAGGCGGAGATATATTGAGTTGGCTGACCCAGATCTCATCACCTTGAAATACATGGAATACAGAAATAGCTCCGGGCTAGTTTTAATCAAAATTAATGTGTACTCATGCCCGAGTCGGGTAACCATAATTGATTCACCACAAGGAAACAAATACAAGTAGGGGATCCATCCTACAAGGTCATCGTCATTTTAACTCGATCCCAGGGCCGTTCTCGAGTTTTATTAGGCCCGGGGCATGATTAAAATATGGGCTTTTGACGCATAAGAGATCAAAATAAATATGCAATATATAATTGTTATTCTTAAATTTAAATTTAATCAAACAAAAATTCATTATAATAAAAAAACCAAAAATGTACCTAAGCATAGAAATACTATAAAAAAATTATCTTCCTGCATTTTTTGATGCAAAATCATTGATGATAGTGTCAACATCAATGATTTCCAACATTTTTTTTGTGCAATACATAATATTTCTAAATCATTGAATCGTTCTTGTGACATAGTTGACCCAAATGCAACACTTGCAAATTCAAAATTACACTCTTCTTTACCAATCCGAAATTATTTTAATATGAAATTAGACTCTTCAATTGTGAATAATTTGATGAAGTGTGACATATGGGCGAGCGAGCAATTTCTAATAAACAAGATTATTCTCGTTGAATGAACATAGTGAATCTTTTTTCAACGGAAAAAAATAATAATTGTGATTGACATGGGAAATTTCTAGTGATTTTCGGAGACAAAGTGGGGATTTGATAATAGAAAATTTGAATGGCTTGAAATTACGGATTTTGAAAGGTTTTTTTTGGGGAATTTCCAGTAAAAAATTACCAAAGAAAAGAGTCAAAGAGAGGAAAGGCATTGTACAGGGAATGAGGAAAGATAATGGCGTGATATGTGGGAAAATGGGAGAAGATTAGTGATAAGCGTGTGATTGCTTTTAATTACTCCTTCTCTTTTTACTGATTTCTGTCTTAATTATAATTGATTTATTTTTTTAAACTAAAGCCACACTATTTTTGGGCCCTGGGCGAGCCGCTCGCCTGCCCCGGCCCAGGGACGGCCCTGCTTGATCCAAGAGACACCATGGTCCCCAAAATAATGAATTCCAATATCCAAATTCATAATTCCGTTTCATAATTCCAATCCCAAATTCCAATCCAATTCCGAAGCCAAATTCCAATGAATCATAATCTAGAAAGACATCAACATGTTTTCATTTAAACAAATCCATAATTTCAAACACATATGAAGTTATCATAAACTCTATTGTAGGTTCCCATATTCATTCAAACAATCTCAGATAATCAAATAAATATCAAGACACTATGTCCCATACCTTTCCGTGTAAATAATCTCACACAAGAAGTAACGGACAACGTCTAACGCCCTCTTATGAATTGAGCTCCTTAAAACAATTAAAATACCTTAATTTAGAACTCTAAAACAATTAAGGAAAAATTCACGTGAATAATTCCAACTATTGTCCATCTTCCACAATTAATCCCACCTTTAATAATTCCGGAAATAATCTCAACTATTGTCCATTCTTCGCAAAAAAGTCCTGAAGTTGCACTAAAACCATCAAGTGGGACTGTTTTGGGAAGAGTGGAGTATAGTCGGGATTATCTTGAGATTTATTAAAATTGGGATTAATTATGGAAGATTGCAAATAGTTGGAATTATTCACGTTAAAATTTCCTACAATGGAACATTCATAATAAACTATGGCAACTTTCAAAGTCCCTTTAAACTCTTTAAAAACTCCCTTCAAGCAACTATTAAGTTCATAAAACAACCGTCCATTGAATACTCTTTTAAAAGCTACTAAAATAGTTAAAAGACATAAGCTTTAAATAAATCACAACAATATAATAAATTAAATTATAAACTTTGAAACCCTAAACATCTATTAAAACCATTAAATTAGGTTTAGGTTATCATACTTAACATAGGGTTAAAGTATGATAATTTAATTAAACAAAATTCCAAAATCAACTTTATGTAGAAAAATAATTATACATCAATAATTTATTTCCAAAATAAAATAAAAAATATATTAATTTTTTATAATGCGCTGGTGGACAGCAGCAACGGCAGCCGTGCGTGGCCCTGCAGCGCTGACAGCCGCAACCCCAGCCTGTAGTGGCTGCTGGCACCACCGATTGGTGTCAAAGAGGGTGGCGTGCAAACCGAAATACCCCTAAAGCCCTCATTTTTCGAAAACCCTTAATAATATAAAGATCCAATTTTTCTTTCGCAAAAATACCTAAACTAATTTCAAATCGTAGTACGGACATGCATAAATTCACATAACAAAACTTCATAAACATCGTATAAGAATTAATCATGGAAATACTATTAAAACCCCTATGAAAAGATGGAGAAGAGGAGAGAGGTTACTAGGGTTTCTAAAAAGATGACGACAACAAGGAAACCTCTCTCCTTCATTCTCTATCTATAATAAGCTCTAATGGGCTTTATGAAAAACTGTACTCCTTTTACCAATCCCTTTTGACTACTAAAATGACATCAAACTCAATAGGCCCAAACCTTCCTTTTAAACCACGCCACCAAATCAAAAGGCTCTTTTAATTATTATAACTCCAAAACTATTTTCATACTACATTTATAATATGACTATAATGAAATCATTTCCTCATAAAATAACTAATATTGTAAAGTCAATTATAGGAAAAATTGTGAATAACCACCTGCACGATACACATATTTCAAAATAACCACACCATTTTCATTTGTGTTTAAATGACCACCTCCCCTTTTCCTTAACTTTTTCAAATACCCACATGTTAACCGAATTGTCTAACACTGTTAAGTGTGAATCCCAAATTCTTACTAAATTACCCTAATTTCCTCCAAATTATCACTAATTAAATTACTAATCTGTAGTTTGACCGGTTAAATCATGATTAACATTTTTTCAATTTTACAATTTATAAAAATATATATTTTCGATATATGAATTGTGATGGACGCAAATTTCGAGACAATATTTAATCGCGTTTTAATACCAAAGACGACGTTATTTTGGAAAATGGACACCGCCATAAGCCCTTTATGGGCAAGAATTTCGAGGATTCCTATGAAACGAGTACTTACAAGTCAGATTTCCGGGCATGTACGTCTCGAAGTTCGTTTTTCGAAAAGAAGCTGTATTTTGTTCGAAAAAGTCATCTCGAAATACGTGTCGAAAAACCTGGCTTGTAGTACTCGTTTCGCAGGGATTCTCAAAATTCGTGCCCATAAAGAGCATACGACGGTGTTCGTTTTTCGAAATAACGTCATTTTTAGTATTAAAAACACATTTACATGTTGTCTCGAAATTTGTGTCCATAACAATGTCATATATCAAAAATATATAGTTTAAAAAAATTGTAAAATGAATAAAAAATAATTTTAAAATGTTAATTATGACTTGACTGCTCAAACTATAGATTAGTAAGGTAAACAGTGATAATTTAGAGGGAATTAGGGTAATTTCGTAAGAATTTGGCCTCACAGTTAACGGTGTTAGACAATTTCGTTATTGGGTATTTGAAAAAGTTAAGGAAAGGGGAGGTGGTTATTTAAACACAAATGAAAGTGGGGTGGTTATTTTAAAATAAGTGTATCATGTAGGTGATTATTCACAATTTTTTTGTTAATTATATAAATCAACTTCTATAATATAACAATGATCCTTCAAATACATTATTATTATGTAAGAAAATTCCTTCAAAATATGGGGTATTACATAGGTGGTGGAAATGGATTGAGGTGGTGGTTATGGAGGGGAGGGGGAATGGGGGTACAGTGGTGGGTGTAGAGGGGTGAGTGTTTATGGTGGTGTTGATTTCTCTCACTATGTAGTTGGCATCTCTAAGCCTAACACATTTTAGCAGAAGGCATGGAGAATCACTTCATGTATAACTCTTCTCCGATTAGGCGGTACCAATAGGCTGTTAGCTTTACCGTTCTTGCTTTCTGCCAGCTTTCCATTCTGCTTATACTCCTTATAAATGGGCTCTAGGCTTATTAATTAGGAGTAGTTTTAGGTCATTTAGATGCATATTAGGCCATGTAGCTCCCATTTGCAGTCTTTTTCCTTGTTTGCATGTCTTGCATTAGTTTTAGTGCATTTGCATCTAGATAGGTTGCATGTAGTTCAATGCATAATCATTTGCATCCCCCCTCCCCTATTTAATATCCCATTGAGTTCTTTTTGATAGATTTGCAAGGAAGAAGGGTAAGAACAGGGGAGTGGGTGCTCCACTTTTGACGGAGCGAGCGTTCTATGAAAGATAATTTGAAGAAAAATAGACATGAGTTTGGAGCGACCCTGGAGCGACCTCGGACCTGGCGCTCTGAGGTTGGAGCGGGCACTCCATTGTCTTTGGAGCGGGTCGCTCCTCTGCACTTTCGAACGGTTTCGGACGAATTCGATTACTTTCGGACTATTTTGGTTTTGAGTTTTTTGGCTTTGCCCTGAGTACTTTGGGGGTATTTAATCCTATTTTTGTAATAATAAAATACTACTCCCTTCGTTTTTTAATAGAAGTAACACTTTCTTTTTTTTGTTGTTTTAAAAAAGATGTAACATTTCCTTTTCTGGTAAATTTTATCTTATGACATTACTTACATACCCTCACCTGATTTCTCCTCTTCCTCCTCCTTTCTCTCACCTCCACCCAGCATCACTTTGTATCTCCTTAACACTGACCACCCACAAAACCAGCCCGCTACTCACAAACAACCAGTTCACCACAAGTACCACCACCCAGCGCCTCTCCTTCACCATCTCCATTAGGGATGTCAGTGGGGCAGGTCTCCACAAAATCTGCGCTAGATAGGCGAGGATGGGAGAAGGTTTCGCGTGTGATGGGGCGGGGATGAGGATAAAAACGATACCCACCGTGGGTGATGGGGCGGGTGTGGATGTTAGATTGGCCCCGTCCCATCCCCGCCCGCCCCTCTTTATCTGCATGTATTGAAGAAATTTATTTTTTAATGTAATTTATCTTTTTTAAAAGATTTTACCATTTGTTTCTCTAGGCCCAAAAAATATAGTGACCTGGCAATGGGACGAGGAAGGGGCGGGGATGAGACGGGGGTTGAGGCAACTATGGGGATCCACGTGGGTGATGGAGCGGTGATTGTTTTTGGTGTGTCCCGTTGGGGCGGGGATGTGGATAAGATTTTGTAACACCCCGCCCAAACCGAACCCTTATTATATTAATAAAACTCGTTTGAGGGGAAATTAACGAGGGTTCGACTCGGACGGAGCGTGACCGTCAAACTCAACCCCTTGGAATTAAGTGCAAGGATAAGTAACTAAAACATATCCATTCCAAACTTAATTAATCCTTACAACCAAATTTAAATTGCTCGTTAAGTACTAAATACTACGAGTTTTAGATTTTCAGCGGAAGTAAAAAATATTAAACTAGGTGAATGACAACTTCTAGTTGATCTCTCATATTTCCCCTTGATCACCCACCTGCAAATGAACATTGAAAAAGACAAGAGAGACAAGCTCCCAAAAATCAGATAAACTGACTAATTCCAACTCCATCCCGTAAAGTACTTAAGTTAAAATATTTGAAAATAATATATAAGTTGAGATTGAAAAGCATTGCACATAAACTTATACTGTTAAAAGGTAATATAAATATAATATTTCAATTCATTTACGAAAGGGAAGGAAAACGGTAGCAAGCCGGTGATACACCGCGTAAATCCCCTTGCTAATGTGAGCCGGTGATACACCACGTAAATCCACTAACATGTGGGCAGGTGATGCACCACATAAATCCACCCACAAAAACAAATTGGCCATAAAACCGAGTCCCTAGTGTGCACACCCACTCTAACTTGGAACACATCAAGATAGAAGGAAGACAAATAACATCGAGTTTCAGCATAGTAACAAAAGAACCTGTAGGTGGCCGCTGAACCTCCCATATAGGGCAACCTATTCATCACTTCCTTACGATATTTCATTTTATGTGATTTATAATTTTGTTACAAGTTATCACATATCGCATGTTCACATATGCATCGTTCGATTATCCGAGAGTGAAAACCGTTACTCCATTTCCATAACTTATTTTATACATGGCTACTACCGATAGCCTATTCATACTCTTAATAATAACCATCACTTGGTTACATTCCATTATCACATTTCATCACAATTTCATTCATCATTTTCATATTGATAATAACGATAATAATAACCATGTTAAATAATAACGATAATAATAATAATAACAATAACAACAATAACAATAACAACAACAATAATAATAATAATACATAATACATAAAACCTATATCGAGAATAAGGATACAAGATTAAGTCGTTATCGAGTTTAGTTACGATGTTAACGAAGCTATAATAATCATTGTCATAGTCCATAGTCCAACTTCCATATTCATGGTTCGGAATCAAAATCCACACTTGTTATCCATTTTGTTACTCATAATTCATACTTAAATTTGATAATCATAACCCATAACTAATCCATAATCAATATCCACATATTAACTTCATTATCACATAATCACATGATTAATTCACATAATCTCAAGGTTAAATCATTTTATTTATATGAAATCTACTTGTGTATGAACATTGGTAATTACCTCTTTAAGTGTGCCCGAAGTTAAGTCACAAGTTGATCGCACTCTTGATAATCTTCTTCTACTAGATCGGAATCTACAATTAAATGGGATCTAAAAATTAGTTACCTAAATAGCCCCTTTATTTTATTTATAAAATAAACAACTTAAATAATTCAAATAACTTAAATAAAATTGATTAATTATTTCAAAAGAGTTTTATAAATCAAAGTTTATGGTTTCAAATTATTTATAAAAATCATTTTAAGTACTTAGAGATTACTTTAACTTTTAATTTTCATTAACTTAAACAATTATTCCAAATATAGAAAACTAACTTTATTATACTTCATTTCATACTTTATTTTAGAAATATAAGAGATAGTTTAAGTCATAAAAACTAAGTTGATTTAGTTTTGATTGGGCCAACAACAAAATAATTTAATTAGAGAAAACATCTTGTTTTTATTTTTAAATTAATAAAACATAAAAAGGGGAGGGGAAAAAAATTTCATTCACTGGTTTATAACCAGTCACGAAAGAAAGAAGGAAAGCAGGGGAAGGGGAGAGAAAGAAGCAGGAGCGATGGGAGAAGGGAAGGAGGGCGGCTTGCTGGTGGTTTGCGGTTGTGAAGGAGGTTCACAGAGCAGGTTGGGCGGTGGTTTGCGGTGTATGTCAAGGCTTTAGGCGAGGTGGGGTTCTGGGCAGCGACGGGATTCAAGGAGGGCACACGGGAGGCGTGGTTTATGGCGTTTGGCGAGGAAGGTGTTGCGCTGGTTATGGGTGGTCGTAATGGTGGTTTCCGGTGGTTCAAAGAAAAAGAGAAGGTGGTTCAGTTGGTGGTTCCAATTTGTAAAAAATTTCTTTGGTTTTTCAACATTAAAATCAGAAATTAAAGAGAGAAGAGAGGAGAGTGAAGTAAACCTTGAAAGTGTGGTTTGCTTGAGCAATTGAATGGGTGTAGCTCAGTATTTATAGAGGAATTGGGTTAGATTTTTGAGCTTAGAGTCAAGCTCCATTGATGGTGAAGATCTTTGACATTTGAATTTCTGATATTGTTTTGACTACTTTGCTCAGATTTTCCTGAGTTTTTGCTTGAATGTTGATAAAATCTGACAAAAATGATTGAGTGTTTGGATTTTTGCTCTTGGATGTCTTGTAGTCACATGAGGGAGGAAGGTTGAAGAAGGAGATGAATCAGATTTCTAGTTTCTGATTTTGGTGATTTTATTTTTCCTTTATTTTATTTTTGGGCTAAGGTACTTGGACATGGTGTAGGAGATTGGGCTTGGCACTAAGATGTTTGGGTTACAACATCTTCTAGCTTATGGATTTATGGCTAAACCATGTAGAAACTTCAACATAAATGATTACTAAAAATTATTTAGAATTAAAATGACTAACCAAAATATTTAAATAACTTCAACATTTAACTCACTTTAACAAATTCACTTAATAAATATTTCAAGAATGAATTAAATTACTTTTAATAAACATATTATTAAATAAAATGAAGTTATTTGTACTTATTTTTATGGAGAAATAATATTAAAGCATGATAAATAATAACATAAATTTTAAAAATTCGGGGTATTACATCTACTCCTCCTTAAAAACGAAGTTCGTCCTCGAACTTTAAAGTTAGATTTTTTTTCCTAATAACGAAATATTAGTTTTAGGCTTTGTTAGTATTACATTCTGTCCCCCTTAATGAGTTTCGTCCTCGAAACTCGATAATCGTACCTGGGAAAATAGTTCAGGATAACGCTTTTTCATGTCATCTTCTGTTTCCCATGTTGCTTCCTCGGTTTGATGATTAGACCATAAAACCTTGACTAACTTTACTGCCTTGTTCCGGGTATTTCTCGTTTTGGTATCAAGGATTCTAACAGGGCGTTCTTCAAAGGTGAGGGTCTCATCAAGCTCTATAGTTTCAGGTTGAATGACATGAGAGGGGTCGGGGATGTATTTACGGAGTTGAGACACATGAAAGATATTATGTACCTTGGCCAGATCTGTAGGTAAGGCTAACATATAGGCCACTTCCCCAATTCTTTCTAATACCTCGTAAGGTCCGATATATCGAGGGCTCAACTTTCCTTTTTTACCAAACCTCATTACTCCCTTGGTCGGCGAGAATTTCAGCAACACCTTCTCTCCAACCTCAAACTCTAAATCTCATCTCCTTTGATCAGCATATGACTTTTGTCGGTCCTGAGCTGCTTTCATACACTCTTGAATCAATTTCACCTTGTTGGTAGTCTCTTCAATCATTTCTGGTCCCAAATTCAATGACTCGTTCACATCGCTCCAACATATAGGACTTCTACATTTCCGTCCATACAATGCCTCATAAGGTGCCATTCCTATGCTCGAGTGATAACTGTTGTTGTACGAGAATTCAATGTACATCAAATGATCATCCAATATCCACCAAAATCCATAACACATGCTCTTAACATATCCTCCAAGGTTTGAATTGTTCTCTCTATTTGACCATCTGTTGCTGGGTGAAAGGTTGTGCTGAATTTCAATAATGTACCCACGGCTGTCTGGAGCTGTTTCCAGAACTTAGATAAGAATCTCGAGTCTCTATCCGAAACAATGTCCTTCGGAACACCATGTAGTCTCACCACTTCATTAAAGTAAGCATCCGCCAACTGCTTCAACGTACAAGTATCCTTCATTGCCACAAATCTTGCCGTTTTAGTCAAACGGTTCACTATTACCCATATTGCGTTCATTCCGGATCTTGCATTTGGTAATCTCGTGATGAAATCCATAGAGATAGATTCTCATTTCCATCTTGGTACCTCCAATGGTTGAAATTTTCCTCCTGGCTTCATATGCTGTATATTTACCTTCTGGCATGTTAAACACTTTGTTACAAAGTCAGCTACTTCTTGCTTCATCCTAGGCCACAAAAAATGCTTCTTCAAGTCATTGTAAAGCTTATCGCTTCCTGGATGTATTGAATACGGCGAGCTATGGGCTTCCCTTAGAATTCTCGACTTGAGTTCGTCATCCTATGGCACACACAATCTCCGTTTATACTTTGCAACGCCATTGTCATCGATCTCAAACTCTGGTGCTTGACCACTTTCTTTCATCTCCCTTAACTTGCTTAACCACTTATCTGCAGCTTGTTTTACCCGAATCTTTTCAAATATGTCCGGTCCAACGGTTAGAGAAGTTAATTAAGCTCTCATATATCCAGGCTCAATTACTTCCAAACTCAATTTCTTAATCTCTTCACATAACGCATCTGCCAAAATCAACGCGTTCAATGAATGAGCGCTCTTTCTGCTTAACGCATCAGCTACCTTATTCTCTTTCCTTTCTTGATACACGAGCTTCAAGTCGGAGTCGCTTATAATCTCTAGCCAACGTCTTTGCCTCATATTCAACTCCTTTTGCGTATACAGATACTTCAAACTCTTGTGATCCGTATAGACTTTATACTGCACACCATACAAATAATGTCTCCATATTTTCAGCGCAAACACGATGACTCCTAGCTCAAGTCATGAGTAGGGTGATTTTGTTCATGTGGTTTGAGTTGTCCCGACGCATAGGCCACTACTTTTCCATGTTGCATCAAGACGCATCCAAAACCTTTCTTCGAGGCATCACTGTAAACTTCAAATCCTTCTACTCCAGAGGGCAATGTTAGTACTGGGGCTGTCGTAAGTCTCTTCTTCAGCTCTTGAAATGCTTCCTCACACTTGTCATCCAAATGAAATTTTGTTGTCTTCTTCATCAAGTTCGTGAGAGGTTGGACCGTTCTCGAAAAATCCTTCACGAATCTCCTGTAATATCCGGCTAAACCCAAGAAGCTCCTTACTTCCGTGACACTCTTAGGTTGAGGCCAATCAGTCACTGCTTGAATCTTCTATGGATCTACGGAAACTCCTTCTTTTGATATCACATGACCCAAAAATGAAACTTTTCCCAACCAAAATTCACATTTTGAGAACTTGGCGTATAGTTGCTTTTCTCAAAGGATCTCCAAAAATTTCCTCAACTGAGCCTCATGCTCTTCTTTATCCTTCGAGTACACCAACATAGCATCAATGAACACTATCACGAACTTGTCCAGGTATGGCTGGAAAATCCTGTTCATGAGGTCCATGAAAGCTGCTGGCGCATTAGTGACTCCAAAAGGCATAACTGTGAACTCATAATGGTCATATCTCGTACGAAAGGCTGTCTTCAGGATGTCTTCTTCAGCAATTCGTAGTTGGTGATAACCCGATCGTATATCGATCCCGGAAAACATAGTTTCACCTTGGAGCTGATCGAATAAATCCTCTATCCTCAGAAGCGGATATTTATTCTTCACTGTGGCATTGTTCAACTCCTTATAATCGATACACAACCTCAAAGATTCGTCTTTCTTCCTGACAAACAACACCGGGGCTCCCCAAGGTGAGACACTAGGTCGAATGTATCATTTATCCAACAACTCCTCTATTTGCACCTTCAACTCTTGCATTTCCACGGGTGCCATTCGATATGGAGCTTTAGAGATAGGTCCGTTTCCTGGGACTAAGTCGATATTAAAGCTCATTTCTCTTTCCGGCGGCATTCCTGGAAGCTCTTCGGGAAACACGTCTGAAAACTCATTTACTATAAGAATTCGGTCCAACCCCTCACTTTCCATGCGTACGTCCCTTACTTGGCATAGATAGACTGGGTAGCCTTTTATAAGATAGGTTTGAAGGTTCAAGGCTGAAATTATTTTGACGTCGGGTTCGAAGGTTATGCCTTTATAAGATATCCTATTTCCTTTGGGTCCTCTAAGAGATATTTTCTGGTTATGACACTCTATTTTGGCTTTATACTTAGCTAACCAATTCATTCCCACGATAACGTCAAAGTCTTTTAATTCAAAGAGGATAAGGTCAGCCGATAGTTCAAAACCAGCTATGACTACGGGGGTATCTTGGAAAAGAGATTTGCAAGAGACAGTTTCGCCGGTAGGCATTGCTATATCGGCTCGAAAAGATTGGGTTGACTTTAGGGGATACTTATTAATAAAAGTGCTAGAAATAAAGGAATGAGACGCTCCAGAATTAAAGAGTACATCAGCAGGGTTCGAGTTTACAATAAAAGTACCTGTCACAACATTGGCATCGGTATCCGCTTCAGTTCGGCTCATGACATTGATTCTCCCGCTGGTGTAGTTTTCGTTTCCACCTCTAAAGGTGCGATTGTTGTTCTGGTTTCCAGTTTGTGCCAGATTTCCTCAACGGTTATAGTTCCCTTGACCACTGGTGTTGTTGGGACGATTGTTGAAATTCTGAACCCGGTTTCCGGTTCCATTGTTGCCATTGTTACCTCTCTATCCGTTTTGAGCCTGGTAGTTGTTGTTTTGCCTCTTAGGACAGGTTAATGACTTGTGACCAAATTTGCCACATTCGAAGCACTTGATTCTTTCACCTTGACAATTGAATCCGGGGTGGTTCTTGCCACACTTTCTGCAGGCGTAGATCCTTTGGTTCCCATTTCTTTCCTGGTTTTGTTGTCCCGTATTTTGATTGTTGCGATTGTTGTAGCTTGCACCATTGTTGTTGTTCATGAAATTGTTGTTGTTGGGCCTCTTGTCGTATCCTTGGTTGTTGTTGTTGCCGGAAGGTTCCTTTCTTTTGTTTCTGGATAACACCTCTCTTCCTCGTTGCAAGATTCTTTCCAAGTTCGAAGCTTTGGCATAGGCTTCTGCAAAAGTGGTGGAGGTACTTCCTCCCAATCGTGTTTGAAGATCGAACTTAAGCCCATCGTCGAACTTCTGAGCCTTGGTTCCCTCGTCTGGCACTACAGTTGGGCAGAATTGGCATATTCATTGCACTTCTGAGCGTATTCTTGCACACTCATGCTATAGGTCTGGTTGAACCTACTAAATTCATTGTACTTCAGCCTACAAATGTGCTCGGGGAAGAATCGAGCTTTGATTGTGACCTTAAAAGATTCCCAATTGAATTTCTCTTGAACCCTAATGGTAGGCACTATTCTCCCACCAAGTATCGGCATCTTCATGCAAATAAAAGGTGGCTTGATCCACTTTTTGGGCCTCGGGCGTACCTGTGGCCGTGAAATTTTTTTCAAAGCCCCTTAACCAATTCTCGAGAAGTAGCGGGTCTTCTCTACCAACGAAGGTTGGAGGTTTCAAAGAAGAAATCTTTTTCACCATAGCAGCTTGCGGGTCGTCCCCATGGCGGTTAATTCCGATCTGATTTTGAAGGACGAACCCGTGGTTTTGAGTTAATTGCTCGAGGGTCCTAAGTCGTGTTGTAACTTGTTCGGAAGTCTCGGCCATTTGATTTTCTTGTTGTCGTGCTCTAGATCGAGTATAAACGTATTGCATAAGCTTTCTGTGTATTCACATTTGGTGTTTTCACCATTCATATAAGAGCTAATTCACTGAAACGCATAATCGTGTTTTACTCGATTCATTCATTACTTCACACATCATGTTCAAGTCAAATAAAAAAACTCATCATTTCATTACCAAAGAGTAAAATACTCATCATTTCATTTCATAACATAAGATTAGTTTCAAATAGCATAGCTAAGAAATACAACATCACATAGAAGTCAAGCTAACGCTAACATTAATAAGTCTAATTAGCTTCCTAATGGTTAAGGCTAGCTAGGGTAGAAGCTTCACTCCTCGTACTCGGATGTGTCTTGTTCCTCATCTTCGACTCCATTTTCACCATTGTTCACAATGGGTGGGATATGGTTACTTTCTATTTCTTCATCATCAATGTCATTTTGCTCATCATCATCGGAGGAAAAGTTAAAATCATTAATCCACTTAGCTCTAGCGTCACGCATTCTTTTCTCGAGATAGTTCAATGTGAGGTACCACTTTCCCTTAAAGATGTACCTCTCATAGTTTGGCTTCCGGTTCTTCAAAATGTCAAAATATTCTCTTTTCATTTCCGCATAAGGTCCATCGTCTGGGAGTGTGTGGATTAAAACATCGGCTTGCTTAGGTGGTGTAAGGTAGTCCGAGTGTCCATGGTATTCATTGAGATGGTAACGCTTTATGGTGATGCGTAACCTGTAAATGTATGTGGAAACCGACTCTCCGACTCTCATTCTCAAAAGGTAGGGACTTTCGTGTGGGGTCCTAGTGCACTTCCTTGCTGTCAAACGTGTTCTTGCCATCTAAAAAGGAAAATAGAAGTAAACAATTAATAAGTACAAAGTACTTTCACATATGTAAAAGCAACTAATTTATACCCATGTCTACCCTTTTAATTCACATTTTAATCTTTAATTAATCCTAAAACATTTCCTTATTTAAAGTTTCCTAAAAAAAATTCTTTTAACCTTAATTAATTCATTCATCTTAATATATGTTTTATTGTCTTAATCTTGGCATAATTAATCTAACTCTGCTTTGATTACCATTTTGTAACACCCCGCCCAAATCGAATCCTTGTTATATTAATAAAACTCTTTTGATTCGGACGGAGCGTTACCGCCGCAGTCAACCCCTTGGAATTAAGTGCAAGGCTAAGTAACTAAAAGATATCCATTCCAAACTTAATTAATCCTTACAACCAAATTTAAATTGTTCGTTAAGTACTAAATACTACGAGTTTCAGAGTTCCAGCGGAAGTAATAAATATTAAACTAGGTGAATGACAACCTCTAGTTGATCTCTCATATTTCCCCTCGATCACCCAACTACAAATGAACATTGAAAAAGACAAGAGAGACAAGCTCCCAAAAATAAGATAAACTGAGTAATTCCAACTCCATCCCGTAAAGTACTTAAGTTATAATATTTGAAAATAATATATAAATCAAGTTTGAAAAGCATTGCACATAAACTTATACAGTTAAAAGGTCACATTAATATAATATTCCAATTCATTTACGAAAGGGAAGGAGAACGCTAGCAAGCCGGTGATACACCACGTAAATCCACTTGCTAATGTGAGCCGGTGATACACCACGTAAATCCACCAACAAAATGAAATTGGCCATAAAATCGAGTGCCTAGTGTACACACCCCCTCTAACTTGGAACACATAAAGATATAAGGAAGACAAATAACATCGAGTTTCAGCATAGTAACAAAAGAAAATGTAGGTGGCCGCTGAACCTCCCATACAGGGCAACCGGTTCCTTCCGATATTTCATTTTAAGTGATTTATAATTTTGTTACAAGTTATCACATATCACATGTTCACATATGCACCGTTCCTTTATCCGAGAGTGAAAACCATTACTCCATTTCCATAAATTATTTTATACTTGGCTACTACCGATAGCCTATTCATACTAATAATAATAACCGTCACTTGGTTACATTCCATTATCACATTTCATCACCATTTCATTCATCATTTCCATATTGATAATAACGATAATAATAACCATGTTAAATAATAACGATAATAATAATAATAAGAACAATAATAATAATAATAATAATAATAATAATAATAATAATAATAATAATAATAATAATAATAATAATACATAAAACTTATATAGAGAATAAGGATGAAAGATTAAGTCGTTATCAAGTTTAATTACGATGTTAACGATACTATAATAATCATTGTCATAGTCCATAGTCCAACTTCCATATTCATGGTTCGGAATCAAAATGCACACTTGTTATCCATTTTGTTACTCATAATTCATACTTAAATTTGATAATCATAACCCATAACTAATCCATAATCAGTATCCACATAGTAACTTCATTATTACATAATCACATGATTAATTCACATAATCTCAAGGTTAAATCGTTTTATTTATACGGAATCTACTTGTGAATGAACATTGGTAATTATCTCTTGAAGCGTGCTCGAAGTTAAGCCACAAGTTGATCGCACTCTTGATAATCTTCTTCTACTATAGATCGGAATCTACAATTAAACGGGATCTAAAAATTAGTTACCTAAATAACCCTTTTATTTTATTTATAAAATAAACAACTTAAATAATTCAAATAACTTAAATAAAATTGATTAATTATTTAAAAAGAGTTTTATAAATCAAAGTTTATGGTTTCAAATTATTTATAAAAATCATTTTAAGTACTTAGAGATTACTTTAACTTTTAATTTTCATTAACTTAAACAATTATTATAAATATAGAAAACTAACTTTATTATACTTCATTTCATACTTTATTTTAGAAACATAAGAGATAGTTTAAGTCATAAAAACTAAGTTGATTTAGTTTGATTGGGCCAATAACAAAATAATTCAATTAGAGAAAACATCTTGTTTTTATTTTTAAATTAATAAAACATAAAAAGGGGAGGGGGGAAAGTTTTCTTTCACTGGTTTATAACCAGTCACGAAAGAAAGAAGGAAAGTAGGGGAAGGGGAGAGAAAGAAGCAGGGGCGATGGGAGAAGGGAAGGAGGGCGGCTTGCTGGTGGTTTGCGGTTGTGAAGGAGGTTCACAGAGCAGGTTGGACGGTGGTTTACGACGTATGTCAAGGCTTTAGGCGAGGTGGGGTTCTGGGCAGCGACGTGATTCAAGGAGGGCACACGGGAGGCGTGGTTTGTGGCATTTGGCGAGGAGGGTGTTGCAGTGGTTATGGGTGGTCGTAATGGTGGTTTCTGGCGGTTCAAAGAAGCAGAGAAGGTGGTTCGGTTGGTGGTTCAGTTGGTGGTTCAAATTTGTAAATTTTTCTTTGGTTTTTCAACATTAAAATCAGAAATTAAAGAGAGAAGAGAGGAGAGTGAAGCAAACCTTGAAAGTGTGGTTTGCTTGAGCAATTGAATGGGTGTAGCTCAGTATTTATAGAGGAATTGGGTTAGATTTTTGAGCTTAGAGTCAAGCTCCCTTGATGGTGAAGATCTTTGACATTTGAATTTCTGATATTGTTTTGACTACTTTGCTCAGATTTTCCTGAGTTTTTGCTTGAATGTTGATAAAATCTGACAAAAATGATTGAGTGTTTGGATTTTTGCTCTTGGATGTCTTGTAATCACATGAGGGAGGAAGGTTGAAGAAGGAGACAAATCAGATTTCTATTTTCTGATTTTGGTGATTTTATTTTTCCTTTATTTTATTTTTGGGCTAAGGTACTTGGACATGGTGTAGGAGATTGGGCTTGGCACTTAGATGTTTGAGTTACAACATCTTCTAGCTTATGGGTTTATGACTAAACCATGTATTTCAACATAAATGATCACCAAAAATTATTTAGAATTAAAATGACTAACCAAAATATTTAAATAACTTCAACATTTAAATCACTTTAACAAATTCACTTAATAAATATTTCAAGAATGAATTAAATTACTTTTAATAAATATATTATTAAATAAAATGAAGTTATTTGTACTTATTTTTATGGAGAAATAATATTAAAGCATGATAAATAATAAAATAAATTTTTAAAATTCGGGGTATTACATCTACTCCTCCTTAAAAATGAAGTTCGTCCTCGAACTTTAAAGTTAGATTTTTTTTCCTAATAACGAAATATTACTTTTAGACTTTGTTAGTATTTGAGATTTTCTCCCGCCATGAGTGATGGCGCGGGGATGGGATGAGTTTTTTAGGCGGGGATGGGGATAGGAATGCCAACATCCGTCCCACCCGCCACATTGACATCCCTTTTAATAGCTTTGATTCAGATTAAAGCTGTAATTGGTAGTAGGTTATAGTTATTGTGAATTCTATTATATTATTATAAATAGTTTATCTTTAAAGAAAGGAAAATTCATTTGATTAAGTTTGAAAGTTTGTTATATTTTCGAAAAGATTTGAAATAGTTTGTAATGATGAGAAAGTGGAGTATTAAAGAGTTTGGTTTGGTTTAGAAATGAGTTCATGTGTTTTGAAACGAGATCTCGAAATGGAATGGTTAGAGTTTAATGCCAACCAGTTTGCCCCTTTGTAGTATTTGCTCCTCGATGAACCTAGGCATTGTGTTGAAGTGAGACACAAAGATGATGGCGAAATGGAGGGTTGACTCTTAATTGTGAAGTGTAGATTTCTTGGTTTTAAAAGTTTGAATTTTGATTCTGATAAATTGGTTGACATTGCCTCTTTATTTATTTTGTTGTTTCGAGGACGAAACTTTTTGTGAGGGTGGTATATTGTAATACCCTATTTTTAAATATTATTTTATTAATAGCTAAGTATGATTTATTAGCGTGATTATATGTTAATAGTCTTCAAGTTTAATTAAAGGAAATAGTTAATTATTTTGACGTTTTAATGGAATGACTTTAAGAAATATTGAGTTTAATCCTTTTAACAAGTATGAGTTACTACTGTTTTATATGAAGTTGTACTAGTATTTAAATTATATTTTAAAAGTTACATAAATATGCTTGGATATAGGTATAAGGAGAGGAGTTTAAGATAATCAGTTCAAATAGATTAGAAAGAAGAAATGGGATTAGATTAAATAAGATGGAGTAGAAAAAAAAAGAAAAAAAAAGAAAAAGAAAGAAAACAAAACAAAACAAAACAAAAGGGAAACAAAAGAGGTTTGGGGGTGAGAATCAGAATAGAAATAAGGAAGAGTTACAGGGAACGAGCTAGAACAGAGGGAACAAAGAGGTTGAAGAAGAGATGAAGGGAGGATAAAAGGAGTAGTAACCTCTTGTGAATGTTGTAGTCAAGCGACGATCGCAAACCACCATGGGTGGTGGCGCTCCAGTAGTGGCGCGGGGAAGAGAAGGGAGTAAGGACTTTTTGGTTCGTTTTGGGTGTTTAAGAGCACATTTTGGGGCGATTTCTCAAGCTTTGTTCATGCCTAATCTTCCACAGTAGTGGGTAAGTGGATTTCCTTACTTAATTTCAGTTTTTCCTAAGTTTATAAAGTTAGGGTTTATGAGTTGAAATTGAATTGGGGGTTTTTGGATTGAATGTTTTGAATGTAAATTGATTGAGTAGAAGGTTTCATTAGATGTTTAATAGTTAGTTTACATTACTAGTTTAATGATTTAACTTGTTGTTCAAAGAAATGAAGTGAGGTAATTCGTAAGCAAAACAGACCAGTTTCGTGAATTGCATTTTTGGACAGTTTCTGGACATTTTCAGGAAAAATACTATTTCACAAAAGTTGTTCGTATTGAAATTTTACTCCAGATAGGTTCAAGAAACGCTTGATTTGGACTTTGTAGGAGGAAATTATGCTCATTTTAAGTTTATGCCCAAAATTTATATTTTGTATAGTTCATTTTAAAACTCTAATTTTTCATATAATTGTTTCACAATGAACTTTTATGTATCCAAATGTGTATATGCTTCTTAAAGGTCGATTTTATATAAAGTAAGAGGATTTTTAATTAATTGGTAAAGGGTTTTAGTTAGACGGGTTTAGTTAGACGTTAGAACATGAAAG
This sequence comes from Patellifolia procumbens, assembly GCA_947645195.1. Classification (NCBI taxonomy): domain Eukaryota; kingdom Viridiplantae; phylum Streptophyta; class Magnoliopsida; order Caryophyllales; family Amaranthaceae; genus Patellifolia; species Patellifolia procumbens. The sequence goes on from CANSGD010000901.1 coordinate 120,474, forward strand.
TCATTTATATGGTAAAAGAACATGATATGTTTGTTTGATGTGTCATGTGAAATTAGGAAAGGTTGATTGCTTTGTGAACTAAAGTTAGTTGTATTCAAGTCTTTTATTACTTACGAGGAACACACATTTATATTGTAGCTTTCGGTTTCACTGAGGAGTCGTTTAGACCGAGGTAGTTGTTTTGATATGATTCGTGAAAGGTAAGATTCCTACTCGAACCTTTAATAGTTTACGAGAAAAGTTTAAAAAGGTATGATTTCCTGTTTAAATGTTTTAGTTTACAAGCAAAGTATTGAAAGTTGAGATTTTGGTTTGAAAGGAAGGATAATCCTCCAAAGATTTAAAGTTTGGTTTCCAAAGAAACTTTTATAGTTTACAAGAAGTGTTTTTAAAAGGGTTTTTATCTCAGTTTTGGTGGGAATGGATTGAATGGGAGGATGTTCTTCCAAATATAGAAAGTTGGTTTCCGAACTGCAATTAAAGGACAAGATTATAGAAAGATATTTTGAATAGTTTTATGTTTTGAAAGTTGATGGGATTGTCTATGTGATATCTCAAGGGAATAGTTTTGTGTTTTTCAAGTTGTGGGGATTACCTAAGTGGTATCTCAAGGAATTGGAACTTCGTCGAGTTTGTCTCGACTTTACAGATACAGAATAGAATAGTTGTGGTGGTACGTTGATCAGTACCTTAAGACTTTGATCTTCTGCTACGGTTTGGCCATATGTAGGGTGTGCATACTAAGGGTCTTTGTCTATAGTTATCCGGAGGGCCTAGCTAGCCCAAAGGCAAGGAAAGTTCGTTCCATTCCCTAGGTTTATAACTCTTTCCATGTGAAAGAAAATTAAGAAAAGGAGTTGTTTTGAAAAAGGAGATAGAAAGGATTTAATTTAGAAATAGAAAAGAACGGTTTTGTTTTATAAAGAGAAATAAGGAAAAGGTTTTATAAAGTTACTTATTATTAGGTTTTGAAAGAAATTGATTTGTAGGATAATATATCCTGCCTGCATATATGTTTGGCTTTTCAGTATGAAACCTTGCTCAGCCAAAACGTTTCCGGTATGTGCAGGTACATGGAGGTATAATATTGAAGAAGGTCTGATATGTGCTATTCATATTAGTTGTATCACGGCGAGGACGATCGACTTTGTAATATTTTAAATTAAAAAAAAGTTTGAGTCTGTTAAGTTTAGACTTGTTTGGGTTGCTGGATTTTGAGGATACATGTTTATGAATCGGACGCGAGTCCTAAATTAAGTTTTAGGCTGTCCGTATTACAAACGGAACTCAAGCGAATTTTCTGTAGAATTTTAATAAACAAATCTAGTTCATAAAGTTCTAGGATCATTCACTTAGTATAGTTTATTAGAGTTTAGCAGTTTTAATGAGTTTAAAAGTTTAAAAGTTTTGATAAGTTAAAAGTATTTGAAGTCCACACTCGTGGTGAGTATGATGGTAATAGCTCGGATTAAGTTTTCCGCTGCATTTAGGTCTTAATTAAGTTGGACATAGATCTGGGGTGTTACATCCCTAATCTCCTTCATTGTCGAGTCCCTCTTCTTTCTCTCTCCTCGCTATCTCCTTCAACCACCGCCGCCGCGAATCTCCTTCATTCACCGCCGCGAATATCCTTCACCCACCCACCGTCGCAAATCTTCTTCACGCACCATCGTCACGAATCTCCCCCTACTTTCTCTTTTCTCACGATCTCCTTCACCCCCATCACTAATGTTTTGGACATGTGGATCGTTGTGGTGTTGATGGTTTTGGGTTTTCGATGGGGTTGTTTGGTTTAGGTAATAGTTGGGTTCGATGTGGGCATCATCGATAAGGATGGGTTGAGGTGGGGTTTTGGGTGGTTGAACGGTTGGGTGGCTTCGGGTGGTTGAGTGGTTGGGGACGGTATAGCTCTGATGGTGGTGGTGTTTTGGGGACGGTGGTGTTGGTCTTTTGGATTGTGGGTCTGGGTTAATTTGGATAATAGTGGGATAATGAGATTCAAATATGGTGGGCTTTTGGTGAGAAATGGCGGTGATTTTGATTATTTTGGGTGGATAGTGGTGGACGTGATTTTTCTGGTGGTCAATGTAGTTCAGACGACGGTGGTGTTTTTGGTGGTGGGTGGCAGTGGTAGTACAAATGCTGGTGGTGGGTGGCAGCTATTGACTTACGGTTCCTAATTGTGGATTTGTGGTGGGTGGCAGCAGCAGTAGAAATGGGCATATTGGTCCATCTCTCAATTAATTTCCTAACTCTTAAACTCCTGCCATTTAGAAGTGTTACATCTATTAAAAAACGGTGGGAGTATTTATTAATTTCAGAATTTTACTAGCTTAATTAGAGATATTCTAGAGTGAAAAGTTGAAGGTTTAGTGAGAGAAAGTAGATCTCATTTTGAATATTGAAGTTTTGAAGCCCCGTCAATGGTTTTTTGGCTGATTTTTCATATTTATTTGAGTAATACCTTTGTTTTATTGCTCTAATACCTAGTTTTATGTTGATTAAGACTTGATTAGTTGCGATTAATTGTTGATTAGCTTTATTAGAATTATTTTCACCATTGTTGATCTTCCATTGTTGATTGAAGCTATCTATTTAATCTTTTCCATGGCTAATGAGTATTTTATCAAATAGGGGAAGGAAATGAACTTGTTAATTGATCGATCACCATTTGAACTAGATTTGGGAATCCAAGGTGAAGGATTGAGAGATGAGGCCTTGGATTGACCTTAGGCTGGTCAATTGGTTTACTTCACCATGAGAATAGGTGATTGACTTCCTAAGACTTTATCCAAATCACAATGAGTTGTGGAAATACTTTATTAGTTAATTTTACCATGAATAGGTGAAATTGGTTAATTAGGTCCTCCCAATTAGCGTGAGAAAGTAATTAGGAAATATTTGAGCGACTTAATCCCCTAATGGACCCTAATGAATCCTTTTTTCTTGACAAATTGGTTAACACTTGGTGGCTTATGAATCCCATATCCCTTGTGTCTCTTTTATATAATTTAAATCCAATCACTTAGTTTTCTAGCTAGTTAAATAGTTCATTGATATCATGATTATTTATATAGCTTTTCCCCTCTATTCGTGAGTTCAATGGTACTTAATTGGAGCTCTTCGGTGCTATTTTGTGCTAACTATTATATATAGTTGTGGGTTTATGATTTCGTGTTGAATTGAAAGTTTTTAGGGTTTCTCACTATTCCAAGCCTTATTAAGCAAATAAGGGCTTTACGAGTTGTTGTGAGGCACGAGGGAGTTGTTATAAAGGGTGAAAGACGCTTTGGGAAGTTTTCGAGGCCTCTTAGTTCGAAGTCCGAGCTCAAAATGCGAACAAAAAAAAAGAAACATGCCAAAGTGCATTCCGCCCGATCAGGTTGAGTGGCCCGAACTCATCTAGCCGAAGTTACGTCTTTTGGTAGCCAATGTTTGATTTTCGTGGTGAGGAAATTTGTTGCGCGCCCGATCGGGCGGCTTGCTGTCTATGTTGCTTGGCGTGTTGTGCGTACAAAGAAGAAGGATGGGCTTAACTTCGAATTGTAATTAGTTCTAGGTTTTGATTAGTACAATTGTAGTATGATTCGTTCTTTATTTCATAGATTATGTCAGTGTATAATTCATGAATTACGTTTGGCTAATAATTATTCGTATAGATTCGTCTTACTTTTATAGGCTTAGAACACTCTAGTAATTCTGATTATGTTTGTGATCCTACGACATATGTTGAATTATGAGCATTGAGACCTAACCTTAGGCTTAGGATTGGCTCTGATTGTTCGACCCTAGACATTATTAGTTATTCGACCCTTTTGATTGGTATAAGCATGGTGGAACAAAGTAATTCTCTAGACCTTAATCTATTGTAAATTTTTGTTTTAATATTGCTTTCTTTAGTTGAATTAGTAGTTCAACTATTTTATCCATGATTTCATCTGAAGTAGCTTTTTAATTGAATATTGACTATGAAAACTTGTCTCCCTGTGGAATCGACCCGTACTTGCAAGACTCTGCTAACAATAGACACCGAGCACTTCCGGTATTATATTAAAAACACATCAAGTTTCTAGCGCCGTTGCTGGGGAGATGGCTAGTTTTCAAGTTTTTATTTGGTTATCTAGACTGCTTCCTTTTGCCTCATTGGAACTTCATCGTTCCAATAGAAGTACTTTTCACTGCTTCTTTTTGTTTCGTTTGTATACCTAGGTCTCGAAGAAAAGGTACCCCCATCCCTGAGGATTTCGATCTAACAAAGACAATAAGGCAGCTTCGAAAGAAAGTTCAGAAAGAAAAGCAGTCTGCTCAGCTGAACACCTCTAAAGTAAACACTTCGAGTTCAATTATGTCAAAATCACTGAATTCATATGGGGTGCCTAACCCAGATGGTCTTTTCACTAGACCCACCATGCCCACCATCACCGCAGCAAACTTTGAAATCAAACCTCTACTCATCACCATGGTGCAGCAAAATCAGTTTGGTGGGCATCCTACTAAAGACCCGACAAATCATTTGCAGCGGTTCCAACAGCTCTATTGAACCGTCAAACATGCCGGAGTCACTCTAGATCAGCTAAAAGTCATGTTGTTCAAGTTCTCATTGAAAGATAGAGTACAGAAGTGGATGAACAACGTGAAAGAAACTGAATGGAGTGGCATTTCTGCTGCGTTTCTCAGGGAGTACTAGCCACCTACAAAAACAATAGAAATCAGAAATAAACTAGCCACATTTTTCCAAGAGCCTGATGAAACACTTCGCAAAGCGTGGGCTAGGTTCATAGATTTACTAAGAGAGTGACACATCACAATATGGACAAATGATTCTTGATGCAGACATTCTACAATGGTCTGCAGCCTCGGACGAAGAGTATAGTTGACTCGTCTGTGGGAAGAGTTTTTCTTGATAAGGAAGTGGATGAAGGCTACGATTTCTTGGCAAACCTTGCAGCCAATAATCATTCCACTTCTCGTAGTCTGACAAAGAAGGTATTAGATGTAGGCACCCTTACATTGCTGACTTCGCAAGTGGCGCAACTCAATATGAAGATTGATGCACTGAAGTCGTCTACCTCGACACCTCCTCCCATGAGCATCAATTCCATGTCAGCAATTGCACCCATTACCTCATCTTACTGCGAGGTATGTTGTGTTCAGGGGGAATTTGGGCACAATTGTCAGTTTGGTCAAAATCAGATGGAGCAGGGGAATGCTTTTCAGTAGAGACCACAAAATGATCCTTACTCCAACACTTTCAATCCTGGGTGGAAAGAACACCCAAAATTTTCTGATAGGAGTACAAATGACCAAAACCTACCACCACCACAAAATCACCCTAAACCACCGTTTTATCACACCCCCTAGTTTTAAGAGATCCCCACCATAAAATTTCCCGCCCTCCACACAATTTTCAAACTACACAAAATATCCAACCTCCACCAAACTTCCTACCTCCACCACAAAATATAGCCACCCAAGAGGCCACCACATCTGATTTGATGAAAGTATGAAACTAATGGTCACAATGTAAAAGAATCATAAGGAGTCGACTAGAGATATGAAAAACATATCAAACTCCTCGAGATCCAATTGGCTCAAATGGCAGGCAACAATGCTTAGAGGCAGCAGGGACAATTTTCTGGGCAAACCATTCAGAGGGATCAAGCGAATGTCGTTACACTTCGTAGAGGCACTGCTTATGACGCTCCCCCATTTCCTACTGGTGATGCTGCCTCGACTAAGGGGAAAGAGGTGGTAGAGGAAGAAGAAGAGGAGAGTTCGACATATGAGGTCGAATAGCAAAGAAAAATCAGTCAGGAAAGCAGAAGGAGAACGTTTCTGAAATGCCTTTCACACCAAGGTTACCTTTTCCCCACAGGATGCAGAAATTAAAGGTTGGACAATAGCTTGGTAAGTTCTTGTCTATGGTCAAGAACCTTAAGGTAATGATTCCTTTCACTCAATTAATTACCCAAATTCCTGTTTATGCCAAATTTCTAAAAGACGTGATCACTAAGAAGAGAGACTTTGGTGAGGTAGAAAATGTTGCTTTAACTGTAGAGTGTAGTGCTGTTTTACAGAATTAAACCCCACCTAAGATGAAAGATCCCGGTAGTTTGTCTATTCCCTGCCATCTTGGACCTATTTTCATTGATAAAGCTTTGTGTGATTTAAGTGCTTCTGAATCTGTTATGCCTTTATCTGTTTATAAGAAATTGAATATGGGAGCACTTAAATATACACAAATCACTTTACAAATGACTGATCGTTCTATAAAATACCCCCTAAGTATTTTAGAGGACGTTCCTGTTAGGGTCGGGGAATTCTACATTCCTGTTGATTTTGTAGTACTTGATATGGAAGAGGATGCGCAGATTCCCATTATTCTGGGTAGACCATTTTTGTGTACAACTGGTGTTATCATTAATATCAAGGATGGGTCTTTAACTCTAAGTATTGGTGATGATAAGGTCTCCTATAAACTAATCGATGTTGTGAAGGCACCTATACTTGAGCAACCTTGTTGCAGGATTGACATTATGGATGAGGTGGTTTTGTCTTCACTCCCGCAGATGCTCTGTACTGACCCTCCAGAGGTCACATTGACTATTGATGGTTCCAAGGCCTCGATGTCGTTGCAGATTTAGAGACACCTACTGATGAGAAGGGTAAAGCAAAGGCGGTTGAAGAGAAGGTGCATTATCATAATGCACCTAAGGTGGCATGTAATACCCCGTATTTTTGAAGGACTTTTATTATTATTATTATTATTATTATTATTATTATTATTATTATTATTATTATTATTATTATTATTATTATTATTATTATTATTAAAGGCTTTATTATATTATAAGAGTTGATTTATATAATTAACTTTATAATTTAATTTATTTCATGAGGAAAGGAATTTTATTAAAGTCATATTATATATATAAATATATTAAGGACTTAGCTTTGGGCTTTTAAAATGTTAAAAGGGCTTTAGTGTTTAATGACACATTTTAAAAAGGTTTTTGGCCTCAAATGGCTCGTAGTAATTTTATATGGGAAAAGGATTTTACAAAGGGACGATTATCCATGAAGCCCGTTAGGGTTTAAAGATGCCTATAAATAGGGAGGGAAGGAGAGAGAAAATATTTTTTGGATTTACAATTGTTTATTATATAGTTTAATATTAGTTTCGGAAGTGTACAAAAGAAAAATTGGAACATTAAATTAATTAAAGTTCGAATTTTATGAGCATGGGAACGGAGGAGGAAGACCAGCAAGGCTGTCGGGGGGACAGCACAGCCGCGCGTGGCCGGCAAGCCACCGCAGGCTGGCGGTCGTGCGCTGCCTGCACTGCGGGGCCGCACGCGCCACCGTGCGCATGTGCGCATCTCCGATGTCGTTCGTCCGCCTATTTAAAAAAAATATTTTTTAGGAAATAAATTCTAATTATATTTATTTTCCTGAATTATTTTGTGATCATACTTAAAGTATAAGTTAATTATGATGACCTAAACCTAATTTAGGGTTTAATGGAGGTTTAGGGTTTTACTCCCTCCGCTCCCTTTTGTTTGTCCTGTTTCCATAAATGGAATTCCTAAATGTTTGTCTTGTTTAGAATATTTTCTATTTTTAACTCTAACTTTATCTACCTTTTTCATGGTAAAATGAACCATATTTATTACTTTTCTTCTATCATATTAAATAAAAGTCTAACCACTATCTAAATTACTCCTCAAAATTAACTTTCCAATACACATTTATTACTTTTTCCCACTACACTAAATAAAAAACTCAATAACTCTCTTTTCAAGTAAGAATCTTATTAAATCAACAGCTTCTATTAATTAAAGATTCATTTTTCTTAATTCTCTCCACGATTCCAAACAAGACAAACAAAAGGGAACGGAGGGAGTAAAATTTATGTTTTTATATATTTATGTTGCTAAAATTTAATTAAAGTTTAAGCCTTTAATTATTTTAATGGCTTCCGAGAGAGGATTTAATGGTGGGTTGTTTTATGAATTTAAGAGATGTTTTGAGGGAGTTTTTAAAGGAGTTTAAAGGCTGCCCATTTTTTATTATGCTTGTTTAAATATTTTAAGAGTTCTAAAGTTTATTGTTTAATTGTTTTCAAGGAGCGCAATTCATTACAGGACGTTAGTTGTTGATCGTTAGCTTCTCGAGTGAACTTGTTTGCGTAGTATGGTACGTGACATAGCACTTGACATCTATATGAATAGATGAGATTGTTTGATTGAAATGAGAACCTAGGATAGAGTTTATGAGAACTTTATATGATTTGTTTATGAATGTTTATATGAAAGCATGATGCATGTCTTTCCATGATTATGAATTGTTGAGCTCAATTGGAATGAATAGTTTGGAATGGAATTGAATGAATCAATGATCTAGCTCTCCATAAGGAAAGGGTTGAATTTGCTAGACATTCAATGGGAAAGTGACCCAATCTTGTAGAACAAATAAATATGGTTTGAAATGATATGAAGTATGCACTTCAAGATGAGAACCCAATCCGAAGATAGAGGAAAGAGGAATGGTTAGATGAATAGATTTTATATTATAAAAGAGGGTTGTTGAAAATTAGAGACTCTGTCATTAGCATACTCATCAGTTTCTCCTCATCTCGTCTTTACCCCATGTCTCTTATCATTCTAAGGTTTCTCAAATGCATTATTGTGACTCAATAACTTTGATTGTAACCTGTTAGACCTTATTTAAATGAATAGATTTTATATTATAAAAAGAGGGGCTGCAGGATTGGGTGTTGGCGGCTCTATCGGTGGAGAAACCGACAGTCGCCGGTCCAGAGTTCCGGCGAAGAGTGAGGGAGAAATGGGGTAAGTGGTGGTGGTGGTGGCGGTGTGGGAAGGGGTGGGAGGTGGCTGGCAGAAAGTGGGGGTGGGGAAGGATCTTTTTTTAAAGTTAATTAAAAAGGTTACTAAAACCAAAAAGAAAAAGATAAATTAAAAAAATAAGTTTTACCTATTATAACAGGTTACATGGACTGTTTATGGAAGATTAGGGTAATAGTTTTGATTGTTCCTAGATTATCAATAGTTTGAACTGTTTATAAAAGATGGTCTATAGTTTGGATTGTTGGCGTCAAATTTTCCTCAAATATATCAGTAGATAAAATCAAGAGCATTGTCTTTATGGTAAATAATCAAACAACTATACCGATAAGTAATAATAAACAGAAATATTACCTTTTTATAAGATGTATATTACCTAATACCTTAGAGTTTTACCTTATATGCAGTAGATGAAGTAGATATTGTTTTGAGCATATAACTAGTATTTAGGCCCAGGCGATGCTCTGGGATTTACATTTATTAAACTTTAGTACTTTAAGACAACTAAATTTGGTGTAGAAAGATGTTAGTAAAAAGTCATAGATTAGTAATTTTATTTATAAATGTAATTAAAATATTGTACCTTAATCATTGTTTTTCATTATGCAATATCATTAATATCATTATTAGTATTGATAAAAGAAGCAACAAAAATGTAGTAGCACAATGGTTAGAGCATTTATCTTCCACACTCGAGGTCGCGGGTTTGAAACTTCTCATGGACAATTTGTATTTTTTATGAGAGAAACGTTGATAAATTTGATTTAAAGAATGGAGAGTGACACGTGGCGGATTGCAATATGTGCTTACGCCTTTTAATATATATATAGATGATCAAGTTGTTTGATGAACTTATACTACCTTATTTTGAAAATACTACTTTTTATACAAATATGCTATCTTATATACACAATCGTATTGTATACTACCAAGCTTGGCTTGGTCTAGTGGTAAAGGTTTGATCTCATGACCTTCAAGTCATGAGATCAAATCCCACTAGGGGCATTTGGGGGTGGGGATCCCCTTACCATTCCCCCCTGCTCTCAAATGTCGGGCCCCGCAAACACCAGATCAAGAAACTGTGCTAGTTGAGATCTGGCCAGGGGTCCACCAACATTATCTTAAAAAAAAAATTATATTGTATACTGGAGTTTGGACTCCACTTACATATGCTCCTCCCCCTCTTTTGGCTTATATAAGCATTGTTGAGATATCAACAGACATCAACCTAACAAAGCTCAGGAGAAACCATGGTAACGCAAATTTGCAGTAGGCAGCAGCATGACGGCATGATCTTGTTTGGCTTACTGACTTGACTATTTCACTACGCATTCATACTTTAAGGAGTTGATGGCAGCAACCGAAACAAGAGGTAAAAATTAAGCAAAATCTCGACTTAAACTTCACATGGCTGTTTGGTTGGCACAGTTTCCACTTTCCATAGTGTCCACCATCTTGATTTCCTGTATGATCACTTGACTGCTTTTACCTAAAACTAGTATTTAAGCCCAGATGATGTCTCAAAATTTTGTACTCTACGATTTAATAATAGTAAAATATTGCTAATACTGCATCATTTAAGGGTAGAAAATTTCATCAAAAAGATATCAAAAAATTCTTTTATAATATGTATTTCAAATTTAAGTAATACAAGTTGACTCTTCAATTACATTCCAATATGACCATTAATTTTGATTAGAGAAGCAATAATAATATTGTGGAGGAATAGTTGTATCTATTTAGTTTAATATATGAGGATGACGTAATACAGAGCTACTGAAAGAGATATAGTGACATGTGACTTCTTGCAAAAGTTACCGAAAAAGCAATAATGACATGTGACCGATTGCAAAAGCTACCGGAAGAGCGTTAGTGACAAGTGACATAATAAGACATGCGTAAAGCCATGTGATATATTTTGCGATAATATCATTTAGTCTGCGAGTCGCAACTTATTAATAGATCTAGCATGCACACTCCGTTAAACTGAAAATGCATTGAAACCTAGTACTAGTAAATGATATAATGCGGTAACTGCTAGTTCTTCACTTCTTCTTAGCAATCTTGCAAAAGCTACCGAAAGAGCGATAGTGACACATGATGTAATAAGACATGTGTAAAGCCATAAGATATATTTTGCGATAATATCATTTAGTTTGCGAGTCGCAACTTATTAATAGATCAAGCATACACACTCCATAAACTGAAAAATGCATTGAGACCAAGTACTAGTAAATGATATAATGTGATAACTGCTAGTTCTTCACTTCTTCGCAATCTTGCAAAAGCTACCGAAAGAGCGATAGTGACACATGATGTAATAAGACACGTGTAAAGCCATGTGATATATTTTGCGATAATATCATTCAGTCTGCGAGTCGCAACTTATTAATAGATCTAGCATACACACTCCATAAACTGAAAATGCACTGAAACTAACACTAGTAAAACGACATAATGCGGTAACTGCTAGTTCTTCACTTCTTCTTAGCAATGAACAAACCCCATCGTTGCTCGCCCACTTTAGTTCTTATCAACTTAGCCTTCCAACCATCAACTATATCATTGTAGTCTTCCTGAAAACCATCGCACCAAGAAAAAGAATAATAATTACCACAAACTATAGAAGCTTATCATTTTCAAGATCATTGAAACAAGGCAAGATCAATGCAGACACATGCACACTCTGCACGAACCTCAGAGAAATCAGCAATGAACTTATCCTTCTCTTTCTCAAGAGAATCAAGTTCCTTCTGCAGAACTTGAATGAACTGAAAGCAAACAAACCAATAAATCAGCATTGAATTTCCCAGTCAAATGCAGCATGAATGCATGAATGAGTACCTGATCAGTCTTATCCTGTGCAATCACGTCAACAAATCCAGCATCTTTAAGCATCTGATGGACACAACAGTTACATGATAGTTAATATTAAAAAAATGGCTTTAAATAAAATACAAAACGAAAGCAAAATGATTTAGCTTGCCTGTCCATAAGCTTCTACATCGTGGAGATCATATCCCCTCTGCTTGATGTACGATGCAAATTCAGGTGAAGGTGGGCCGGCACTCTTGCAGTAGTCACTAATTAGAACTTTGCCTCCAGGTTTCAACCATTTGTAGAACGTTCTAAATAATGCGGGCTTGTCCTGAAATATTTTGCACGGATTAGTTTGTTGGAGAATTTTATTTGTTTCAAATTGATATGTATGATAGACGTCATTTGATTTCAATAAATTAGTACATTTAGAACCAAAACCCTCCTTTTCCTGCATATTAACTCTTTGACGCCTCTTCATTTCACTCTCTCCGTGTCAATAATATTCCTATTCAACTATTCAGCCTCTAACATTGAACTTTGGTCATTATTATCTATCATCAACATGTTTTAGATTCTTAAGAAGATCCCAAGTGGTTTAAAAACAAACCTAATAACAGTAATTTACACGCTTGTAAGAATTGAATGGTTTAAATAACAATCTCTGGTTGCAGGTAATCCATCACGATATATCAATACTTTCCAAAAACTAGCTTTCATTTCTCTGAAAAGAAAAGTGGCCATGGAAAAAGGTAATACAGGGGAAGGGTGCGAGTGGCAAAAAAAGTTGAACATGCTCATATGCAATGCAAGTAACAAGCTAGAGCACCTGAACACCGTACATGGTAAAAAGCTATGGAGTACAACCACTACGTTCAGAGAAAAGCACGTCTTAAGGACAAGAACAAGCTCCTCAGTTATCACTATCCTCATCTCTCCTACTGGTCGACGAAGAAGCCTGCCCTACGATTTAATCCGAGGTTGTTTACTAAAAGTGGTAGACATTTTTATTTTTATTTTGGTAAGGAGAAGTGGCCCGAACCCCGCTCGGGTCCTTATTGGGCCAGACACTTGAGAGTAGGGGGAATGATAAGGGAATCCGCACCCCCAAATACCCCTAGTGGGATTTGATCCCATGACCTTGAAGTCATGGGGCCAAACTCTTACCACTCGACCAAGCCAAGTTTGGTCTAAAAGTGGTAGACATGCCACACAAGAATTGGCGTGTAAGAAATATGGTACTATAAGATATTTGGTAGCCTCTTACATTCCATTTAAACATTTCTTTGTGAAGCAAGCCATTTAGACCAAAAGCAAACCCAAAAACCAACTTTCATGCCTAGGTCTGAAATAGGTGGTAGCTCGATTAGCTTCATCTCTTAATTTAATACCACTTACATTTGGTAAGCAGACAATTCAGAGTTGATCAGATTGAGCATATCATAGCCAGATAAAAAGTTCTCATCAATTTTCTAAGCAGGTAAAAGATGAGGGAAAATCGCTTAAGATGGTTCGGTCATGTGAAAAGAAGACCAAGTGATGCGCCGGTGAGAAGACTTGTAGAGGAGTAATCAAATTGTAAGGGGCAAGGAAAGACCTAAGATGACTTGGATGAAGGTGATTAAAAGTGATATGTGATTACTTGGTATCGAGGAGAACATGACATTGGATAGACGTTGGTGGAGGAATAGTATTTACATGGAGGAAAGGATATGATTACTTTCTTTATTTGTTTATCGTTTAAACTTTCTGTAAAACTTTTAAAAAAAAGTTTTTAAAGAACTTTTAAAAAGTTAAAACCTTATAAAAACTTTTTATCACATTTGTTGACGCTATCTCCTTTTCCTATAATTTTAGAAGGCGATTCATGTTAGCCGACCCCAAATCATTTTGGGAATAAGGCTTAGTTGTTGTTATTGCTGTTGTTGTAAGGCCACCCCCACAACCTTGATCTAAAACCTTTCATTTCCAGCCTTTCAGGAATGCAAAGCAATATTCTATTATGACAAAACAAATACCCATCACGTACTCACTGTTGCAATTTAATTGCCTAGTAAAAAACTAACTTTTCAAGATGACATCAAAACATATGTTCACATTCCACTGAATAAATATGTATCTTGGTAATAAGTCCTCAGTTCTGGAGCAACTTACTGGGGTACCAAGTCATTGTAAAACAAGGACATCATAAGACTTATTAGGAACCTTTTTGGCACTTAATTTAAGATCTTAGCCAAGTATTAAAGCATGAAACCAAAGCAACAGATTAGCTACATATCTGGATTTAGTGAACATGTTCTAATCAGTTTACGCTGACAAACAATTCAATCAGCCCAGTACTGTGCTATGATAAACAGCAACTGTCATACCAAAAAAATGCCTCAAAGGAGTGCTAATGAGAGCTAGCATGTTTACCTGAATATGTAAAATGGTATCACGGCTGTAGATGACATCAAAACTCTGTTCAGGGTAAGTTTTCTTGGTACAATCTGCTACCTCAAACTCAACAGCACATTTGAGCCCAATAGAACGCTCAAGGGCAAAAGAAATCATATTAATGGAGAGATCAATTCCAACAACCTCAACATCAAAATTCTCTGCCATGTAAAAATCACCTCCCCCTATGCCACAACCCACATCCAGGACCTTCTGTCCAGGCTTCAAGTCAAGCTTTGACACAAACTCTCTTGTTGTTTCTGCTCACAAGCAAATATTTGTGAGCCCAAAGCAAGAGAAAGCAAGCCACAAGGCATAGAAAGAAATCGAAGTCCAAACATATCAAATTTCTCAACTTTACCCTCCCCCCAACCCCATACCTACTCCGAAAAGAAGGGTGACGAATGAGGCGCATTTAGAGGGAGGGGGGTGTTTGAAAAAAAACCAGCAAACAGAAAATTCAGAAAGCATTTGCACAGAATGCACCAATGGTGTTCCTATGGGGTACAATTATATTATATATCATCTTGGATTACGTGCTCTTCTGTTAAATAAAGTAAACTCATAAGATAAGCTTGAGTTTTGAAGAACCCCATTCTCAAAAGAGAAGGCTTGTAGAACGAAATCATACTCAATTTTTTGTTTTCAAGTATAACAAACAAATCATAGATGCCCTTTTGTCCCTAAAGGTTGCCCTACTTTCCTTTCTTGTTTGTCCCCAACAGATTGCGCTATTCCCTTCAAGGTAATCTGGTCCCTACACCCTCTCTCTACTATTCTCCTAACCTCATTACTTATCTCCTACATGCTAAGCGACAAACTACCTACTCACTCAATAAAATTCTTGGAAAGTGAAAGAAGGGGAATGGGGCAATCTTTTAGATACGAAAGTAGTAGTCAACTAGTACTATAGCTCTTTTATAATCAGGTTGTACACTTGTATGACAATGTTCAGGAATTCATGTGGTACTACATATGTTCGATACTTCGATAGGAATAAATTAATTTCTGGAAACCTCAGGACTCAACATGGGAACCAAATGTCAGATTATCATCATAGCATTTGCAAAGAGCTTTACTATATGTATTTCAAGTATAGATTTTCAGAATTACAGTTATATCATATGATGCTACAGATTGATTGCAGAACAATGATGATATTCAATGGTGCTAAGAGCATAAACCTACCAAATCCTCCAGTGCTAACATAACCTGGGCCAAATACACGCTCATATCGCAGAATGCTGTTACACTTATACTGGCTAGAATCCAGAAACCGCTGAAAGCCCTTATCATCCTCTGAATCAACTTTCTGCCATAACCAACCAATCTGCAGCCAATAACATGCTTGTTAGCATATCTGGCTCAGTAGTTGTAATCTATTCTAAACAGATAGGTGGAACATAAACATCTATAACCTGGTTCTGATTCTTCTTATTTTTGACATAAGCTCCAATACATTTGCAGCCAATTAGGGAAAGCTCGTAAGAGTTCCCAGATTCATCTCGCATATGGCACTCTTTGAAGACCTATACCAAAAACAAAGTTAGAAATATGAAAGATATTAATCAAATTAGAGGTGAAAAAAAGGCCAATACTATTAAATACAGTAATTTACTTATGTAAGTAAAAATTTTACAGAAAACTTTGTACAAGGTGCAGAAGAACCTTCTTCTGGAAATCCTAGCTATTCTTAGCATGATATTGGGGAATCTCATTGCTATTACTCAAACAAGCATCCATGACACCAAATAAATGATCAACATTACTATAACTAGAACTGTCACTATTTCTCCAACTATCAATGTTTTTTTCTGTATCATTTCGATTCGGATCTTCCTTTCTACTGGTATTTTCAATAGGACCAAGGCTGTCCATTGACATCATGTATATAATAAGGCATGAGCCAATGTAGCTTATGGATCTTGGAGACTTCTGCAGCCTTGAATATTTTATATTTCAGAGAATGTATCCCAATTATGTGGAGCAACTGACACTATCAATGTTGACAAGTTTCTCTCACCAATGACCACTCTTTCCTAAATTGATGAAAACAACTTTGGGCATTAAATTCTCAAACGACATCACAAAAACACAGGCCTGGTTTAAATACAACAGTCCCTAAAATGATTTTGCCTGTCCCCTAAAATTTTTTGGATAGCCATTATTTCCTCATAATTTTCTACCAAAATGACGAAACTTCATTGTTTCGGTGCAAAGATTGTCAATGGTACCACGAAAGTGATTCAACAACCATTACTGAGCACTGATTTTGATTCAATCATCAGAGACATTTGTCGATAAGCTTGTGCTTATCGAGAGCTTCTTGTTTCAGAGGGTGAATCTATCAAACTTGATCAACCATTAACGAGTAATCCTAATGTGGGTGGATTGATTTCAAGGCTATTTTTTTTTTGTTTTTCCTTATTTCAGCCAAATTTTTGTCTGTCAGGCTTTCGCCCATTGCGGAAAATTCCCCACTGGGATTGACGTGAGGGGGTAGGGATGGCTATATTTCTGGGAGCGAACTCCAGGCGAATATGAAGCGCAGGGCATAAGGGGCATGATAACTTGACGTCATTTAGAACCATTAATGGTACGAGCAATGGCCATATATCTGCCGGCCTCTCCAATTCAGTGTGTGTGTGTGTGCGTGTGCTCATTTATGCATCGATAAGATAAGATTCCTACTAAACCAGTTCATTCGCAATGGCGTTGGAAGACCAAATTCTTTTCATTATATTTTGAACTTATGGATAGCATAAAAATGCCCACTCAGCTACAAGTGAGTCTTTGTTTTTTTAATGGCAACAGATGGTCCAATCAGAAGAAGCTCTTTGTCATTGTAGATATAAGGTTATGAAGACAGGAGCCACTTCAATATCGGAGTGATATTAAAGCAGAGGCAGTGTTGAAACAGAGGCATATACTTGGGCCTTCTTAAGCCTGCTAGTGGAGCATCTCCCCTCCCAGCCCAACAAAAATAATCATCTGTGGATAAGCAGTTAAGCACATGATTATACGCATTCGAGAAGGTATACGGTTCCTTCTGAGTAATTATGACATTCATTTAAATTATATTTCAACGATAAAAGGACCTGGGATTTGCATCAACCAACAAAATAGATGGACATGCAGAGAAAACAGAAAAGAAGGAAATAACAACCTTGTTGTAGAACCTAGGTTCCCGGTAGTGGGTCGGGTTACTTTTTCGCTTGTGGTCCCCAGATTGATGAAAACAAGACTCTCTGAAAAAAATGTATCCCCCCGGCTTCAACCATTTCAACATCCTTTCTACCAGATACTGAACCTGTGATGGAGACAGCTAAAGACTTTTATAGCGGAATTTGGCAATCAAAAAAATTACAAACTGAAGAGAGGTTGGTAGATTCAAGCACATATAGTAGATTTTACTATCATAAAATCAATGAATGGACAAGATAAAAGAACAACTCTGCACGAAGTCACTCATTCACCTTATGTTATCAGTACTAACAAGAAAATTCATAACTGCTAATTCATAAAATGCCAAGTTATCCAATACTTCAACAAAATCTGCTAATTACTTGGTAAGATTATCTACCATGAACTACTATATATGTGCTAATTTACATTCATCATATACAAAATAAGGTTTCGAAGGTTCTAAAACAAAAAAGACAATGCACAGAACTCAATCACAAAAAAAAGGGGAATAAAGTGTGTCTAACCATATCCAAACAAACGGAGGAAGTATGTGACTTGCTACTAGCAGAATAAGCTGAGAGGATCAATGAAAACAATTCTACTAAAAATTGCCACGTGACAAGGAGCAGAAAAACAACAAGCACCATTAAAGTCAACATGGCAGAAGACTTCAAGTCGAGAAAAGGAACTCTAGACAACAATTCTTAATGCCCATAATAGTTGCAATGACAAACATTCTTAATTGCATTAATCTTTCTGGAGCGTGTCAATTCAAGTAAAAAGAACCAGAAATAACTTCATCATGCAAAGAGAATACAGGATACTAGTTAGACAATAGAATACGATTTGATGTGAAGTTGACTACAAATCTCTACTCGTTTCTATTGGCAACAATATCAAAATTAAAGACATCGTTGATAATATACCTCTTCATCAGAAAGATACATGAGCAACCAATTTGAGAATATAATATCCACGGAGTTCGGAGAGATATTGAGGCTGGGAGATGTCACATCAGCACACATGAACTTCACATTTCCGTAGTGCCCATTTGTGCATTCATTCTGCAACAAGACAATATAGACACTAGCATATTAGTGATGTACCGAACCAACTGGGTAGAGAAACTTGAGAAGGAAAAATAGTAGCTCGGAGAAGAAGATCGAGAGAGTTTGTATTGCTGACATCAAGTCAAACAATCTTCAGGAGTTTTTTTCTTGAATAATGCTAAAAGTTTGTTTAATTCCCTACTTGTGTCGTTTGGAAACATAATTACCATGATACCGTCGACGTGAGATGGGTGAGAATCGGACTTTTTAATTTTTTTGCTCTAGCACAAACTCGCTACTTGGAGTAGCGGTTTTGCCTTTAAACTCGCTACTTTTGTGCTGTATATTTTTTTTTTTTGAAACTTGTAACTTGATTCAACATCAACCGTCGAATGTTACTGATGACACTGAGGGCTGTTAGTATGTGAAGCCAAAAAAGTAGCAGTTTTACTTACTAACTCGCTACTTTGAGTAGCGACTTGCTACTCCAAGTAGCGGTTTTGGGCTAAATCCGGAAAAAACAGACCATTTACCGAGCCTACGTGGCCGGTATAGGGATTATTAAGTTTCAAAATCACGCAAACAGGGTATTTACTAAACTTTTAGCATTATTCAAGAAAACATTGAATCTTCACAGCTTACGATAAGCTGGGTTCCTCAGTGCAAAAGGAATAATGCAAAGATCTAGATACCTCTCCATTTACTACTCTATTTATAGGCTAGATACACACAACCAACTCTGAAATCATGGCTAACAGAGATATTCTTAACAAAATACATAATGGCCAACAGACTCAAATAAACAAATGCCCTTCTTAAGTAAACCTAAGTGGAGGATTTTGTGAGTGCATGACAACTGACAAGTAATTACCATTTTGGTAGACTAGTATCGTCACCTATAACTACAGAGGAGTATACAAATTAGAGAGACCAAAAGATAATAAGAAGCAAGGATCCTATGTTACCTTCTTTATAGCACTCTCAATGAAATCCAGAGCAATAACCTGGGCAGCTTTCTTTGCCAAATCACCAGTAAAACGACCAATTCCTGCACCAAGTTCTAAGACGGACTTTCCTTCATAAGGTGGAAGCATTGAAAGTACCTGTACCCATGGAAAACAACATGAAAAAAACTACCAAACAAGCGTGAATATTGCTATAAATGTCAGCATCCCAAGTCCCAACATATTGGAAGCTTCCTAATAACACCATGAAAAGTTGGTCATCAGTTATATAGTATCAAACAAACACATACAAATGGATGTCTGTGTTTATCGAAGTACGTATGCACGCACATACTAGGTCACCGAGTCGGATATAGGGACAAAAACGGATGCGGGGACAGGAACGGAAAACAGCAAATCTAAAAATTGAAATAGAGAGGGTACGGTACATTACTAAGTGAAGTATCGCAGTATCGTCCCTGATACAAGGACCAATCGGGCATGGGGACGAGTATCAAGTGAAGTACCCGTCCTACATAGCGCACACACGCATATGCATATATCCATATGCATACATATGCGTCTGTGCACGCATATACGCTTGTGCATGTTTAAGAAACATATACATATATGTAAAAGAAAGATCGATTTATATATTATGACAAAGCGACGCCACTTCATAACTATGTAAAATCACTAACTATTTGTAAACAGGCAATTGAAAATATAGCCAAGCAAGTTCATATTCCAAAAGGGAGAAAAAAGAGTGTGGTGCTAAGGTTTGTGGATAAAGCTTTCAAATCAGTCATATAAAGCTACAATCTACTTTGAATGTGATAACCATTTAGGTCGCACTCTAATTATTAGCTCAATATTCTGCTTGCATTGATTGTTTTGAGTTTCAATAAAAATGAAAGCACCGAATGAATAGAGACAAGATATAAGAATTCCTTCAATACAAGAACTCACATTTCCAACGGCAGAACATTAGACATATTAGACCAATATAATATTACAGTTGTCGTCATCTATCACATGCTAAGATTACCAGCCTAGTGGAAATTAAATTTATGTTTATATTTTTACAATCAAAACTTTTGGCGGTTGTTTGGTTGACGTAAGAAAACATGGGAAGTGGACATGCCTAGAAAGTGCAATGTAGGTGGAGTGATTTGGTTGGCTAAATAGGGTGAAATTGGGGAAGTGAAACTTCCTATGAAATTAGGAAGTTGCTTATTTAGCCCCCTTGGTAAGTAAAAGTTCCTCCAGCAAGCTGCTCCCCCATTGCTAACCAAACAAATTGAGCGCGATTTCAATAATTTTGATTCTTAAATTTACTCTACTTGATTTAAACTTCCTAGGAACTTATTAAGGAAAAAAACCATCCTAATCTCATAGGTCACCATAAAGTACAATAACACCATCTTATACACGACTTCATCAAAGTTTCCTTTTCTTATGAAGTACTACCTCCGTTTTTTTAATATGAATGTTTGCTTTTACGCACAGACCAAGGAAAAAGTGGAAAAGTAAGAGAGAAGGTTAGTTAAATTAAGGAAAAAGTGAAAAAGGTAGAGAGAAAGAAAAAGTAGGAGAGATGTGTAATAATTAGGTGGTGTTTCCAACCTTCCATTTATAGGAAAAAGGTAGAAAGGTACATATTAAAAAAACAACCAAAATGGTAAAACATGCATATTAAAAAAACGGAGGAGAGTATTAAATTACTTCGTGAACCATACATACTAATCAAAACTTCTTCATGGACGCTTTTTTAGTAAGTCACTGAACAAGCATGTTACTTGGGGGCAATTTAACAAATTTGTTGCTTTCTTAGTTTCTTTTGCAACTTTGTAAATATGACTAAACGGACTCTTACTAACAAAATAGTAACAAAAAATTGAGCTAAGAACGAATACAAAAGATCTTGGAAAAATTGTCAAGAATAAGTCAATCTTTGCATTGACCGCTTTTAACAAGTCAACCTTCGTTTATTCCAGTAGCAAGTAAATCTTGTAACCACTTAACTTTTAACAAATTTTTTAACCCGTGATCTGATAAACCTGTAAACCTACTTCTTAATTCCCCACTTTCCTTTGACTTCTTGACTTTCTCTCTCCCCCTTCTCTCATTGAAACTGTAAATCTCCATTAATGTCAATTGTTAAGCTCTAAAAACATCGAAAAATTCGAATTCCATCTTAACAGTAATTAGATAAACATTGTTGAATTTTGTTGATTCAAATTTAAAGTTGAAGGAATTGGTGATGGAGAGAAAGCTTGTATGCTTAAATCGAACCAATATATCATATGATATAATTCTCTTATTTTTTCACTCAATTAACCTCATTTGTGTTATAAATTTTTATCTCTACCCACCGATTCATACCGATTCTCACCAGCCCACAACCGCCGAATCATCCCCGCTTTTCCGTACCGCACCTATCTTGCCCAATCCAAAGCAAACAACTTTCATCTCTCCCTAAGTCCCTATAGCCTCAATTGCCACGTCTTCGAACTACTGGGTTCTTTGACTATAAGCACAAAATTGTCCTGCTGAGCTATCTCCACTCTTCTATACAAGGAAGCCCAGGTAAGTATTCTAATTTCAATCTTAAAGCTTAATATTTATTTTACTATACACCTAGCAATAGTTTAGTCTAATTTTTATCTTAGATCAACAAAGCCTCTGTTGAGGGCTTTGAAGGATATTTACACCTTCAAATGCTTCTCTGGTTGAACCCTCAATTGATAACTAACTCTGGTTGAACCCTCAATTGAAGGAAAGTGCGAATTTCCAGTTGTTCTCATTTGGGGTGGATGATGAGAGACAGGGTGGAGGACGGTGATGCAGGGGGTAGGGGGGTCTGATACATGATGGGGGGAGGAAGGATATTTTTTTTTTTTTAAATATAAATTTAAAAAATTTAAATGTCCAATTAAAGAGTGAAACATGTCACTTTAACATGTTAAATAGGTTGATAAAAGATAATAGACAGTTTTGACTTGTTAAAAGAAAAGTAATTACAAGGTTGACTTGTTAATGAAATAAATTAATGCAGACTTGTTAAAAGCGATCAACGCAAAGGATGACTTATTCCTGACAATTTTCTTTATGATTTTTCATGTTTTAGTCACCTTTTACTCTTTATTTGGTAAACTTAGTTTGATTTGACACTCTAATACCGTATAAGTGAGAGCTACTTTTTCGTGATTATTGAAGGTATAGTAGGGGCTTTTTTCCAACTTATTTCCGTAAAAACATCTGAACTTTTGAGAAATTTTCAAACTTGGGCATAGTTTTCTAAGCTTTTCTTAAAATAACTTTAATTTAAAACAGTTTCCCATTGGTTTATTTTAAAATTCAGAAGTTTATTAGTCTTTAGCTTGGAATAAGCTATTTCTTGGGTTCCAAATCTTTTATTTCATTTTTAAGAAATAAAGATATTCTACGATAATGAAAGACTGATCTTATATTTCCTCCATTCGAACCTAAGTAATGAATTTCATGTTTTCACGCTTGTCAATGCATTATTTTAAACATTAATATCTATAAATATCAATGAGTAAAAAATATAAAAAATTAATATTAACAAAAACACATTAACACGAATCTAAGAAGATCCAATTATGGGAGAACTTTTTGATTAAAGTAAGACAAACAAAAAGAAATAAAAAATTGTGATATAAATATATCATTTATTTTAAAAGTGGAAAAAGTATAGAAAAGGTAGCCTAAGTGGAATTTAGATAAAAAGACTGCCAACTTTTATTAGGTCAAAAATCTCAATTATAAGGTCTATTAGGCCATCTACAAGAAAATTAAATTGTCTATCCAGCAACGTGCAGTGTGACAGTCCACGTGGTGTATAACTTTTAATACGCACCAACTCCTTGAGATATACGATGCATCTACCGCATGAAAGCATAACAGTAATGTCAGCTTGGGGAATATATGTCCTCGTTATGAACAAAGGAAATCAGATCACAAGAGCAGAGTAGGGTCTATACTTGTTTTATCCAGGGAAGTTAATTTTAGGGGAACAAAATAAAGTGTTCACAAAACTTCAGTGGACGTCTCCGACTGAGTAACTTCATCTTACGTGCTCAGGGGTGATCACCCGCACAGGCCCCGTCCAGATTGAGACTTAGTATATCATTATATTGTTGCATACATGTTGCATGATAATCATTTGGCTCAGCTGGACATGCGCTTGGTAAATAGGGATATTGAAAGTGGTGCCAAGTTCGAATCCCAACCCCCTCCCACGCTGGTTTCTTTTTCATTTTGGTTTAACATTGTCAGCCACACACAACTTTATTCTTTTGATATTTTTTCACCTTTCACTCTATGAGCTTTTTTTTATGACACTTCCCTAACAGTTGGTATGAAAAATTTATAGTATATGTTTGTTTTGATATCTTTAGCCTTATTCAAAATCAAAAAAAAAATTCATTTTAACACTTTGTTCTTTACAATCAGAGTATATATTTTTTACAATTTGATAAATGGGGCTATACAGCTACGGGGAAAATATAGACGACTTTTTAATTAAGACATTATAAGACGATTTTATATGCTAAAATAAGCATTGAGTGTCATCTAGTAGGGGTTTAGCTTTTAATATTGCACAGAGCCCGGCCTTGCTCAGTGGAGTAGTTGAGTAATTTTAACTGCCTCTATTATTAACGCCTTTAACGGGTAACAAAAAATTAAGAAGACTTCAAAATACATAAAAAATGAGAAACACTAACTCCGTAGAGATGGTGTAATTGAATGTCTAAAGCAATATAAAGCATTACGGTAGTACTATATTTCTAACTTGTGGTATGACATATCAATGTTTGAAACACTGATAAGATTGGATAATGAACGAGTACACATTCAAATTATTTTCTTGCTAGTGTAAGTTTTGAAAGTTCATAACAAAAAAAAAGTTTGATTAACAATAGTACTACCTTTGTCCCGCAAATTATATTCTCCATTTGATCTCTTTACAGTGAAAGATTGTAAAAATTGGATCATATAACCTCACCAAATAATAAAAAAAATAAAAGTCATATTGTTAAATCTGTTTTGTCCGCACATCTAAAATATCAACTATTTATAATATTTACATATACAGAACTAATATTTTTTATGGTAATGTGGTGGACCCTTAGCCAGATCTCAACTAACACAGTTTCTTGATCTGATATTTACGGGGTCCGACATTTTGGAGTAGGGGGAATGGTAAGGAAATTCCCACCCCCAAATGCTCTTAGTGAGATTTGATCTCATGACTTCAAAGTCATGAGATCAAACCCTTAACCACTAGGCCAAGCTAAGCTTAATTATACAGAACTAATTATAGACCATGTGAAAAACAAATGGGACAAAGAGAGTACTCCCTCCGTTTCTTTTTGTTTGTCCTATAATCCGTTTTTGTCCGTTTCTTTTTGTTTGTCCTACTTTTTCATCTTTTCTTATATGGCAAAATTGTATCACCCATTAACCCTACTTTATCACTTTATGGGTTCCACATGTACCTTAACAGTTTCTCTCACCTACTTTAACTACCACATTTATTATAAAATAAGTTGACTCCTTACTTGTTGTCTCCACCCACATGCATATGACTTTCTTGGCATTTGGAGCTACAGTAAATGAGACAAACAAAAAGAAACGGTGGGAGTATTTGGTAGAGTGAATTTGGTATAAAGACAATCTATGAATATGAATATGCTCTCTTCATTATTTATTGTGATACAAATCCTTATTGTTAAATGGGATGTTAAATAAGTTAGTTTAAAGTAGAAATATTAAATTGGAATAAATATTTCTTCTATCCCATATTAAATGATATATTTTGAGTACAATATAAATATTATTTTTTAATATTAATAGATTCAACATATAATTTATTTAAAACCCCACTTATCCAAACCCCTATAATATGTCCCACCAACATGTATTTTATGTAAAAAAATAAATATCAATAATCAACTAGTCTCAATAAAATAAGTTAGTCAAATATCACTCCTAAAACTTTGTATCAGTCATACTGTATCATCTACTCTTTCTGTCCCAAATTTTTGTTACATATTCACTTTAAACACAATTTATTTTGCCATTTTCACTGTCTTTAAGTTTATATACGTAATAGTAAACATATTTATTTAAGATATTGTTTGATTCGTCTTAACGTGTATTTCTCAAATACATAATTTTTATATATTTTTTATACCAAATTTGAGACATTAGTTTCTAAAGTCGTATTTTAAAAAATGTGAAAGAGGTGAATTGGGATGAAGGTAGTAAAATAAAACGATAGAACCGTAGAAGTATTAGTTTTAACTGATTGTCGTGTCATTTTACCATACATCTACAAGTTAATAGTCCCTTCGTTTTTTAACAGGTAGGTTTGACTAAAGAAAATGTGCATAGTTAAACATATTACGGTGAAAACAAGGAAATAGAAAGTACGACAAATGTATAAAATAATTAAGTACACCAATAACTTACACATCAGGAAGAAAAAAACAGAAATATCACAATAAAAAAACATGGTTAATGCTGTTTGTCGCTTATCAAAGTTATTTAGATTTATTAGCTTATTTTATCTAAAGACATTGAAATTAATTTTTTCTAATGTAAAAGAATGCATTCATAGAAGTGCCAAAACAACTGAGTTTGTCCAAATTTACAAAGAATGTCACCAGTCTCAATTTTGTTAGTTTAAGGCCAGATGTATTGATCGTCTTAAGACGTAAATTTAGAGACATTACCCCATCTCCTAATGAAGGATGAGTTGAAAAAAAAATGAAAAAGCAGATTGAAAAAAGAAAGGATATGACTCGATTTGTTTGTCGATTGTCAATTTGTACTTGTGTACTGAATAATTTAAGTCAATTTCCCGTGTTGCAGATACGGTATCAAATCGAATATCTAGTCTTATTGTTATATTACATTATTTTATGAAAATCAACAACACCCTCCACAGTGGAATTATTATTATGTTAATGAATATAGGGTTCGTCATTTTCATCCGATTATATAATTAATCAACTAGTAGTAGTAGTATGTTTTTAATACCATAAGTCATGAGTCCGATTGATGAGTCCTGAAGAGTAATTGAAGATGGAAATGGAAAGGGGAAAGTAATAGAGAATACCTCAGGTCGCTCTTCTTTGTCAAGATCTGACGCTTTGGAATCGAGCATCATAGCCTCAACAGTTAAGTCTACAGAGTGTTCAATCCAGTATTTCTTGAACACTTCTCGTTCTTGAATCACTCCCATATCTACACATATTAATCATAATAAAACCATTACTTACTTATTTTACTGCATCCATTTCATTTCATTTCATTTCATTTTAGTTAATTTTATTATACAATGGACAAACCTGAAGCAGCCATATTATTAGGAGGAGGAGAAATTGGATCTTGGAAACAAAAATGAAAACAGAGAAAATGGAGAGAGAGGAAATGAGTGAAGAAGTGCGAAGTAATGAAGTTAAGAGTAGTTCTGTTTAGGAGCCCTCAATGGCAAGGCGAGAACGAGAGAAAGTCCTTGATCTGCGGTTAGAAGACCTGCCTCTTTGCCGCATTAGCAGGCTAACAACCACTCTTTTAACACTGCTATTCTCTCTCTCTCTCTAACAACAACTGATAGAAGATGGATGCTTGAATAGGCGTTTTGGGGATGAGTGAGTGAGGAACTTGTGTGATGGGGTGCTCTGCTTTTATAGACTCCTTTGAATGATAGGAGAGAGAATGCCCCTCTTTTCTTTCACCCTTACGAGCCAGCAAGCGGTCATCATCATTGTATATACAATTTGAGCTTCTTTATTTTTTTTATGTGGTGCTCCAAGAAATGAACCATCAATTAGAATGTGACATTGCTACGTGTTTGGTCCTTATTTTAATGACCCTTTCAACCAAATTCATCGACTACCCATTTGGATTTTCGACCCCAATTCCATTTGGGATCCCCCGGTTACGTTTCCTAAAAAATATATGGGAGTGTATTCATATTCGGTTGCAGTTCTCTACTTTTTCTAGATCAATATTGATACTTTATTATAAGGTTTGTGATTTTTTACGTTAAATTTTTAATACTAGTTGAAGATAACTATTATTTTGAGTGAAGAATGTCATTATTTTATTTTTTTAGATTATAGATCTTAATGTTACAACTTGATTTTTGACTTCTATTCATATATAACCATTAATTTTGATGTATGAAACAATAACAGTATTGAAAAATGGAACTCTTTATTTCATACTTGAGATTGCACTTAGAGTTTTGGGGCGAAAAGAGAATTTTAGAGCACTTTTAGAGTTTTTGACTAGTCGAAAATCTAATAGGGATATTTGGTAAAGAGAATTTCAAGAGACCGTTTGAGGTGAAAATTATCAAAATGAAAAAGCTCTTATATGAAGCTTTTTTCTTTAAAGAACTACGTAAAAGAATGTGCGAATTACTTTCTTGCCCATGATTATAACACTAAGATATCATTTAACATGACCATAAATGTCATTATACACAAACAAAAGACCTTTAGCTTTTAGCAATCAGCTAAGTTTTACTAAACACATTTATGTGAAAAAGCTAGCCGAATCTGCATTCATATCAACTGAACAAAAACATAAAACTATAAACTCCCTTTGCTAAACAAGGCCCAAATCTTTAATATTTGACAATTTTTCAATATATGATAATGACGTAGATAGAAAGCTATTGAAATAGGGATGGTGATATGTGGCGGGTTGCAACACTAAGTTGTCTGGGAAATCACATAATATTTTACCTATCTAAGTGGACTTAAGTAATCAAATTCATCCATTTTGTAGGAAGTAGAACTTAGAAGAAGTGTAAATTAAAATATTTTTGCCATCCGAACTACATAATTCTTAGAACAATTTGCATATTACCACCTTACGTTATCACATCGATTTCTTTCGTTTCATTACTAACCGATTCATCTTCTTTCCTCCAAACCTTTTTGTTTCTTCATTTTTCACTCTTCCTCTCCTTTTTCACTTTCTTCCGCCATTTTCATCAATGTATTAATTTTCCAGAGATCTATTCTCTTTCATCCTCATCATTTCTCCATTCCTCCCTCTTGTTATCTCAGTCTTTATAATCGAGTAGAGGTTTTACTTTCTTGTCATGAACCCCACAACCAATGAATATGCACTATGACATTTAGTCACAACTCCTTCATCCAACCATAGTGTACCAATATTAAGCTTCAATTAGTGATAGATCACTTGCTAGAAATGTCTAATTGCAAAATTTCAACATAAATTATGCAATCCCATTAATGTCGAAAAACTCTCCTAAGAATTAGACACAAAAAACCCTATTTCCTGACTTAGACTTGACATATTACTAGAGTTTGGTGATTGAAGTTGAAAAGGATGCATGGCGTGTTCAACGTTTTTTAGTAGTATTTTAGTACCTTTTAGCTTTTTAAAAATTATATAGGTAACTTTTGAAGGTAGCTAAATTAATATTTGTAGCTTTTGAGTAACTTTTGCCAACAGCTACTTATTTTCTTACAAATACTAATTATTTTCTTAAAATTTTGCCTACGACGACTTTTACCAAATACTAATTATTTGAACAACTAATTCCACGGTTGAAAGCTAACAACTACTTATACGGCTAAAATCTAAAAGTTAAGATCTAGAAGTTAAACACTAAACGCTAACAGCTACTTGTCGAACCAACACATAAGTTACTTTGAAATTTCTCCAAATCCGCTTATTATTTGCCCTTCATTTGAAGAAGAATGCTTTGTTCTTCACTTTTTAATGTTTGGAAAAAAACCGAAGTATAAATTTCTATTTCAAAAGAGGAAAGAAGATGAACCAGTCAATATGTGAGGCCCCAAACGGAGGGATTTTGTTTTTTTTGTTAACAAGTGGGGATTTTGAAGACATTAGGAATGTTTTGGTGGTAAGTTATAAAAATATTAAGGTAATAATTTTGAAAAACAGTGATAATGTAAGGTGGTAATGTACAAAAGTTCTTAATTCTTACTACTTCCAACAAACTTTTATTTACATATTTTTCTATGTCAAACAAACAATCACTTATTGTGATCGAATACTTTCGTGGTCTACAAATTCTTTAATATATATGCATCATGATATCATGCTCTACATGGCATGGCATATCTCAGATCCAAGTATAGTTTTGTTTGTAAGCATGTTTAAAATAGAAACAATCACTTATTGAGATGCAAGAATACTTCCAACGAGCTTCAAGCATGTTTTGCTATTTGGGCTGAAACAACTCTTGGACCTCCTTCTACATTTCATATGCCTTGCGTAATTTAAGGAGGGAAAAAGAAAGGAGAGAAAAAACGATCGACGAACTGTGTCATTTCGTACAGGACCTTGAACCCCATTGGAGAATTATGAAGCTTCAAATTCTTCAATTTTGGCTTAAATTTAAGTATGTGAATTCTTCCATTTTATTTTCTTCAGGTTGTAGTTTTTGTTTCCTATTGATTAAATTTGCAAAACATTTTTGCATGTTTACCTAATTTATTGGTTCATTTCTTTAAAATTTGGCTTGCCTTACTTGTCAACTTTCTTCGAGTTTTTATTTCTATTTTTTTGTTGTTTTAGGTAGTTATCGTTTCAATTTAGTTTGTTTTTAAGTAAAATTGCATGTTTTTGTAAAAATTCAAATGGATTTTGTTCCTTTTATGGTTTCTTAAAGTATTTCAGGCAATTCTTTAGTTAGGGTTTATAAATGTAAAAAATGACTTGCGTTTTTTTTCATACATGTGCCTAAATTCTAAGAATAGGAAGACAAAGAGTTACAAGTAAAAAAATAAAACTAAATCCACATATTATGAAACTCCTCTTGCGCAAAACATTTAAGAAAGGACTTAAAAAGGCTTCATGAAGTTAAGAAAAGCCAATTGTTGTTGTTGATAAAGGAAAGAAGGTGGAAATAGAGGTTGTTGAATCTAGACTAGGTTATCTCTTGACATTTTCCTCATAGTTACGCTTTATAAGCATTAGTTATTGATAGGATTTAGTCGTATCACCTAATCAAAGATAAACCTACAGTCCTCTAACTATGGTAGTTAAGGGAAGCAGGGTCGAATCCACAGGGAAACAGAGTTTCTGAATTAATATTCAACCAATTCAGCTACTCCAGATGAAATCAGATAAGGATTAACTGAACTAATGAATAAACTACAGAAGACGGAATAAATCGAAGATTTAACTATGGACTAAAAGTCTAGGGTATTAGGTCGGTCCACCATGCTTATACCAATCAAATAGGGTCAACTACTATCAAAATCTAAGTCAAGAGTCGGGAGATTAGAGCACGAGTTGAGCTATAGTTAAGATCAACGCTCATAGTTCAACATACGCCGCATGGTCACTAACGTAATCAGAACTACTGATGTGTCCTAGGCCTCTAGTTGTAAGACGAATCTGTGCAAACAACTGTTAACCACAAGCAATCAATGAAATTGTACACTGATATTAATTACTCAATAAGAACAAACCACATCACAATCACCCTAATCAAGCCCTAGAAATTAATAGAAATCTAAATCACAATCATGGTATAAACATGGCTTTCCTATCTAACACCCTAGAAAGAGAACTACTCACTCATAATCGAATTAATAACAACGAAACTAATATAAAACCCTAACAATTGAATCATGAATAATTAAATAACTAAGCTAAGCAATTAAGAATAATAAAAGAGATTAGGGTAGGAAAGAGTACCAATTGACGGAAAGCAGGAACTTTTATTGAAATCGAATTAGGTTCAATCACCTTTAATCTAATCTAGAGTGTTTGAATTAAACTAAGAACAAAGAGAAATAACTCTAGTCTAAAGCAGTAAAAAGATGAATAAAAGATGTCCCTAAATTAATGAGGAGAAAAAGTATTTATAATACCCCCAAGTCTAATTAACATAGGAGACAAAAGATGAAATCCGCATATAATGCAACGGACCCGATCGGGCCAAATACCACCCGATCTGGCCGAGGCATAAATCAGCCATTTTGCTCTTTGTTTCCAACGCAGCAGCACAGCAGTAATAAGGCATAAGATTGGGCCCACCTTTGTCTTATTCAACGCACAACAGCAACAGCAAAGTAATTAAGTGGGCCCTTTTGTCCCCCACTCACGCAGCAGCACCATCAATTCAGTGGGCCCCTTTGTTTGTGTCTTGCAGTTGGCAGCGCATTATGTGGATGTCTGGGCCTCCACCCGATCGGGCCTTTAGCACCCGATCAGGCCGCGAGCGAGAATGCCCATTTTCTCTCCCTTCAGTCTGCAGCAGCAGCGCTCAACTTTATGATATTTTTTTGGGCCTGCCGGATCGGGCTAAATGCCACCCGATCGGGTCTGGGCACATGTGTGTTCGCCCGATCGGGCCATTTTTGCCCTATTAGAGTACATAAATCTCCTTTTTGACTCTTTGGCTCTCTAATCTTCACGTTTAGGGGTCTTGGGACCTCCTAAACTACCCACAAAGCTCATGAGCCGTCCTACGTGCCTCGTAACATCTCGTAAAGCCGTGGTTGCTTCCAAATGGCTCGGGAATAAGGAGAAAATTCCCTAAAACCTGCAATTCAACACTAAAACACAAAACCACAACTATATACGATAGTTAGCATAAAATAGCTCCCAAGAGCTCCAATGATGCACAAATTAGCTTGTAAATAAGGGATAAAAGTCTATACAAATACGTGATATCAAACTCCCCCAAGCTAACCCTTTGCTTGTCCTCAAGCAAACAGAACATGAACATGGAATAGATTGCCTCACCCCATAGATAAAAAATCATTCAAAGCTCAAAACATTTTCAAGACTAAGAATCGTTCAAGCAGGCATAATTCAAGTTTGGCTAATCAAATCCATCCAACCACCAATCATCCAAGCAATTTATCAAATTCAAGCATCCACAAGGCATACAAAGTCCTGAAAAGGCTCTCACAAGGGTGTCACTCCTCTCTATTTTGTGGCAGGCGAAGAATATGCCCGAACACTCACCAACCCGACCATAAATACCCTTCCCACTCACACTCTCATGTGTTTAAGAAGGTTCAATGACGCTCATCCTAGTCAAGTTGACTCAATCAGCAGAAATACTCTTTAACTTTGACAAACTGACTCGAAATCAATCAAATGAACACTGCAGACACGAGCTCAAGAGGACTTTAGAGGGTTGTAATGGGGCTTAGGTAAGAGGTAGGGGATACTTTTGGGTAATGTGGTGGAAAAACCAAGAAAGGGGGAGCATAAATCATTTAAACAAGGCCTAAGATGGCCTCCACAACTCCCAACAATCACCATAAAACCATGTAAAGTAACCTAACTCTCATAAATCAATGAAAAGCTCATAACAAACCCAATTTTCTAGCAATGAAGCGAATATTTCTTTAAGAACGTGCGTGAATGAAAGAACTTGAATTCTTTTGAATTTTCATTTTATTTTTCTTTCATTTTTCTGAACTTCATTCACGCAACTCTAAACTTGCTTTTTCTTTTCTTTTTATCACTCTCAAACCACAACAAATACACTTCTAAATTCCTCAAAAACCAAACTAAATCAACAAACCAATCTCTAACTCAACCCATACAAAAGCTCCCCCAAGCTAGGCTTGGAATAATATCAAGTGAAGGCTTTGGGCTCATAATAGGGGTTTAAGTAACACGAAACAAGTCATTAGGTTCAGCGGGGCTAAGGAGGATAAAAGTATATCAAAAATTCACTCTGAAGCTCAAGAATAAGACAAAAGAACGCCTCTATCACAGCAAATGCCACAAGTCATCGAAAATCAGACAAGTACGAAGTCAAAGTCAAGATCAATCCACTAAAGAGGAACTAACACACAAGAATAGACTGGATAATAATATGAATCCAATAGCCTACAAAGAGGCCTCACAGTCTAACCAATTCAGGTATGTAGCACAAAGTGGTCTAATATAATCCAGAAAAAAGCTCGAAATCATAACAATCAAACATCAAATCATAGCCTCAAGATCACAAATGCCCAGCTATCCAGAAAACAAAGTCAAATTATTTTCAAATAGAGCACAACAAGGGGCACAGGGAGGCAACTAAACCAGTCATGGGAACTATATTTTTTTGATTTTTTCAGAATTTTTCGAAAGCAGTAAATCTATTCTAGAAAGCAGTAAAAGAGATAGGGAATACAAACAGAACTCCTCCCCCAAGCTGAACTTGGCAGTGTCCTCAATGCCAAAAGGTGATAAGGACTATGCTAAGAGGAAAAACAATGTTAGTACCCTCACTCTCGCTCACAAAAAGAAGAAAAATAAAAAGAAAAGGAAAAGGGAAAGAAAAATACGAGTTGCCTCTCGCACAGCGCTGGTTTATAAAGGTCCCGCACGACCATAATCCTCCATCTCTCAAATAGGAGGGGCTTGGCAGTGAGTGCCACCCTCATCAAACATCTTTCTCCTCCAAATGTTCTTGATAATGCCTCCAGACGGCGAGGTAACCTTAGGTGTAGTTGGAACCTTCTCCACACCTACTTCATCCAAAACCTCATCCCTGCAACAAGATTGTTCAAGCATAGGTGCCTTAACAGCATTGGTTAGTTTAAACATCACTTTATCATCACCAACACTAAGAGTTAAAGACCCAGTCTTGACATCAATTACAGCACCAACAGTACACAAAAATGGCCTACCCAAGATGATAGGAATCTGGGCATCCTCATCCATATCTAATACCACAAAATCAACAGGGATATAGAATTTCCCAACCCTAACAGGAACGTCCTCTAAAACACCTAGAGGGTATTTTATAGAACGATCCGCCATCTGTAAAGTGATTTGTGTGCATTTAAGTGCTCCCATGTTCAGTTTCTCAAAAACAGATAATGGCATAACAGAAACAGAAGCACCTAAATCACATAAAGCCTTGTCAATAAAAATAGGTCCAAGATGGCAGGGTATAGAAAAACTACCAGGATCTTTTAACTTTGGTGGGGTTTTATTTTGGATAAAAGCACTACACTCTTCAGTAAGAGCAATACGTTCTACCCCACCGAAGTCTCTTTTCTTAGTGATCATGTCTTTCAGAAATTTGGCATAAACAGGCACTTGGGTAATTAAATCTGTGAATGGAATCGTTACCTCAAGGTTCTTGACCATAGCCAAGAACTTACCAAACTGCTGATCGACCTTGGACTGTTGCATCCTGTGGGGAAAAGGAGCCTTAGTGTAAAAGGCGTTTCAGAAACCTTCTCCTTTTTCTTCCCTGTCTGTTCAGCTTCTGCAGACAAATTGACTTCAGACGTCGAATTCTTCTTTTTTCCTTCCTCTACCACATTCTCCTTCCCTGCAGTTGGGGTAACCTCATCAACGGGCAATGGAGGAGCATCATAAGCTATGCCACTACGAAGAGTGATGGCATTCACATGTTCTCTCTGAACGGGTTGCCCTGGCAATTGTCCCTGCTGCCTCTGTGCATTAGTTTCTGCCAATTGAGCAACTTGAGCCTCGAGAAGTTGGATGTGCTTATCTTGGGCCCTCCGTGCTTCCTCTTGGGCCCTCCATGTTTCCTCATTTGCCTTTTGCATAGACAATATCAGTTTCATCAGTTCAGAATTGCTAGGCTCTTGTGGGTTGTTGTTTTGTGGAGGTGGGGTGTGGAAATTTTGTGGAATTTGGATGTTATTGGGATGATGGAAGTTTTGTGGTGGTGGTCTTTGGAAATGTTGTGGGGTTTGATGGTATAAGGGTTTAGGATAGTTTTGTGGAGGTGTAGGTTGATAGTTTTGTTGGTTTTGGTAGTTATGTGAAGGGGGGAAGGTTTGTGGTCTTTATTAAAAGGCATTGGCCTGCTCTATCTGAAGTTGACTGAACTGACAGTCATGCCCAAAGTGACCCTGAACACCACATACCTCGCAGTAAGATGAGGTAATGGGCGCTACTGCAGACATAGCATTGATACTCAAAGGCGGAGGTATCGAACTAGAAGACTTCATTAGCTGCTGAGTTAGTTGCGCCATCTGAGATGTAAGCAATGAAATAGCGTCAACTTCAATTACCTTCTTAGTTAAACTCCTAGATGATGAATGGTCATTTGCTGCAAGATTTGATAGGAATTCATAACCCTCATCAACTGCCTTGTCTAAAAAGACTCCTCCTGCAGACGAATCAACAATACTCTTCGTCTGAGGCTGCAGACCATTGTAGAATGTCTGCGTCAAGAACCATTTGTCCATATTGTGGTGTGGACACTCTCTCTGTAGATCTCTAAATCTAGCCCACGCTTCCCATAATGTTTCATCAGGCTCTTGGGAAAACCTGGCTAGTTTGTGTCTGATTTCTGCTGTTTTAGTAGGTGTATAATACTCTCTCAGAAACGCAGCAGAAATCTCACTCCATTCTGTTTCTTTCACATCGTTCAACCATTTCTGGGCTCTATCTCTCAAAGAAAACTCGAACAACATGACTTTTAGCTGATCTGGAGTGACGCCAACATGTTTAACGGTTCGACAAAGTTATTGAAACCGTTGCAGATGATTTGCCGGATCTTCAGTAGGATGCCCACCAAACTGATTTTGCTGGACCATGCTGATGAGTCCAGGCTTAATCTCAAAATTTGCTGCGTCAATGGTGGGCATAGTAGGTCCAGTGGAGAGACCATCTGGGTTGGGCACCCCATATGACTTCAGTGATTTTGACATAACTGAACTCAAGGTGTCTGTTCCAGAGATGTTCAGCTGAACATACTGCTTTTCTTTCTGCTTGATCTTTCGGATCCACCTGATTGTCCTAGTAAGATCGGGGTCCGATGGAATTGGGGAACCGTTTCTTTGGGACCTGGGCATACAAAAGAAACAAGAGGCAGCAGTAAAACGTACCTCGATTGAAACAATGAAGTTCCAATGAGGTACAGAGAAGTAGACCAGATAATCAAATAAAAATTTAGAAAACTAGCCGTCTCCCCGGCAACGGCGCCAAAATTTGATAGGATTTAGTCGTATCACCTAATCAAAGATAAACCTACAGTCCTCTAACTATGGTAGTTAAGGGAAGCAGGGTCGAATCCACAGGGAAACAGAGTTTCTAAATTAATATTCAACCAATTCAGCTACTCCAGATGAAATCAGATAAGGATTAACTGAACTAATGAATAAACTACAGAAGACGGAATAAATCGAAGATTTAACTATGTACTAAAAGTCTAGGGTATTAAGTCGGTCCACCATGCTTATACCAATCAAATAGGGTCAACTACTATCAAAATCTAAGTCAAGAGTCGGGAGATTAGAGCACGAGTTGAGCTATGGTTAAGATCAACGCTCATAGTTCAACATACGCCGCATGGTCACTAACGTAATCAGAACTACTGATGTGTCCTAGGCCTCTAGTTGTAAGACGAATCTGTGCAAACAACTGTTAACCACAAGCAATCAATGAAATTGTACACTGACATTAACTACTCAATAAGAACAAACCACATCACAATCACCCTAATCAAGCCCTAGAAATTAATAGAAATCTAAATCACAATCATGGTATAAACATGGCTTTCCTATCTAACACCCTAGAAAGAGAACTACTCACTCATAATCGAATTAATAACAACGAAACTAATATAAAACCCTAACAATTGAATCATGAATAATTAAATAACTAAGCTAAGCAATTAAGAATAATAAAAGAGATTAGGGTAGGAAAGAGTACCAATTGGCGGAAAGCAGGAACTTTTATTGAAATCGAATTAGGTTCAATCACCTTTAATCTAATATAGAGTGTTTGAATTAAACTAAGAACAAAGAGAAATAACTCTAGTCTAAAGCAGTAAAAAGATGAATAAAAGATGTCCCTAAATTAATGAGGAGAAAAAGTATTTATAATACCCCCAAGTCTAATTAAAATAGGAGACAAAAGACGAAATCCGCATATAATGCAACGGACCCGATCGGGCCAAATACCACCCGATCTGGCCGAGGCATAAATCAGCCATTTTGCTCTTTGTTTCCAACGCAGCAGCACAGCAGTAATAAGGCATAAGATTGGGCCCACCTTTGTCTTATTCAACGCACAACAGCAACAGCAAAGTAATTAAGTGGGCCCTTTTGTCCCCCACTCACGCAGCAGCACCATCAATTCAGTGGGCCCCTTTGTTTGTGTCTTGCAGTTGGCAGCGCATTATGTGGATGTCTGGGCCTCCACCCGATCGGGCCTTTAGCACCCGATCGGGCCGCGAGCGAGAATGCCCATTTTCTCTCCCTTCAGTCTGCAGCAGCAGTGCTCAACTTTATGATATTTTTTTGGGCCTGCCGGATCGGGCCAAATGCCACCCGATCGGGTCTGGGCACATGTGTGTTCGCCTGATCGGATCGGGCATGGCTTGCCCGATCGGGTCCGCAACTTCTCTACCCGAACATAATATCTTCGCCCGATCGGGCCATTTTTACCCGATTAGAGTACATAAATCTCCTTTTTGACTCTTTGGCTCTCTAATCTTCACATTTAGGGGTCTTGGGACCTCCTAAACTACCCACAAAGCTCATGAGCCGTCCTACGTGCCTCGTAACATCTCGTAAAGCCGTGGTTGCTTCCAAATGGCTCGGGAATAAGGAGAAAATTCCCTAAAACCTGCAATTCAACACTAAAACACAAAACCACAACTATATACGATAGTTAGCACAAAATAGCTCCCAAGAGCTCCAATGATGCTCAAATTAGCTTGTAAATAAGGGATAAAAGTCTATACAAATACGTGATATCAGTTATGACTTTATACGCCATTGGATTTAGATATAATCTTATGGAAAAATTGTTAATTACCACCTTTTATAAACTACTTTTCTTTTTATAAATTACCACCTTTTATATGCAAATCTTTAAAAACTCTTGTTGTGACATGGCCAAAGAGAACACGTGGACCAGTAAAGAAGTGCCACGTGTCCCAATGGCCTCATGACATATGGACCAATAGACAAACAACACGTGTGGAAAGCCAAAAGGCGACAAGTGGCGCTAACAGAAGGGGACTTAATGATCTCACCCTTTCTGAAAAAAGAGGCCCATGTGTTTCTTAGGAAGTGGGAATAATCATCCCAAATCCCATTAAAAGGCAGCTGATGATTGGTGGTAAAACCAATGCAATAGAAATGTGACAAGTGTCACCTTCCTATTGCCTAACCAATCATCTCCCTCTATTTTACGGTGATCTTTTCCATTTACCAACACTATAAATAGTTCCTAGAAATCAGGTAAAAGGTAGAATATCACCCACTCCCTAAACTTACTCTGTCAAAATACATTCAGAATTCCTATTTACTCAAATATTGACGTAAGCATCGGAGGGGAAATCAATTTCCAAACCTCTGGGGTTGGTTTCCTTATTTTCAGATCTGGATCCGAAGCAACAAGCATCTCTGCACAAGTCTCGATAAAGAACTCAGTTACTACGAGTTGGAAAAAGAACTTAGCTTTCTATAGCTAACAACATTTGGCGCCGTCGGTGGGGAGACGCAGAGATGACTGATTGTCACTCGTTCAACCAAGCCCGAAACCATGGTTAGCAACCAGTAGTGGAGGATACTGTAGAGGACGAACGTCCACCACGAGGGAGAGATGGACCTCGTTTGGAGAGGGTAGATGTAGTGCTAGAAGAAAATCGAGATCGTCCTGTAACAGCCGCACATCTGGAGAATACCCTGAACGACTTTCAGTCGAAAGTCGCGGCTGTTGTTTAGGAAAAAATCAAGAGTAATATGTTATTCTTTCAGCATAATGGAGCTATAGTTGCCCAAAGTGAGCCCCTTAGTGGACGATCCCAAGTAAACGTGGCAGGATCAAGTCCTCATACCCATCTGGCAAGTAAGGGAAAACGTCCAGCGCGAAGTGAGCAGGGAATGAGGCTAGGATGGAATCTAGTAGTAAGGTCTCAAGGAGACCGTCCAATAAATGAGTGTCGCATGGCGACAGATGCCCGAGATTATTTGCAGGCAAAAAGGGTGGCTGCTCTTCAGAGGTCAGCCATAGGATCTACATCCTATTTACGGGACCCTCCGCTGAGAGTCTTTTCCCAGACGGAGGTATTGGGCCCCACACCCACACTTTGTCGACACCAGGAAAAGACTGAGAGTCAACCAAATGTTTATCGTCGAAGTACTCCAGCATATACCTCATCAAACCCCGTCATCAAGGAATACCGTCAAGATCATACGCCCGACGATGGAGGAATGGGTGCCTTACACATTGATTGGCCAACCCCTTTCTCGGATAGGATTATGGAAGCTCCTCCATACTCCAAAGTCAAGCTGTCAATAATTGAACCCTTTGATGGTACAACTGACCCCGATGATCATTTGTCAGTATATAAGCACTAGATGTACGTCCAGGCAGTGGACGATGCTACTTGGTGTAAGAACTTCCCGGGTACCCTTAAGGGGGTAGCTCAGAAGTGGTTCAACAATCTTCCAGTCAACTCAGTGAATAATTTCACCAAGATTAGTTTATTGTTTACGATCCATTTTATAGCCAATCGGCAAGAGCAGAAGACCAGTATGCATTTGGACAAGGTTGTTCAAGGACCTAAGGAAGATTTGCGCATCTTCGTAAAGAGATTTAACCTCGAGGCTCTACAGATACAAGATTTGAATGCAGGAGTAGCCTTTGATGCTTTCATTAGAGGATTACGACCAGGGAGCTTTAAGTTTGATTTGGTTAAAAAGAAGGTGACCACTCTATCTGAAGCCCTCAGATAGGCTGAAGCCTTCATACATGCAACGTAGGTTTGTGCTGAAGCTAAACACCCTGAGTCTAAGAAGCCCGAGGAGTCTGTTCCCATTAAAAAGAACAACCCCAAGAAGGCTGAGCCCTGGACGGTGGCTTCAACAACGACCTCGTTTAAGAAGGGAAAACGAAGAGAAAGGGAAGCCACAGCGTCAACCGATCCTATAGAGTTCAACAAGGATCAATACTCCATCCTTATGGAGATTAAAGATCAGCATGATCTCAAGGCCCTAGATGAAATGAAGACGCCTTACCAGAATAGAGACAGAAGCGAGTATTGCCATTTTCACAAAGACTGTGGTCATGATACGAATGAGTGTAAGCATTTTAAAAAAGCTTTATAAGAATTAGCCCGACAAGGAAAGATGAATACCTATCTCCCTCGAGGAGGTAAGAAATTCCAAAAACGAAATGATCTGTTTGGAAAGAAGAAAGAAACTGAGAGTACAGATGAAGATGTGGTATTGGTAATCTCGGGAGGATTTGCAGCCGGAGGACCAACCAACAGGGGGCATAAGAGTTACCTCAGAGAACTTTGTCAAGTTCTATTGAGGGATGACACCAAAGTTGAGCCTTTTCCTAAGGTGGTCGTCAGTGAAAGTGATAGAGGATAGTTGAGAACCCCTCATGATGATCCATTAGTAGTAGAGATGAAGATAGCCAATTTAAAGTTTAGGAGGATCTTGATTGACACAGGTAGCTCAGCTGACATAATCAGAGCCGACTGCTGTCTCGTCTGAGGTTTGATGAGAATTAACTGCTCCCCGTCCACCATCCTATTATTGGGTTTGGGGGAGGAGTTATTCATCCAATAGGGACATTATCATTACCCGTCCGAGTTGGAGAAAAAGAAAGATCTAGAACTCTCTTTATTAAGTTCTTGGTGGTGAGAGACCTTACGGCTTATAATGTCATCTTGGGTCAGCCAACCCTCAATCATATCAAGGCGGTGGTGGTTACACACTTGATGCTGATGAAATTCGAGTGTGACGATAGATAGGTTGGAGCACTATACGGTGATCAAATAATGGCAAGGGAGTGTTATTTAACCACATTAAGACCTTCGTCTTAGAAACCAGAAGAGAAAAATGAGGGAAAGGCAGATATAGCAGACAGAGCAGCTGAAATTCTGATCCCAGCTTCGTCCAGTCAAAGAGGGTTAGATAAAGCTCAAACGAAGATTGCTTCCTCAAGGAAGGCGTCTGGAGACCTGCCGAGTAAAAGAGGAAGTTTACTACAGTAAAAGAAGAGGTTGTATCTTCAGTAAAGGTTATGTCTATCATGGGGATGCCCACTGAACGTCCAGAACCTGTAGATGAACCCATCACTGTTTGTCTAGATGAAACTCGTCCAGAGAGAACTCTTAAACTGGGTTCCTCTCTTGATCCTGAATTAAGAGAGATGTTGATAAGCTTACTTAGAGAAATTCAAGATGTATTTGCCTACAGCATTGTGGAAATGCCCGGTATTGATCCTGAGGTGGCCGTTCACCGGCTGAATGTTGATCCGTCTAAGAAGCCCGTTCGTCAACAAAAGAGGCATCTTGGTCCGGATAGGAATCAGGCAGTAGACGAGGAAGTAAAAAGGTTGATGGATGCTGGTTTCATTAAGGAAACACATTATCCTGATTGGATAGCAAATGTAGTGATGGTGCCTAAGCCTAATGGAACATGGAGGATGTGTGTGGACTACACAGATCTCAACAAGGCTTGTCCCAAGGACAGTTTTCCTCTGCCCAAGTTAGATCGGTTAGTGGACTCTATAGCCAGACACGCACTCTTAAGCTTTATGGATGCATATTCTGGTTGTCATCAAATTCCGATGTGGCCAGATAACCAGGATGAAACCTCTTTCATCACCGAGAAGGGTCTATATGGGTGGCTGATGATGCCCTTCGGTCTCATAAATGCACCCACTACTTTTCAAAGACTCGTCAACAGCATTTTCCAGCCTCAGTTGGGGAGAAATATGGAAGCATACATAGATGATATGATTGTCAAGAGTCC
Organism: Patellifolia procumbens; assembly: GCA_947645195.1. NCBI lineage: Eukaryota > Viridiplantae > Streptophyta > Magnoliopsida > Caryophyllales > Amaranthaceae > Patellifolia > Patellifolia procumbens. The sequence goes on from CANSGD010000901.1 coordinate 162,545, forward strand.
TGTCGAGGGTGACCATGTAGAGGACTTGAAAGAAACATTTGAAACTCTTAGGAAGTATGAACTGAAATTAAATCCCAAAAAGTGTGTTTTTGGAGTTTCAGCAGGAAAATTTTTGGGTTTCTTGGTAGATTAGAGGGGCATACAAGCTAGTCCGGAAAAGATACAAGAAATCCTCGATATGAAGTCCCCTGCCAGGATAAAGGAAGTATAAAGGCTGACTGGCTGTTTGGCAGCATTAGGACGATTTCTGTCCAAATCAGGAGATAAATGCCATCATTTCTTTGCCACCATTAAGAAAAAGGCCAGATTTGAATGGACGACAGAAGCTGAACAGGCGTTACAGCAAGTAAAAGATCATCTACGCTAGCTCCCACGTCTAGTCAGCCCGGTTTAGGGAGAAAAGCTTTTTGTATACTTAGCTGCCTCACCAGATGCTGTTAGCGTCGTTCTTCTCGCTGAGAGGGAGAACGTGCAAGTTCCAGTATACTTCGTCAGTCATGTGTTGAAAGAAGCCGAAACCAGATACAGCATAGTGGAAAAGTTTTGTCTAGCGTTGGTAATGGCCAGCCGAATGTTACACCCGTATTTCTTGGCTCACAGCATAATGGTCTACACTGATCAACCTCTCAAGCAAGTTTTACAAAAGATAGAGACAATGGGAAGGATGCTGAAATGGGCAGTAGAACTGAATATGTTTGACATTATGATTGAACCCCAAAAGGCCATAAAAGGATAAGCTCTGGCTGACTTCATTGTCGAGTTGACCCGACAAGAAGTAAAACAGGTTATTGATCCTGCTGAAGGAAGATCCCACTGGACGCTGATGGTTGATGGCTCAGCTACTACTAATGGTAGTGGGGCAAGAATTATTTGCCAATCTCCCGAAGGGGATAAGTTGGAGTATGTCATGCGTTTAGAATTCCAAGCATCCAATAATGAGGCCCAGTACGAAGCACTCATAGTTGGGATTAAGATGTGCAAGGCAACAAGAGCTCAAGAGATTGAGGCTAAGTCAGATTCGCTTCTGGTGGTCAGCCAAGTGAATGGAGAACAAGGAAAGTTCCATGGCCTAATATGTGAAGCTGATCAAAGATGAAGTAGAACAACTGAGGAGATTCGTCCTAAGACAAGTGCCCAGATCAGAAAACAACCAAGCCGACGCCCTTTCAAAACTTGCTAGCTCAGCTGCCTGTGATACGTCTAGAAAGGTTTTTTGGGAGATCAAGGAAAGGAAAAGTATAGACGAAGAAGAAGTTATGTTTCTCAGTAGAGGAAACACATGGATGGAACCAATCATCCATTTCAAGAAGACTGGTCAGTTACCCGACGACCCTATTGAGTCTAAATATATCAGGGCGAGGGATAATTGGTTTTTGCTGTGGGATGAAACCTTGTACAAGAAATCTTTAACCTACCACTTCCGAAGTGCATAACTAAGGCTGATGGTATGGAAGTTTTGAGAGAATTACATGAGGGCTCCTGCGCTTCCCATATAGGTGGACATGCATTGGCTGAGAAAGCCTTCAGAACGGGATACTATTGGCCAACCCTTCGGCAAGATGCCATGGAATACGTCAGGAAATGTGTTAATTGTAAAAAACACAGAAATCTTTATCAAAGACCTTCAAATCTGCTAACTCCGATTCTTTTCCCTTTATCCTTTTCAAAATGGGGCATGGATATACTTGGGTCGTTCCCACTAGCTGCGGGGCAGAAGAAATTCGTGATAGTTGTTGTGGACTACTTTAGCAAGTGGGTAGAGGCTGAGGCTGTCAGGGGCATCACCACTAAAGATGTGAAGAGTTTTATATGGAAGAACATCATAACCAGGTTCGGCATGCCCCAGTCCATAGTCTTTAACAATGGCCCACAATTTGATACACCAAAGCTGAGGGACTGGCTGGCGGAGAGAGATATCAGGGGACACTTTGCTGCAGTAGCACATCCACAAGCAAATGGACAGGTTGAGTCATTCAACAAGATCTTATCAAATGGCATTAAGAAAAACTTGATAATGCAAAAGGTCCGTGGGTAGAGGAATTACAACTAGTGTTATGGTCCGTAAGGACGACAACAAAGAATTCCACTGGTGAAACTCCCTTTATGTTGGTGTATGGGAGTGAGACTGTCCTCCCCATTGAAGTAGAGGAGCCTACTCTAAGAGTCATGCTCTACTCAGAAGAGGTAAATCATACAACTATGAGGACAACCTTAGATCAGCTGCCGGAGGTCAGGGGCAATGCTCTACTAAGGATGCAGCTCTACAAGCTCCGTATGACTCGTGAATTCAACGAGCGGGTTACTCGTCGTCCACTAAAAGTTGGTGATCTTGTGCTAAGAAAGATGTAGGTAGTGGGACGAGCAAAGGAGCAAGACAAGTTAACACCAAACTGGGAAGGCCCTTACCTGATCGTGGAAGAAGTTAGAAGTAGTACTTATTGTCTACAAGACATGGAGGGTCGGCCCATTTTCAGAACCTGGAATTCAGATAATCTTAAGAAATTTCATGTTTAATGTTATCGGCAGTATGTATTAATCTAAGTGCCACGGCACAAAATTGTATACATGAACCCTCAGTCGTTTGGCTGAGCAAAAATCATTAATACAATTCTTTTTCTTATTATAAATACTTGATAAAAATTAAATTTACACTTGTTTGTAAATTTCCTTTTTACCACAAACCGTCTTCGAATACTCAGATTGATTCAGGACGAAGAGGGAGCTTACCTAGCCACTTAAGAATAGTAAAAAACCTTAGTAAAGGTTCAGCTATCCTGAACATATTCGTCCCAAAAAGGGACAAATGTTACAAATTAAATGTCATTTCAAAACGAACATGACGCAGACTTAGTAAAGTTTGGCACATATGGTCGTCCGAAAGCTATTTATAGCTATAAGACGAACATTGCTTCTTCAAGGAAGCCAGCCAGAAATCAGACCAAACGAGGTTCGTTTTGGCACATATGGTCGTCCGAAAGTCGTTTATGGCTACAAGACGAGTATTGCTTCCTCAAGGAAGCCAGCCAGGAACCGAGCTCATGTACTTAATAGCCCAGACGAAGTGTCGTGTCTGAAGAAGGTTGTGTTGACACAACAAACAACACTTCCATTGTTCGTCTAGACCCTACAGCTTGGCCGCCTTCCTTCACGAAGCAATGTCCGTTTAAAAACATGCTAAATGAGAGGTCAGGACTAGCAGGAATCGAAGTAAAAGAGGAACAAGAATAGAATGCATTTACCTCAATGCACTTCTTCGTCTAAAGAAGGCCAATTTCCAGATGGAAACTAAGGTTATTTAGACGGAGGAAGTATTGACGATCGACTACAAATCCAACGAGCTTAGTTATAACTACAAAAATAACTTACTAGCTTGGCCGCTTTCCTTCTTGAGCAACGATCCGGTGAGACAGACAGTCGCCCAAGAAGGGGGGCATATATCTAGGTGGGTCCCGGACGAGTTAAGTTAATCCTTAGCCTTTTTTAGACGGGTTAAGTGGATACTTAGCAAAAATTTCATGCTTGGAATATGTCCGGTCAGAAAAGGAGATTCATCCCGGACGAGTTTAGTTGATCCTTAGCCTTTTTTAGATGGGTTAAGTGGATACTTAGCAAAAACTTCATGCTTGGAACATGTCCGATAAGAAAAGGAGATTCATCTCGGATGAGTCAAGTTGATCCTTGGCCTTTTTTAGACGGGTTAAGTGGATACTTAGCAAAAATTTCATGCTAGGAACATGTCTGGTCAGAATAGGAGATTCATCTTAGACGAGTTACGTTGATCCTTAGCACTTTTTAGACGGGTTAAGTGGATACTTAGCAAAAATTTCATGCTTGGAACATGTCTTGTTAGAAAAGGAGATTCATCCATAACGAGTTAAGTTGATCCTTAGCCCTTTTTAGACGGGTTAGTTGGGTACTTAGCAAAAAAAATCTGCATTTGCGATACAATCATTTAGGGAGAGTTTTCAAGACGAGTTATGAAAACATGGAAAGCTATTTCAGACGAGTTACTGGAATACTTAGAAAAATTTCATACAAATAAGCATTAGACAAGCAAAGTGAAGGAAAGCTATTCATTCAAATGGACGAAAGTTGTTTGCCAAAATCCATAAAATACAGAGCAATTGAGTTTCCGTGTTACTACAATAAAACTAGATGACAGAAATTACTTGATGTGATTACAAGGCATTGAAAGACTGATAGGCTAAAGTCGTATCACCTATTCAAAGATAATTCCTACAGTCCTCTAACAATGGTAGTCAATGGAAGTAGGGTCGAATCCGTAGGGAGACAAAGTTTCTAAATTAATATTCAACCAACTAACTACTTCAGATGAAATCAGAGAAGATTAACTGAACTAATAATTAAGCTAAGGAAGACGAGAATTAAACTGAGGATTAAACTATGGAATAAAAGTCTAAGGCAATAGTTTGGTCCACCATGCTTATACCACTCAAGAGGTTCAAATAACTAATATCACCTAGGTTTAGAGTCGAACGATTAGAGCACGTGTCAAGCTTATGGTCAGGTCTCAACGCTCGTGATTCAACATATGCAGTATGGTCACAAACATAATCAGAATCACTAATGTGTTCTAAACCTCTAAAAGTAAGACTGGTCTGTACGAACGATATTAGCTAGACATAACTCATGAAATTTGCCTTTAACATAAATTATGAATTCACGAACAAATCACATTACAATCGCTCGAATCAAAACCTAGAAACTATAGCAATTCAGAAAGCAATCATGGCATAAACATGGTTTTCCTCCCTAAAGCCCTAGAAAAGGGGACTACTCACTCATGGCTAAGAAAGACAAAACCAAATTCAAAATAAAGATTCATACTTGGCAATAAAATCAATAATCAATCACAAACAATCTAAATAAGAATGAACGAAAATAAAGAGATTACCGAAATTGAGTCTGAATATGAACTATATTGAAAACAAAAGCAATGATCCAATCTTCAACAATGGAGAGAAAAACTAGAGTTCTAAAACTAGGGCTTCATGAAATTCACAATGAAAATAAGATGTCCCTAAAAATAAACTAAGTGTTTCATTTATACTAAGTCTAAAAAGAAGAGAAAAACGATTAAAAACGGGCGACAAAACGCGCGTCATTAAACTAGAAATTCAAACCGCCCGATGGCGTCGGGAAAAACTTCTTTTCTTCAAATGGGAATCTGGCAGCTGATATCACGTATTTATATAGAGTTTTCTCCCTTATTTACAAGCTAATTTGTGCGTCATTGGAGCTCTTGGGAGCTATTTTGTGCTAACTATCGTATATAGTTGTGGTTTTGTGTTTTAGTGTTGAATTGCAGGTTTTAGGGAGTTTTCTCCTTATTCCCGAGCCATTTGGAAGCAACCACGGCTTCACGAGATGTTACAAGGCACGTAGGATGGCTTACGAGCTTTATGGGTAGTTTAGGAGGTCCCAAGACCTCTAAACGTGAAGAATTGAGAGCCAAAGAGTCAAAAAGGAGATTTTCGTACTCTGATCGGGCAAAGGAATTATGATCGGGTATAGAAGTTGCGGACCCGATCGGGCAAGCATTGCCCGACCGAATCGGGCGAGAAGACAAGTGCCCAGATCGGATCGGGTGTATCCTGCCTGACCCGATCGGGTCGGATGCTCGTAGGTCCCATTTTGTTGTTGCTTATGAGAAGAGCGTGTTGGCCCAATTTGTCGCCAGACCCGATCGGGTTGTGTTGTTGGGCCCGATCGGGTTGGCCCACAACTTCACCACATTGCGCTGCTGCTGCGTAGAACGAAGGGGAAACCAAGGGGCAAAAATGTGTGTGGGCGCGATCGTGTGGCCTTTGGCCCGATCGGGTCCTGTGCACTTTATCGCGTTTTTTTACATTTTAATTCCGAATTTAGTTAGACTTGGGGGGTATTATAAATACCTTTTTCCTCATTATTTAGAGACATCTTTTATTCTAGTTTTACTCTAGTTATTTCTCATTGTTCTTAGTTTAGTTTAAACACTTTAGATTAGATTAAAGGTGATTGAACCTATTCGATTTCAATAAAAGTTCCTGCTTTCTGTCAATTGGTATTCTTTCTTACCCTAATCTCTTTTATTATTTCTTAACTGCTTAGCTTAGTTATTTAATTATTCATGATGCAATTGTTAGGGTTTCATATTAGTTTTGTTGTTGTTAATTCAATTATGAGTGAGTAGTTATCTTTCTAGGGTGTTAGATAAGAAAGCCATGTTTATACCATGATTGTGATTTAGATTTCTATCAATTTCTAGGGCTTGATTAGGGTGATTGTGATGTGGTTTGTTCTTATTGAGTAATTAATGTCAGTGTACAATTTCATTGATTGCTTGTGGTTAATAGTTGTTTGCACAGATCCGTCTTACGACTAGAGGCCTAGGACACGTCAGTAGTTCTGATTACGTTAGTGAACATGCGGCGTATGTTGAACTATGAGCGTTGAGTCTTAACCATAGCTCAACACATGCTATAATCCCCCGACTCTTGACTTAGGTTTTGATAGTAGTTGACCCTATTTTATTGGTATAAGCATGGTGGACCGACCTAATACCCTAGGTTTTTAGTCCATAGTTGATTCCCCGATTTAATCTGTCTTCTTAGCTTAATCATTAGTTCAGTTAATTCTTATCTGATTTCGTCTGAAGTAGCTGATTTGATTGAATATTAATTTAGAAACTATGTCTCCCTGTGGATTCGACCCTGCTTCCACTAACTACCTTAGTTAGAGGTCTGTAGGTTTATCTTTGAATAGGTGATACGACTAAACCTTATCAAATTTTGGTGCCGTTGCCGGGGAGACGGCTAGTTTTCTAAGTTCTTATTTGATTATTTGGTCTGCTTCTCTGTGCCTCATTGGAACTTCATTGTTCCAATTGAGGTACGTTTTACTGCTTCTTTTTGTTTCTTTTGTATGCCCAGGTCTCAAAGAAACGGTTTCCCCATCCCAGCGGATCCCGATCTTACTAGGACAATCAGGCGGATTCGAAAGAAAAATCAGAAAGAAAAGCAGTCTGTTCAGCTAAACACCTCTGGAACAGACACCTTGAGTTCAGTTATGTCAAAGTCACTGAAGTCATATGGGGTGCCCAATCCAGATGGTCTCTCCACTGGACCTACTATGCCCACCATTGCTGCGGCAAATTTCGAAATTAAGCATGGACTCATCAGCATGGTCCAGCAAAATCAGTTTGGTGGGCATCCTACTGAAGACCCGGCAAATCATCTGCAACGGTTTCAACAGCTTTGTCGAACCGTTAAACATGCCGGTGTCACTCCAGATCAACTCAAAGTCTTGTTGTTCCAGTTTTCTTTGAGAGATAGAGCCCAGAAATGGTTGAACAACGTGAAGGAAACTGAATGGAGTGAGATTTCTGCTGCATTTCTGAGAGAGTATTACCCACCTACTAAAACAACAGAAATCAGAAACAAACTAGCCACATTTTCCCAAGAGCCTGATGAAACATTACGGGAAGCGTGGGCTAGGTTTAGGGATTTACATAGAGCGTGTCCACACCACAACATGGACAAATGGTTCTTGACGCAGACATTTTACAATGGTCTGCAGCCTCAGACGAAGAGTATTGTTGATTCGTCTGCAGGAGGAGAGTTTTCTGGATAAGGAAGTGGATGTAGGCTACGCGTTTCTATCAAACCTCGCAGCCAATGATCATTCCACTTCCCGAAGCCTCACGAGGAAGGTACTGGAGGTAGATGCCATTGCATTATTGACTTCGCAGATGGCGAAGCTGAGTCAGCAGATTAACACCTTCAATTCCTCTTCCTCAGCAGCACTTCCTTTGAGTATTAATGCTATGTCTGCCGTAGCACCCATTACCTCATCTTACTGCGAGGTATGTGGTGTTCAGGGTCACTTTGGGCATAACTGTCAGTTCAGTCAACTTCAGATGGAGCAGGCAAACGCCTTTCAACAAAGGCCACAAACCTTCCCCCCTCCACATAATTACCAAAACCCACAAAACTATCAACCTCCACCTCCACAATACTATCCTAAACCCTCATACCATCAAACCCCACCACCACAAAACTTCCATCACCACAATAATTTCCAAACTACACAAAATTTTCCCACCCCACCTCCACAAAACAATAACCCACAAGAGCCTAGCAATTTTGAACTGATGAAACTGATATTGTCTATGCAAAAGGCAAATGAGGAAGCACGGAGGGCCCAAGAGAAGCACATCAAACTTCTCGAGGCTCAAGTTGCTCAATTGGCAGAAACTAATGCACAGAGGCAGCAGGGACAATTGCCAGGGCAACCCGTTTAGAGAGAACATGTGAATGCCATCACTCTTCGTAGTGGCATAGCTTATGATGCTCTTCCATTGTCTGTTGATGAGGTTACCCCAACTGCAGGGAAGAAAAGGGTGGTAGAGGAAGGAAAAAGGAAGAATTCGACGTCTGAAGTCGATTTGTCTGCAGAAGCTGAACAGACAGGGAAGAAAAAGGAGAAGGTTCCTGAAACGCCTTTTTCACCAAGGCTACCTTTTCCTCACAAGATGCAACAGTCTAAGGTCGATCAGCAGTTTGGTAAGTTCTTGGCTATGGTCAAGAACCTTGAGGTAACGATTCCATTCACAGATTTAATTACCCAAGTGCCTGTTTATGCCAAATTTCTGAAAGACATGATCACTAAGAAAAGAGACTTTGGTGGGGTAGAACGTGTCGCTCTTACTGAAAAGTGTAGTGCTTTTATTCAAAATAAAACCCCACCAAAGTTAAAAGATCCTGGTAGTTTTTCTATACCCTGCTATCTTGGACCTATTTTTATTGATAAGGCTTTGTGTGATTTAGGTGCTTCTGTTTCTGTTGTGCCATTGTCTGTTTATAAGAAACAGAACATGGGAGCACTTAAATGCACACAAATCACTTTACAAATGGCGGATCGTTCTATAAAATACCCTCTAGGTGTTTTAGAGGACGTTCCTGTTAGGGTCGGAAAATTCTATATCCCTGTTGATTTTGTGGTGTTAGATATGGATGAGGATGCTCAGATTCCTATTATTCTGGGTAGGCCATTTTTGTGTACTGCTGGTGCTGTCATTGATGTCAAGTCTGGGTCTTTAACTCTGAGTGTTGGTGATGATAAAGTGATTTTTAAACTAACCAATGCTGTTAAGGCACCTATGCTTGAACAATCTTGTTGCAGGGATGAGGCTTTGGATGAAGTAGGTGTGGAGAAGGTTCCAACCACACCTAAGGTTGCCTCGCCGTCTGGAGGCATTATCAAGAACATTTGGAGGCGAAAGATGTATGATGAGGGTGGCACTCATTGCCAAGCCCCTCCTATTTGAGAGATGGAGGATTATGGTCGTGCGGGACCTTTATAAACCAGCGCTGTGCGAGAGGCAACTCGTATTCTTTCCCTTTTTCCTTTTCTTTTCATTTTTTTTATTTTTTATTTTTATTTTTCTTCTCTTTATGTGAGCGAGAGTGAGGGTACTAACATTGTTTTTCCTCTTAGCATAATCCTTATCACCTTTTGGCATTGAGGACACTGCCAAGTTCAGCTTCGGGGAGGAGTTCTGTTTGTATTCCCTATCTCTTTTACTGCTTTCTAGGATAGATTTACTGCTTTCGAAAAATACTGAAAAAAATCAAAAAAAATATGGTTCCCATGACTGGTTTCGTTGCCTCCCTGTGCCCCTTGTTGTGCTCTATTTGAAAATAATTTGACTTTGTTTTCTGGATAGCTGAGCATTTGTGATCTTGAGGCTATGATTTGATGTTTGATTGCTATGATTTCGAGCATTTTTGGATTATATTACACCACTTTGTGCTGCATACCTGAATTGGTTAGACTGTGAGGCCTCTTTGTAGCCTATTGGATTCATATTATTATCCAGTCTATTTTTGTGTGTTAGTTCCTCTTTAGTGGATTGATCTTGACTTTGACTTCGTACTTGTCTGATTTTCGATGACTTGTAGCATTTGCTGTGATAGAGGCGTTCTTTTGTCTTATTCTTGAGCTTCAGAGTGAATTTTTGATATATTTTTATCCTCCTTAGCCCCGCTGAGCCTAATGACTTGTTTCGTGTTACTTAAACCCCTATTATGAGCCCAAGGCCTTCACTTGATATTATTCCAAGCCTAGCTTGGGGGAGCTTTTGTATGGGTTGAGTTTGAGATTGGGTTCTTGCTTTAGTTTGGGTGTTGAGGAATTTAAAAGTGTATTTGTTGTGGTTTGAGGGTGAGAAAAAGAAAAGAAAAAGCAAAATTTAGAGTTGCGTGAATGAAGTTCAGAAAAATGAAAGAAAAATGAAACAAAAGTTCAAAAGAATTCGAAGTTCTTTCATTCACGTACGTTCTTAAAGAAATATTCGCTTCATTGCTTGAAAATTGGGTTTGTTATGAGTTTGCCATTGATTCATGAGAGTTGGGTTACTTTACGTGGTTTTATGGTGTTGTTGGGAGTTGTGAAGGCCATCTTAGGCCTTGTTTGAATGATTTATGCTCCCCCTTTCTTGGTTTTTCCACCACATTACCCAAAAGTATCCCCTACCTCTTACCTAAGCTCCATTACAACCCTCTAAAGTCCTCTTGAGCTCGTGTCTGCAGTGTTCATTTGATTGATTTCGAGTCAGTTTGTCAAAGTTAAAGAGTATGTCTGCTAATTGAGTCGACTTGACTAGGATGAGCGTCATTTAACCTTCTTAAACACACGAGAGTGTGAGTGGGAAAGGTATTTATGGTCGGGTTGGTGAGTGTTCGGGCATATTCTTTGCATGCCACAGAATAGAGACGAGTGACACCCTTCTGAGAGCCTTTTCAGGACTTGTATGCCTTGTGGATGCTTGAGTTTGATAAATTGCTTGAATGATTGGTGGTTGGATGGATTTGATTAGCCAAACTTGAATTATGCTTGCTTGAACGTTTCTTAGTCTTAAAAATGTTTTGAGCTTTGATTGATTTTTATCTATGGGGTGAGGCAATCTATTCCGTGTTCATGTTCTGTTTGCTTGAGGACAAGCAAAGGTTTAGCTTTGGGGAGTTTGATATCACATATTTATATAGAGTTTTCTCCCTTATTTACAAGCTAATTTGTGCGTCATTGGAGCTCTTGGGAGCTATTTTGTGCTAACTATCATATATAGTTTTGGTTTTGTGTTTTAGTGTTGAATTGCAGGTTTTAGGGAGTTTTCTCCTTATTCCCGAGCCATTTGGATGCAACCACGGCTTCACGAGATGTTACGAGGTACGTAGGATGGCTTACGAGCTTTATGTGTAGTTTAGGAGGTCCCAAGACCTCTAAACGTGAAGAATTGAGAGCCAACGAGTCAAAAAGGAGATTTCTGTACTCTGATATGGCAAAAATGGCCCGATCGGGCGAAGGAATTATGATCGGGTATAGAAGTTGCGGACCCGATCGGGCAAGCATTGCCCGACCGGATCGGGCGAGAAGACAAGTGCCCAGACCCGATCGGGTGTATCCTGCCCGACCCGACCGGGTCGGATGCTCGTAGGTCCCATTTTGTTGCTGCTTATGAGAAGAGCGTGCTGGCCCATTTTGTCGCTAGACCCGATCGGGTTGTGTTGCTTGGCCTGATCCGGTTGGCCCAGAACTTCACCACATTGCGCTGCTGCTGCGTAGAACGAAGGGGAAACCAAGGGGGCAAAAATGTGTGTGGGCCCGATCGGGTGGCCTTTGGCCCGATCGGGTCCTGTGCACTTTATCGTGTTTTTTCGCATTTTAATTCCGAATTTAGTTAGACTTGGGGGGTATTATAAATACCTTTTTCCTCATTATTTAGAGACATCTTTTATTCTAGTTTTACTCTAGTTATTTCTCATTGTTCTTAGTTTAGTTTAAACACTTTAGATTAGATTAAAGGTGATTGAACCTATTCAATTTCAATAAAAGTTCCTGCTTTCTGTCAATTGGTATTCTTTCTTACTCTGAACTCTTTTATTATTTCTCAATTGCTTAGCTTAGTTATTTTATTATTCATGATGCAATTGTTAGGGTTTCATATTAGTTTTGTTGTTGTTAATTCAATTATGAGTGAGTAGTTCTCTTTCTAGGGTGTTAGATAAGAAAGCCATGTTTATACCATGATTGTGATTTAGATTTCTATCAATTTCTAGGGCTTGATTAGGGTGATTGTGATGTGGTTTGTTCTTATAGAGTAATTAATGTCAGTGTACAATTTCATTGATTGCTTGTGGTTAATAGTTGTTTGCACAGATCCGTCTTACGACTAGAGGCCTAGGACACGTCAGTAGTTCTGATTACGTTAGTGAACATGCGGCGTATGTTGAACTATGAGCGTTGAGTCTTAACCATAGCTCAACACATGCTATAATCCCCCGACTCTTGACTTAGGTTTTGATAGTAGTTGACCCTATTTTATTGGTATAAGCATGGTGGACCGACCTAATACCCTAGGTTTTTAGTCCATAGTTGATTCCCCGATTTAATCTGTCTTCTTAGCTTAATCATTAGTTCAGTTAATTCTTATCTGATTTCGTCTGAAGTAGCTGATTTGATTGAATATTAATTTAGAAACTCTGTCTCCCTGTGGATTCGACCCTGCTGCCACTGACTACCTTAGTTAGAGGTCTGTAGGTTTATCTTTGAATAGGTGATACGACTAAACCTTATCAGCAGCATATCACTAACCGCCCGACAGGTCCAGGCGAAATCCGCCCGATCGGGCGGGTCTTACGTCTTCTTCAGAAGTAGCATGTAAGCTCAATAGGTCAACTGGCACAGTGAAAACAACCGCCCGATGGGTCCGGGTAACGGCGCCCGATCAGGCATTTTGAAGAACTTTCTGCAGCAGAGATTTTGCCCGATCGGGCGAAGGCAGCCCGATGGCGTCGGGCGAGTTGCTGTTTCCTTCTTTTGGCTCAAAAGCTAAGACCTCGAATTAAAGATGCCTCTAAGCTTATGAAATGTGGCCTTAGAGCTCCACAACTCGGTAAATCTACCTCATAACTCCGCCTATCATATGTTGATGCTCAAAATAGCAGAAAATAGGGAGAAAACTCCCTAAAACCTGTTATTCAACATAAAACAGGCAAAACACAACTATATAGAGGAGTTAGCATAAAGTAGCTCCTAAGAGCATAGTTTGATGCACAATTTAGCTCAAAAGTAGGGGGAAAAACGATATAAAATAACACGATATCAAATTCCCCCAAGCTAAACCTTTGCTTGTCCTCAAGCAAATGAATCATGACCAATGGAATAAATTGCCTCACCTCAAGAGAATAAAGTATTCAAAGCTCAAAACATTTTCAAGACTAAGAATCATTCAAGCAGGCAAAATTCAAAATCAGCTGATCAGATCCATCCAACTACCAATCATCCAAGCAAAACATCAAATGCAACATCTACATGACATACAAGTCCTGAAAAGGTGCTCACCAAGGTGTCACTCCTCTCAATTTTGTGGCAGGCAAAGAATATGCCCGAACACTCACCGACCCGACCATAAATGTCCCTTCCCACTCACACTCTCATGTGTTTAAGAAGGTAAAATGTTGTTCATCCTAATTAAGTCGACTCAATTAGCAGACGTACTCTTTAACTTTGACAAACTGACTCAAAATCAATCCAATAAATATTGTAGACACAGGCTCAAGAGGTCTTTTTAGGGTTGTAATGGGGCTTAGGTAAGGGTAGGGAATAATTCTAGGAAATGTGGTGGAAAAACCGGGCATGAGGGAGCACAAGTAATTCATATCAAGCAAGATGGCCGAAACAACTCCCAACAACACTAAGTAACCACAAGATGCATCCCGAATCTCATAAAACAATGAAAACTCACAACAACCCAATCTTCAAGCAATGAAGTATAAATTTTTTTCTTTGTAGACAACGTGAATGAGGGAAGTTCATTGTCTTGGAAACTTTGATTTCTCATCTCTTTTTTTTTTCTTTTTCTTTTCTATTCGAACCAACATCCACGCAACTCAAAACTTGATTTTTTTTCTTTCATTTTTCACACACTTGAAACCATAATTAGTACATTTTTATTCCTCAAACAACACGAACCATAGACACAAATATCAAACTCACCCCACACAAATGCTCCCCCAAGCTAGGCTTGGGAATAATAAATATATGAAGGCCATGAGCATGTAATAAGGGTTAGTAGCACGAAACAAGTCATTAGGCTCAGCGGGGCTAAGGAGGATAAAAAATATAATGAATTTTCAATCTGGGGCTCAAGAATAAGACAAAATAACGCCTCCATCATAGCAAATGTAACAAGTCACCAGACATCAGATAAGTACGAAGTCAAAATCAAGATCAATCCGCTAAAGAGGAACTAACACACCAAAAACAGACTGGATAGTAATATGAATCCAATAGGCTAGAAAATGCCTCACAGTCTAACCAGTTCAGGCATGCAGCACAAAGTAGCGTATAATAATCAAAACTTTCTCGAAATCATAGCAATCAGAGTTCAAATCATAGACTCAAAATCGCAAATGCCCAGCTATCCAGAAAACCAAGTCAAATAATTTTCAATCAAGTTACATTAAAGGCACAGGGAGGCAATCAAACCAGTCATGATCAATCATATTTTTTTTTGTTTTTTCAGCATTTTTTTCTTAAAGCAGTAAAACTAATCTAAGAAAGCAGTAAAACTACACTAGTAAGCAATAAAAGAGAGAGAGAGAGAGTACATACAGAGATGATAATCCTCCCCCAAGCTGAACTCGGCAATGTCCTCATTGCAGCGAGGGAAAGGAGTATGAGAAGGGCATCAGTCGCCCATGTGAGTGTCGGTGGCATCACTGAAAGAACCGCCACCTGAACCACCTGGAAAACCCCCCAGGAAAACCACTACCGCCAGCACCAAAGTCCCCTAAAGAAATAGAGGCTCGAGGTCTACCACCATCTCCATCACCTTCATCCTCATCTCTACCATCCTCCTCATCGGCCGGCACGCTATAGTTAGGGTTCCATGTGTACCACGATGGGTTCTCGGCAGTCTCTGTAATGTGATGACGCGCACAATAGTCATCATACATAGGGTACAGGGCCAAATGTGCATCTCGTTCCAGACGGTTAAACCGTGGAACCATCTCTGCAATAGTATCAACACGTTGACCAAGACGTGCAATGGCCAACGTGTTGGCTGTCATCCCCTGATGTAGCTCCTGTAAGGTGGCAGTGTTGGCAGTCATGCCAACCTGCAAGTTTTGTAGCATCCCCATCATACCTGCATAGTCAAAATCAAAGGGCGGGGGAGGGGGAGGAGGGTGTGATGAGGTAGAGGTGCCAGGGTCATCAAAACTGCGCTGCCTCCGCATATAGGTGTTCTGTGGAATCTCATTACGGGGCGGCATAACGTCTTCCCCTGCTAAAGGGAGGTGATAGTTCTGAAGGCCAGGGCGAATATGTGCTCTAGGGTTAGGCAACTCTATGGACTCGAGGGTCTCATTAATTAGAACACAGTATTTTTCCGTTGGCCTTCCTTTTTAGAAGGTAGATGGTCTCTAGGTATGTGGCATCTAATAGCTCAGGGGTCGTGGCAGGACCATAATTAACTTCATCAAACCCATGGATCTGCCTAGCAAAAAGGGTGATCAATCCCCCGTTAACAATACGGCGGGAGGCAAAGATGTCGTCATCACGACGGGCGGGAAGGCTGTTGGAGACACGCTCCAACTGTGTAGCAACCTGATGGGGGATGTTGTATTCGTAGTGTAAGTCAGTGCCCTTGAACATGTACATCCCTAACAAGGTAAATTCATCTTTTCGGATCAATTGCCCCTCCACCCGAGCAAATAAAGTCCAAGTCATATACCTAACCCAAATGGCGAAAATAGTGTGATGAATCAATTTGGCAGGATAGTGCTGAAAAGTGAATGGTCCCTCATCCCTAGTCAAACCATAGTAAATCAAACGAGGTTGCCAATCGACGGGTCGTCGAATTGGCCCCCTGTTGGACAATCTAGGGACTCGGGCAAACTCGGGCAATGTATATTCCTGTTCAACATTGCAAAGTCTAAATCGAATATGGGTTACAAGGCCAGACCGAGGTTTGACGACCTGTAAACTACTGTAAAACTCATAGACAAGCAAGGGGTAGGTCCGAACCCGAATAGTAAACAGAGATTCCATGCCAATCACACGCATTAATTCTTTGAAATCATCATATAACCCTAGGCTAGTAAGAAAAGGAAGATCAAGGAAACGAGTTGATACTACCTCACGCTCCCGAAGGAGACGAAATTTAGCCTTTTGCTCCTCATCTCGGAAGATGACTTGCAGATACCTCTCGTCCGACGCAATCGGTGGTGGTGGTGGTGGTGGTGGTTGTCGTCTCCTAGATCTTGAACCTTGACCACGCAATAATCTTCCTAAACTTGCCATGTAATCCAAGTCAAACTTTTACTCACAATTTAGATGGAGAAATGGGGATTTTTTTGAGTGGAAATTGGGGTAAAAATTGAAATTGGTAGTGAAAGATGGAGAAAATATGAAGAAAAGATGGAGGAAAAAACTTGATGGAAGTTTTAATGGAGGTTGAAGGAGGATTGAATGGAGGTTGAAGGACAAGAAAGGGGATTTTAGTGGTGGGAGATGAGGATTTAGAGAGAGAGAGTGTGAGTATTTTTGAGTGAGGGAAGTGAGAATGTGAGGTTGTGAGTAAAAGAACGAAAGGAAAAACCGAATAAAGCACGTTTCTGGCAATCGGCCCGATCCGGCGGCACCGCCCGATGCCTTCGGGCAAACTTCCAACTATCATATTTCTCAGTCTGTCCCCCGATAGGGCGATTTTTTATGCTCTAATTGGTTTTGTTGCGCGCCCGATCGTGCTGGTTTGCCCGGTGTCATCGGGCGAAATATCCTTCTTTGTTGTGCATCCGCCCGATCGGGCGAAATAAGCCCGATGGCATCGGGCGCTTTTTGTTTTGCAGATTTTGTTGTGGGAAAGGACGTAACTTCAGCCCCATCGGGCGGTATGGCCCGATGCCGTCAGGCGGTTTACTTTTAAGCCTTTTTTTATCATTTTGCTCAAGGATAGTTGCTCAATGGTCAAGTTC
This sequence comes from Patellifolia procumbens, assembly GCA_947645195.1. Lineage (NCBI taxonomy): Eukaryota > Viridiplantae > Streptophyta > Magnoliopsida > Caryophyllales > Amaranthaceae > Patellifolia > Patellifolia procumbens. Next base: position 179,587 of record CANSGD010000901.1, read on the forward strand.
CTGCACAACTGCACTCATAACTCATATTAGTACCCTCTCACTCTCTCACTAAGCTACAAAACTATCAAAAATAATCTAAGGAGAAAAAATTACGGGTTGCCTCCCGCATAGTGCTGGTTTACAAAGGTCCCGCATGACCATATTACCTGTTCAGTCAAACCTCATCTGATGAAGGAGATCTGAAACGAATTTCCTCCACACAACCAATGAATGCACCCTCATGGTACAGCTTCAGACGCTGCCCATTAACCTTGAATTTCTCACCTTTCGGACTAACGACCTCAATAGCTCCATGTGACTTCACTTGAGTCACCTTAAAAGGTCCAGACCATCTAGACTTCAACTTGCCAGGAAATAATCTCAACCTTGAATTTAATAGGAGCACTTTATCACCAATCTGAAACTCGCGTTTCTCGATCATTTTGTCATGCAACTTCTTCGTTTTCTCTTTATAGAGCCTATGATTCTCGTAAGCTTCTAGACGAAGCTCATCTAATTCATTCAGTTGAAGGAGTCGCGCCTCACCTGCAGCCGCCAAATCAAGGTTAATCTCTTTGACCGCCCACGCAGATAAATACTCCATTTCAACTAGCAAATAACAAGCTTTGCCATAGACCAATCGATAAGGGGTGGTGCCCAATGGAGTCTTAAAAGCAGTGTGGTGCTCCCAAAGAGTATCATTAAGCTTTAAACACCAATCTTTCCTAGCTTTTGTAACAACTTTCTCTAAAATCCTCTTTATTTGCCTATTAGAGACCTCTACCTGACCACTAGTCTGGGGATGATAGGCTAGACCAACTTTATGTGTGACCCATGTTTTTTAAGAAGGGCTTTGAAGGTGCTCTTGTGAAAATGAGAACCTCCATCGCTAATACAACTCTAGGGACACCAAAACGGGGGAATAAAATCTTTTTAAATAATGTCATCACAACCTTTGAATCATTGGTTGGTGATATAATAGCTTCCACCCATTTTGTTACATAGTCGACAGCCACTAAAATGCAGTTATTCCCACACGAAGTAGGAAAGGACCCATAAAATCAATTCCCCAGACATCAAAAGGTTCAACTTCTAGAATTCCACTCTGTGGCATTTCTTGCCTCTTAGATATGTTACCCGACCTTTGACACGCATCACAAGACAAACAAAAGGCACCGACATCCCTAAAAATCGTAGGTTAATAAAACCACTATGTAAAACTCTAGGACCAGTAGCTTGGGAACCTAGGTGACCACTAGAGGGCATACTATGACAATGTTTCAAAACCCCCTCCATCTCCCAATCAGGTATACAACGACGGTACATTCCGTCAGAGAATTGCTTATAGAGAACGGGATCCTCCCAAAAGTACCTTTTAGCATCATGATAAAACTTTTTTCTTTGCTGATAGGTAAGATTGGGAGGATGAGACCCACCAACACAGTTATTTGCAAAATCATCATACCAAGGGGATTGGAAAGAGACGGAAAATAAATGATCATCAGGAAACGAGTCATCAATAGGAGAATCGAAAGCAGACTCAAACCTCAGCCTAGAGAGGTGGTCATCTACTACATTCTCTACACCTTTCTTATATTTAATCTCAAGATCAAACTCCTGCAACAGCAATTTCAATCGAATCAATCTGGGTTTGGCCTCCTTCTTGGCCAACAAATACTTCAATGCTGCATGGTCAGTATGTACAATCACTTTCGAACCTATTAGATAGGTTCAAAACTTGTCTAAAGCATAAACTATCGCCAATAATTTCTTCTCTGTCGTAGCATAGTTGACCTGGGCCGGATCCAAGGTTTTGCTGGCGTAGTAGATAGCATGGAGCACTTTATCTTTCCTCTGACCAAGCACCGCCCCAACAGCGTAATCACTGGCATCACACATTATCTCGAAAGGCAAATCCCAATCGGGTGGCTAATAATAGGGGCAGTGATCAATGTCGTCTTAATCCTGTCAAAAGACTCCAGACAAGCATCAGTGAATACAAATGTGGCATCCTTAAGCAACAATTGAGTAAGGGGTTTCACAATTTTCGAAAAATCTTTTATAAACCTGCGATATAACCCCGCATGACCAAGGAAACTTCTCACTCCTTTGACATTCATTGGAGGGGGAAGTTTCTCAATCACTTCAATTTTTGCTCTATCAACCTGAATGCCACGCTCAGAAATCAGATGACCCAACACAACACCTTCATTGACCATAAAATGACATTTTTCCCAATTTAAAACAAGGTTCACTTTAGCACATCTTTTCAATACCTTGGATAAATTATGCAGGCAAACATCAAAATCAGACCCATAAACACTAAAATCATTCATAAAAACTTCCATGATATTTTCAATGAAATCAGAGAATATGGCCATCATACAGCGCTGAAAGGTAGCGGGAGCATTACACAATCCAAATGGCATTCTATGATATGCAAAAGTACCATAAGGACATGTAAAAGTAGTCTTTTCCTGATCATCTGGGTGGATAAGAATTTGGAAAGAGCCAGAATATCCATCCAGATAACAGAAAAACTATGCTTAGCTAACCTTTCCAACATCTGATCAATAAAGGGAAGGGGAAAATGGTACTTCAGGGTGGCATTGTTAAGTCTACGATAATCAATGCACATTCGCCACTCTGTGACTGTCCGGGTAGGGATTAAATCACCTTTATCATTTTTCACAACAGTTGTCCCTCCCTTCTTTGGAACTACTTGCACAGGACTAACCCACTTAGAATCAGCAATAGGATAAATAATGCCTGCATCTAACAATTTCATGATTTCTTTCTTCACTACCTCTTGCATATTAGGATTTAAGCGCCTTTGAGGTTGAATGCAAGGGAGCTGATTTTCCTCAAGATTTATACGATGCATGCAAAAGTCATGGCTAATGCCCTTAAGATCGTCAATACTATACCCTATAGCCTTCTTGTGCATACAAAGCACTATAAGCAATTGTTCCAATTGGCTATCTGTGAGTTTAGTACTAACAATCACAGGACATTGTTCCTTATCATCCAGAAAAGCATATTTCAAATGGGAAGGGAGTGGTTTAAGTTCTACCTTTGTTACCTGAGGTGTAGAGGTAGAATAGACATTTTCTAATACCACATAATCTTGTCCCTTTTCAGTAGTAGGGCCCTCCAAATCAGCAATATAGGCGTCGACTTCAGTATCGTCGCCTGATGGATCTCCCATAGTAAGTGCTACCTCCAAAGGGTCAGCAACAGATATCCACGGGAATGCAGATAAAACAGCTCTGTCTACAACATCAATCCTGCAAAAAGATTCCTCAAGCATAGGAGACTTCACAACATTGGTTAGTTTAAATGTCACAGTATCATCACCAACACTCAAAGTCAAAGACCCAAACTTAACATCAATTACAGCACCTGCAGTACATAAAAATGGTCTGCCCAATATAATAGGAATTTGGGCATCCTCCTCCATATCCAACACCACAAAATCCACAGGGATGTAAAACTTTCCCACCGAACTGGGACGTCTTCTAAAACACCTAGAGGGTATTTGATAGAACGATCATCCATCTGCAAAGTAATTTGAGTACACTTAAGTGCCCCCATGTTCAGTTTCTTACAGACAGACAATGGCATGACCAATACAGATGCACCTAAATCACATAAAGCTTTATCAATAAATAGTGCACCTACATGACATGGGATGGAAAAGCTACTAGGATCTTTCAATTTAGGTGGAGTTTTATTTTGCAAAATGGCACTACACTCTTCAGTGAGTGCGACTCTATCTACCCCACCAAAATCTTTCTTTTTTGTGATCATCTCTTTCAAAAACTTAGCATAAAACGGCACTTGAGAAATAAGTTATGTGAAAGGAACCGTTACCTCAAGATTCTTGACCATAGCCAAGAACTTACCAAGTTGTTGATCCACTTTGGACTTTTGCATTCGATGAGGAAAAGGCAACCTTGGTGTAAAAGGTGTATCAGAAACCTTCTCCTTCTTCTTTTCTGCCTGTTCAGCTGCCTCAGACAGTTCGACATCAGACGTCGAATGCTTCTCCAAAACTTTCTTTACTACCTCCTTCTCCTTGCTAGGAGCAGCATCATCATCAACGGGCATAGGAGGGGCAGCATAAGCAGTGCCACTACGAAGAGTAGCGACGTTTGCTTGCTCCCTTTGTAATGGTTGCCCAGGCAATTGTCCCTGCTGCCTCTGAGCATTATTCCCTGCCAATTGAGTCTCGAGAAGTTTTATGTGCTTCTCTTGGGCTTTCTGTGCATCCTCATTGTCTTTATGCATAGCCAACAACTGTTTCTCTTGAGTTTTCTGTGCCTCCTCATTTGTCTTTAGCATAGACAATACTAGTTTCATCAGTTCAAATGTGCTAGGCTCTTGTGGGGCTACATTTGGTGGTGCTGGATGGAAATTCTGATGGGCAGGTCTTTGAAAACCAGGGGGATTGTGAGAATTCCCTTGATTTTGGTAGTAGTTGGGTTTTGGGTGGTTTTGTGAGTGCTGATAGGAATTTTGTGGTTGTTGGTATGAATTTTTTAGCTGTGGGTTCCGCACATTGTTGCTTCTATAAGAGAGAAGTGGATTGTCTTTCCAACCAGGATTGAATGTGTTGGAGTAGGGGTTATTTGGCTGTCTTTGTTGAAAAGCATTCGCCTGCTCCATCTGATTCTGACCGAACTGACAATCATGGCCAAAGTGACCCTGAATACCACACACCTTGCAGTAAGATGAGGTGATAGGTGCAACTGCTGACATAGAATTGATGCTCATAGGCGGATGTGTCGAACTAGAAGACTTCATTGTTTGTAACTGTTGAGTCAGCTGAGCCATCTGAGAAGTAAGCAATGAAAGAGCGTCAACTTCAAGTACCTTCTTAGTCAGACTCCTAGATGATGAATGGTCATTTTCTGCGAGATTGGCTAGGAAGTCATAACCCTCATCAACTGCCTTGTCTAAAAAGATTCCTCCTGCAGACGAATCAACAATACTCTTCGTCTGGGGCTGCATACCATTGTAAAAAGTCTATGTCAGAAACCACTTGTCCATATTATGATGTGGACATTCGCTCTGTAGGTCTCTGGATCTAGTCCATGCTTCCCTCAATGTCTGATCTCCCTCTTGGGAAAAAGTGGCCAACTTGTTTCGAATTTCTGCTGTTTTTGTGGGAGGGTAATATTTGTGAAGGAATGCAACAGAAATCGCCGACCATTCAGTCTCAGTGATGTCACTGAACCACCTCTGACCTTCGTCTCTGAGTGAAAACTCAAATAACATAACTTTCAACTGCTCAGGTGTGACTCCTTGATGTTTAACAGTTCTGCAGAGTTGTTGGAATCTCTACAGATGATTGGCCGGATCTTCAGAAGGATGCCCACCAAACTGATTCTGCTGCACCATATTAATTAGTGAAGGCTTAATCTCAAAGTTGTTGGCATCAATAGTGGGCATCTATGGGCCTGTGGGTGTGCCTTCAGAATTAGGCACCCCATAAGATTTCAGCGTCTTCGCCATTTGTAATGTGAATCTCTGAATCAGGTTTCTTTTGTTCAAACTCTGCTCTAAGATCCCGAAGTATTGCTTCCACATCGGGATCTCCAGGAATTATATGAGTTTTCTTTTGATACCTGGACATAAAATAGAAACAAAAGATAACCGTGAGAACGGCTTCTATTGGAACAGGAGGTTCCAATGAGGCAAAAAGAAAAACGCTAATTAATCGAATAAAAACTAGAAAACTAGCCGTCTCCCCGGCAATGGCGCCTAAATTTGATAGGCTAAAGTCATATCACCTATTAAAAGATAATTAACAATGGTAGTCAATGGAAGCAGGGTTGAATCCGCAGGGAGAGAGAGTTTCTAAATTAATATTCAACCAACTAACTACTTCAGATGAAACCAGAGAAGATTAACTGAACTAATAATTAAACTAAGGAAGACGAGAATTAAATTTAGGATTAAACTATGGAATAAAAGTCTAAGGCAATAGTTTGGTCCACCATGCTTATACCACTCAAGAGGTTCGAATAACTAATATCACCTAGGTTTAGAGTCGAACGATTAGAGCACGTGTCAAGCTTATGGTCAGGTCTCAACGCTCGTGATTCAACATATGCAGTATGGTCACAAACATAATCAGAATTACTAATTTGTTCTAAGCCTCTAAAAGTAAGATTGATCTGTATGAACGATTATTAGCTAGACATGACTCATGAAATTGGCCACTAACATAAATTATGAATTCACGAACAAATCAAATTACAATCGCTCGAATCAAAACCTAGAAACTATGGCAATTCAGAAAGCAATCATGGCATAATCATGGTTTTCCTCCCTAAAGCCCTAGAAAAGGGGACTACTCACTCATGGCTAAGAAAGACAAAACCAATTCAAAATAAAGCTTCATACTTGGCAATAAAATCAATAATCAATCACAAACAATCTAAATAAGAATGAACGAAAATAAAGAGATTACCGAAGTTGAGTCTGAATACGAACTAAATTGAAAACAAAAGCAATGATCCAATCTTCAACAATGGAGAGAAAAACTAGAGTTCTAAAACTAGGGCTTCATGAAATTCACAATCAAAATAAGATGTCCCTAAAATAAACTAAGTGTTGTTTTTATACTAAATCTAAAAAGAAGAGAAAAAGGATTAAAAACGGGCGACAAAACGCGCATCATTAAACTAGATATTCAAACCGCCTGATGGCATCGGGCAAAACTTCTTTTCTTTAAATGGGAATCAGGAAGCATATCACAAATCGCCTGACGGGTCCGAGCGAAATCCGCCCGATCGGGCGGGTCTTACGTCTTGTTCAAAAGTAGCAGGTAAGCTCAGCAGGGCAACTGGCACAGTGAAACCAACCGCCTGATGGGTCCGGGCGACGGCGCCCGATCAGGCGTTTTGGCGATCTTCCTACAGCAGAGATTTCGCCCGATCGGGCTAAGGCAGCCCGATGGTGTCGGGCGAGTTGCTGTTTCCTTCTTTTGGCTCAAAAGCCAAGACCTCGAATCAAAGATGCCTCTAAGCTTATGAAATGTGGCCTTAGAGCTCCGCAACTCGTTACATCTGCCTCTTAACTCCGCCTATCTTATGTTAATGCTCAAAATAGCAGAAAATAGGGAGAAAACTCCCTAAAACCTGTAATTCAACATAAAACACGCAAAACATAACTATATAGAGGAGTTAGCATAAAATAGCTCCTAAGAGCATAGTTTGATGCATAATTTAGCTTAAAAATAGGGGGAAAAACTATATAAAATAATACGATATCAAAGACAGCCTGAAAGAACAAAAAAAAATTACACTAGCCAAAACTGGACGAAGGGAGTCTGCTGAGTTCCTTTAACATCTTCGGCCAAAAGGGATATTTTCTGTGCCCACCTCGCAGTCATACTTCTTGGAGTACTTAGTGCAAGCCCTTCTTAGGCTTGCACCATTTCTTATAGAACCGCCTCCTAATTTCCTCACTCAAATAAGTAGCTCAAATGAGAAGCAAAGAAAGAAGGAGGACGGCTAAATTAGACATTAGGAGGAGGAATAGGGTCATCCTCCTCCATGGCGGCATCATCTTGAGGTTCTTCGTCCACCAACTCCTCTTCCTCGTCCGAATCCTAGAAAACAGGAGCTCTTCGTTACGAATCCTGGCCTTATGACACTCCTCCTGGAATTCAAGCCGGCGTTGAAACGACTTACTTGGTCAGGGTCGGTCATCATCTCCATGGCTTTGATCCCCCAACCTTTGGTCGTTTCCAAGGAGTAAGTGAAGGCTTTGAGGGCGTCCTGGAAGTCCTGCTTTGCTTGATCCTTCAGCTGAGCTACTTCCGCTGTAAGTTCAGAAATCTTGCCCTTAAGCTCAGCTGAGGTAGCAGCAGCAACCTCTTTCTCCTTTGCCAGGTCGTCCAGCATGACATCCCTGGCCAGGTGCCACTCTTCCCTCTCCTTGAGCAGCTCATTGATCTTGATCAAATGAAGCTTGTTAGCTGACTCAAGCTCGGCCGAGCGCTTTTCCATGGCCTCCATGCTCTGCCTATGCTGGATCTCAGCCCCTCACAAGTCACTATAGCCTCATAACCCGCCGTAGTTTCCTAGTGGACATCGGCGAAGTTCTCCTTACGAAGTTCCTCCACATAGTTCTCCAAAACTATGTTGCGGACGTACATCTGAAAAACCAAAAGAGAAGAAATAACTAAGTTAGAAGATGACGAAAATCACAAATAACTGGAAATGAAGAAAACCAGGAGAAGTAAGATACCTCGACAGCAAGCTGGGACAGGTAGCCCACATGTCCAGCCGTGGCTCCCCTTAGTCCTTCGACATAATCCTTGGGGAAGGAGTCAAAGGCGTCCTTTTTTATCTTCTTCTTCTCTGCCTCAGTGTACTTGGCAAAGGAGGGGATGGCCTCGTCAAGCGACTCAGCGTCCGACCAATCCACGGCCGGAGACTTTCCTCTATTTGAAAAAGATGATGAGCTATCAGTTATGCGAACAGGGATGAGCACTACAAGTTTGTTGGACGGACTCACCGATCGACCATCAACCCGCAGAGTTCGGACCCAGTTGAGCTATAAGAGGCAAACTTCGTCCTAAAAGAGTGAGGCATTTGCCCCACCAGTTGAGCTACAGCCCCAGTATAGGGTGTGGAGGAAAGACCGCGTCCGGCTGTGATAATTCCTCAAAGTTCAAACCAGCTGTGTCCAACTGGCTTTCCAAATCAATAGGAGTGGACGACTCTCCATCTCCTACTGTGGTAACCGGTGGTGGTAAGATCACCAAATCAGAAGTGATGGAGGTCCATCTAGCTCCATTGATTCCAAGACCAAGAACATGGTTGCTTGTGCGTTAAGGGATGTTCTGAATTCCCTTAAGAGTATTGAGTCCTTTAAGTCCCTTGAAAATGTCCTTAGCTTAGTTAATTGATTATTGACTAAGTTACTATCTTTATTGCTTTATTAGGAGTCTAGTTAATAAAATGTACTCTTAGTTAATTTAATGATATATTAGATTAACTAGGAAAGTCTTAGTTGAGTTGTAATTTCCATTTCTAGAAAGTAGAAAGTCAACTAGGGTTACAAAGGAAGGCATGGACGGATGAAGCAAGGAAAATGAGGAAAATGGCGCCTAACATATCAGAAAATGGCGCCTAGGGTTTACTAAAGATAAGATAGAAATTCCCTTCTATCTTCTACACAAAATGGGCGCCCAAAGCCTATCTTTTACACAAAATGGGCGGCCAAGCTACAAGGATCAAGGAAAAGGAATCATTTTCCCTCCAAAGCTTATCTTAGGCGCCTAACCTAATCAGATTAGGGTTTGGTGTCCTACTTTGAAGGGATAAGTGAGAATATCAAGGAAAATGGTCAAAGATGGCGTCACAAATGGAGGGGAGTGAAGTGGATCGATTTCAACCCTAGTTAGGATAGGTTTTATCTTAATTAGTTTAATTATTTCTTTTTATTTTCAGTAATTATCTTTTAGAGAGTCAAGGACATGTATTTAAAGGGCTTGAGTCATTAATAAACATTCATTAGACGTTTATACACATTGAACTTTCGAGTTTCTTTTGCTTTGATTAATTCATCATTAATCCAAGCGCCTATGCTAGCTTGATTTTGAGCTTGAATCAAGTGGTGTTCTTAGGACCTTAATATTGACTTAGTGGTGATTTCTGTATCTAAGTTAAATTAAGTAAAGCTAAACTATCAATTAAATTCATAATCAAACCTATTCTGCCTAGAGCATAGCCAGAATATAACAAGAAGGCTTTCTCCCCTTTTCACCGGAGGGGATAGGTGCCTTTCGGACAGACGAACTCGTCTGACCAACCTTCTTTGCTGGAGCAAAGGACTTGGATTTTTTGGGGGAAGAAGTTTTTCCCCCCGAAGCGGCCGACCGTTTCCTTGATGAGGTCGGCTTGGCCACGGTAGCCTTCACCATCGGTGCGTTTTTCTGCAAAAACAACAAACACCAAATTAGGCTCAAAGAAGGATCATGTTTAAGAACGAAGATTGCTTCAAGAAGGAATATGGATAGAAACAACCGACCTCCTATAAATCTAAAATGCCAACTTAAAGGTGGTTCAGTGAAGGAAGCCACCTAAAGCTGGCCGTTTTCCTTCCTTGAACAACCTTGGGTCTTAAGGACGGAGGTAACAATAGACCAAAGGTTCCCCCAAGAAGGAATCCGTCTTGGTCCAGACGTTTTCCTTCTTTGAGGAACCTTCGTTCATAAAGAGCTTTCGTTCACAAGCGGTTGAGAAGGTAAACGTCCAGAAATTTGGACATTTTCCTTCAATAAGTAGTCCTCGTCAAAAAAAATATATTACCGAAGTTTCTTTCACTCTTCTTGGACGGAGCCTTCGAATGCTTCGCCTAGAGGTTATCGCCAAATTGGCTCATCTCAATGTCTCCTTTCCAAGACAGTGGGAGCCTTCTTCTTGCCGGTTCTGTTCACAAAGAAACCAGATTTGGTTAGACAAATTCTGAATTGCATTAACAATCATTTGGGCAAGACCAGGACAATACCTGGATCTTCGCCCTGCTTCAGTCCAACGGCTATCAAAAATCTTTCACTAAAAAACATTTCTTTGAAGGGAATCCAACTAGCCGGTCCCTTCAAAGCTACTTTTTTAGGTTTTGGGCATTCTGGCTCCCCAAGCCCAGGATGATACTTTGTGGCCGTGAAATGGGCTACCACAACATTATCATACTTATTCTCCAGCTCTAATATAGGGCATCCCATCCTATATTAGTCACAACTTTGTTCCTGTACCTATAAGGTATGGTTGTCTCTATGTCCGGAGCTTGGACGAACACAAACTCCGACTTCAAGTTGTGCATCTTCGGTGGCTTCCCAAAGACGGTCAAGAACCCTGCCCTATTGCACACACTATACCAAGTCCCCCCTGCTGATTTTTAAAGTTGGGAAACATAGTGTATATGGGTGAAGGCATTAAGAGACATGACCAAGCCACATGACTCACAAGTGGCAATAAAGGTCAAGATGTTCAGCGAAGCATTAGGGGCCAGCTGGTTGTGACCTATGTTATAATGTCTGAGAACTTCATGAATAAAGGGATGAAAAGGAAATCTAATCCCAGCGTCTAGGGCTAGTCTAAACACAACAAATTGGCCGGGGGGAGCATGAAAATTTGTGTCCTCTTTCTTAGGAAGGACGAAATAAAAATCGCCCATGGGCATCTCTCTATTCAAATGGCTTCCATCTGGCCCATACTTCTCCAACCAGTCAATATCTACACAAACATATGTTGGATCGGAAAGAGGACTTAGACGGTCCCTTAGTTCAGCCGAGGTAGTGGAAGGGTCAAACTCTTCCTCCTCTTCCTAATCATCTTCCTCGTCTGAAATCCTTCTAGACGGACCGGCCTTATCATGCTGATATACTGAGTCTTCAGGATCATATTCAGCCAAAGGGTCAACTTCCAGTGGCTGAATCTCCTCTACTATATCGGTCTCCTCTCTTTCAGGACCTCTTCCAGTAGATTCTTCCATCTCAGGACTGGAGAAGGGCAGGATTATTGAACGTCTCAGATGCGCTGTTTGCTTGACGCGCACCAAATCACCCTTCACAGGCAGAGACTAGGTCGTCGAAAGCGAGTCGTACGTTCTTTCTAAATAAAAGTAGTGATACTCAGCCGAGATGGGCTCAACTCTAGAGACAACCGAAGATGAAAAAGAATCGACTCTAGGGTTAGCATCTTCCATTGGTTGGCCAGGGTTATTGGACGAGGTGAAAGACACCATTTTATTTTAAATAGAACAAAATAATAAAAGAAAAATAAAAGGAGAGAAGAGGGAAATACCTGACTAAGATCTGGACGGAGATGAGAAAAACCTTTTTCTTCGCCTTTTCTACAAGTCACGACGCTCTCAGCAATGTCAAAGTAAACTCCCCAAACTCACTTCTCCTTCACCAAACAAACGGAATATTCCTTTCCCCTTTTTACAGACTCTCTATCTCTATAATTTCTCTCTCTAAGAGCAAAAAATGGAAAGTGACAAAATGAAGTTCTGAAGGGGTATTTATGTATTGTTTGTCTTGTTAGAGTCCAACATTGAATAACATATTAACACGTAAAGTGGAAAGAGAATAGCAATAGCTTTAGACTTGTGCACGTATGAAGTTTTGGACTAGTATAAGTTGGAGTACATGGTGGTAGTCCATGGCTTTTTTTTTAGATCGGATTGATCACTGTTCCATATTTTATTTTCAAGGGAAATTTCCTGAGGTACCCCTGAGGTTAGAGCTAATTCCTCGGGTACCCCTCTAGTTTTCGACCTAGCTCAGGTGCCACTGAGGTCACTATTCGTGGCTAAAATTTTCTAGGCTTGTCTCATATGGCTCTTGTATTTGGGAAGTAAATTGGACACAAAAATGCGAATCAAATCTTTTCGATTGGCCTAGATATTATGTGGATTGATTTTCCCCTCCACCTGCTTACATAGGCGATAAAGCCTTCCTTTTCCTCTTGTTTGAAAAACTTCTTGATGAACTTTCTATTTAGTTGGTGCAAACTACAATGGTTGCTAGTAGTCACATTGCAAACAACATTTTCCAGTGGTTTGTTATCCAAGATATTCGAAGGCTTCTACTCTTTCAATTCGTAAGGTCATTGCTCCTAGAGGTGTTCATTTCGGATTATCCGATCCGAAATTTCGGATATCTGAAAATAAAGTGCGATCTGAATCCGATCTGGAAATTTCGGATACCCATTTTTTCGGATATCCGAAATTTCGGATCGGATACCCGGATTATCCGATCCGATTTTTATGGGAAAAAAAGTTTGAAATCAAATTCATTTAATGGAAAAAATTACGGATATTTCGGATATAATCGGATATTTCGGATATAATCGGATATTTCGGATCGGATCAGATAAATATCCTATCCGATTTTTATGGGAAAAAAAGTTTAAAATCAAATTTATTTAATGGAAAATATTACGGATATTTCTATAATCGGATATTTCGGATCGGATCGGATAAATATCCAAAAAATATCCGATTTTTTAAACATTTTTCAGATAATTCGGATACCCGAAAAAGCCAAAAGGGTGATCCGAATTATCCGAAACACTATATTTCGGATCGGATCAATCGGATCGGTTTTTTGTGAAAACCCCTAATTGCTCCCACTGTTTCATTAGTCAGAGATTCAACCATAGCAATTTGTTTTTTGGAGTAAAAGAATTTCCTATTTCAGGCGAGTTGCCCCTTCAAATTATGCACCTAAGATCGATAAAGGCTTAGAAAGAAGAGAATTGAAGATATGGGGTAAATGAAGAAAGAATGGACGTACATGTTGAAGAAATAGAGGAAGATGGGAAGATATAATGTATGTGTTTCGAGAAAGAAAAGAACAATATTTACAAATTAATGAGCTTCTAGAACTAAGCTAAATGAACCCTATCACCTTTTTCGGAGAGGTTTGTTTATTTACCGAGTTAATGAAATACACTACATTTAGTGCTTGTTCGTTTGACATCAGAAAACATGGAAAATAAAAATTCATAGGAGTTGAAAGATAGATGAGTTGTTTGGTTGACAATAAAATGATAAAATGGAGGAATTATAAATTCCTAGGAATTTTAACTTCCCACAAAATGAAGAAATTATTTACCTAGGTCCCCCAAAATAAATTAAAATTCTCCTAGGAATTTAATTCTTCCATTGTCAACCAAACACTTTAACAAAATTTCGATAAATTTCATTAGGAATTCCCATGAATTGCAATTTCATGGAACTTTTGATCACCCATGTAAACCAAACGACCACTTAGTATGTTGTCATTTCCCACTAAAAAGTTAACTATTCTTAGCTCAGCAATTCGTTTTCATTTGGTAATCTTTGCAAGATTGCTCGAACGTTAGCTAGGTTAATTTATAATAAGCTCTAGCAACTCCCAGGGAATCCCCTCAAAGCACTATGACTCCTGCACAACAGGGCGTCCAGTGCTTCTTGACAATTTTGCACCAACATATCTTCATATAAGAACATCTTCATATAAGGACAGCTTTGGAAAAGCTTGAGATGTTATTAATTTTGACATTAGATATCACACTCGAGCTAATTTAACAATCAACAAAATTGTTCCAGTAACGACATGTATCAAACACCAATACTGCCGTTAATATTCTCCAAGGATATGACAGGATTAGACGTGAAATCTTCAGTTGATTGAGAATGAGAGAAAAGGATATACAAAACCCATAAATGTAGGGACACCAGATAAACCAAGGACCATAGCTTCGCTGCCGGATTTCTAGCTAAAAATACTGCACCAGCTGAAAATATTGCATCCAACTGCCTAAGCAGTGACCCTAGGTGCTGCCTTCCTGACTGAATTCTATCTTTTAACATAGGCTGCAGCTTAGAACCAGAAGACTCCCATGCTACCGCTTCTAAGTCTTCTCTTGAACTCCCAGATGTATCACCCCCAGCAGTTAGAAACTTACTTCCCTCGAGTAACCTTGAAACTGCCTGCAAATAAGTAAGAGCCTATCAATATTGTCAAAGATCCAAGAGTTATACTACATGTTAACTGTGATACAAATTTAACACAATGATCTACCTCAATTCTAAAGAGAAGAGTTGCCTTATTTGAAGAAAGCGATTCAACCTGGAAACACAAAAGGTACTTTGGTTACAACATGATCTATAATTCTATAAAGTAAACAAGGTCCGTAAGTGGCTCAAATTTTCTAAAAGTCCAGTGTAGTAAAATAAACAGGCAAATAGATTGTAGTAACTTGAACAATGCAAACTAGACTAGTACACAGAGTTGAAAAAACAATGTGAACTGAACTATATGCTCTTAAACAATCTAAATATTAATTATATCGTTTTTGAAGTTATAAGAGAATACATTTTGATTTTCCGTGTTGTTTGTGGCTTGGTGTTTCTGGGATCCTTAGGCTAGGTTTAATCAATTTTATTCTATTTACTTTAAATGCCAAAAATAATTAATACTTTCTCCATTCCACAAAAAGTGCAACAAGGAGGGGAGATACGATTTTTTAGGTGCCCATGTGATGAGGAGGGAGATGAAGAAAGATATAAAGGGAATCCATGTCATGTGAAGAGAGATACAGAGAACACATTAACCAAATAAGAATATGTTGCTTTCATTCACAAACTACCTAAATTGGGAAGAGTTGCACTTATTGTAGAACAAAGGAACTATATAGTTTGGTGCTGCAAGATCAACCCAACAACATATTCTAAAACATACTGCTAAAAAAGTAAAAAAAAAATAAAAAAAATGAAACATAGCATAAATGAGAAAAGGGAATGGAAATAAAAGGAAAAACAACCTCTTCTCCCACCCCTCCTCTTCACCTATTCAATAAAATATAGGAAGTCATGAAAAGTACTAATGCATAGTTAAGATTAATTTAGGATTGTTCACCCTACAAAAACTTAGGAAACACGTGTAAAGACGAACAACAAACATATAAGGTTGAAGACATTATGAGATCAATTAGACTCTAAATAACATAATTGCTTCAACAACTTGCATACAATGACAATGCACAGGCAGAAGGCACAAGGCTCAGCATGTGCCCTTCAAAGCAACTTACAATACTGTTCTCATAGCATGGAGTAGGAAACTATATCTAGCATTAGTTTCAGATTCCAGAAGTTGGTTGGACAATTGTGTAATAAATTGAATACGCTGAAATTATGACGCCCGTCTACATATTTCTAGAAGAGAAAGAATTAACGGGTTGTGGTCATGGATCGAAGATTCAAAATCAGAGGGCGCTTTTGTACTATGCATAAGCACAGAGGTGGAATTAGGCAAATTTCGAAATAAAAAAAAAATATAACGAAATAGAGCACCCAATTCACCTAATACCCATGAAAATTGAATACCTTCAAGCTAATTCTTACATTGAGCCTACAAGATATACATCAGGAAGCTTATTTTTATGTTGATCAAGCCAAAGGAGTTGTGAACTAACCAGCCCTGCCGCCCAAGGAAGCTTCCAGAGGTATAAGGGAGTTTTTTCAAGCTTGATTAGACTTGATTTCATGTTCATTTTGAGCATGGAAGTCAACTGAATGACCACTAAAAACAGCCAACATATGCAAGCAAGAGAGAGTTGTAAAGGTAATTTAAGCAACATAGCTCATTAACTGCAAGCAATTTAATGACCACCATCCACATTCCAAACATACGAAACAAGAGAACTTTGATATCCACTCGTTAGGATCATATACTAAGAAAATTATAAGCCATCTTTACAAAATTTCCGGAAATACAGCAGCAACCAAACGGGAAGTGAGGCAGATTTTGATGGTCACAAAAAATTCTATCACTATATATGACAGCTTCACTTAATATTCCAATTGTCTTTTTCAAGCATTTGAAGGTTTTGTCACATGAAGTCCTTTTTTAAGTTTGCACCCAAAGCCAATGGCTCTACTCGATTGCGTATTATTATTAGCCACCTTGCTGTAAATCTCAACTATTGCTCATGCTCTTTTTTTAACGAAAGAAATAAGCAACTAACTGTAAAGAACTGGGAATGAAAGATACAGTATTCAAATTGCATTAATTTACAAACATCAGAAAAGGACTTAAATTATAAGGCTCCGTTTGTTTTAGTGAAAACAATTTTCATGGAAAATCACTTTTCAAGAAAAACAATATTCAATGGAAACATGATTTTAAAAAAGTTTTCCTTTGTTTGTTTGATTAGAGGAAAACTAAGGGACAAAAGGTAAATTGAGTAAAAGAGAAGGAAATATGGGAGGAGAGAAAAAAGTGAAGTAAGGAGTGAAGAGGAAATGTGGCATACCTTCTCTACAAAAGTAAATTGGTTTTCCTCTTCTAATAGCATTGTCCCACCTTTAAAAAAATTATTTTCCACCCCTTGCCAAAACAAACAAAGGAAAATGAAAGGAGGAGGAAATCCATTTTCCAAGAAAATAGTTTTCCACCAAAACAAACGGAGCCTAAAAGAGATACTTTAGTGTGTCATGAACCCACCCAATCCTACTATTTTCTTAAGACATACTACCGTCATAAGAAGGGCATTTTAGGCAACAATAACTAAGTGGACAGGTGGATCAATCAAGAAGAAGTAATAAGGGGGCTAGGTCTATATAAGGGGGAATATGTCATGTGAGTACGCCATCCAGAAAAAAGTAAGAAAACCGATTGTATTGTATTCTAACAAGAGAGAGACTCCCTAGGTTGTACTATGTTGCTTTACATCAATCAAATGTCCTTAGCCATTTTCTCCTTGGTCATTCTCATTGCATTTACGTGACCACCTTGATTCCCCTTGTATTATCTCCCTCATTGTTATTCCAGGAACAAATCAATAACAGTGTAAGTGTAATAAGCCATTTAATTTAGTCCATTAAGATCTGAGGTTGAAAAATTGCCAACTTAGATTGTACTTTTTTAACGTACGCAACTAGCATGCAGCAAACATTGACAGAAGTAGATGAAAGGCTCAACTCACAAAGAATTCTCATTTGTGTTCTCCCTATTAGCATATAATTAGGCAGAGCTAGGATTATGGTACTGCAAAGGAGGCCAGCCTGGACAACGCACTAACCCCCACACACGGCGATTTTACATAGGATAAAACAAGCAACCTTCTCATACAGAGAGGGTGGTGTCCACTAAACAGGCTTCCGTTGATACCGACTATCTTTGTTATGACCTCACTTACTGTCCTCATTCTAACATTTTGATGGAAGGGATAAGCACCCTAATAAACCCATCAAAAAAATAACAGGCCATGGTTGTCGTGACGAGAAACCAAACTCTCCCGGAAACAAAGCTAAACAAGATACATTTAACAGACCTCATAAATATCGTTGCAAGAATGCTCACATGGAAACAGGGTAGGTCACAAAATATCTACCTGAGCTTGTTTCTGAATTAGATGATCTGTCATCTGGCGAAGCCTTCGCCTAAGTTCCATTTCCACTTCAGTTGAATTTTCCATTTCCTTCAGCGTCGTGTCAATGTTTACTTCCAGCTTCATCACCTAAACAATGGTTAAATAGGTATTTCCTCCATCAGATCAATACAAAATAAAGTTAATTATTTGAGACAAAATTATGAAAATTCAAAACGGACAATGAACATAGTAATCATTATTTCATTAGCCTTGTTCAAGATGATTGGGTTTCCCCCTTGTTCAAAAACGCAAGTTCTAGTAGCTTAGAAACGAGGATGAAGAAAGGTTGGCCGGCTGAGGCGTGGAAAATGAATCTGCACTTCAATTTGCTAGTGCCATTCGAAAGGACCAAAAAAAACCACTGACTTTTGAGAGCAAAGCTTCCACTTTCGTAAACCACTTCTTGTTTAGGCACATATGGTGTGATGCTCTAGAATCGAGCATCCACTTACCAGATATTTCATGGCATTGTGCTAAAACAAAGTAACAATAATCTTCCTCATCATTTGAGACATAACTTGCCTCTTTTTCTCTTGTTGTTTCCTTGACCTGTCGTTGTTCTTCTTCTTATATATTACCCTCTGATTATATTTTTATCCATCTTATCCTTGAAAGTTGGTGATTAATATTTATACTTTCATTAGTTTTAATCTTCTTAGTAGGTGATTAATTTTTTAGGCTAAATTGATTAATTTGAACCTTCATAGTTCAATTTCGGCGATTAAATTCTTTATGAATTAAATTTAAAGCTAAATTTCCGCATCTATGTTAAGTTACTCTAAGCTTAATCATATCAGAAATTGAAAGACTGATCAAGCAAATGCCCATTTTCAAGCCCGATTCTGTTGGTTAAAAAAAATGGCTCGGGCGCTTTGTGTCGATTAGTGAGCATTGAACGAAGAGACAAGGAGACCAATTCCAAACAAATATCCCATTCCGATTATAGTAGAGTTGTTGGATGAATTACATGGGTCGAAAGTGTTCTCCAAGTTGGACTTGAAGTCATGTGTCCCATTCTGATTATCACTAGGACGTGCATAAAACAACTTTTCGTACTCATGAGGGTCGCTACGAGTTTTTGATCATGCCTTTTGGCTAACTAATGCCCCAACATCATTTCAATCTCGACCTTTTCTATGTTAGTTTGTTAATTTGCAGATCTTAAGAAGTGCGCGTTCCGAAAGGAGAAAGTGGCTTACTTAGGTCACGTGATTTCAGAAAAGGGGGTGACAATTGATGAAAGTAAGCTTAAAGCTATGCTAGAGTGACCCCAAGTGCGAAACTTGAAGGAACTTATAGGATTCTTGGGGTTGATAGGATAGTATCATGCCCACATTGTGCACCCTCTAACCAAGCAATAAAAGAGAGATAATTTTGGTTATAACGAAGAGGCCTCTCATGCTTTTGCCCTTCCGAAACAACCCATGGTCTCTTCTTCGGTTTTGGCCCATCCTCGATTTCAAAACGGCCCTTTGTATGAGAAATTGACATGTTTGATTATGGCGTAGGAGCGGCTTTGATACAAGAAGGGAGACCCATAGCATTCTTCGGTAGAAGGGAAAGAGCAAGACGCAAATTTGTTAATAAATAAGAGATGATGCCAAAAACATGTTTGGCAGGTACAAAAATGGAAGCATTGCCTCCTAGGGAGGCATTTCGTAATTTACACCGATCAACAACACAGTTTATGGTTGATTATGTAGCAGCATGATATTGGTGTTATACATGCTTGGTGTTGACTATCAGTGGGGTTGGCAAATTAATAGCCATATACATAGGTCTTTAAATTGCGTTGGTGATGCACTATCGAGGAAGAGTGAGGGAGAAGTTGAATTGGGACCTCTTCGAGTAGAGTGGATGGGATGGCTTACAAGTCGAAGTTGATTTTGACTCTCTTATTTCGCACATCAAGACATTCAACTAAACGATTCGTGAGGGGAAGGGAGATTGTTGTGTAAGGAACGGATGGTCATATCAACGCACTTCTTTTATTCCTCGTATCATGCATGAGTATCATGACTCATCAGAGGGCCACTCGAGTAACTTTAAAACCTATCTTCTGACTACATTCGCAATTGTTGTCACCAAAATAATGTTTTCCAAAGTATGGGGGTGAAGTAACCACAGATTTCATAGTAGAACATCCTACTTCGAAGGGGTATGACATGTTGATCGCCTCTCTAAATATACCCACTTTCTTCGTCTAAAACACGTTTACAACTAAAGTTGTGGGTGCTTATCTACTTATCTTAGATCGTTAGACTTCATAGGCTTCCAATTCTATTGTATCAAGAAGAAAATCGCGGATATGGTCGCGTTCGCGATAACGGTCGCGATCACGCGGGAGCGGCTTGTAACGGTCGAAAAGAGACAAATCGCAGTTGACGCGGCGTGAATTTTTTCAAAAAATTCACACAATTAGAATTTTAACATCAAAATAGCATTTTTGAAGTTTTATAAGTATTCTTATAACTCAATTTGACCAAAGCAATCATATGGGTGGGTTACACATATGGTGAATTAAAAGTTACTTTAAACATGAGATTCATATCATATTATATATAAAAATTGATACCAAAACATATACTTCCTCCGTTTCGCAATACTCGCAACGTTTCTTGTTTGCACACTATCCAATGCAATACTTTGAACCTTAATATCTCAAATTATAGATAAGTAAAAATTATAAAAAGTTGATATTATGATAGTATGCATTAAGACGAATCAAATAAGACCCCACTTGGCTATATTTTTTCTTATACACTTGTAAAAAAATATAAAATAAGATTGGTAGATGAATCGTGGTTACTATGCTAATGTTGCGAGTATTGTGAAACGGAGGAAGTATATTATTCAACTTGAAAGCCTATGGCAAGTTTTTCTCTTTACGTTGGTGTGTCCCTATTGTTTTTGTGCTACTATGCGTATATTCCCTTTCTTTTTTTTGACCAATTTTCATATAGTAACGGATGTAACGGGTAGAGCGAGTCACCGTTACATAACGGATAACGCGGCGAATTGGACGTGAATTTCATTGCGGCGTTACGTAACGGCATTTCGCGTAACGGCAAGTTCGAAATCCGTTACCTAACGGCCGTTACGTTACGTAACGGCCGAGTTTTGTTTCCCTGGACCCAGCTATGGTCTTTATGAATATCCTATGGAGGGAAATGTTTTGCTTTCAAGAAACTGATTTTTGACAAAGCACCGCCTACAAGAGGTTGTTAACAAGTGCCTTAGAACTTATCTACGTTGCTTTTTGTCTATTCGACCACAGTATTGGGCTCAATGGGTGCATTGGGCTGAAATCACATCCGCACATAGCCACATCTTTCTATCAAGATGCCACCTTTCAGGGCTTAGTATGTGGGCAACGCCCACATCTTCTTAGTCTAGGACGTGAGACGTGGGCACACTCGTGTCGACAGTTTGGAATTTTGCTGGAAGAACGTGATGCTATTCTTGATGACTTAAAGGTTCATCTCCTTCGTGCCTAACAAAAAAATGAAAGCCTTAGCAAATGTTCATAGGAAAGAAAAGCTTATTGGGGTTGTGAGAGATCGCGTATACATCAAACTCGATCCATATAGCCGAAAGTCCCTTGCTAAACGTCCCTATGGAAGCATGTGGCGTGATAATATGGGCCTTTGCCTATTCCCCTAAAAGTCGCCAAGTGGCCTACAAGTTAGAGCTCCTTGTGTCACCCACCATTCCAGGTCAATCGTCCCCTAAAATAGGAACTACTTGTTGAGCTGGAGGCGAAGGAGCTGGTGGGAATCTGCTACAATGGGGCGTGTGCCTGCTTTCGAGGCCACATAAGAGGGTTTTGACACCATTCACGACGAGTTTCCACAATTCCACCTTGAGGACCTTGGGTATTGCAATGAACCCAACAATTGGAACTCCTAAAATCATGACATAAGTGAGACGATATTCTGAGGGAAAGAGAGGCAAAGAGCACTAAAATATGTAGCATGGTTATGTGATGTCACTAAAGGACAAAGTGAGTTATGGAAAATTTAAAATAAAAGCTGAGAGGGTAAAGACTTCAGAGAGAAAATCGTGGAGATTATTATGAAATCCCTTTTGGGTAGTGGGAGTTCCTAAGCCACTAGAAGAGCTTAGCAGTTTGTAATTCCTTTTCCTTTGTCATTAGCAAATCAAGTCCTCTCTCTCCCTTCCTTCTTATCCATTTTATGTTCTGATTTCCTTCTTTCATGATTGATATTGAGATACGTTATCTTGATTGAGTATAAAATTTGTGAATTACTTGGTTCATTGCAATTAGTTATCGGTAATAGTGATATCCTATATCAATGGAGACTCGTATCAACTAGTCCCCGATTTTTAGGCACCTACCAAGTCCATATGTATAGAATATTTTGTATATATATTTGTACTCAGTCTCGTAAAAAAACGAAGCAGTTCTCACATACCTTATCAAGCTTCAAGCTTAGTGCAAAAAATAACTATGGAAAATTATGAAAATTAAAGACTAGAAAAGAAAAAGTGGGGAAGAGGAAAGTGAGGTTATTCAATCTTGCCTTCTCTTGCAGCCTTGCAGCTTTGTCAGTTGCAAAAGCACATTCAGCCTCCAGCATCTCATTCTGCAACTCAAAGCCCTTCGACGCCATCAACTATAAGAGCAGCATAGTTCCAACACAGAAGTTAGTATAAGAGCTTACAACTATCGTGATTAACAGTAAAGAGAAATGCTGTCACGAGAGCCTAGTTATTTAGCCACTGGAAAAGTTCCTCGGGCAATCAGACTTACACTGGTCACACTTGCCCGGTTTTGATGAGCACTATAAATCTTCCTCTTCAGCTCTGCAGAACAAGTTATAACTGTTAACAATAGTACAACATTCCAAAGAACATATAGATGCTGAGTCAGAAGTTCACGACGGGACAACCTAACTTCCGTAATCCGTACCATAGGAAATTTCAGGCTTTAAAAGATACTTGGTAATTCCCGAGCAATGCTCGGTATTTGCAAATATTTGATGGAAAAAAGTAACTCCTGATTAAAGTACTTAAAATCTGTCCAATAAATCTTTTATAAAAATCAACTACTAAACAAAATCAAGTTTTTCAATACAAACATTTATTAATCCGTGGCCCCTACTTTTATTTCCAAGTATAGTTATTTATTAAAGTTTGATGTCTTTAGAAAAAAATTTAGAGGCAAAAACATCTTTAGGAGGGAATTTTGGGAGGAAAACCAACTTAAGTGGCTTTCACTTTAGTATTTAGTATATAATATAGATAGGGTTAAGGAGGGGGCCTCGAGTGTCTTTTGGAAATAGAGTTGGAGTTAGAGTTGGAGTATAAATAGGTTGGGGTTAGAGTTGGAGTCGGAGTTGTGGGTATTAAGGATTAAATAAGACAGAACAATTAAAATGTTTTTGAGGCATGTGAAACGCAGACTAGAGGACGCATTGGTTAGGGTAGTGGAGAGTTGGAATATTAGAGATTATAGAAGCCGGTGGCTTTGATCGAGGGCGTATAACAACGGTATGAAGAAATCAGATTTGCAGAAGCATACAGAGCTTAACAAAAACAACATGGGGTTAAGGGAGCTATGTGGACAACCAACTAAGATAAAATCCTGACTCAGAGTCAACCCCAACGTATTGAGATTGGTACTTTTACATTGTTGCTGTTATTGTGCTTGTAGGTATCAATCAAGGAAATATATATGAGCGAAACCACACCAAATCAGGTTAACAAATATAAACACAAGTACACAGAGGTTGTGAATGAAAGAAAGGGACTAGAGCCTGCTGACTTCGGCACTTGCATACCTTCAAGGACAACTGCCTTTACCTCGACTTGGTCCCGGAATTCCCCTAGGCGATTTACCTAGTCAAAGAAATATTAACTCAATCACTAAAAAAGGCGTTAGTACTTTAATAAGGAAGAAAAAGGCTTTATCCCTTTAGCTTCTTACTTTAATGATCTTCCACCATCTACACTTAGACTTCAATTTCATTCTCAATGTCAACTCTGTTGTCATTTTGTAAGGGTTTCACAAATTATTACAACACATTGTCCGACATTAGAAACAGTGTATCACTTGCTAGAATCATTCATCATTTTAAAGTTTTGTACCACTTATTAAAATTACTCTCACTTGTTAATAGAAGCTGTTCATTTTCAGAAAGAATATTATAACATTTCCTAGTTTAACTTTTGAGACAGACTTTCTTGTCAGATTTATCATAGACATAATCTTCCCTCACTTTCAAATTATAATGTGTCGCTTATTTAAGCTTTATGTCCATGAAAGCTAGCCAATTTTGCCTCTCTCGTCCTTAATAGATGTGATAGGGGCGCGAGTTAAGGTAGACCAAAAGATCTGGATAAATCTTGAATTATATAACGAATTGTTGTATAAGTTTGAATTTTGCAAGTCAATTTCATCATGTCTAATTGTTGTATGAATTTGAATTTTGCAAGTCAATTTCATCATGTCTAGAGGATTCTTTCTTTTTTGTTGCCATTATACCTCCCCTCTATTGACAGAATGCTGGATCAGGTTCTTGATCGCCTTTCATTGCCTACATCTGTCAGTGCACTTGGGAATTATACTTTTGTTGTGGTTTATAGAAAAATATGGTCAAGGAAGAAAATGTCATGTGCGTATATTGGATACAGCAAGAGCCCACGCTTAATTAAACTCACACCCCCGATCTCCACAATCTTCCTACCAAACCAAAAAATTCGTGAGAAGCAACACGTTCATCTTTGAAAAGTTTGCTTCACTAATTCAAACTTGAAGTTCATTATAGGACCTAGTCTTCAAATAGTTTCTCACTATCATTAAATGCTCAAAATAATTTTTCCTTTCAATTTTAGCTTATTTCTAACCAAACCCTAGAAGTCATCGAGAACCATCTTACAAGTTTTCTTCTTTGGTATTCACCTCTATTCTGATGGGTAAAAGACGGACAAACAGTGAACCGAGGGGGGCAATAACACCCTCTATCACAAAGCCAGGAGTACAGATCTTCCACTCCTCACAAATAGAACATGTAGGGCCACCGAAGCCCCTCTATAATACCGCTTTTTGCAGTATACAGTCAAAGCTTGAAATACATGGCTTATAATACAGGAGCATGCCATCTTTCTATAGATGGGTTATTTTGTTTTATTCATAGCACAATTTATTGCATCACAACAAATAAGGATATTTTCAAATTCTTGCAGATTTATCATGTAAAGTTTCAGCGTTCTACTTCCCAGTAGGTTCTCAAAGCAATGGAAATACAGGGGGGGGGGGGGGAATATACTTTACTTGTCATCAAATTCGGAATAAATATATACTGTTAGCTAATACTTCTTTTCAGTTACCCAGAAATAGTAGATGGACGAAAACACTAAGAACTCTATAAAAGTAAAGATAATACAGCACACCATATACCAAAGAAATAGAATTGAGGTTGTTTTTTCAAGGTAATAGAATTGAGGTTAGCCGTGAGTTTTGAAAAAGAAAATGATATATCTGAGCAAATTCATACCTCTATTTCAAGATTCCACTGTGCAGTAGCAAGAGATTTAGCAAGATCAGCATTTGCAGTCTGAAATATTTACCAATATTATTCAGGACAGGAATCAGGACAAATCATTCAAGCCCACAAAGAGCAGGCTAGATGCTATAAGAAAAGTTGAAAAGGTCATCCTAGATAGGAAAGAACTCAATATATATCAAGGCAATCATACAGGACTGGAGCTCAAACAGATAAGCACTTAATGGGCTTTATTTTATTTTTTTTGCAAAGTTTTAGCCAGTTCCTCTGACCTGCGTGTCATATCTTTTTGTCCCAGATCATGGTCTTCCACGACTACTACTATCATTTTTACATTTATTTTTGGTAAGATAGAACTTTGAAAATCAACAAGAAACAATGATTTGCTTATAAAAAACATATACTTCCTCCGTTTCGCAATACTCGCAACATAAGCATAGTAATCACTATTCATTTACCAAACTTATATTATAATTTTTCACAAGCGTATAAGAAAAAATATAGCCAAGTGGCGTCTTATTTGATTCGTCTTAATTCATACTATTATAATATCAACTTTTTATAATTTTTACTTATCAATAATTCGAGATATTAAAGTTCAAATTATTGCATTGGATAGTGTGCTAACAAGAAACGTTGCGAGTATTGCGAAACGGAGGAAGTATATTGCAAATTAACAAATTTTCTGACCTACCCCAACTGAGTAACTGTTCAAAGACACTATATTACGAATTCTATCTCACAACAAATCACTTTGATGCAGGAGCATCTAATTCAAATAATCCTCCAGTTAATCCAAGTGAAACGAAGGTTAATTCAGGGTCACATAAATCGTAGAGGTCGAAATCGAAGGTCGAAAAAAATCGTACCTTAGGCATGGATTGGACTATTATGGATTTTTATGGTAAAGAAATCAAAAATCGAAATCGAAACAGAAAGAAAAAGGGGAAAAAAGATGAGTCATAAAGGGAAAAGAAAGAGAGTAAAGATAAGAGCCGGTCACGTGGGATGACTAATTGGACTTCTAATTACAACCAAACAGCTGTCCCTACTACCTACAAGCTACAGCTGTAAATTTTAAATCATCTTACACAACTATTCTCTTTCTTCTTTCTTTGGGTTAATTAAGCAAGGGAGATTCAATTTTTAAGTCTAAATGCTAAAGATGTCTTAACTCTTGTTGTGTAAAGGCCAAAACGTCCCGTTTTTTAGCTTAATTCTTAAGACTTTAAATTCTAATTTTAGATGCTTACTCATGGTGATGTCACAGATGAATGAAGATTAAGGAGCTTAAGGCCTTCACGCGGTTATAGCCAAGGAGGACTTAGAGAGGAAAGGGACAAAGCTGCGAGTTTCTGGCGGCAGTTTGGGGGGTTCTGAGCAGCTTGCAGCAAATCATCAAGTCTTTTGGAAGGCAGCCAATAACATCAAAGGACAGATCTTCTCCAAGTGTGCTGATCAGTTTTGTGGTTTTGGTGAAGCAGATTATATTTTTTTATTTTAGCTTTATTGCAATTTTTTTTATGATGTAAGGCTTACCTACACCTAAGAACTTAAGTCATGTATTGAGCTGTTTGTTTTTTCAGACCTGCTTTATTAATTTTAGCTTGTGAAATATGATTGCTAAGGTGATACCATAAAATTCTTCTTTAACAACTGAGTGTTCATTTGATTTCAAATCTTCACTTTGTTTGAAGGTCAATTTCTATTGAGTAAAAGTAGGTGATCAGTGGGCTGTTTTCATCCCATCAATACCTTAGTTTGGTGAAGTATTGAGTTGGTGAAAGCGGTGGAAGTGCGTTCAACCGAACTTGGATAGAAGCAAACTTTGTTTCCAAGTCTTAATTGGATCTTTAACTCTAAGTACCTAATTGATTATACATCACACTTGTTGATTCCCTACAAAATACGTAGCTACCTATCTAATCACATACACTACAAAAACGGTGTTAGATAGTTTCCAAAAATAGTATATAGCAAGTAATATCACATTTCCAATTAGGGCAATGTAGCAGTATTTAGAAACGGTGGAAGTATTTGGCTTTTTTTTTCAAAGATGTGCGAGTAGTTGGATTACTAAGATATTCGAGATTTATGCATGTCCATGAAAAATTAAATGGAATATCGTAATTCTATGTGTTTCTTGCTCTTGCATTCGTCATTCTATATAGGCCATAGTTACCAAACAACTTTATTAGTCTTTAGAATTCAAAATTATGTATGTTTCCATGTAACTCTTTATAGGCTTTCAAGAATAGGCAAAACAGCCCTTCTCAAAGCGAGAGCAACTAGGAGAGTTTTGAGGTCATAATTATCAACACGATTCACAATTTCACATGACCTTCGGATAGGTGGACTTCTAAAATTGTTATATAGTTCCCTTAATCATAAATTGCATACGTATAGAACTCGCTTTAGTCTTGTTTTTTTTCTTAGAATTTTAATCGCCTTGCACTAAAGATAATCTACTATAATTACCTTAATTTTAAATTAGTATAATCAAAATCAAAGTCCCTAGAATAGCTTTCTCGAGAGGATTTGACCCTGTTCTGTTTGCCAAATGCTAAATTGCTATTACTTAAAGGTTCAAATGTTGTTCTTGAGTTGTTCTTATTCTCTCATCTTAAATCACATTGTTGAAGCTTTTGGTATTAGTGAGCTACCTAGATTCAGCCCACAAGGTTTCAAGGTTCAAAAGTTGCTCTTAAATCTGCCAAAGTGCCATGAGCCTCCATTTCTTACAATGTTGGTACTATTGACTATTGAGCATGGGGGTTGGCATGTTTAGCATTTTTTGCTGGCCTTTGACCTCCTTAGCTCTTTGCAACTAGTTTCTAGGATGGGTAGAAGAAGGATTTTCACATTGTCGGCAATTAACTTTTTTGGTCATGTCTCTATTTTCAAATAAATATTTCTACTATGTTTTCTCTGCTTTTGTACGCAAAATCCTATCCCACTGTTCAGGATGATAACATTTACAAAGATATACATATTGTAGCTGGGTGGGGGAGGGTTGATCACACATATCGCTAGAACTTAAAGCTATCTTGTGAAACCAGAACTTGTGATTGGTGTTTCTATATTAAATTGTCTTGCCTCCAACTCGACTTCATCTTGTCAACATTCTTACGTTCTTCCTATTCTTACTTTCTTCCACCACATGGCCTCTGACACGGGTCGACTAAATTGTGAACATTTTCCATTAATTTAACCCAACATGAAGTGTCAAGTGTCCATACCCATAACGGAGTGTCGAGGATCCGACACGGTTACTTGAGGTAAAATGAAGAGTCCAAGGAACATAGAAGTGTACTACCTACACTTACACCCATCACTAGTGTGATGAGGTCCCCTCATTTATGCTCAAAATGCTCGGCCAATCTGCTTATGGTGAGTCTATGGTGGCTGCCCTTCAATTATTAGACTAAGGACAAGCTACTCTAAGCCCGAGTTTGATACTTTTCGAGTTCTTGCCAAAATCGTGTCTTTGGTTAATCTTTTAGGCAAAATATGAAATTGTCTGGTCCTCATCCTACTTGGTATATGTCCCGTGCTCCACCTTCCTCCAAAGGTGGTGCCAACGATGCTAGTTAGTTATGACCGTGAGTACAATGATGACATTAACGCCTGATTCGATGATGATGAGTAGTCATTGTTCTTACCGTCTTACATTCCCCTTCTTTCCCATAACGAGGACATTCAAGAGTTCGGCTCGGGGTGATCAATGAGTTGCACTATTGTAAATGTCGTATATCTTTTCTTTAAGGCTTTTTTTATTTCTTTTAGTAATTTAGTTAGCTTTATTTATTTAAAAAGGAATGTTAAAAAAAATCGAGTGTTCTAAGCAACAAGACTCAAGATGAGTTTTCTAAGCAACAAGAATCTAGATGATTCAATATTGGAGTCTTGATTGGTCTTTTATAATCGGTGATTTCACCCCTAGTATTGATCATTCATGTGAATAAATTATAAGCATGATTTGCTTACATTATGAAAAATGGTTAATCTATGAATGCGCACTAATATTCTGACTTTCCCTCCCCCTTAAATTGGCGAGCTCCTCTATATTTGAGTATTTGACTTAACAAAGGACTAAAAATCTAGGGATCTTATATAATTCGGGAGGGTTCTATTAAAAAAAATTATAAGCATGATTTGGTTGCAGTATGAAAAAAAAATGTTAGAGCTTTGAATACGCATTAATCCTATGTCTTTCCTTTCCCTTAAAAATTGTCCACCTCCTCTACAATTAACTATTGAATGGCTCAAAACTTGCGGATTTTATCCAACTGGAGAGGGTTCTGTTAACAAAATTGGTCCTCACTATCTAGGACTACAATATAGGTAGATGCTACGCAGTATACCAAAAAACGACCGAGTGTGCTTACATGTGGTTTCTGGAATTTCTAAGTTTAGGGACAGGAATTATGTCCTTCGCTAACATAGACACTAAATAGTCTTTTGGTAATGGATTGCGTATCTTGTCACATATTCATACTTTAGCATTTATAAATTTAGTAGGCATAGTAGGAGCAGGCACTAATATTCGCCTTGTTATTTAGTAACTGAATACATCTATGTTGCCCTGGTCTTTGCCTTCTGAGATACCTAGATGCAACCATGCTCCCTCATCAAAATTAAGTTTTTCATCATTACCACATCTATCTCTTGTCTCTCCTCTCTAAAACAACCAATATTTCTTCCTCCATCCCTTTCACCTGTTCATAAATGTCCAAAACTAAAGACATGCTCACAATATTTACTGTTGACCTCCATGACTCCACCCTTTTGGCATAGTGCTAAATATCCTGTTTCGTAATGGACAACAAGAGGTAAACAAAGGGAGGAGAAATAAATGTTTGTAGAACCTCCAGTTTGGCCAATCGTAGAAGGACTTCCATCCTGGTATGATTGTGCTTCTGCTTCTCCACTTCGGCAGCTTCCATCATTTCCATCATCATTGACTGGAGTTCACATGCCTGACATCCGAAAAAGAGTAAGGAATATCAAAAAAGGTAAATAAAGAATGTGACCAATAGTACAAACACAATACATAAATTCCTCTTTGACCAAAATTCCTACAATTTAGCAAAGGTCTCGTAAGCACTAAACTGATACTCCAGCATGGTCAATCTCTTCCCTCTCAAACAAGAGCTTAAACTTCTAATACACAAGTCTCCTACAAACTCTTAAAAAAATGATGTGCATTGCGTCAAAATGGAACCCCAAACTAATCTACCCTCTAGCTGCGTATCAAGAGGAATGCTCAAATAGGACGAGAGAAAATATTCCACTCGAAGAAATTCAGCAACTATAGCAGATTTAGAACATTACCAACTGAACTCAAGAACTCAGCGACCTTGTTAAGAGATCAAAAACTAAAACAATAAAAGAGATAAACAGAAGATGTGCACAGAAAGAAAAAGCAGAACAAAAAGACAAGTTGTCCTTGGGCTTGGAGTATAAACTTAAAAAAAAACAATTTAAATAGAAAACAGAATACAAGTTAGTATCTAGAAAGCTTAACTGCAGAGGATTTGAAAACATTTGATTAGGCAAACCTCAAGCCTGACCTAGCAGCAGACAGGCAGGACGGGCCTGATTTTAGGCCAGGCTACACTTTTCTTTGTTTGAATTTGCTTCCACGAACGCAAAACGAAAGCTGCGACAGGTACATAAGGCTCACTCATAGAACAGAGTCTAAAAAGAGCAACTCCTACAGGACTTCTATCTTTTGGTTTCTTGTCTTTCGATTAGAGTAAAGGGTTCATCAGCAAGCAGGACCGACCACAGGTGTGAGTCTGTTTATAGTCACGCAGAAAGAAGAGAGGATTTAAGCTTATAAGGAAAAAAACAGAACAAATCGTCCTAAAATAAGAAAATAAGTAAATAAAAAGATAATGCAAACCGGTACCCAATGAATGCGAGTTATTTTTTGATTGATGCATGGGCGTCGGACTGACCCATCATAAATAGTTGGACTGGACTATTTCATCTTTGTGAATGGCTCATACTGCGTACTAAAGTGACAATTGATGCATATCAAGGGTTAATTATTAGTTTTGGAACCAACATTAGATTGTCTATTAGATGATAATTACTAATTAACCCTTGATAAAACTCAAATTTCCCTGGCTAAATCAATTTTAAACCAGTAAAAATCAATATCAGTTAGTGAAAATCAGTTGAATAAGTTAAAATCAATTTTAAAAGGCCCAAGTTCAGTTCACTAAAAAGTAGGTGAAAATAAAAAGGCCCAAGTCTGGGTAACAACAAGACTCAAATATTCCCCCATAGAGTCAATTACCTACATGCCTGAATAGTTCTTAGTATTCATTGATAATTTGGAAGTCTGCATGTCTCCATCTATAGAAGTTCTCAATGTACATTATACACACCCTGATGTGGCTATCAATCTCGAATCCTCTCAAGAATGAATCGCAAACCCCTTACAATCAGCACATACCTCAACCTCAAGTAAACACAATATGCCAACAAATATATATTAACCTCACAAATTCCCCAATATGTGCTCACAACAGCCACATAGAAGTTATACAGCTGTTATAGAAATTACAACTTAATAAAGCAGTAGATTCCAACATGTAATCTGACATTTCAATTCACGCTAAGAATTCAACCAATAAAGTAGTAGAATGTAACCAATACTTCAAATTCTATGTTGTATCCTTCTATCTTCAACAATTTTATTTGATAGACTGTGATTTTTTGGTACCCTTTTACTTAGGACATATTTCACACAATCACCTGCTGTTGAATTTTTCAGCTCTCTCTCCTTCCCCATCTCTCCTCCCACCTGACCTATTATCATTACCCCTTCCACCATGGAAGCCACCTATTAGGCTATACCCCTATTTTGCCTATGTCCTTCTCTCTTAGCCTATTCTTAAACCTTGGAATATAGACTCATCTCACCCCTAACTGTCCAAACTATTCAAAGGAATTCCCAGCTGGACTATGAATGAGAAGAGGGAAAGGCGTGCCTGTCATATAGTCTCAATTGGGAAAATATTTGGCGTCAAAAGTTTTGGAAGGTCATCTTTAACCTTGTTTGGCTCGAGCTACGTCCGACCTTGTTCTGTGATATGCTCTAGATGCATGGAAAAGAAAGACGAGGTTTTTGAAAATGACTCCGGGTAGCAATTTGGTGGTGCACTTGGAAGGAAACTTGTTAACAGATTTTTTAGGATTTAGCTTCCTCTCGTGAAGCTTTCAAGTTCCAGTTTTTGACGCTTGTATATTTGCGTCATATGACTTTCCTTGATTTTATAGATATATTACTCCACAACAGCTCGAGGGTGAGCTTTTTGTCATTAGCCCTCCTTTTGTAAATGGGTAACAGTCCCTTGGTGTCTTTCTAATCTAATTCTTAATTACTGATCAAACTGCGAAAAAAAAAGTTTCGGAAGGTCATGGTGTAACTCGGTCAGTATTGAAAGGGTATCGTACATAGCTCAATTTTTTTGGTATGACATAAAGAATTGTTCAAGAATCAAGAGTAGGAGGGGACCGTGTAGAATATCCCTTGAAACTATACACGGTTCCAAAACCTAAGATCCCAAATTGCAAGAACAATGAATACAAGTCACAGTACTCTTGTCATTACAACATGATATAACTGCATCAGAGGACTTTAACTAGACTTAACACACCTACATTAACTTCCCAATTCAAATGTCAATCCCAAGGTTAGAGACCAGAGGTTCAGCGCACCAGGAAACTAGTATATTAGAATTAGTTATGAAGAACACATTATAGACCAGCATCAAAATCAAATTAAACTAAAGAAATAACAAGGACATGGTAAGTAAATCTAACCTCCTGTGCTGCTTGATTTGCCTGCTCCTCAAGTATCTTCTCCAGGCTTTGCTTCTCCCCCTCCAATCGAGCCACAACATTCTCCTGCTCCTTAACGGCCTCCGCAGCTTTTGCTACAGCTTTCGCAGCCAAAAGTTGTCTCCGTCTCTGCATCTTTTGCTCCCGCTCTTGTTCAGCTCCTGAGTCAGAAGTTGAACTTGATTCTGAATCTGACTCATGATCGCTACCAGAGGGAGAGGCACTCTTCAAACCCCCTAAAGCATTGTTTGCAGTATTTTTATCCCTAGAATTCATTCTCAAAGTGGCATTATCAATTTCTTCATCATCACAAACAGTTTTTATCCCTTCATCAGATAACAGAACAGATACCCCTTCGATATTCCCTTGAAATAGGTAATCAGCCTTCACTATGGACTTACCATATTCTGAAGACCCATCCCCATCCCCCATCCGCTCTGTTACACGTTCAATATTATCATTACCTTCTGAATTTTCCAATTCAGAGCACGATTCCGATCCTTCAACAATCTTCCTCTCAGATCCGATGCTCGAATCCTCTCCACAATCCCCAACAACTCCATTTGCTTTCTCAGCATTCACAGAACCTGATTTCCTCACTGTTTTTCCCACAAGTTTACCACTACCCTTAACATTCAATTCAATTTTTGCGACGTTTCTACCATCTTTCTGTGCGCGGTTCAATTTATCAGCTGGCTTTTTGGGAGTATTAAGGAGCTCAGTCCAATCACTATCTTTAACAGTAGACTTGAGATTTGAGTAGGGTTTTATTGTAACATCCTTCCCCAATTGTTGCTTGCTAGCCTTACTAACGCCGTCGTTACTTGATCTAATTTCACTAGAATTAGCAGAGCCACTGTTTAAATTTCCAAAAAAATCAGTATCATTTGGTGATTTTTTCTTCAATTGATCCCGCAAGGGAACAGTGCCACTAGTTTTCAGTGAGGTAATCACATCCAAATCATCAGATTGCTTGCTCTCACCCTTACCAAGTGACTCAGCCGCTTGTTGGTCAATCTGAACCCCAACCACAATACAATTTCGTAAAATTTTAATTTCATTTTTTGTCAATTTCTAAATATTAACAGAGAATCAATTGTCCATTTCTAGATATTAACAGAAAATCAATGTGCGAAAAGAGGGAGAAAGTAAGAGAACCCACCTGTTGAAGGAGACTCTCGGCAACTTTGAGCTTGGAAGAGATCCACCCAGCCATGCCTCGTTAAACCTTCACCCAAACTGCGGAAGCGGAACACACAAATTAGGAGAAACGATCATTGTAAGGGGTTTTTTTTTCTTTCAACTAACTTAAAAGAACTGATGAGAAGTTACAACTACCGTATCTTCGATCAATTTAGATCTTACACACGTTTGTAGCATGAACACGGTGGTCAACTCTTTTTAGGTAAAACGTGTGATTAGATGGGATGAATAATACGAAGCGTTGAAACAAATACTATTTCGAATTCAAAAAGTAATTGGTGTTTAAGGGTAAATGATAATTTATAAGACTTTGTAGGTAATGATACGATTCGTGCTTTAAACATGGACGAAGGAAACCACCGTCGGAAGGTCTGTGTTGATTTCCCCTTTAATGCTTAAGTCGATATCTTTGAGAGATAAATTATAGAGAGAAGCTCTAATATGACAATGGCTCTGTTTGGTAGTTAGCGATTTGGACCTAAATTAGCAGATTGAAGAGAATCAGAGGATTAGCTAGTCATATCCTCTAACCAACTTGTTTTGTAAGCAGCGGATTCTTGATCGGATTGATACATCAATCCTCTCAAATGAAAATGCTCCATTTTGCATCGTTTAGTATTAGAGGATTCTCAATGTAAATTTTAATAAGGAAAAATTGACATGAATAATTTTACCTTTGGCCGATCTTTCACTCTTGGTACCACCTTCAATTAATCCAGCAATAATCCCACCTTTTACCCCCATCTACTCGTATTGGGCCGTCACCTGTTGGTGACCTACAAATATAGGTAATCTTTCCTAATTACGTGATTAAAAGCTAATTAAATATATTTTAAACCTATATTCTTAATTAAAGTCTTAATTCAAATTTATATAAAAAAATTAACTTAAAAAAACCCACCCCCTCCCCTCCCCTCCCCTTCCCCCACTGCTCCCTCCCCCACCGTTGCCACCACAACCCCACCACCTTTCAAAAGCGTTCTCTCTCTCCCCATAAGCTTCATTGGCACACTTCAGCAGCAGTCTCCGGACACGATTGTCTGAATGGCTCATAGTAATTAAAAAAACTCGGGCAAATGGAAGATTTTCACTACCCTTTCTCTCGAAATCTTCTACCTGAGTTTGATAAGAGTTTCACTACTTTTGATGAGAACAATGACTTGCCTAAATGCAAAAGAAAACACATCAAAATCAATATCGAAGATGAAATCAAATGTTGGGAATCTTCTATTGTCTGTTATGCAATTGGAGCCTATCCTCCAAATAGTCTGTTAAGCAATTGGAGCCAATCCTCCATTTCATGTGATGGAAGGTTACATTAGGCAAATGTTGGGGAAAATGGACAGTGATAAAATTGCAACAATTTGGCGTGGAATCTTGTTGGCCCGATTGAAAGCCTTAGAATATATGAAGGTGGTGTTTTCGGTGGTGGAGTTGGGGTGGCAGCAGTGGGAGAAGGGAGGGGAGGCAGCAGTGGGGGGAAGGGGATAGGGGGGTAGGGTTGGGGGTGGGTTTTTTTCAAGTTAATTTTTATTTATAAAAAAGGTCAACGGTCATTTTGAAGGTCAAACAGGTTACACGTACCCCGACCTAATATAAGCAGATGGGGTAAAAGGTGGGATTATTGCTGGATTAATTGAAGGTGGTACCAGTGGTGGAAGACCGGCCAAAGGTGGGATTTTTCATGTCAATTTTTCCTTTTAATAACTATTCTACCCCCATATTACACCTTTACAAGCAAATTTATTCATATTAAACCCTACTAATGCATTTGTAGGCACAAAAAAATTACAATGTGCTACAACATCAAATTTCATTAATCCAGTAAAGTCAATTATTGACTTTATAAACGTAAATGATAAATGATATTAATTAATTCAGACCTATAATTAAGTTTAGGCCGTTTTAATTATTAGTCATTTACTGGTAGGATTAAAGCCTAATAATAAAATAGACTATTTGGATAAATAATGACCATGAGGCCCATGGTGACTACTCATTAAAACCTAAACCCTAGAAAGCTCTATAAATAGAGCTCTCGAGTCTGATTTGAAGGGAGGTTCAGAAAAAACTAGAGGAGAGAAACCAGAGAGAAAAACCAGAAGGTCAGAAAGAACCAGAAGGTGGAAACACAGAGTTATTCCAGAGTACGACAAAAAGTCTCTGTAACTTAGCAACCTAAATCAAATTCTTTTAATGTAAAAGAAGAACAACAAGCATTAAAAATAAACGTACCGTTCTATTCTAAAGAAAAAGACTTGAAGAGGTCAAGCCTAGTGGCCCTCATTCAAGAAACCAAAGGAAGACTTGAAGAGATCAAGCCTGGAGGCCCTCATTCAAGGAAATCAATTCCGTATTACGAAGGTGTCAAGCCAAATTCGTGATACAGCAAGTCAAATCATTGTGGAGATCGAATCAGATGATTAAATTAGAGATTGTACCTAAAAATTCAAATCAATAAAATTTCTTATTTTGTTACATCTATCTTGACTATGTTTTGCAGACTTAGTTAAAATTTGTGTTTACAAATTTTTGTCACGCCCGATGGGACAATCTCTAACTCTCATCTCTTTCTCCATTCAAGTAACAGAGCAAGCTCCTTCAACAATGGTGGTCATAAGAAGATTCATTCATGACGGAAACAACGAATCCTCATCCCCGCGCGAAAATCACGTGATGGCGTCAACCCATGGATCAACAAATGTTGTCGATGTCATGGAGATCGAAGTGACTACCATCGAGGAAGAACTTGCAAATATGAAAGAACACATTCAAAAGCTCATCAAGGAAGATCAAGAAAAAGAAGCTCAAATCAATCACCAAAGTCAACAAATCGCCATTCTCGCAAAGAAACTTGAGAAACTGCCAATAGATGAGTCACTCGAGAATGATGAAAGTGGAAGTGAAGATGATTGCGAAAGAACCAAGCTCAAGTTCGATGCCTACATCATACACAAGGAATACAAAACTTCATGGAGATTCCTTAAATTCAATCACCGTCCAAAAATTCCAAGAAATGGTAGCAAGTGCCATCGAAAGCCATATTGGTGGAGGTCTTGGTGGACAAAACCGCTACAGCAAGCCATATAAAATCAGGATCGAATCCTTGCAAATGCCAGATGGTTATCAGCCTCCCAAATTCATGCAATTTGATGGAAAAAGGTAATCCAAAACAACATGTTGCACACTTTATTGAAACATGTAACAGTGCAGGAACCGACGATGACCTACTTGTGAAGCAATTTGTTCGCACTCTCAAAGGTGTGGCATTCCATTGGTACACGGACTTAACTCGAGAATCGATTGACAACCGGCCACAAATGGAAGAACTATTCTTGAAACACTTCTACAACACTCATCGCACAGTGAGCATGATCGAGTTAACGCGCACCAACCAATTGGAGGATGAACCAGTTGTGGATTACATCGATCGATGGTGATCATTAAGCCTTCAATGTAAGGATCAGTTGTCCGAAACTTCTGCGTTGGAGATGTGCGTCCAGGGAATGCATTGGAACTTGGTGTACATCTTGCAAGGAATCAAACCCAAAATATTGTCAAGACCTGGCAACTCGAGCTCATAAAATGGAACTTGTAATTGTCAGTCATGAAGATTAATCTGATTAGACATCTACATTGATGGAGGATCGCTTCTACAACCTCGTGAAAAAAAATTCACAAAGACACACAAAAAAACAAGTTACTCCTAAGCAAGAGTATAAACTGCATATCGAAATCAAAAGTACTCCTAAGCAAGAGTATAAAATGCATATCCAAAAGAAGGATATCTCCCAAGCAAGAGTATAAAATGCATATCCAAAAGAAGGATATCTCCTAAGCAAGAGACTAAACTGCAATCAAACTCAAAAAAAAAAACTTGAACTACGTTTGGCTTGATCCAAATAAGTATATCTCAAATACTCATTTGGTACATAGGCATCTTGAATGAATGTTAATCGAGTACAGCCGCATCAAAAAATAAACTTGGGGGCACGGGAACATCAAAATTGCTTCACCTTGGCCTCGACAATTTACATTGTTGAATGATGAACACAAAAATATGTTGACGTTTGTTCAAAGATTGGAGAAAGCTCATAAGCACCAATACTTCATCAAAATTCGTGGAAATCTGGAGAAAGCTTCCAAGCACCGGATCCACAAAAGTTATGAATCAGATCTAGAGAATGCTACCAAGCACTAGCAATTCACAAATTTGTTCCACATGGAAATTGAAGAAAGCTCACAAGCACCAATTTCCTACTAAAAGTATTGAACTAAAGAAAGTTTTCAAACTTTGAAAGATCTACGCAAAAAGTCAAGCAGTATGGATCGATGGAGAAAGCTTATAAGCACCATCACCCATCAAATTTGTTGGAGAAAGCGTCCAAGCACCAACACTCGCCCAAAAGCATGTCAAATTTATTGGAGAAAGCTTCCAAGCACGAACACTCGCCCAAAAGCATGTCAAATTTGTTGGAGAAAGCTTCCAAGCACCAACACTCATCCAAAAGCACTTCAAGTTCATAATGGAGAAAAGCTTCCAAGCACCATCTCCTTTAAATCATGTCTTGACCTCAAGAAAAAATTTCGCCGAAGATCTGTAAAAAAAAAGGGACATGAAGACTGGAGAAAGCTTCAAGCACCATCACTGTGACAAGCAAACACCTAATCATTACCATCAAGCAACACCTACGTGTCAAGGAAGTCATGTCAAAGCGGCTATGACGGCTTCGCGACAACGATGTTAAATATGACAATTCCTCCATTGAAGCTTTTGAGGCGTGGTTTTCACATGCCAAGTTGAATGATTCGTCCTTAGTGAGCATCGCGTCATTCGTGATTGTATGATGGCGAGTCATGTAAATGAGCTTAGCCCTTGTACAAGACTCGTTGACATATCTTGAGCATCTGACTTGATAAAGCAACTGCTCTATGACACTAAAGGGGTAACTTCATAATCTGTGGTGTCAAGATGGAAGCCATGGAAGATTCCAAAATGCAAAAACAAAAGGCTTTGACAATTACATGAGTTAGATATAGATTCTAACGTGGAATTCCAATTTGTTCCACTTAGAGATCATATATCATTATCATCATTAAAGTTCAAGGGCATTAGTAACCCAAATACATAATAAACAAAAAAAAGAACAAAGAAAAAAAAAGAGCTACGTTAATGTCAAGGTGGGAAACAAATTAAAACCACAGAAGACTTTGGCATTGCAATGGTGACATCACCAAGTTCATTATCATGATCAAAGCAATATTATCATGATCAAATCAAAAGCATCAGAGGACATCCAAAGCAAACATAGAGGATGTAAACAAATCCAAAAAAAAAAAAAAAACCGGAAGGAGGCTACATCCTACGTGAACATAAGGGGCAAGATTAAGTGGGAATTCTTAACCACTTTGATAAAAGTCAAAGTATCATTAAAGTACACCATCAAGTGTAAAGGCCATGGAAAAACACCAAGCAAAGCATGGTTATGAAATATGGAAGCAGGAAGCTAGCGTCAAACTCGCCGACTCCAAGGCTTTGGGCACCATGACTACTTGTTCGTCTCATTAAAAGATTAATGAGCATACCATGAAGTGTATTAACGCAGGCTGTACAACTCGACCTCTCTACCAAGGTGAGCCTCCGCATGGTAAAGCTAAGAAAAAAAACATTAGCAACGTCGACAACAAATATCCTGATATGGTTGGCTCGGCTCGTCCATGGCTTCAAGTTGGGCAGCTTCCTCCTCTTGGTCTAACGTGTTTAGGCTACAACTTTCTCCTCTTGGTTGCTTCGTTTCTCAGTGGCACATTAGATCAATGGTCAAATTGGTCGCTTCATAGATTTGTATCATAAATGTCAATGTTCGAGTGGTCTCCTCGGTGCGGCTTGGTTATGTGGTGTCAAAGCAGACGGCGAGATGGCTCGATACTACGTATTTGTTGTAGTTCCTTGACTCCTTGGCATCGAAATATTAAGGAGAATGAATCAATCCTCCGGGCGTGCTCCAACGATAGAGGTAACTTGGTCAGGCTCTTACAATGGTAAGAGTAGGGTGAATCAGCCAACACTAAAAAAATTATGAACCTGCAAATAAAAAATACAGTAGTAGAACAATGTCAACAACAACAAAATGCATCTTCTATGGCTCGCCTATTTCAAAGATTGAGCATGGATGGTTCTTCCTCTGTCATCTCGAGGCATCAAAGTTGATTGGAATACAGCTTGTGGATTCCTCCGGGCTCCAATGGTAGAATAAAAAGGTCTCCGGAAAGGCTCCTTGGTTGGTTTGGCATTGGAATGCTCCGAGATGCATGCCAAGGTGATGTGGGTTGGTGGCTCAACCTCTCTTTTCGTGACCCCTCCTTAGATTCTTGGTGTTGCAAGTTGAAAGATTATGGTGTCATACTGTTAGTGTTGTGGCTTCGTTCCTCCAAACTGTCAAAGTTGTGGCTTCAGATCTTCCATAGCACCGAGAGTGATACTCCATTCCTTCGAGACGTGGAAGGTAAAGCCTCCATCTTCCATATACTCCATCTCACAAAGCTGTAAAGCCAACAAAAAATTTGAAGTGGTAAAGGTGCATGAGTATTAGGGGCCATAACCCATACAAAAAAAAGAGAAAAAAATTGATGTTGTATCTCACTTGTTAAGAATTCAATGAAATAACATCATCATCATCATGAATTCATGATACATCAATGATTCAAAGCATAATACTTTGTTAACAAAAGACACAAAGTCTGTATATATGAGTCCAAATGCAGAGGCAACAAAGCAAATTTAAAATATAAAATAAAATTATGAAGACAAGGCAGATCAGAGTATCTCATCTACTTTGAAGCAGATTATGCTTAAAGAGATGGTGGGTAAAACTCCGACAATATGCTATTTGGCGTGGTTGGCTTGGTGTCGTAAACGAGTGTGTTCGGGATCAATAACCCACCTCTGTCACTCCATAGCTCAGGCATGTCGGTTCCTCAGTGGAATGATTGCGCGGGTCCCGTGGCAGCAAAGGTTGTAGCTCAATTCCTTCGCGGAAACCGTGACTCCATCACGAGTACTTACTGTAGCAAATGATGGCTCGAACTCCTCTGGGGTTGTCTTTCGGGGTTTGAGGACTGGTGGAAGATGGTGAATAAACTTCAAGGTGGCGTTGTATTTATAGAGCCATTCTCTATAATATCAACCCATAAGATAGACACTGAGGTAGATTTTTAATCTTTACAGATAAAATTTGTTAAGGAGTTTCAAGGATATAGGAATGGATTTCGGTCAAAAGTGCTATAATATGCAAACAAATAAACAAAAAAAGGGGTTGTTGGCAACAAACCTGGTGCAGAATCATGTTGGTATCTTGGTGATTTGTCAATTCTTATTATTATTATTAAAAAAAGGAAGGTAAATCCCAACCGAATAGGAAGTTGACGTGGGATTTCAATGAAGCTAAGTTTTATCATGCTATGATCATTTAGTATAGATGGTAGTGATAAAATAAACTAAGGATTCCTTCCCATGGATTGTTGGGTCAAAATACAAGAC
Source organism: Patellifolia procumbens (assembly GCA_947645195.1). Taxonomy (NCBI): domain Eukaryota; kingdom Viridiplantae; phylum Streptophyta; class Magnoliopsida; order Caryophyllales; family Amaranthaceae; genus Patellifolia; species Patellifolia procumbens. Next base: position 221,643 of record CANSGD010000901.1, read on the forward strand.
TCGTTGGTCCACAAAACAATAGTGTCAAGGTCTCCTCGAAAAAAAAGAAAAAAACAAAATTGTCAAGTAAAGTTCGAGACCTGATTACGCTTAAACACTGAAAATTGTGTATGTGACCAGTCTCGAGGGGGCAATTTGTAGGCACAAAAAAAATTACAATGTGCTACGTCATCAAATTTCATTAATCCAGTAAAGTCAATTGTTGAATTTATAAACGTAAATGATAAATGATATTAATTAATTCGGACTTATAATTAAGTTTGGGCCGTTTTAATTATTAGTCATTTACTGGTTGGATTAAGGCCTAATAACATGGTGGCTACTCATTAAAACCTAAACCCTAGAAAGCTCTATAAATAGAGCTCTCGAGTCTCATTTGAAGGGAGGTTCAGAAAAAACCAGAGGAGAGAAACCAGAGAGAAAAACCAGAAGGTCAGAAAGAACCAGAAGGTGGAAACACAGAGCTATTCCAGAGTACGACAAAAAGTCTCTGTAACTTAGCAATCTACATCAAATTCTTTTAACGTAAAAGAAGAACAACAAGCATAAAAAATCAACGCATCGTTCTATTCTAAAGAAAAAGACTTGAAGAGATCAAGCCCGGTGGCCCTCATTCAAGAAACCAAAGGAAGACTTGAAGAGATCAAGTCTGGAGGCCCTCATTCAAGAAAATCGATCAATTCCGTATTACGAAGGTGTCAAGACAAATTCATGATACAGCAAGTCAAATCATTGTGGAGATCGAATCAGAGGATTAAATTAGAGATTGTACCTAAAAATTCAAATCAATAAAATTTCTTATTTTGTTACATCTATCTTGACTATGTTTTGCAGACTTAGTTAAAATTTGTGTTTACAATATTATCATTTCTCGTGCCTCTGCCTCTCCCGAACGTCAGGTATGTTCTTCATCCCTCTTTTTTTCTTTTTATTTTTTTGCAAATTAAAATTGAAATGGTATTTGATAATAATACATTGCAAGCAAATTGAATTTTTTTTCTACATCAATGAACCAAGACAGCGAAATTGACTCAGTGTTCAATATGTGATAAACCTTTGCAAGCAACTAACTTTTTTGTAATGATATGCTAATTCTATGCTACTGCCAATTCAAATAAGCATGTTCTTAGAACTCTAATTGTGAAATCGTTAGGCATGAGTGTTGAATCGACTGAATTTTTTTTGTTATGAATTGATTCAATCTTGGTGTTGATAATTCGTAGAACTCTAATTGTCATTAATGTTCAATTCACCAGTCATACCAATATCGCATATGGGTGTTGAATCATTTCAAGATGTTCAATTAGCATATTGACATTTAGCTATTTTTTGTGAATATTGACAGTGGCCCTGTTTCATTGGATATTTGTTGTGAATTGAAAGTTATTTTTGTTGTGAATATTGACAGTAGCATATTCACTCTAATTGCTAGTCCTATTTTTAAGTTTCACCACTAAATTTTGAATTGTATAATTGGTATATACTACGTAGATGGCCCAAAAGAAGAATATAGCCAATGAAGAAAGTGATGGTGGAGGGAGTCGGGCTCGTTGGTCTAAAGAATTTGTATACTTATTGTATGATTTAAGTATCAAATATGCAGAAAAAAGTAAGGGAAAGCGTGGTGCAACGATTTCACAAAGAATGCCTTGGAAGGTGTTAGAAGTAGAGTTCCAAAAAGAACTAACTTAGGTTATGACAAACATAAGCTTTAAAACAAAGTAGGATTGGATGAGGGCTAGATGGAGCCTTCAACAATCATTGAAGGGAAAAGAAACGGAATTAGGATAGGATCATAAAAAAAGGAACAATATGTGCTAGCAACGAACGGTGGAAAAATAAGATTTAGGTAAATACTCATTCTTTTCTTTATTATATCATTGAATCCTCCAATGTAGTTCTAATTTTTAAAAAATTTCTTTCTAGGAAAATGTTCGGTTTAGATCATCCCAAGATGAAGGGATTGAACCCGAACTTGAATACAAGATGGAGCAACTCTTTGGAGTTTCAGTTGCTCAAGGAGTGCTTAGGTTTTCTCCCGTTCAACGTGAGAATGAGGAAGTTTATTTTCCCTCCCCTCCTCCAAACATGAATGTCTGCAATGCATCATTTAACTATGCTGATGAGATTGATAGGGTTTAGTCGTATCACCTATTCAAAGATAAACCTACATTCCTCTAACTAAGGTAGTCAATGGAAGCAGGGTCGAATCCACAGGGAGACAAAGTTTCTAAATTAATATTCAATCAATTAGCTACTTCAGATGAAATCAGGGAAGAATTAACTGAACTAAAGATTAAGCTAAGGAAGACGAATTAAACTGAGGATTTAACTATGGACTAAAAACCTAGGGTATTAGGTCGGTCCACCATGCTTATACCAATCAAATAAGGTCAACTACTATCAAAACCTAAGTCATGAGTCAAGTGATTAGAGCATGTGTTCAGCTATGGTTAAGACTCAACGCTCATAGTTCAACATACGCTGCATGTTCACTAAAGTAATCAGAACTACTGATGTGTCCTAGGCCTCTAGTCATAAGACGGATCTGTGCAAACAACTATTAACCACAAGCAATCAATGAAATTGTACACTAACATTAATTACTAATTAAGAACAAACCACATCACAATCACCCTAATCAAGCCCTAGCAATTGATAGAAATCTAAATAACAATCATGGTATAAACATGGCTTTCCTATCTAACACCCTAGAAAGAGAACTACTCACTCATAATTAAATTGACAATAACAAAACTAATTGGAAACCCTAATAATTGCATCATGAATGATTAAATACTTAAGCTAAGCAATTAAGAATAATAAAAGAGATTAGGGTAGAGAAGAATACCAATTGACAGAAAGCAAGAACTTTTATTGAAATCGAATAGGTTCAATCACCTTTAATCTAATCTGAAGTGTTTAAACTAAGCTAAGAACTATGAGAAATAAACTAGAGTCTAAGATGATAAAAAGATCCCTCCAAAATAATGAGGAAAAAGGTATTTATAATCCCCCTCAAAGTCTAACTAAAACGGAATTAAAAATAGCAAAAACGTGTTTACGGGTAGTGGACCCGATCGGGCACAAGGCCACCCGATCGGGCACAGGGCCACCCGATCGGGCCCATAGTAAAATCTTCTCGCCCTTTGTTTCTCGTCTCAGCACAGCAACACAGCAAGTTAATGCGAAATGTGGGACCACCCGATCCAGCACCCGATCGGGTCTGGGATCGGGTCCTCAGCAAAATGGCCCAGCACGCTCTCCTCTCACGTAGCAACACAACCAGATCTAGGAGCATCCGACCCGATCGGGTCGGGCGGTGAATGCCCGATCGGGTCTGGGCACATGATGTCTCGTCCGATCGGATCGGGCATGGCTTGCCCGATCGCGTCCGCAACTTCTATACCCGATCATAATATCTTCGCCCGATCGGGCCATTTTTGCCCGATCGGGCCATTTTTGCCCGATCAGAGTACGGAAAACTCCTTTTTGACTCTTTGGCTCTCAATTCTTCTCGTTTAGAGGTCTTGGGACCTCCTAAACTACCCATAAAGCTCGTGAGCCATCCTACGTGCCTCGTAACATCTCGTGGAGCCGTGGTTGCTTCCAAATGGCTCGGGAATAAGGAGAAAACTCCCTAAAACCTGCAATTCAACACTAAAACACAAAACCACAACTATATACGATAGTTAGCACAAAATAGCTCCCAAGAGCTCCAATGAAGCACAAATTAGCTTGTAAATAAGGGAGAAAAGTCTATATAAATACGTGATGTCAGAGATGAGTGAGAATGATGTTTTAAACCATGTCTAATAAGCACTTTATTGTGATTATTTGTAAAGCATTTTTAGTGTCATTGCATGTAGTTTAGAGCATTTAGTTCTGGTATTGCATGGCTTTTGTTACCCTTGAGCTACATTGTCGTTTCACTCGCTGTTTAGTAGTTTTTGGATGAATTCCAGGCTAACTAGCAGGTTTTTGAAGCCATATGATCATTAGAGGATTGGTTGCGGATTTTTGGACTATGAGTGAAATAGTTGGCAAAGGAAGCAATGAATATAGAGCACACAATGATAAATAGTGCGCTTCCACATGCCCCATGTCCGCTTGCACAAAGGAGCACATGGAGCAATGAAATCTTGTATGGGGAACTTCAAATGGACATAACTTTTAATCCATAAATCGGGTGAAGGTAATTCCAGTTGAAGGTGTTATCTCGTTTCGATAGCTATCCAATGATATATTTTAGTCTCAAACGAAGCACCGGAGTAGAAGTTATGATTGTTTCAAATTGAGTTGTCCGTTATCTACAGGTCAACACGCGCTTGCTGATTTCAAAACGCCCGTGTTGGGCTTTTTCCACGAAGGCAGCTTCATGGTTTCCTTATTGCTGCCTTATAGCTTATTTGAGGAAATCAGCTCCACAAGCCCGTGTCCACTTTGACACGCCCGTGTGGCCTGGATTTTATGGAAGTAGTCCCTGCTGTGAAGACTGATCTTATATGAAGACATTGATTTCAGAGAATCAGGTCCACACGCCTCGTGTCGTTTTGGACACGCCCGTGTCGACTTGTAGTTCAGGTTTTTCCCAATTTTCCGTTTTATTTTTGGAACTAATATAAATAGGTTTAGTTAATTATTTTGTAAGGGTCGACTTTTTAGCATTCTAAACACTTAGTTATTATCTCAAAACTCTCTCAAACTCTTAGTTCTTACATTGGCACTCTCATTGAAGATTCAATTGCTCATTAATCCAAGTATTACTCTCTTAATCTCTTCTCTATTTTCATTGCTTTTGTTAATCATGTTGACTTTTGTTAATTTCAATCGCTTAGAATCCATGATAAGTGAGTAGTTTCATATCTAGGGTTTAGGCGAAACAATGGATTAGGGCCTAATGTAGATTGTTAATGTAATTGTGATTCAATTTGTTGTTTATGCATTGAACTTGGTGTTTTGACACCCTAGGATAGATCTTGATCTCCTTTATGCTAGAGCACTTAGGGTTTATATTGTTCTTCTTTGAATTTTGATCCCTTTTGTCTTTCCCATGTTTCGACTTAGTTTCTAGGCCAAGGGATTGGGTAGGAATTAAGGGGATCCTTTAATTAGGGGTTTCCCGAACTCATTGAATCATTTAATCAATCGACCAAAGACCATACGAGAGAGGATTTGGATGATTGATTAATTGATTACACTTGAGGACCATTCGAGAGAGGACTCAAGTACTTTAGAGGGAGACTTAACCTTGCATATTCATCGTTCTTGAATCTCTATGTCTTTGATTATAGTTGTTTAGCCCGAGTTCATACTAGTAGCACGAACTCTAGTGTTTTCTTTATTATATTTTACATCTCATATTTGAATATTAGTTCTTATTCCTGATCTAGTTGTTAGTTGATATTTGAATATACCCTTCTTACACCCCAAATACCTTTCACTTAGGTAGTTTTAGACTTGTTAGACTTTAGTTAATCCCTTTTTCCATGTGGTTCGACCCTTGACTTGCCCTTACTGCGTCCATCGTAGTTGTTTGTTAGGTGTACAAATATTATTTGGAAAGTGGTTCTTAGCGTAACACCACCGATTTACTAACTAAAAATAAATAAGAATTACTGAAATATTGAGAATAAATAAAGACTTTGCGAAAGTTACAACCTAAATCGGAGGTATCACCACCACACTAGACAATAACGTCAAATGTTAAGACTTACAAATCCTATACTATTACAACTGAAAAAGAAGTAATAATTCTATTGTATAAAACAACTATTAAACTAACAAATCCAATAATATGAGCTACTAGAAACTCCTTCTTGGCTCTGTAAACTTGAATCACCAACTTTCACGATCAATCTACTTTACAAAAATATCTACTGCTCCCCATAATGTTTGTTGCACAAAATGGTTCATCACGGGCCTACCATAGGTTTGGATGGACAAAAACATACATAACACAAAACATACACACATCAGCCAAAGCTGAGTAATTCAACACTTATTGAAATAATAGTAATTTATACATTGTAATAAAATTTATATATTACAAATTGGATAATAAATACACCAATAAAATAACTCACCCTTATTATCTACAATAACTTGAACAAACCTTCATCTTAATAGTATGATCTTCCTTATCTAAAACTCATTTAACCTTATAGATGCGTCATGCTCGTTGTTATTTTAACTAGCCTTGGACATGGGTAATTTGATTTAGTAAACCAATCAAATAAGAACTTTCAATACTCTCAAAACTAACTGAACCTTTGGCCACGCTGTGCGCAATAATAAACTAGAACAATCCCACTCTGGGGAAAAATAAACCTGATCATATATCAATTCAAACTAACGATTACGTCATCTCCTTACCAACATGCCAAGGTCTAAGGTCTATTAACATTGAGCCTTTATCCAAGAATAACTCAAAAATATAATTTTCAACCTTTTCTCATAATCTACCTTTTAACCCCAACTATGGTAAATATCTGAATTCCAACAATGGCATAGGTTCCCAAATTAATAACCAACTTGGTCTGATAATACTTCTACGCTCTTATAGGACAGTATTACTAAAACTCCAAAATAAGATTCGATCAACCCCAAAAATAATAACAACGCTACTCCCAGAATAAATTCAACCCTATAAACTAGTAATAGCATAATAAAAATCAAGTATACTAATCAGAACATATGTATAACCAACCAATTTAACAATAGCGTAACAATTAACACATGAATTAAACGTATACGACTTTGACATAAACATATAGAATTATACTACACAAATAACTTAAATAATACAAATCAAACACATCAAGCGAATAAGTGTGATTACACACCAAGCTTGGCTTGGTCTAGTGGTAAGAGTTTGGCCCCATGACTTCAAGGTCATGGGATCAAATCCCACTAGGGGCATTTGAGGGTGGGGATTCCCTTACCATTCCCCCTACTCTCAAGTGCCTGGCCCAATAGGACCCGAGCGGAGTCCGGGCCACTTCTCCTTGCCAAAAAAAAGTGTTATTACACGTAAATAATCTAGATTAAACAACTCAAGGGGATAAGTGTGTTTACCTTTCCGAAATTAGTGGCGAAAAGAGCCGAGCACAAAACAAGCTAGTCCATTGAATAAGAAGGGATGTGCATCAATTGTATGTACAGTTGACTAGAAGCGAATTGAAGAAATCAAATTGTTGGTCATGAGACTTCTCACGTATAGTGGAGATGAATTAGGCAAATAATAATTGGGAGCTAATGATTCCCGGGGAATTCTTTAAATAAGGTTTTTGTTTGATAGTTTTTATGCTTTGATCATTGTCTTGTACGGATAAATTGGGTTAATCATAATCAAAGTGAAAGGTTTGAGAAAATCAGCTACAAGGGAAAAAGATAAGATAACTGTGAAAAGTAATTAGGGTTTAGAGTTTTTATAAGCCCATATAACAAGAGTCCTATTAAGCATAAGGTAGGGTTGATAAACTACTTTGAAATTATTAAGAGTCCTAAATACAAAATGTTTGGGCCTCTTCCAGTCATGGCCCACCTAACCGATGAAATGACTAAAATACCCTTAGGGGGCAAAATTACCATTTTACCCCTAAGGATCCTTCAGGCCAGAAAGTACAGGCCTTCAGTCTAGCCCACTGACAAAAAGGCTTTCATGACATCACCATCTTCATCAGATGACGTCACCCCAGTACTACCTATAAATAGTTCTCTCATCTGATCATTCAGGTACGTTTTTCCATATATTGCAGAGCATTTACTTGTACTACTCTCTTTGACTTCCGAGATCAGATCTGACTTAAGCATCAGAGAGCCGATCCCGGGAACATCCCCGGGGTAGTTCACGGTGCTCGGTTTTGCAGGTGCTCGAGATTCGAAGACCTTGGACTTATTTGGTTACTACCCTAGCTGGAAATTGGAATTCCCCGAATTACAAATTCACTGTGTTTCTTGTACCCGAAATAGTTGGCGCCGTCTGTGGGGACCTAACATAACAGCTACATTTTCGAACACCATGACACAAGGACAAGGTACCCGCGGTAATACTGCTCGAAGGACTGCTTTTGAGAATGCTCAGACTGCTCTGCTGAACCACGGAGGTGTTATCATGGAGGCAAGACCAATGTCCCGGAAACTGGAAGCCAGGCTGACATGGCTATCGAAGCACCACCACTAGGAGTGACTTACTCAGATCTTCGACAACTCGAACTCCGAATGGAAAGACAAATGACTACTGTCATGCAACAACTCGTTTCAGTAATAAAGACTCAACAGACTACTCCCCCTGACCGAGGGACAGTCCTGGATCAGCCGCAGGCTCATCGAAGGGCAGCTCAGCCAAAACGTGCCCTAACCGAGCATGTTGTTGGCGGCTCCTCGAAGAAGATACCTGCCACTTCGAAAGGAAAATCTATCGTGTCACCGAGCCAAGATGATGCTCGATATATCATACAACAGAGACAAAAGAGGGGTAAGAATTTCGACGCCCGAGAGATCATCGAAAAGATAAGAGAACAATCCCAGGGAGGGAATTCGAAGCATACAGTGGCCACAAGAACTACAGCACAATCTCATCCCGTGACTAGCCGTCACACTCTGAGGATAGTGAACCCACAGATCGAGGAGCCGAGGAGGTAGCTGAGTCAGGCTTTTGAGTGGGTTCAGCAGTGGCACACAAATCACCATTCAGCCAACATATCATGGAAACCTCTAACCCGGGTGAAGTCAAAATCCCTTCGATAGAACCTTACTCAGGCGTTACTGATCCTGCTGACCACCTTGCAGCATACAAAGCTCAAATGAGCGTGCAGATGTTCTGCGAGGCAACGTGGTGTCGGTATTTCCCGACCACCCTCAGAGGCTTGGCTCTTAATTGGTTCACCAATCTGCCAAGTGTACACTTGATGTTAGTTTCCCAGCAAAAAGGGGAAAGTCTGAGCTGCTACATCAAGCGATTCAACGAAGAATCCCTCAAGGTTTCCGACCTCCAAGATGGAGTTGCTGTCACGGCCTTGATGAACGGCCTTCATCCTGGACGCTTTAAATTCGAGATCGCCATGAGGGAGACCCTTACTCTGGCCGATGCCATGAGGCAGGCACAGAAGTATATCCAAGCGTCGGACATCTATAAGATTGTTCATGAAGAGGGAGGCAACAAAAGGAGAAGTGAGCCCTCGAATCAGAAAGACATGGCATACAGATGATAGGATTTAGTCGTATCACCTTATCAAAGATAAACCTACAATCCTCTAACTATGGTAGTCAATGGAAGCAGGGTCGAATCCACAGGGAGACAGAGTTTTTAAATTAATATTCAATCAATCAGCTACTCCAGATGAAATCAGGGAAGAATTAACTGAACTAAAGATTAAGCTAAGGAGGACAAATTAAACCGAGGAATTAATTATGGACTAAAAACCTAGGGTATTAGGTCGGTCCACCATGCTTATACCAATCAAATAGGGTCAACTACTATCAAAATCTAAGTCAAGAGTCGGGGGATTAGAGCATGTGTTGAGCTATGGTTAAGACTCAACGCTCATAGTTCAACATACGCCGCATGTTCACTAACGTAATCAGAACTACTGACGTGTCCTAGGCCTCTAGTCGTAAGACGGATCTGTGCAAACAACTATTAACCACAAGCAATCAATGAAATTGTACACTGACATTAATTACTCAATAAGAACAAACCACATCACAATCACCCTAATCAAGCCCTAGAAATTGATAGAAATCTAAATCACAATCATGGTATAAACATGGCTGTCCCATCTAACACCCTAGAAAGAGAACTACTCACTCATAATCGAATTAACAATAACAAAACTAATATGAAACCCTAACAGTTGCATCATGAATAATTAAATACTTAAAGTAAGCAATCAAGAATAATAAGAGAGATTAGGGCAAAGAGAAATACCAATTGACAGAAAGCAGGAACTTTTATTGAAATCGGAATGGGTTCAATCACCTTTAATCTAATCTAAAGTGTTTAAATTAGACTAAGAACAACGAGAAATTAACTAGAGTCTAAACTAGAATGAAAGATGTCTCTAAATAATGAGGAAAAAGGTATTTATAATACCCCTCAAGTCTAGCTAAAAAACGGAATAAAAAAGACGAAAAATTTGCGTTGCGGGCACTGGACCCGATCGGGCCAAGTACCAAATCAGCCTATTTGTCTTCACTTGTCCCAGCGCAGCAACACAGCCCAAAAGAGCCGAACTTAGCGTCCATCCGATCGGGCCCGAGTACAGTACCCGATCGGGTCTGGGGACATGGCTCCTCGCCCGATCGGGTCGGGCAACGTTCGCCCGATCGGGTCCGCAACTTCTATACCCGATCATAATTCCTTCGCCCGATCGGGCCATTTTTGCCCGATCAGAGTACCGAAATCTCCTTTTTGACTCTTTGGCTCTCTAAACTTCACGTTTAGGGGTCTTGGGACCTCCTAAACTACCCATAAAGCTCGTGAGCCATCCTACGTGCCCCGTAACATCTCGTAAAGCCGTGGTTGCTTCCATATGGCTCGGGAATAAGGAGAAAACTCCCTAAAACCTGTAATTCAACACTAAAACACAGAACCACAACTATATACGATAGTTAGCACAAAATAGCTCCCAAGAGCTCCAATGACGCACAAATTAGCTTGTAAATAAGGGAGAAAATTCTATATAAATACGTGATATCAAACTCCCCCAAGCTAAACCTTTGCTTGTCCTCAAGAAAACAGAACATGAACATAGAATAGATTGCCTCACCTCTTAGATAAAAACAAATCAAAGCTCAAAACATTTTCAAGACTAAGAATCGTTCAAGTAGGCATAATTCAAGTTTGGCTAATCAAATCCATCCAACCACCAATCATCCAAGCAATTTATCAAATTCAAGCATCCACAAGGCATACAAGTCCTGAAAAGGCTCTTACATGGGTGTCACTCCTCTCTATTTTGTGGCAGGCAAAGAATATGCCCGAACACTCACCAACCCGACCATAAATACCCTTCCCACTCACACTCTCATGTGTTTAAGAAGGTTGAGTGACGCTCATCCTAGTCAAGTCGACTCAAGTAGCAAGAATACTCTTTAACTTTGACAAACTGACTCGAAATACTTCAAATGAACATTGCAGACACGAGCTCAAGAGGACTTTAGAGGGTTGTAATGGGGCTTAGGTAAGAGTTAGGGGACACTTTTGGGTAATGTGGTGGAAAAACCAAGAAAGGGGGAGCATAAATCATTCAAATAAGGCCTAAGATGGCCTACACAACTCCCAACAACACCATAAAACTACGTAAAGTAACCCAACTCTCATGAATCAATGAGAAACTCATAACAAACCCAATTTTCAAGCAATGAAGCGAATATTGCTTTAAGAACGTACGTGAATGAAAGAACTTCGAATTCTTTTTCATTTTATTTCATTTTTTCTTTCATTTTTCTGAACTTCATTCACGCAACTCTAAATTTGCCTTTTCTTTTCTTTTTCTCACTCTCAAGCCACAACAAATACACTTTTATATTCCTCAACACCCAAACTAAACCAAGAAACAAATCTCAAACTCAACCCATGCAAAAGCTCCCCTAAGCTAGGCTTTGAAATACTATGAAGTGAAGGCCATGGGCTCATAATAGGGGTTTAAGTAACATGAAACAAGTCATTAGGCTCAGCGGGGCTAAGGAGGATAAAATATATCAAAAATTCACTCTGAAGCTCAAGAATAAGACAAAAGAACGCCTCTATCACACCAAATGTTACAAGTCATCGAAAATCAGACAAGTACGAAGTCAAAGTCAAGATCAATCCACTAAAGAGGAACTAACACATAAGAATAGACTGGATAATAATATGAATCCAATAGGCTACAAAGAGGCCTCACAGTCTAACCAATTCAGGTATGCAGCACAAAGTGGTGTAATATAATCCAAAAATGCTCGAAATCATAGCAATCAAACATCAAATCATAGCCTTAAGATCACAAATGCCCAGCTATCCAGAATACAAAGTCAAATCATTTTCAAATAGAGCACAACAAGGGGCACAGGAGGCCACTAAACCAGTCATGGGAAGCAATTTTTTTTTGATTTTTTCAGTATTTTTCGAAAGCAGTAAATCTATCCTAGAAAGCAATAAAAGAGATAGAGAATACAAACAGAACTTCTCCCCCAAGCTGAACTTGGCAGTGTCCTCAATGCCAAAAGGTGATAAGGACTATGCTAAGAGGAAAACAATGTTAGTACCCTCACTCTCGCTCACAAAACAAAAAAAAAAAAAAGAAAAAAAAAAGGAAAAAGGGAAAGAATACGAGTTGCCTCTCGCACAACGCTGGTTTATAAAGGTCCCGCACGACCCTAATCCTCCCTCTCTCAAATAGGAGGGGCTTGGCAATGAATGCCACCCTCATCAAATATCTTTCTTCTCCAAATGTTCTTGATAATTCCTCCAGACGGTGGGGCAACCTTAGGTGTAGTTAGAGCCTTCTCCACACCTACTTCATCCAAAACCTCATCCCTGCAACAAGATTGTTCAAGCATATGTTCCTTAACAGCATTGGTTAGTTTAAAAATCACTTTATCATCACCATTACTAAGAGTTAAAGACCCAGACTTGACATCAATGACAGCACCTGCAGTACACAAAAATGGCCTACCCAGAATAATGGGAATCTGGGCATCCTCATCCATATCTAACACCACAAAATCAACAGGGATATAGAATTTCCCAACCCTAACAGGAACGTCCTCTAAAACACCTAGAGGGTATTTTATAGAACGAGCAGCCATCTGTAAAGTGATTTGTGTGCATTTAAGTGCTCCCATATTCAGTTTCTTAAAAACAGATAATGGCATAACAGAAACAGAAGCACCTAAATCACACAAAGCCTTATCAATAAAAATAGGTCCAAGATGGCAGGGTATAGAAAAACTACCAGGATCTTTTAACTTTGGTGGGGTTTTATTTTGGATAAAAGCACTACACTCTTCAGTAAGAGCGACACGTTCTACCCCACCAAAGTCTCTTTTCTTAGTGATCATGTCTTTCAGAAATTTGGCATAAACAGGCACTTGGGTAATTAAATCTGTGAATGGAATCAATACCTCAAGGTTCTTGACCATAGCCAAGAACTTACCAAACTGCTGATCGACCTTGGACTGTTGCATCATGTGAGGAAAAGGTAGCCTTGGTGTAATAGGCGTTTCAGAAACCTTCTCCTTTTTCTTCCCTGTCTGTTCAGCTTCTGCAGACAAATAGACTTCAGACGTCGAATTCTTCCTTTTTCCTTCCTCTACCACCCTCTTCTTCCCCGCAGTTGGGGTAACCTCATCAACGGGCAACGGAGGGGCATCATATGCAATGCCACTACGAAGAGTGATGGCATTCACATGTTCTCTCTGAATGGGTTGCCCTGGCAATTGTCCCTGCTGCCTCTGTGCATTAGCTTCTGCCAATTGAGCAACTTGAGCCTCGAGAAGTTTGATGTGCTTCTCTTGGGCCCTCCGTGCTTCCTCATTGCTTTCTACATAGCCTGCATAGCCAACAACTGTCTCTATTGAGCTCTCTGTGCCTCCTCATTTGTCTTTTGCATAGACAATATTAGTTTCATCACTTCAGATATGGGAGGCTCTTGTGGGTTGTTGTTTTGTGGAGGTGGGTGGAAAAATTTTGTGGAGTTTTGAAATTATTGTGGTTGTGGAAGTTTGGTGATAGGGGTCTTTGGAAATTTTGCGGGGTTTGATGGTATGAGGGTTTAGGATAGTTTTGTGGAGGTGGAGGTTGATAGTTTTGTGGGTTTTGGTAGTTATGTAGAGGGGGGAAGGTTTGTGGTCTTTGTTGAAAGGCATTTGCCTGCTCCATCTGAAGTTGACTGAACTGACAGTCATGCCCAAAGTGACCCTGAACACCACATACCTCGCAGTAAGATGAGGAAATGGGTGCTACGGCAGACATAGCATTAATACTCAAAGGAGGTGCTGCCGAGGAAGAGGAATTGAAGGTGTTAATCTTGGCTGCGAGGTTTGATAGAAACTCGTAGCCTACATCCACTTCCTTATCCAGAAAAACTCCTCCTGCAGACGAATCAACAATACTCTTCGTCTGAGGCTGCAGACCATTGTAAAATGTTTGCGTCAAGAACCATTTGTCCATGTTGTGGTGTTGACACTCTCTCTGTAAATCCCTAAACCTAGCCCACGCTTCCCGTAATGTTTCATCAGGCTCTTGGGAAAACGTGGCTAGCTTGTTTCTGATTTCTGCTGTTTTAGTAGGTGGGTAATACTTTCTCAGAAATGCAGCATAAATCTCACTCCATTCAGTTTCCTTCACGTCGTTCAACCATTTCTGGGCTCTATCTCTCAATGAAAACTCGAACAACATGACTTTTAGCTGATCTGGAGTGACCCCGGCATGTTTGACGGTTCGACAAAGCTGTTGAAACCGTTGCAGATGATTTGCCGGGTCTTCCGTAGGATGCCCACCAAACTGATTTTGCTGGACCATGCTGATGAGTCTAGGCTTAATTTCGAAATTTGCCGCGGCAATGGTGGGCATAGTAGGTCCAGTGGAGAGACCATCTGGGTTGGGCACCCCATATGACTTCAGTGACTTTGACATAACTGAACTCAAGGTGTCTGTTCCAGAGGTGTTCAGCTGAACAGACTGCTTTTCTTTCTGATTTTTTTCGAATCCGCCTAATTGTCCTAGTAAGATCGGGATCCGCTGGGATGGGGGAACCGTTTCTTTGAGACCTGGGAATACAAAAGAAACAAAAAGAAGCAGTAAAACGTACCTCAATTGGAACAATGAAGTTCCAATGAGGCACAAAGAAGTAGACCAAATAATCAAATAAAAACTTAGAAAACTAGCCGTGTCTCGGCAACGGCGCCAAAATTTGATAGGATTTAGTCGTATCACCTTATCAAAGATAAACCTACAATCCTCTAACTATGGTAGTCAATGGAAGCAGGGTCGAATCCACAGGGAGACAGAGTTTCTAAATTAATATTCAATCAATCAGCTACTCCAGATGAAATCAGGGAAGAATTAACTGAACTAAAGATTAAGCTAAGGAGGACAAATTAAACCGAGGAATTAATTATGGACTAAAAACCTAGGGTATTAGGTCGGTCCACCATGCTTATACCAATCAAATAGGGTCAACTACTATCAAAACCTAAGTCAAGAGTCGGGGGATTAGAGCATGTGTTGAGCTATGGTTAAGACTCAACGCTCATAGTTCAACATACGCTGCATGTTCACTAACGTAATCAGAACTACTGACGTGTCCTAGGCCTCTAGTAGTAAGACGGATCTGTGCAAACAACTATTAACCACAAGCAATCAATGAAATTGTACACTGACATTAATTACTCACTAAGAACAAACCACATCACAATCACCCTAATCAAGCCCTAGAAATTGATAGAAATCTAAATCACAATCATGGTATAAACATGGCTGTCCTATCTAACACCCTAGAAAGAGAACTACTCACTCATAATCGAATTAACAATAACAAAACTAATATGAAACCCTAACAGTTGCATCATGAATAATTAAATACTTAAAGTAAGCAATCAAGAATAATAAGAGAGATTAGGGCAAAGAGAAATACCAATTGACAGAAAGCAGGAACTTTTATTGAAATCGGAATAGGTTCAATCACCTTTAATCTAATCTAAAGTGTTTAAACTAAACTAAGAACAATGAGAAATAACTAGAGTAAAACTAGAATAAAAGATGTCTCTAAATAATGAGGAAAAAGGTATTTATAATACCCCCCAAGTCTAACTAAATTCGGAATTAAAATGCGAAAAAACGCGATAAAGTACACAGGACCCGATCGGGCCAAAGGCCACCCGATCGGGCCCACACACATTTTTGCTCCTTGGTTTCCCCTTCGTTCTACGCAGCAGCAGCGCAATGTGGTGAAGTTGTGGGCCAACCCGATCGGGCCCAGCAACACAACCCGATCGGGTCTGGCGACAAATTGGGCCAGCACGCTCTTCTCATAAGCAGCAACAAAATGGGACCTACGAGCATCCGACCCGATCGGGTCGGGCAGGATACACCCGATCGGATCTCGGCACTTGTCTTCTCGCCCGATCCGGTCGGGCAATGCTTGCCCGATCGGGTCCGCAACTTCTATACCCGATCATAATTCCTTCACCCGATCGGGCCATTTTTGCCCGATCAGAGTACGGAGTTCTCCTTTTTGACTCTTTGGCTCTCAATTCTTCACGTTTAGAGGTCTTGGGACCTCCTAAACTACGCATAAAGCTCGTAAGCCATCCTACGTGCCTCGTAACATCTCGTGAAGCCGTGGTTGCTTCCAAATGGCTCGGGAATAAGGAGAAAACTCCCTGAAACCTGCAATGAAAGATGTCTCTAAATAATGAGGAAAAAGGTATTTATAATACCCCTCAAGTCTAGCGAAATAACGGAATAAAAAAGACGAAAAATTGCGTTGCGGGCACTGGAACCGATCGGGCCAAAGGCCACCACCCGATCGGGCCGAATACCAAATCAGCCTATTAGTCTTCTCTTGGTCCAGTGCAGCAACACAGCCCAAAAGAGTCGAACTTAGCGTCCACCCGATCGGGCCCGAGTACAGTACCCGATCGGGCCTGGAGACATAATGACCCAGCAACGCTTCTCTTGGTTCGTACAACCTGCAGCAGCATAAATGTAGAGGACCCGATCGGGTCGGGCAGTGGGTGCCAGATCGGGTCTGGGGACATGGCTCCTCGCCCGATCGGGTCGGGCAACGTTCACCCGATCGGGTCCGCAACTTCTATATCCGATCATAATTCCTTCGCCCGATCGGGCCATTTTTGCCCGATCAGAGTACGGAAATCTCCTTTTTGACTCTTTGGCTCTCTAAAATTCAACAGACTAAAGAGACATCGACCATCCGACGGAGGTCATGACCCTCGTTTCAATGTTAACCGGAGAGAAATATACTTAGACATAAAGGAGAAATCTATGTTGCCTCGACCTAACCCCATCAAAACATCAAGTTATCGTAGAGACAAGAAGCTATGGTGCGAATACCATAAAGACTTTGGCCACACGACCAAGGACTGTAGAGAATTGAAGAAAGCGCTCGACAAGCTGGCTGACGACGGGAAATTGAACATATATCTCTAAGAACCCCAGGGTGATCGAAGAAGAGATAAGGGAAAAGAGAAACAAGCCAAGAGCGATGAAACCGAAGGCTATGTAGGCGTCATAGCTGGGGGCTTCGCTTCAGGAGGCGTAACCGGCAATGCAAGGAAGAATCACATATACCATCTAAAAGATGGTGAGAGAATGAAAAAATCGGACACCCCCACCATGGTGTTCGGAGAATGTTCGAAGGAAATACAAACCCCCCCATGATGAGCCCCTGGTCATCGAACTGAAAGTGGCCAATCACAGGGTTGGTCGAGTGCTGATAGACAGTGGAAGCTCGACAGACATCATTACTTGGGAATGTCTGCAAAAGCTCAAATACGAGAAGAATGACATCAAAGCCATCAACCAACCTTTGGTTGGATTCGGAGGCCAATCTTTTCGCCCCCTTGGAGTCATCAATTTACCTAGCCGGTTTGGTGACAAGGGAAAAGGACGATGCCTTCCAATCAACTTCCTAGTTGTTGACATTGACCTTTCCTATAACATCATCATAGGAAGGCCCACACTGAACAGAATAAAAGCTGCAATCTCGACCTACCAGCTCCTGTTGCAGTTCGAAGCAGATGATGGGACAGTTGGAAGGTTACATGGGGATCAAAAGTCTGCTCGAGAGTGTTATGTCAATAGCTTGAGACGGAGTAAACCAGTCGAACCAAGCTCAAGGAAAAGGAAAAGAGAAGAAAAAGAAACTGACAAAATTTCACCTCCACCATTGGATCTGTTCTACAACGAGAACCCAGTCAACTACAATCGACCTCAGCCGGTTGATGAAGATGAAGAGATACAACTCGGACTTGAACCTAACCGGACAGTTTGAATTGGAAAGGACCTTAACCAGGTCGTTCGAAAAGAGATAGTGGACCTCCTCCAAGAGTATCAAGAGGTGTTCGCATTTTCAGCTGATGAGATGCCAGGGATAGACCCCTCGGTCACTAAACATCAGCTAAACATTAAGTCAGAATTCTGGCCCATCAAACAGAAGTTAAGACACCAGGGAGCTGAAAGGAACAAAGCAGCAGCTGAAGAGGTGAAAAAGCTGCTAAGTGCAGGAATGATAAAGGAATGTCAATACACAAAATGGTTGTCGAACGTAGTACTAGTTCGAAAGCCCAACGGATCATGGCGCATGTGCGTCGATTTCACTGATCGCAATAAAGCGTGTCCCAAAGATGACTTCCCCTTCCCCAAAATCGACAAGTTGGTCGATTCCACAGCAGGTCACGCACTTTTTAGCTTCATGGATGCGAACGCTGGTTACCACCAAATTCCCCTCGCCGAGGAAGATCAGGTGCATACCGCATTCATTACAAGTTCAGGGATATATTATTTCGTGGTCATGCCGTTCGGACTTAAGAACGCAGGGGCTACATATCAAAGGCTTGTGAATAAATTGTTCGAGAAGCAGTTAGGGCGTAACGTTGAAGTCTATGTTGATGACATGATAGTCAAGAGAAAGCTAATCGAGGACCATGTTAAAGATCTGCGGGAAACTTTGTCCACCCTCCGCTCTTATAACATGAAACTAAATCCTAAGAAGTGCGTCTTCCACGTTCGAGGAGGCAAATGCCTAGGATTCTTGGTAGACGAGAGGGGCATCGAAGCTAACCCGGAAAAAATACAAGCCATCATCAACATGAAGTCTCCTCGAACTGTGAAGGAGGTTCAAAGACTCACAGGATGTATGGCTGCCTTATGAAGTTTCCTATCAAGATCAGCTGACAAGAGCTTACACTTCTTCAATACATTGAAGAAACCATGCTTCGAATGGGACGGTGAAGCAAAAAATGCCTTTCAACAATTGAAAACCCACTTAGCTTCATTACCGAAGCTTGTTTCACCCTTGCCGGGAGAAATATTATTCGTTTATCTCGCGGTATCTGAAACCGCTCTAAGTGCTGTACTCGTTGCCGAAAGAGACAAGCTGCAACACCCGGTATATTTTGTTAGTCATGCTTTCCGAGGGGCTGAGAGTAGATACCCCCGTTGGAGAAAATGATATACGCCTTGGTAATGGCCAGTCGAAAATTGAAGCCTTATTTTCAAGCTCATCCAATCAAAGTACTCACTAGTCAGCCACTCAGAAAGCTCATCGAAAGTAGGAATGGCTCTAGTCTAGTTATCGAATGGGCTAATCAATTATCAGACTTCGGTCTAGAGTTCGAACCCAGAAGCGCAATAAAAGCACAGGCCTTAGCCTATTTCATTGCTGAGTGCCCAACAGAAGTCGATACTGCCACCCTAACCGGGACATGGCAACTCTATGTGGATGGCTCTTCATCGAAGGTAGGATGCGGAGCAGGTCTACTGATAATAGACCCTCTCGAGAATAAAATGGAATATGCAATAAAATTTGACTTTGCTGCTTCAAACAACGAAGCCGAATATGAAGCCCTCCTGCTCGGATTAAAACTATGCCTTTCGAATGGGGCTAATGAAATAACCGTCAAGACAGATTCACAGCTGGTCGTGGGTCATGTCAAAGGAGAATTCGAAGCAAAGGAAGACAGTATGAGGATGTACCTAGGTAAGGTAAAGGAACAACAACAGAAATTCACCAAGTTCTCTATACAACATATTCCACGGTCCGAAAACCAACAGGCGGATTCTCTATCTCGAATGGCAAGCTCAGCATCCGGACTGGAACCTCGAACCATCTCCTGGGAAGTGTTGTATAAGCCAAGTATCAACAACCAACTCCTCATTTGCAGCGTAGACCATTCGAACAATTGGATGAAAAGCATCCGTCTATACTTCGAAGAAGGAAAACTACCAGAAGATGAAAAAGAAGCGGAAAGAGTACGACGCCGAGCAAGTTGGTTTCTGTTGCATGACCACCTGCTGTACAAGAAGTCCTTCACACATCCCCTCCTAAGATGTGTGACACTCGAACAAAGCCAGCAAATACTTCGTGAGATACATGAGGGCACCTGTGGTAGTCATCAAGGAGCTCGAACCGTAGCTGGGAAAGCCCTTCGAGCAGGGTATTATTGGCCAACAGTGATGAAAGATGCCAAAGACATGGTCAAAAAATGCCATAACTGTTAAGTGTATGCCCATGTACATCGACAATCCTCCACTCCTCTCACTACAATGCAAGCTGTACTACCATTCGACCAGTGGGGAATGGATATCCTAGGGCCCTTCCCAGTTGCATCTAGTGGAAGAAAATTCTTGTTGGTAGCTGTCGACTACTTCACCAAATGGATCGAGGCTGAACCCTTAGCCACCATCACAAATAACAAAGTGCAAGATTTCATATGGAAAAACATAATCACTCGTTTTGGCATACCTCGAGCACTCATATCAGACAACGGTCGACAATTCAACAGTGGACCTACCAAAGCTTACCGCGCTCGATTTGACATACAAACAAGATTTTCTGCTGTTAGTCGACCACATACCAACGGGCAGGCCGAGGTGGCCAATAAAGTCATCCTCAAAGGGCTAAAGAAAATGTTAGATGGAGCAAAAGGGTCATGGGTTGAAGACCTACCAGGAATACTATGGTCAGCTCGAACTACGGTGAAAGAAGCAACTGGTCACATGCCTTTCAACTTAGTATATGGAAGTGAAGCTGTGCTTCCAGTTGAAGTCGATATCCCCTCACCGAGGGTAACATTCTTTGATTACGGGCAAAACGAAGAAGAGAAAAGCGTCAACCTCGACCTCTTGCTAGAGACCACAGGAAATGCACTGCTCAAATCAATCGCTCAGAAGGCTAGAATGACCAGATTATACAATCGAGGGGTCAAGGAAAGAAAGTTCGTAGTAGGAGAACTAGTCCTTCGAAAGATTGAAGCCACAAGAAAAAAGATGGACCTTGGCAAGCTAAGTCCAAATTGGGAAGGACCATATCGAGTAACTAAGGTTATTCACCTTGGAACATACGTACTCGAGAACATGGATGGTGATCCTTTGTTTCGTCCATGGAATATCGACAACTTGAGGAAGTTCTACGTTTAAGGCCAACCACAACAACTTAAGGGGCTAATATGACAGCAAGCTAGATGATTCTTCGTACCACTTCGACCTCACTGGTCTAGATGAGGATTAAGTTGCTGTGATATAAATATTTGTAATATTCTTAAAAACTTGTAGACCTTGCCGGTCCAAACAGACTTGAGAATTATGAATAAAATATGACCTCACCGGTCTGTCGAATTTGTCATACATTTTATTTATGTATCGTGTTCGAATTGTCTTTAATACCTAACAGGTTCAAACAAATTTACGACCTCACCGGTCTCAAATTTATTATCATCACATCATTATGTTGAGTTATGCGACTCCTTTGAGGATGGCCTTCGAATTTTTAAATAGACCCTTCTTGAGGGTGCTCGAATTTTGTCATAAGGAAACCAGAGACCTGGTAGGTCGAAAATAAATGCGAAAAGTATGAAACAAGATGAGCAAAAAGTTCCTTCATTCCATTCGAAGCAAAGATTACAAGCTTTGAAAACAGAATAAAAAACCTAAGTAACTAAGTTACAAAAAGTTAAATACACAATGCTGAGTTACAAAGTCAAGGGGTCTCTATATCGATATCCTCCTCCTCAGACGAGGACTTGGATGAAGAGCTCGCATCGTCAGCTTCATCCACCTCAGGCTCCCCTTCGACAGCTTCTGGAGCAACCTCAGCAGCTTGAACTTCGCCTTCCTTGATAGGAGAAAGGTCGGCAGGGGCTTGATCCTCTATAACCTCTGCAACCTCCTCAGGGTCAGAGGTCCAAGCTTCATGGCCCCCCGCTTAGCCTTTTCCTTCTCCATATATGCATTAAGGGCCTTCTGCTCATACTCATCATACTTGGCAAAAACCTGTTGAAAGTCCAGACCAGGAGCCAAGTCCTTCAGAGTCTTCTCGAAAAAGCCCTGGACTTCACCTCGAGCAGATTGGAAACCCTCAACCTTCTTTTGGTCAGCGAAGAGCTTGCCCTCCTGCGATCGTTTCCAGCGACGAATGTACTTGTTCCTCTTCTGCTTTAAGTCCTTAACGGACTTATCATATTTTTGTTGCAAGTCATCCCGCTGAGACTGGGTCCGATCAAGCAGCTCCTTTTGGCCCCTCAACTGGCCCTTGAGATCAGCAACCTCTTTTCGAGA
This sequence comes from Patellifolia procumbens, assembly GCA_947645195.1. NCBI lineage: Eukaryota > Viridiplantae > Streptophyta > Magnoliopsida > Caryophyllales > Amaranthaceae > Patellifolia > Patellifolia procumbens. Next base: position 243,928 of record CANSGD010000901.1, read on the forward strand.
GGCCTTGAGCTTCTTCTCAGTGGCTTTGAGCTGGTTGGATAGCTCCTCCTTGTTGGTCATTAGGCTCGTCCTCTCGCTGCTAAAAGCCTCGAGGTTGTCAGCATTCAACCTCTTGGCCGTCTCGAGCTCAACTTCGAGGGAACGAACCTTTCGAGAAGCCTTCAGCAGCTCCTGTTTACACTAATCGAGCTCCTCAGCCAGCTTACCCGAATCACGACCCTCCTTTTCAGTAAGGCAGGCCATTCGGATAGACATCTGCGACAATAAAAGTAACAAGATGAGTGAAGTTGAAAGTAGGATATGGACAAAAGAAATAGATAGAGACTCACTTGTAACCAGTACTCGTTCAGTGCCTCGATCTCCTTCGCTTCACTGAGCTTAGAGATGTCCTCCACCAGGCACTAGCAATGCCTCTCGAAATCGTTGGTAACGAGCTCGCATAGCCTTTCGGCTGGCATTCTAGATGCTGACAGCGCCGGACTGACCGTCGACATCGTCTAGGCAAGAAGATTTTGTCTTCTTAACCAAAGGCTCCTCGATTTTGTCCTCGCCTAAAGGACTGGAACCCCCACCCAAATGAAAACTAAGATCCGGTATTAAGGGATCGATGGATGGAGAGGTGCGGGCCTTCCTCTTTAATCCTGCATCCTCAGTAACTTCGACCGCCGATAGAGGGGGGTCGGGCAGAGTGGCAGGAGGGGCAGGCAAAGGCTTCGGCGTTACCGATTTCGCCTTTGGCTTGTGTTTTGGATTCTTCACAAACAAGAAACTAAGTTAAAAGTAAACAAAACTAGAATCAAGCAAGAGAGCGTTCGAACTTACAGAAGGAGGTTTGAGAACTTTAAGTTCCCCCGTTTGCAACGACAGCCTGGCCATGGCTGCCATACCGCTCTTCGTAGTGTTTTTCTTCATCTCCTCGTCTAGATTGTTATAAGCAAGTACTGCAAGGAAAAAGTGAGTCAAAAGCAAGTTTATATCACAAAACAGAGAAAACAGATTAAGTGATAGACTCCTACGTTGGTCATAGGCCAGGTCCTTGTCATTGGGCAGCCAATAATCAGTTTTGTATTTCGGCTTCCCATCAATGTGAAACGACGTGGCCTGGCAATGAATGGCCACTATAGCCTCCTCGGCGTCCATCTCGGGCACATTAAGATTCATGCCGAAGTTAGGAGGGCTATCGGACAAAGTAACTGGTACATCCCACGGCTGATCCCCTCGAAAAATGAAGAGGAACTCCCCTAGAAAAAGAGCATGGTTGGTTGACATCTTTGTTATGACCTTGTATGATTTCTCATCTCTTAGGCCATCCTTGATCATTACAAGGTGTCTGGCTTGAAAAGAGTACCAACCGGGCCCATGGCGAAGCTCAGACACTTCGTTTATTCGGAAAATATTGCGCCAAAGGCGCAAGGACGGTCGCACTCCAAGCATGCGACAGATACAAAAAAAAGGCAACAATTGTCCCAGCAGAATTGGGCATAAGCTGACATAAGGCTATGTTATACGCCTAAAATTTCCTTAAAAAGCGGGTGCAAGGGAAAAACGCAAACCCAGCTCGAAGTATGATTTATATACACCAATGCATCCAGGGGGTGGTGTCACCACCAAGTCCGTAACTTGTGGGGGATACATAACGTAGGGCAGTTTTATATGATACATGGTCGACAAAAATGACAGCCCGCCTTGAAGATCCTTTCACCACTTCCCCGTTGACAAGTGGCCACTTATTCCCAATCTCATGTTGGGGGAAGGGCAGGGCTCGATATAGTCGGATGTTGAAGTCCCTTCATCCGTCGCCTCCATTATTTGCACTACACCAAGGGAAAGGAAAGAATCTAAGTAACTCCTCTTAGAAGGAGGGAAGGCTATCGTTACTTTATTAGGGTGATCTAAAAACTCTTCGGGCCCCTCGAAGTCCTCCTCACACTCCTCTTCCTCAATAGGAATGGCGTCAAGCAAAATATCAGAGTTCGGGCCCCAATAAGCTATTGATACAACAGAAGCCCCATCTACCCATGTTTCTACCCAAGGCATATAAGGGAGGGGCAAGGAATATGAGTCGCTCAGTTCAAAAATAGGGTTCATTATTTATAATACAGTGACCCCTATCGAATTTATTAAAAGAGGAAAAGAGTCAAGAATGAGAAATCATACCTTGGTCGAATTACACGAAGGAGATCCTCGCACTCTTGACGCACTCTGAGCAGCACACAAAGGAAGCAAAGGGCTTCTTTAAAAAGAGAGAAAATTAGAGAGAGAAATTGCAAAGTGAGTAAATGAGGAAAGAAGTGAAATATTTATATCTCACCTACCCTGAAAAGTGACCTCTCTAATATGAATAGTCACCCAACATGGGAGTTCGTGCCAAAGTGTAGAAGGAGGTTTGTTTCGATACGGTATTTATACGGTCGAAAGGTATAAAAACGGTCAAATACGGTTGACCACCCCAAAAAGTTGACTTAAAAAGTCGACTTTAAAAACATTTGACTCTAAAAGCGTTGACCCTCACCGGGGCTTCCTCGAAGAAATTCAGCTGCACAACTCTCCCCTCACCGGGGCTTCCTCGAACTCTTCAAAAGGAACAACCCTTTGACTGAGCCACTTCGAGCAAATTCAAGGATGTTCTTTGAATCCATACTTAGAGAATTTTCCAAGTATACAAAGCCCTTCATAAGGCACCCTCATTCGAGCAAACGAGTTTTTAGCTCAATTAACCCTTACCAGGCCACCTCGAATTTTTAGACCAGAGCCCTTACCAGGCCACCTCGAATTTTTAGACCAGTGCCCTTACCAGGCGACGTCGAATTCTTAAATTGAGTATTGGACTCAATTAGCCCTTACCAGGTACCTCGAAGAAAATTAACCACTCTATGGTTGGTGTTTACAATTTTATATCGAACACCCAATAGGGGGCGTTCGAGTTTTGTATTGAACCTCTCTATTGAGGGCGCTCGAATTTGTCTTTCATAGGACCCCTCCAAGGAGGGTGTTCGAGTTTTGTTTTAAACCACCCTATGATGAGTGCTTTTTATTTTATATCGAACGCCCAGAAGAGGGCGCTCGAGTTCTATATCGAACCTCTCTATCTAAGGGCGTTCGAATTTTATGAACCTCTCAGTAGAAGGGCGTTCGAATTTTGAGAAACACTAAATTATAAGCTTGTCTAAGTCTTTTTAGAACCTCTCCTAGGAGGGTGCTCGAATTCTATGAGCTATTCACCTAGGAGGGCTTTCGAATTCTCATTAAACCCATGTGTTGAGGGTATTCGAATTCTAGAACTATTCTCCTAGGAGGGTGCTCGAATTCTATGAGCTATTCTCCTAGGAGGGTGTTCGAATTCTCATTAAACCCCTGTGTTGAGGGTATTCGAATTCTAGAACTATTATCCTAGGAGGGTGCTCGAATTCTATGAGCTATTCTCCTAGGAGGGCGTTCGAATTCTCATTAAACCCCTGTGTTGACGGTATTCGAATTCTAGAACTATTCTCCTAGGAGGGTGCTCGAATTCTATGAGCTATTCTCCTAGGAGGGCGTTCGAATTCTCACTAAACCCCTGTGTTGAGGGTATTCGAATTCTAGAACTATTCTCCTAGGAGGGTGCTCGAATTTTATGAGCTATTCTCCTAGGAGGGCGTTCGAATTGTCCTTTGAACCCCTGTGTTGGGGTGTTCGAATTCACAAATGAACACCTCCAATGGAGGGCGTTCGAATTCACAATGAACACCTCCAATGGAGGGTGTTCGAATTCACAATGAACCCCTCCAATGGAGGGCGTTCGAATTCACATTGAACCCCTCCAATGGAGGGCGTTCGAATTCACATTGAACCCCTCCAAGGGAGGGCGTTCGAATTCACATTGAACCCCTCCAAGGGAGGGCGTTCGAATTCACATTGAACCCCTCCAAGGGAGGGCGTTCGAATTCACATTGAACCCCTCCAAGGGAGGGCGTTCGAATTCACATTGAACCCCTCCAATGGAGGGCGTTTGAATTCACATTGAACCCCTCCAAGGGAGGGCGTTCGAATTCACATTGAACCCCTCCAAGGGAGGGTGTTCGAATTCATGATTGAACCCCTCCATAGGAGGGCGTTCGACTCGCACTTAGCTCCCCAATAGAGGGTGCTCGGATTCACGTCCAACCCATCTAATTGTGGACGCTCGAATTCCCATTAACCTCCTTTGGATGAGGACGCTCGAATTTTACAGAGGTAACCCCACTTTGGGGTACGTCGAGTTTTTAGCAACTAGAGCAGACGATTCCGCTCCATATCACAGTCTCATCCTGATGTGACACTACGACATAGAGCGTGGGGCTAATGTTTGGGCCTCTTCCAGTCATGGCCCACCTAACCGGTGAAATGACTAAAATACCCTTAGGGGGAAAAATTACCATTTTACCCCTAAGGATCCTTCAGGCCAGAAAGTACAGGCCTTTAGTCAGGCCCACTGACAAAAAGGCTTTCATGACATCACCATCTTCATCAGATGACGTCACCCCAGTACTACCTATAAATAGTACTCTCATGTGATCATTCAGGTATGTTTTTCCATATATTGCAGAGCATTTACTTGTACTACTCTCTCTGACTTCCGAGATCAGATCTGACTTAAGCATCGGAGAGCCGATCCCGGGAACATCCCCGGGGTAGTTCATGGTGCTCGGTTTTGCAGGTGCCGGGATTCGAAGACCTTGGACTTATTTGGTTACCACCCTAACTAGAATTTGGACTTTCCCGAATTACAAATTCAATGTGTTTCTTGTACCCGAAACACAAAGGAAACTCAATTAGTATAATAATTTTAGTAGATAAATATCACTCAAATATAAAATAATGATTATGGACATGAAATATAATCCCCGAAATAAAATTAATATAAACAATGTCTTTACCCAATAAATAAAATAAGTTCTCTTTAAGATTAAAATATATTTGACAAAATCATAAGATATTCGGGTATTACACTTAGTGCCTTAACGACACCAATGGGTCTACAATGAATGTCGAACACCGCTATTCACCACTAATATCCAATATTTATTTACAAGCCTAAATTCAAAAAAAAAAACTCCTTCCCCTTCTTTACGCTTCTGTGAACAACAACATCCCATAACCCATTTTTTTCATCATGAATTCTTCGTCAACAAAAAGTTACCATCAGTGTCCACATCGCCGCCATGAGTTAACCGGAATATGATTGGTGGTAAGATTTTATCCTCTAGGTGCTTCCACGAGACTCCTTTAGCGTGTGTAACCATGATAGATCCCCTTTTTGTTGGTCTTATAAACTTGTGACGTCTTCCTATGATGTGGATGGGAAACCAATGGTTGTGAAGGGTGGATGCCGGGTCCATCCAGGTGATTAACGATGGTGATACGGTGGCGATGTAGCAAAGGAGCTTCCCCATTTTTTGCTTTCTGTGCTACGATACTCAATCGTTCACCACTTCAACTTCCTCAAATCCTATGGATCCCCACTTTCTCTCCCGAAATTCCTCATCGCCACCAATTCCATTCGCATCTCCGCCATATTCATCACCAACCATTGTTGGCAGCGAAGAGAAATGATTGAAGATGATGACGAGAAAGATGACTCAGGTCTTAAAGATTGGTAAAGACCCACCATTGTTGGAGCTTCAAGGAAGGAGGGGTGAAATAAATCATGAGAAAAAAAAATTTTGTTTTCTTTTTTTGAAAAATTGGGTGTTTGAAGGAGAAGAAAATGGAGTATTTTTCACTACTACAAAAGTTTAAATAGACAACAGTTATTTAACAGCAGTCGTATAAGGAACCGTTGTTATTTATAGTTTTCTTATAATTAATCTATATATATATTAAAAAGTGTAAGCAAGGATTGCAGTCCGCCACGTGTCCTAATCCCTCTTTGAATGATACTATCCACTTCCTTCTCATATAATAAAAAATAGTGAAACTATTGGGTCAGACCGTCCGACCCAATAGTTATGGTCAGACGGGCTAAGCCCATTTCATAATTTCGCGCGCGCGTGTTTTATTTTCTTAACGTTATTATTTTTACTTCTGATTTCTCTCACTCTCATACGACGGTTATCATTGATTGAATTAAATTTCGAGATTCTTTTTCCACTCCGAAAATCTCTGAGCAAATATCTTCACCCAATAGTTCTTTGCTTAGGGTTTCAGTTAGTTGTTCTTATTTCCAGTTGATGCTTAATATGTTTCAGTTGCTTTTATTCTCTTTTCAGTTAGTTCTTTTCTTAGGTCTTTAGTTACATTTGTTCTTATTTTCAGTTGATGCTTAATATGTCTCAGTTGATCTTATTCTCTTTTCAGTTAGTTCTTTTATTAGGGTTTCAGTTAGTTGTTTTTATTTTTAGTTGATGGTTAATATGCTTCAGTTGCTCTTATTTTCCTTTCAATTCTTGCTTTTGTTAGGGTTTCAGTTAGTTGTTGCTATTTTCACTTGGTCCTTAATATGTTTCAGTTGATCTTATTCTCTTTTCAGTTAGTAATTTTTTTAGGTCTTTAGTTACTTTTGTTCTTATTTTCAGTTGTTTCTTAATATGTTTCAAGTGCTTTTATTCTCCTTTCAGTTGGTCCTTTTCTTAGGGTTCAGTTAGTAGTTGTTATTTTCTGTTTATTGATTTTTGTCATTTATTCACTGTGTTTGTAGGTCTGTTAAGTCCGTAGGCAAAGGGAAATCTGTAGCTAAGAATTCAAAAGGAAAGGTCACCTTTAAGAGGTCTAATCCAGATGATTCTGAGGATACGTTTGATCCATCGTATGTTTGTTTGTTTCTTATGTTGTGTTTTATTGTTTTCTCTGTTTTTTTTGTGTTCTAATGTTGTTTTTTGTTCATTTGTATTAGGATTTTCACTACAGAGGATCTTAACTCTATTCATTTGTCAGCTGTTTGTGATTTTGCTTACCTTCAAGAAGTTATTAGTGGTTTTAATGGTAGGCAGAGGACTTGGGTGAGGGATATTGGATTTGGGAGTTTGTTAGATATAAAGATAAAAAACTTCAGTCATCGTCTTTATTTGGATGTGATGCTGAGGTATAATGCTAGTGGTATGTTGTTTAGGAGTGAGAATGGAAACCTGTTGCTCAATAGGTTTTCCATTAGGGATGCTTTGGGTTTGCCTTTGTCAGAGAAGCCTGTTGAGGTTATAGATCCTTATGCATTTCGGCAGAAAGGGAGTGAAGTTGAATCCAGGGTTGATTGTAAGAGATGGTTGGAGTTCCTAGGTGTTAGTGAAGGTCAAAATCTATATATGGCGAAGAAGGCTTGGGCTGATCTCTTCAAGAAATATGTTGTTGGGGATGATTTCAAGAGGTTGTTTGTCTGTTTGCTGTGACAAAGTTTCTTTGTCCTCGTGGTGATTATGGTGCAGTGGTGAAATGTGGGAAGAGTTTAGAAGATGTTTCTCAGATTTCATCGTATGATGGGTGTGGATTTGTGAGACATTCTTTGTGTTCTGCCATTTTAGACTGTCATCATATTCTTACATCAAAGAAGAGTACTTCAGGTTTTGATGGTAGTAAATTTTCTATTAAGTTGAGGGGTTGTGTAAGTGCTTTGGTGCTTGCTGTGATTCACAACTTTAGATGTCGGGATTTAGATTTCACAGTAGTAGAGAAACCCTATATATGTTATTGGGATGATGAAGATAGGTTGAGTGATATGGTTAAGCAATTCCAGCTGAACCTGAAGCATATTCTCCCAGTCAATAGTGATGATAAGGGGAAACAAGTTCTTGATGCTGATAAGGGTTTGGATAAGGGGAAACAAGTTCTTGATGCTGATAAGGGTTTGGATAAAGGGAAACAAGTTCTTGATGCTGATAAGGGTTTGGATTCTTCATTCAAGGTTGTTCAGTCTTCAAGTTCATCAAGACAGTTAGTTATAGATCTTCCATCCCACTTGATGACTAATGATGAGATCAATGCTTCTGATGTTCCAGTAAGTGATGCTTTGAATTTGTTGTTTTTTCAATTTCCTTATTTTTCAGTTTGTATTTGTATAGCTTCTGTTGTTTGTTGTTATGTTTCAGTTAGTATTTTAGTGCTTTTAGTTTGTTCATTTATTGGTTTCAGTTGGTATTTTAATAGTTTCAGTTAGATCGTTTTTTGCTTTCAGTTGGTTCCTTTTTGGTTTCAGTTTGAATTTTAATACTTTCAGTTAGATCGTTTTTTGCTTTCAGTTGATATTTTAATGTTTTCAGTTGGTTCCTTTTTGGTTTCAGTTCGAATTTTAATACTTTCAGTCAGTTCATCTATTGGTTTCAGTTGCTATTTTTTTTCTTTCTGTTGTTTGTTGTTATGTTTCAGTTGGTATATTAGTAGCTTTAGCTGTTCCTTTTTTTTGCTTTCAGTTGGTATTTTAGTGGTTTCAGTTAGTTAATTTTTTGGTTTCAGTTGGTATTTTAATGCTTTCAGTTAGTTCTTTTTTTGGTTTCAGTTTGTATTTTAATGCTTTCAGTCTGCTATCTGTTGTTTTGTTTATTACTTGTGGTTCATTTACCTTTTTTGATAATATTCTTGTTTTGTGTTGTATTCTAAGGATATATGAAGAATGTGCTTCGAGTGAGGCGAAATGCAATTGCATTTTGTGAAGTTAACTTGAAGATTGCACAAGATATTCGACAAGAAGGGGAACATCTATCTCAGGAGACTTTATCCCAAGAAGATGGTGAAGATGTGCTAATGATGATTTCTTTTCTCAAATTGATGACTTAGAGAAGCAATATTGGGAGAATAAACGGAAGGTAGAGGCTTTGAATGTGATAGTTAGCCCTGTTGTGAAGAAAGTTCAGGTTGCTGTTGAGAGGAATCAAACACATGATTTTAATCCAAGCGATCCTCCAGTAGTAGTTTCTTTTATGGGTGGAGTTAGTACAGGAGAGCTTGTTGGGAAGAAGGATAATGATTTGGATTCGCGTGACAAGGAAGATGAATCTGAAGATGAGGCAGGTGAAGATAGTTTTCATGGTGATGATTTTGATAAAGGAGGGAAGTCAGCCGATGAGGATGAAGATGGTACTTCAGGTCAGGCACATGAGAGTGGTTCCAGTGTAGCTGATGATAAAGCAGAATCATCTGCAAATGAGCAAAAGAATGCTGGTGGCAATGATGATAAGTTGGGACACGATAAGAAAGAGAGTGGTGGTGGTCAAGATAGCACCAAAAAAAATGATTCAACCGAAGTTGAAGGTGCTTCATTTGTTAAGGACTCATCAAGAATAGCACCACATATCGAAAAGACATATATTCGCAAGACTCCGAGATATGACTCTTTAAGTAAAGGGACAAGGCTTTCTGATATTTTTGGCTATCCTTTGGGTTATTCAAGCCCTCCTAGTGTTCATGTTGGTGACACTTCAATGCCTTCATTTCAACTTTTGAATCCTAGTCCTGTTCTTGAAGCAGTTATTCCCTCACTTGTTGTAAGTTTTTGCTCTATTTTGCTCTTTTCAGTTAGTGTTAGTAAATTTCAGTTAGTTCTATTTTGTTTTCATTTGGACTTCCTGTTCTAATTTTTTTTCCCTATTGTTAATTTCTTAGTTTTTTTTTTGTTCTTGTTTTTGCAAGGTCGATGACAAGACTGAAAAGTCTGTTAGAACTGCTTCAGTTGAGGGCTTGGAAAGTAGTACCTCCATTCCTATGATTATTCCTGCTCCTGTTGTTGAAGCTAATATTCCCACAGCCGATGTAAGTTTTTGCTTTATCATTTTTTTCTTTTAGTTAGTGTTATAAATTTTTCAGTTAGCACTATTTTGTTTTCATTTGGACTTCCTGTTTTTTGTTTTTATTTTGTTCTTGTTTTTGTAAGGTTGATGACACGACTGAAAAGTCTGTTAGTACTCTTTTTTTAGAGGGCTTGGAGAGTAACACCTCCATTCCTTTTACTACTTGTGCTCCTGTTGTTGAAGAAGAGATTCCCCCACCTGTTGTAAGTTTTTGCTTTATCATTTTTTGTTCTTTTCAGTTAGTGTTATTTAATTTTCATTTAGTTCTATTTTGTTTTCATTTGGACTTCCTGTTCTGTTTTATTTTTTACCTTTTGTTGTTGTTGAGTTTTGTGTTTTTTTGTTCTTTTCTTTGTAAGGTCCATGACAAGACTGAAGAATCTTCTAGTACTGCTCCAGTAGTAGGGGTGGAGAGTAGTACCTCTTCCATTCCTATGATTACCTCTCCTGCTGTTGTTGAAGCAGATATTCCCACACCCGATGCTTCCAGTACTGGTCCATTAGAGGGCTTTGACAGTAGTGCCTCTTCCATTCCCATGCTTACTCCAATTAAAATTCAATATCCTCATGTGAGTTTTTTTCTAATGGTTTCAGTTACTTGTTTGTTATTTTCAGTTGTTGCTTAATATGTTTCATTTGCTCTTATTTTCTTTTCAATTGGTCTTTTCTTAGGGTTTCAGTTGAAATTTTCAGTTGATGCTTAATATCTTTCAGTTTGTGCTTTTCTTAGTGTTTCAGTTAGTTGTTTGTTATTTTCATTTGTTGCTTAATATGTTTCAGGTGCTTTCATTCTCCTTTCAGTTGGTGCTTTTCTTATGTTTTCAGTTACTTGTTTGTTATTTTAATTTGTTGCTTAATATGTTTCAGGTGCTTTCATTATTTTTTCAGTTGGTGCTTTACTTAGGGTTTCAATTACTTGTTTGTTATTTTCAGTTGTTGCTTAATATGTTTCAGGTGCTTTCATTCTTTTTTCAGTTGGTGCTTTTCTTACGGTTTCAGTTACTTGTTTGTTATTTTCAGTTGTTGCTTAATATGTTTCAGGTGCTTTCATTCTCCTTTCAGTTGGTTCTTTTCTTATGGTTTTCAGTTACTTGTTTGTTATTTTTTAGTTGTTGCTTATTATGTTTCTGGTACTTTTATTCTCCTTTCAGTTGGTTCTTTTCTTAGGGTTTTCAGTTACTTGTTATTTTCTAGTATTTCAGTTGTTTTTGTTGTTTATTAATATAATTTTTTTTTATGTATGATAGGATGATGGCTCATATTCCTTAGCTTCTGAAAGTCTTTCCTTAAGTGGTGTGAATATACCACAGTACAAGATCCCTTTGAGCGCACCAGATTTAAATGTTGAGTCAACGATAGAAGGGAAGCCTTCAGGACAGAAATTTAAGCCAATAATTCTCAATGATGATTCAGAAGAGACTGATGATGAATTAGATCTTGATAAGCTTGTGAAGAATTGATAGGTTCTAGTCGTATCACCTAATCAAAAATAAACCTACAGACCTCTAACTAGGTAGTCAGTGGAAGCAGGGTCGAATCCACAGGGAGACAGAGTTTCTAAATCAATATTCAACCAGTTCAGCTACTCCAGATGAAATCAGGGAAGAATTAATTAAACTAATAAATAAACTACAGAAGACGGGATAAATCGAGGAATTGACTATGGACTAAAAACCTAGGGTATTAGGTCGGTCCACCATGCTTATACCAATCAAATAGGGTCAACTACTACCAAAACCTAAGTCAAGAGTCGGGGGATTAGAGCCTATGTTGAGCTATGGTTAAGATCAATGCTCATAGTTCAACATACGCCGCATGGTCACTAACGTAATCAAAACTACTGATGTGTCCTAGGCCTCTAGTCATAAGACGGATCTGTGCAAACAACTATTAACCACAAGCAACCAATGAAATTGCGCAATAACATTAATTACTCAATAAAGAACAAACCACATCACAATCACCCTAATCAAGCCCTAGAAATTGATAGAAATCTAAATCACAATCATGGTATAAACATAGCTTTCCTATCTAACACCCTAGAAAGAGACTACTCACTCATGATCGAATTAACAACGACAAAACTAATATGAAACCCTAACAATTGCATCATGAACGATTAAATAAATAAACTAAGCAATCAAGAATAACAGAAGAGATTAGGGTAGGAAAGAGTACCAATTGACGGAAAGCAGGAACTTTTATTGAAATCGAAATAGGTTTGATCACCTCTAAATTAATCTAAAGTGTTTGAATTAAACTAAGAACAATGAGAAATAAAACTAGTCTAAAGCTGTAAAAAGATGAATAAAAGATGTCTCTAAATAATAAGAAAAAGGGTATTTATAGTGCCCCTCAAGTTAAAGTAAAATTAGGAAACGAAAGTCGAAAATCGCGAGTAAAGGTGCCAGACCCGATCGGGCCCGTGGCCTCCACCCGATCGGGTCAAACACCAAAAGGCTTTCTTTGTTTCTCATGGCTTGGCGCAGCAGCCCAGCAAACTGGGGGTGAAATTGCGGCCCGCCCTATCGGGCCTTGGGCAGCCACCCGATCGGGCCTGGTGCTTCTTTGGACCATGGCGTTCTCCTCGCAAGCAGCTTCACAATGAGACCTAGCAGCACCCCCACCCGATCGGGTCGGGCACACTATGCCCGATCTGGTCTGGTGCATTGATGCTCGCCCGATCTGATCGGGCACGCCTTGCCCGATCGGGTCCGCAACTTTCATAACCGATCAATATATCTTCGCCCGATCGGGCCATTTCTGCCCGATCATTGCACGGAAACCTCCTTTTTGACTCTTTGGCTCTCTAAACTTCACGTTTAGGGGTCTTGGGACCTCCTAAACTATTCATAAAACTCGTGAGCCATCCTACGTGCCTCGTAACATCTCGTAAAGCCGTGGTTGCTTCCAAAAGGCTCGGGAATAAGGAGAAAACTCCATAAAACCTGCAATTCAATACTAAAACACGAAACCACAACTACATACGATAATTAGCACAAAATAGCTCCCAAGAGCTCCAATGACGCACAAATTAGCTTGTAAATAAGGGAGAAAACTCTATATAAATACGTGATATCAAGAATATTAAACAAGATTGTGGTGAGGGTGTTGCTGGTACAAGTACTACAAAGGAAGATGTTGGTCAATGGATTCCTTCTTCCTCTCATGTTCAGCACGGTTCACCTGTATTGCAAGCATATCCAGTGAACAATCATGATGTATTTTTTACAAGAACTCTTCAGTCCAAAAATACATATGTAGAAGATTTGAGCAATGAAGAGAGTTGGTTGGTGGATTACTTGTTTTATGATGAGTATGCTGATGTGTCAAAGCTGTCATTGAATCCAGATTCTAGTCCTCTTAAAAGAAAGAACTTTGACTTGGAAGATCGCATCAATAATGAGGTTCTTCTTGATTTTGAGAATGATGTTACTTCTCAAGTTGTGGAAATGAGAAAGTTTGACTTCTTGAGTATGTCGCCTGGTTCTTGGATAAGCGGGTCCGTGTTTGGAGCTTGTGCTTACATGTTTAATAGAAATGAGGAAAAGAGCCCTTCAGTAACAAGGAGATTCTATATGGATTTGATGCCTTTTGTAAGTTTTTCTGTGCTTTTCTTTTGCCTATTGTCAGTTGTAGTCTTTATGGGTTTAGTTTTGCTTTCAGTTTGTTTTATATTTGTTTTAGTTAGTTCTATTTTCTTTTCATTTGAATGATCTGGATTTTCATTTGGTTAATTATGTTCTTTTTGTTGTTTCTGTTTTTTCTTTAGAACTTCATAAATTGGTTAATTGTGGAGAGGATTAAAGAGGATAATTTTAAGAGCATGGAAACTCAAAAAGTGTATGACCTCAAAAAGATCGAGGGTACACCAGAGCATGCTATTGAGAAGGCAAAGTGGGAAGCTGAAAAGGCATAGATATCCATTCGGCCACAGGACGTGTTTGTGAAAAATTGTACCAATGCAATTTCTTCGTGGGTGAAAACATTTCCAAAGAATGATATTTGTGAAGCTGAATTGGTATGTACAAAGTCATTGATTTTTCTTTACATTACTATTATATTTTTTTGTTCTTTCATTTATATGTTGTTAGTTATTTTAAGTTGTTTTTCACTGTCTGTTTGTTTTGTTGCTGTTTTTTGTAGTTTGAGTTCCTCTTTTTATTGTTTCATGTACTTTTCTGTTTTATTCAGTTGCTTTTAATTTAGTTTCAGCTGGTGTTTCTATGGCTTCAGCTGGTGTTATTTAAGTTTCAGTTAGTGATATCTTCTGTTTCAGTTAGTTTCAATTTCTTTTAGTTAGTGATATGTTTGGTTCAGTTGGTTTGACTTTTTTGCATTTTTGCTTTTATGTATGTGTATTTTTGTTCTCATTTTACTTTCAATTTGGCAGATATTTGTTCCTGTTCACAAGGAAAATCATTATACTGTTTTGGTTATCAATAGGAAGCAGAAGAAAATCGAAAATATTGATAACCGAAGTGACAACAATGAGTTTGACCGATATTGGCACGTTGATAATAAGAATGTGAAGTTATATAATGGTATCGATACTTTTGTACGTATCTTTTTTTTTTCCTTTTGTTGTTGTTCTTTTTGTTGTCTTTCAAAAGTTTTTTACTCGTTTAGTTTTATGCAGTGTCGTATCTTTAAGTCCTTCATGATGTTTCAAATGGGGTGTCAAGATTTTCATCAAATGCAACATTGGGAGAGGGTGACACCTTATTTTTCATGGAGGAGTAACAAGAATGTGAATGATTGTGGTGTGTATGCCATCAAGGGAATGAATCTATATGATGGCGAAGCTGTGCGAGAAGGTCCAATTGCTTCACTTGGCAAGGTATTATTTTTATAGTTAACTGAAATATTAAAAAGACTAACTGAAAAACCCATTGCACAACTGCTGCTTCTATGTAGAACTTAGTTTTTAGGAAAAAATGTTTTTAATAAGTCAACCTTTGCCCCATCTTCTAATATTAAGTTAACCTTTGAGTAATCCAGGAATAAGTAAACCTTGTATGCGTTTTAACTTTTAACGAGTTTAGGTGACCGGTGACTTGACCAACAGGTAAACTTTTTTTAACTTTACTTTGTCGTTGACCACCACCACCAAAACCGCCAACGACCCACTTGACCTCCCCCACCACCACCCTTCACCACTTCCGCCACCATCCCGATAACCACCACCCAGATCCTCCACCCCTGTTGACCACCTTACACCACCATCACCAAACCGCCATCACTAGACCACCAAGCCACCAGACAACCCTCACCAAAACCACATCCCACCCTCCCATTGACCACCTTACACCACCATCACTAGGCCACCATTATCAAACCACCACGCCACCAGACATCCCTCACCAAAACACCATCACCGGACCACCATCACGCCACCATCACCAGACCACCATCACGTCACCATAAATTATAACGGCACTACACCACGACCACCCACCACACAACTCGACTCCCAACATCCAACACCACAACAGCCACTATGCCCAACACCACGCAACTCCCAACAACAAGAATGCCATTAACGGAGAGGGAGGAAACAGAGACGGCCGGAGGAAAGACGGGAGGGTGGGGGATTGGGTTTGTGTGAGTGTGACAGGTCGAAGGGTGAAGGAAAGAAGGGAAATAGAGGACGACGACCTGGGTTTGCTATGGGTTCTCGCCGGTGGCTGCTGTAGGCCGGCCGGCAGTGAGCAACAGGGAGATAGAGTGAAGGAAGGCAGAGGTGAAGAGAGAAAGAGGGGGGAGAGGGAGCCAGGGAGGGAAATCTGAAAATTTAAAAAAAAATTATTTTAATCAATTAAAACAAGCTACGTGTACCGTATACCTACAACAACAGGTTACCAACAGGTCATAACTTAATCTTAGAAGATCGGTGTACAAGGTTTACTTATTCCTGGATTACTGATAGGTTAGCTTAATATTAGAAGATGGGGCAAAGGTTGACTTATTAAAAACAATTTTTCCTAGTTTTTATCAGTTAGTTTCTTTAACTTTTATATTTATTTGACAAACCAATAACTTTTTAATGTACAATTTACCTTTAGTTGTTCCTATTTTTGGTTTCAGTTGGTATTTTAATGCTTTCATTTACTTCTTTTATTGGTTTCAGTTGGTATTTTAATGCTTTCAGTTAGTTATTTTTTTGTTTTCAGTTGGTGTTTTAATGCTTTCAGTTTGTTCCTTTTTTTGGTTTCAGTTGGTATTTTACTGCTTTCAGTTAGTTCTTTTATTCCTTTCAATTGGTAGTTTAATGCTTTTAGTTAGTTGTTCCTTTTTTTGGTTTCAGTTGTTATTTTAATGCTTTCATTAAGTTCTTTCACTGGTTTTAGTTGTTATTTTAATGCTTTCATTAAGTTCTTTCATTGGTTTCAGTTGTTATTTTAATGCTTTCAGTTTAATTCTTTATTGATTTCAGTTGGTATTTTAATGCTTTCAGTTAGTTTTTTTATTGGTTTCAGTTGGTATTTTAATGCTTTCAGTTAGTTCTTTTATTGGTTTCAGTTAGTTCTTTTATTGTTTTCAGTTAGTATTCCATTGTTACATATTTACTGATAGCATTTTTGTCATTCTTTTGTTTATTACTTTTCAGGCAGGAGTGAAACAGTTTCAACTGTGCAAGCTTGCTTATCGATTAGCAACTTATCCTATGAACAAGCTTGCAAATAAATTGAAGGCTGATTGTGTGCTATGGTCACAGAAGAAGGGAGAGTTGTTAGCAAAGCAGAAAATAAGGAAGAAAAATGAGAAGGCTCTTTATCAATTGTCATTGAAAAAGGAAAAGAGCAAAGATACAAATGATCCGGCTATTCTTGAACAAAGGAGGAAGCATGAAGAAAAAGTTGAAAGGTGCTAAATCTTGATCTTTATGATACTCAAAGAGTCAATAGACTACTAGATTTTAACTATCATTAGTTTTTTAGAATTTGTTTAGACTTAGGTTAATTGTATAGTATACATTTATAGTTACAAGTATATACGATTCTTCAGTTAGTTTGTATTTGGTTTCAGTTTATATATACTTATCTTCAGTTAGTATACATGTATAGTTACAAGTATAAATCAATTACTATTAATTTTGGTTCATGAAATTTGTTTTTGTCTTCAGTTTATTAAATTTTTATTTTTTATTTCATTAATATACGTTGTTATTATATTTTAATTCTATTATTCTTATATTAGTTTGAGCATATTAGAAAATGAATACGTTTTCAAGTTAATTAAGTGGAATATACAACTAAATGAAAGTAATCCAACAACAACTGAAGATAATTAACTGGAATATACAGCTAAATGAAACTAATCCAACAGGAACTGAAATCTGAAAGAACTATAAGACTAAATGAAATATTTAAAAGACTAACTGAAAAAGTCCAATTTAAATTTCTTGGTTTCAGTTGGTATTTTAATGCTTTCAGTTTGTTCCTTTCTATGTTTCAGTTGGTACTATAATGCTTTCAGTTTGTTCCTTTCTTGGTTTCAGTTGGTATTCCAATGCTTTCAGTTTGTTCCTTCCTTGGTTTCAGTTGGTATTCCAATGCTTTCAGTTTGTTCCTCTTCTGTTTTCAGTTGGTATTTAAATTATTTCAGGTTGTTCTTTTTTGGTTTTCAGTTCGTATTCCAATGCTTTCAGTTTGTTCCTCTTTTGTTTTCAGTTGGTATTTAAATTATTTCAGGTTATTCTTTTTTGGTTTTCAGTTGGTATTCCAATGCTTTCAGTTTGTACTTTTTTAGTTTGAATTCAAATGGTTTTTTAATTCACGGTTTTTAAAATGTTCCTATTTATTCTTGTACAATGAACCGTTATTCATGAATTGCCACCTATTAAAAGTAACCGTTTTAATGACGTTGGATTTAATCATAATTACACTGTTGATATTCCCAAGCATCTTTTTAAGGCTATATATATACAGATATGCTATTTACATTCTTTCTACGTACAATATAATTTGAGAAGTTGAAACAAATTTGACTCCTCTAATTCCTATTCAAAAATCTTAAAATTAACAACTTAAAAATCTGAAATGGCGTCACAGAGTGAGTTGAATTATTTACAAAGGAGAAGGGATGAAGAAGAGAGGTTTCTAAAGAATTTTCAAGAGGAAAGGGAGAGAGAAAGGCTTCAAAAACAACTGGCGCAGAGGGTGACAGAACTGGAGAACAAAGTGAAGGATTTAGAAGCAGAAAATAGGGTCCTGACATTGGAAAGGACCCTGTGTCTCAATGAATTGCAAGTGAAGAAATTCACTCAATTTGACATGGACCAGACTTTCATCGAGGGAGTCTACGCTTGTAAGGATGCTTACAACCGTCGTTTCCCAAACCTTCGCAACACTTGGGAGGCTGCGGAGGAGGCCATTGAAGAAAGGAGTCGCTCAAGGGCTCAGAGGCTTGAGTTGTTGGGTGATAGTGAGAGTGTTTTTAGATCGTTTGTCAACGATCCTACTCTTTTAGAGTCTTCTGAGAAATGGTAGATTTTAGGTTTTGTAATTAGTTAGTTTTTTTTTTGTTGTTGTTGTTTATGCTTGCACTGGAATTAGAATTAGTTTGTAATATTTTTGCTTTGAATGAAAGTTCTTATATTATGAATTATTATCTCAGTTTGTCCCATTTTTTTGTCAGTTACTCTTAGTGTTTTGTCAGTTGGTATTAGTTTTATTGATTACTATTTTTAACAATGAGTTTTGTTTCATTTACTTGTATTTTCTCAGTTTATTCAGTTAGTTTTACTATTGGTTCATTTAGTTCCAGTTGTAATTCAGTTACTTTGTATTTTCTTGTTGTTTACTTTCACTATTGTTTCAGTTACTTGTAGTTATTCTTTGTTTGGTTTTTAAGCAAAAGTTATTCCATTGTTTGGTTCACTTATTCTAATGAAATGAAAGAATTATAAGCGTAACCGAAATATTAAAAACACTAACTGAAAAGTAGCCAGTGAAACTGAGTAGGTCCTTGCATTTTAGAATTTCATTTAGATCGCTTATTCTCATGAAATGAAAGAATTATAAGACTAACTGAAATATTAAAAAGACTAACTGAAATATTAAAAAGACTAACTAAAATATTAGAAAGACTCAGTTTATATCCGTAAATGAAATTGTATTATTAGTAAATGAAATATATAAAATACTAAATGAAATAATCATGATACTAACTGAAATATTAAAAACACAAACTGAAAAGTAGCAAATGAAACTGTGGTTATTTTAGTTAGACCAACTGTTGTTTCAGTTAGTTTCTTTACACCTATCATTTATTTTTCAGTTAGTACTTTATATGTTTCACTTACTTCAATGAACGTTTCATTTCCTTTTATTCTCTTATTAGTTAGAGGTTGACCTAGTTTCATTTACTATTGTTTCATTTTACTTCCTGTTTTAATTCAGTTAGTTTCACTTAGCTTTCAGTTGTTGTTTTTAGTTGTTTAGTTACATTTTTATTTTTTCAGGTTCACTTAGTTTCATTTGTAATTCAGTTACTATTGTTTCATTTAGTTCCAGTCTTAATTCAGTTAGTTTCACTAAGCTTTCAGTTGTTGCTTTTAGTTGTTTAGTTACTTTATTGACTTAGTTTCATTTACTTCCAGTTTTAATTCAGTTACTATTGTCTCATTTAGTTCCATTTTTAATTCAGTTAGTTTCACTAAACTTTCAGTTGCTGTTTTTTGTTGCTTCATTGAGTTGCTGTTTAAGTAATGATTAACTCGTTCAGTTTTAGTTGTTTAGTTACTTTTTTTCAGTTTCATTCTTCCATTTGAAATACTTCCTCCGTAACGAATTAATGATTCCCGCCAATTTTAATGATTCCCACTCACCCAAATCAGATTAAACACATTAAACACTCCCACCTACCAACATTTAAGATCTACACCCACCCAAATTTGAAAACAAAAAACAAAACCCATTCAACACTTGTTCAAACCCTTTCTTTCTTTCTCCCTTTCCCTTATTCAACTCATCATTTCTTTCTTTCTTTTTCTTTTTCATCCAGATCTTATTTCATCTATGTGAGGATGGTTAAGATCGAACTTGATTCGACACCTTTGAGAGAGTTTTGTGCAAATGAAAAGTGCAAAGAGAGGAAGAAACTCATGAGTACTTGTATCAATCTGATTGAGAACAAGTGTTATGCATACTTTAACCAAATGTATAGGGATGGTGAAGCTTTAGAGGAGTTGGGGGAGAAGGGAAACCAAGCTCTTCGTAAGGTGCTTGATACTTTATACGAAAAGAAGAATGGCTGGGCTTTGGTCAGTGGGCTACCGGCTGTTGGTGGTGAGGATTGGAACAAATGGGGAGGAAATAGATCCGCCATTTCTGTTGAAGAAGGGTTGAAGAAGAAAGCCCCAATGAAACCTCCTACTCCAAAGTTCTCGAAGTCTACTTATCTAAGGAGAAGAAGAAGAGTTGGAGTTTCAATTAGGGAGCCAAATGAAGAGAAGCCCACTGTTGAGGATTGCAGCTCTGATGATGAACCTGCGAAGAAGAAGAAGAAGAAAAAGGAGGATTTGATTGAAATCTCGTCTGATTCAGAGGCCTCGATGGATGGTTGAGACTCGTTTGTTTAATCCAGGTAATGATTTCGCACTTCATCTCTGTTTATGGGTTTTTTTATTAAAAAGACTAACTGAAATATTAGAAAGACTCAGTTTATATCCGTAAATAAAATTGTATTATTAGTAAATGAAATATATAAAATACTAAATGAAATAATCATGATACTAAATGAAATAATCATGATACTAACTGAAATATTAAAAACACAAACTGAAAAGTAGCAAATGAAATTGTGGTTATTTTAGTTAGACCAACTGTTGTTTCAGTTAGTTTCTTTACACCTATCATTTGTTTTTCAGTTAGTACTTTATATGTTTCAGTTACTTCAATGAACGTTTCATTTCCTTCATCCATTTTGTATAGGGGTGAAGATGAATGTTGAAGAATGAAGCTTTTGAAGATGGAAAATGAAGTTGAAGATTGAAGAAGCCACTGTGCAAATTTTGGACTCCTTGTGCAGTGTGTGCAGTGTAGTTTTTAGGATTAATTAAGTTAACTAACCATGGTGGATTTTGTAATGAATGTTGCCCCCCTTTTTTTTTTGAAGATACAGTGGTAGTTGTTTAGTTTCATTATTGTTTTTTTCAATTGCTCCTAAAATTGTTTCAGGTTGACTTAGTTTCATTTAGTTATCAGTTTTAATTCAGTTACTATTGTCTCATTTAGTTCTAGTTTTAATTCAGTTCGTTTCACTAAGCTTTCAGTTGCTGTATTTTGTTGCTGTTTAGTTTCCATTACTGTTTTTTTCAGTTAACTAATGATTAACTCCTTTAGTTAACTTGATTTGTTTTTCAGTTTCATTCTTCCATTAGAAATAGAAATTTTTTAACTCCTTCAGTGAAATTTAGATATAATGATTACTGAAATTTTAATTAATGTAAATAAATTTGTACGAAAGTAACAGAAGTAAAATATAGTGAATGAATCTAAAAGTGAAGTAACTAAAATTTAAATAGAGTTAACTGAAAATAGTACAAATGTAACAGGAACTTTAAAGCTTCATTAAGAATCCAAAGGTACATTTGGTGTTTGTGTTCCATATTCATTGGGATGCCTAGTATTCATTTTTCTTTTCTCAAAATGTCCTTTTATCCTTTTATTTCCTTTTGGTGGTCTTCCTTTTGTCTTTATTATCTCTGGATTTTCAACAACTTGTCTTCTTCTTTCTTCATCTTCAATTTCTTGTTGTTTTTCTTGGTCAGTCTTGAAAACTTCTTTGACAGATTTATATAATTCCTTCATTGAGTTGTCGCATAAGTTCCTTTTCTCCTCAGTTGTCTGGCATATTGATATCAAGTTGTAGAAGTTTTTTGTAATTGCATGTCTCCATGGTGTCCAGAGCTGTGCATGTGGGTTTTGGTCTTTGTCACCTGCTGTTTCATCTTATTAGTAAAGTGTTTCAGTTGGTTAATAAAACTTTTCAGGTATATCAGAAAATATTTCAGTTGCTGAACTTACTAGTATTGTTTTCCCATATTGTTGATTTTGCAAGCGTTGTCCACCTTTTCAAGATATACTTTTCAGGTATCTTGAAAATGCTGAACATGTGCATTACCCTTATAATATGATAGCATAACATTCCTGTTTCCGTGAAGCATTGGCATGTGCAAACAAATTCAGTTGTACTCTGATTGTATGCTACATTATCTGAGTTGCTGAAGTCTTCTTCTGATGAGACTTCAAAGAACTTAAGGTCTGAGTTTTGTGCTTCAAATGCTCTCAAAGATGATGTCATTGCCCACTCATATTCTGTTTCGAAATCTTTGTACAGCGCTAAGGTGTAAACTTGTGCAGCATGTTTTAACAGCTTTGATTTTGAGTTGATGCCTTTCGGACGCTCCGTTCTGTTTCTGAAGTTGTCACTTGTTTCATTGCTTCTCCATCTCTTTACTGTTTCCTCAAATATGTGATAGAACTCAAACAAGTTTGTTGATGACTTTGCATTGAACGATATTGCTCTGTTGGTGACTTCACTCCTTTGTGATGACAGTATTCCAGCTGAAAACATATCTCTATTTAGTGCTGTGCACCATTTGTCTTTCCTCATATACTTGGTTGAACCATTCTTCTTTTTGGTGTCCATATTTTTCCATCATTTTTGCCCACATTTCTTCAAATATCGATTCATTTTTGCATCCCATGAGGCAATTTTTGAACATCTCTTTGAATTCTTCATTGCTTTTGAGGGATCCAAAGTGGCTTACAAAGTTTTTTTCAATGTGCCACAGGCATAGTCTATGTCTTGAATTTGGAAAAACCTGTTACATAGAAATTATTAATAGCTGTAGAGTTTGGAAGGCATTTTTAATGTGTATTTGATATGTGTTTCAGTTGGTAGTGCTGTTGTTTTCAGTTAGTGTCTATTTTACTTCAGTTTTTGTTTTTGTTTTTTCAGTGCTATATATGTCAGAAGTAACTGAAATAGGGAGTTGTTTTATTTTTACCTTTTCAATTGCATTTCCCATTGCCTTGTCTTGGTCAGTGAATATTGTCTTGGGTTCTTCTTGGCACATTGTTCTCTTGAATGTTTGCAAGAGCCACTCGAAGCTCTCTTCTTTTTCATTTGTGATGAAAGCACATGCAAACATGGTTGTCTTCCAATGGCAGTTTATTCCAACAAATGGTGCACATATGAGCCCATACTTGTTTGTTCTATATGTTGTATCAAATATGACTAGATCTCCATAGGCTTTGAAGTCCTCCAACATCATTGAATCTCTCCAAAAGTAGCTCACAATGTTGTTATGTTCCCCAAATTTCAGCCTATAGAAGAATGCTGGGTCTTCTTCAGTTTTTGATTGCAGAAGGTCTAAGACGCTCTGCATGTCTTTTCCTTCTACCATCCTAGACCTGTATAGTGTGATTTAGTTGAGGTGGTCTCTTTTTGTGTAACGTACAACCTCCTCTGAACCGGCCTCGTTGCATAAGAAATTGTATGCATGCATTGGTTTTATTCCCGAGTCAACCATTGTTTCGATGAGTTGAGATTTGTCTTCGGTTATCTTCCTTTCTGATTTCAAATGATGACGTTCCTTCTCTATTACAAGCTCATGGTTGTTTTGGAGCTCATGTGCTACAATGACAAAGTCTTCCCCGGATTTTTCTTGTTTAAATCTGACCATGGCTTTGCACGCTGTTCTCGTCTCATTGACTGACCTTGCCTTTCTTTTCTTATTTGGTTGTTCAAATTCTGGTATTTGAACATGATGTTGGTCTGTATTTGTTTCTTTTGTTTGCTGTTTCTTTTTTGATGCTTTTGATGCACCTTCTTTAGAGCAAACCAAATAGAACTCACAAATAGAATTGTCATTTCTCCTTCTTCTAAGAGTTTGTTTCCTGATGCTGAATCCTAGTGCCCTTGAATGAGCTTGGTACAAATTATATCCATCATCAACATTGGAAACATTTCTTCCTATAAGGCTCTCTTTGATATGCTCATCATCTATGTATTTCAAATAGCCATCTTCTGCTGTACAGTTGGAAATAAAACTGCTTTAGTTAATATATTATGTAAATTATAGTTATAATACAAGTAAATGAAATAAATATAATACTAAATGAAAGTATCATGATAGTAAATGAAATATTAAAAACACTCACTGAAAAGTAGCCAGTGAACTGAGTATGCTCATGAAATGAAAGAATTGTACGACTAACTGAAATATTAAAAAGACTAACTAAAAAAAAACAATTTGCAGTTCTGCTTCTCTTATCTAGAACTTAGTTTAGATCAGTAAATGAAATTATATTATGAGTAACTGAAATAATCATGATACTAAATGAAATATTAAAAACACAAACTGAAAAGTAGCAAGTGTAATTGTAGTTATTTTAGTTACACCAACTGTTGTTTCAGTTAGTACTTGATTCATTTCAGTTAGTACTTGATTTTTTTCATTTCCTTTTATTCTCTTTTTAGTTAGACCAACTGTTGTTTCAGTTAGTTTCTTTTCACCTATCATTTGTGTTTTAGTTAGTACTTGATTCATTTCAATTAGTACTTGATTTTTTTCATTTCCTTTTATTCTCTTTTTGGTTAAAGGTTGACTTAATTTCATTTACTATTGTTTCATTTTAGTTACTGTTTTTATTCAGTTAGTGTCACTTAGCTTTCAGTTGTTTTTATGTTGTTTTTCAGTTTCAGGTTGACTTTGTTTCATTTAGTTCCATTTGTAATTCAATTACTATTGTTTCAGTTAGTTCCAATTTTAATTCAGTTAGTTTGACTAACCTTTCAGTTGTTGTTTTTAAGTTGTTTTTCAGTTTGATTACTGTGTTCTTTTCATTTGAGCGTAAAATTGTTTCAGTTACTTGTAGTTTTCCTTCATTTGGTTTTCCTTATTTCGGATGAAAGTAGTTTTTATTCTGAATTTCTCTCAAATGTGTTACAATATATGCTGATGGTTACAGTATTGAAATGTAATCGATATTTCAATACAAGTTCTACTGTAAGTTGAACTTATTGTGAGTAGTTGTATAGTACCTTTTTGAATGCGGATCCAAGTTATTTTCGTTCTCTTTAGATGTTGTATCTGCAATTAACAGCTCACGGCATAAATTCTGTGAATTTGAATCCTCGAGTGTAGAAACCTCCATTTTTGTTGAATATTGAGGTCTAATGATTCAGTACTACAATATATATATGTGATTCAGAATGAAGTCACAGCATTTGACATGAATTTGCTTTTGATTTTGGTTTCAGAAAATGAATTTGTAGATTATCGATGGATTGGATTTTTTGTTTCGCAGGATCGATTGTTTTTGCTCGCTTGCTGTTTGAGCATTGATGTGATTGAATTTAAGGTTTGTTTTTGTTTTCCGTTATTTAGAATATGTCACGTGCTTCGCACGTGACCCGTCCGACGTAACTATTGTGTCAGACGCGTCTGACACAATAGCTTCTCTAAAAAATATGTCAATGTGAAGATTTGAAACCATGACCTTGAGTATGCATTGAGGAGTTCCAACCACCAATCTAATATGTTATTAGTGTTTTTCTATTAAAATCAATAATGATGTATGAATGGAAAACAAGAGTTAAGTTGTATATCTTTAAAATGCAAAAATATGTCAATGTGAAGATTCGAACCCGTGACCTTGAGTATGCAATAAGGAGTTTGCAACCACCACTCCAACATGTTATTAATGCTTCTTCTATCAAAATCAATAATGATGTATTAATAGAAACTAAGAGTTATGTCCTAAATTTTTAGGATGCATATTGAAATGAGATGATTTTTCACAACAATTATTTTAACTATTATTAAATTCAATGCACAAAAATCCCCGAGCATTGCCGGGGCCTAATACTAGTTAATTAGATTAATATGGTTACAAATTAACAGTGGTTACATCTTCACAATCAATAGCGACTCAATTAAAAAGAGTTCACTATCCCGGAAAATAAGAAAAACATGAAAAAGGTGGAGAAAACAAAAACCCACGAACTCACCCCACGAACTCACCCCACTCTCCTAGTCTCCTGTATTCACTCCCCACTCCTTCAAACCCACGAACCCTAACATGACTCATCTTCTCTGTTCAATCACTGAATTCAGTTTTAACATATCAAGATCGCCAATTTTTTAGCGGTAGGGAGTTCGGCTCGCTTTGTTTCCTTTTTTCCATCTCAAACAATCACACATTTTTTTTCCTGAATCGAGGTAATTCTTATTGTTTCATATTAATCTCCTATTTTGTCGAATTTGTTGACGGTAAGTTATTGGTTTGACAAATTGCGTATATCGTTTTTCTCTAGGTAGGGTTGATAAGTTCTGCTTTTTTCGGATGAAATTCAAATCACTTTATGTATGTGATGCAAATTGATTTATCATATGAATTGAACCAGGTGAATGATAATCAGGTTTTGTTTGGAAGATATTCGACGAGATTTCTAGTAGAAATTCGAGGAAAAAAACCAATTTTCAACTAGTATTTATCCTTTTGGAGGGAAACAAAGTACTTGCCGAAGGACCACAGGATGTAAGGTAGACCAACTTCTTCATAGGACTAAGGAGTACATATATGGAAATCTAATTGTTGATTCTATTAATACATAATCATACAATTTTCACAGGTTAGCTTTAGAATTATAGTCCCACTTAACATTGCCTTGTTGGTTGCTCCAATATTACCAACTATGATGCTTACTAGAAACTTGTGGCTAAGAAAATTCTTATTCTTAGCGGCTTAGATGTATGTATTTGTGTTATGTACTCCTTTTCCTCGAGTTTATCTTATCTCAAAAAGTTTGTGATTATAAATCCTACTTAAATTGTGAAATAAGGAGAAACATATCGGTCTTTGCCTTGGGTTCATATATGAAGTTTTAAGATGGAGTTACTTTCTTTTAGTAGCTTACGCTGTTATTCTTCCTATCAAGATGAACAATTCATCCGAAACTACTAAACTAAAGGGGTGAATTGTGGTAATCGCTTCGGTTTTGTCTTCTTTTCGGCCAATCTTATTGGCCTATTTTTCTCATAATAATAACTTTGAATGCCTAAACCTGTTAGCTTCATGGGAAGTGCAACGTGCAACTAGGAAATAATGTGATTTAGAATCACTACCCACTACAATAGCTGTTTCAGTAGAGGCTTATTTGCAAAAAAGTAACTGAACTCAAAGGCTTATTTATGCTTGACTTTAAGGAAATTATGATCTATGTTTTCATATTTAGCTCTTTCTTGGTGTCTGTTCTTTCCTTAAAGTCCTTATGCAGACATCCTCACCTAGTGTAATTGTCTTATTCATTGACATTTTCTTGTTTTTTCTTTCACTCACTGCTTCATTTCATTATGTAGACTATGAAAGTATAGTTGATTGACTATGGCTTTGTTCAAGATGTTATGTCATCATTTAAGGTTTGGGATGACCCGATCATCATATTATTCTTTTGGTTTAGGAAATTGTTTTCACTCTGATTATAATGCAACCCATATTTTGCATTTTTTACTCAAACAAAGAACATATTTCCCTTTGCTTAGAGTTAGAAAATGAGGCAGTCTATAAGTCAAAATATTACTTATAACTTCGTTAATGAATGGAACTAAAATTACCATAGTTACTAGTCATTTTACTTGGTGTAGCCGTGTAGCAATTACTTCACTTCTTGCTCGAGATATGTTCAAATGTAGATTTATAAGCACTTAATTATCTCGTTCTAGTCCCATTGCTTAATTTCATAATCCCAATTTTTAGGAAGTTCTTTGTGATGCGGATTCAATCATGCATAGTCGTTCTCTAATCTATCTTTATTGCTTTCTAGTTAATAAGGTCATAGTTAGTTATTTTAATTAAGTCATTTATTTTCAGCAAATTAAAGGGCCGAATTTTCTACTAATTTTCGGTTCTATTTAGGAGTCCTAGTTGAGTTGTAATTCCTTTTTGATAAGAATTGATTTAGCTAAGGGATAAGGAAGAGATAGGCATGTAAATAAGATAGAAAGGGCCGAAATCCCTATCATATCTTATTAGATTATCTTCCTTATTTTTATCTTTATCTTTTCCTAAATTCTAGGGATTAAAATTTAAATGCTTTCTAGATAGATTTTTGGCTTCCTAATGATACTAGAAGTAGTCTAGTATATATAGGCGCCTGTTTTCATTAATAAAGGAAGAGATTATTTTGAGTTAAAACTTTCGTTTAAGAGTTTAATTGTTGTGCACAATTATATTCGATCATTTAGTAATTTTCAGGAGTAATTATTATTGAGTGATTAATCTACTTAATTCCAGGAGTGGTTTAAGTGAGATTAAGAGTTAATTAAAACTTTCAGGAGTGTTAATTATAATTATCATATCCGGTTACTTTGATCCTTGTTTCGGATTTAGGTAAATCAAACCTAAATTCCTTGACTTGAATTTCATTGATTGAGACTCTTGGAGTAACAATCATATCAAGTGGTATCAGAGCTGGACGAGTAAGGGAAGGTTCTTGGCTGTTCTGTTCATCAGGGGAAAAACAGTTTTCTGGTACGTTTTGTTTCAACTCGTTCTCCCAATTGAAAACGTCTTTTTAGGATTTTCTTGAGCCTAAACTGGTCTATCTTAAGTTTAGTTTACTGTCCTAAAATTTCGTAGAAGTTGGAGTTCATTTGATATAGTTTCGAGACTGTTTTTGTGAAACGTGCAAATTTGGTGCTAATCTGGCGCGACTGAATTGAAAATTAAACTGTGAATAAGATACTTCGTATTTTTGAGTTATTCCAATGGGAGATGTTTCCTAACATCCATAATTTTATTGTGTTAACTTTTCATAATTTTTAACGAAGTGTAGCAACTGCAATTTATTTTCCAAGTTGGATCAGTTTTCTGGGTTTTCTGGACAATTTTAGAGTACGTTTTTCGTCACAAATCATGGGGGAATCATCTGAAATCCTTAAAATACTTAATAATATTAGTCTTAAGATGGATGCTTTTGAATATTATAGACATGAGGCCCAAAAACAGGTTAATGCTTTAACTTCCATTGTTATGAAAAAACAAAATCATATGTGGCCTAGGGAATCCGATGAGGAATCTGAAAAACAAAGTTATCAACCACGTCCCATTGATGATGATAGAGGGTTGAAACTAGACCTACCCGAATTTGCAGGAGATTCGGATCCAGAGGTGTTTCTTGATTGGGTTAGGCAAATTGAGAGAATATTTGACTATAAGGAGTATGATGATCGAAAAAGATACAAACTTGCTACCATGAAACTGACCAAGTATGCATCTTTATGGTTGGAAGGGTTCAAAGCTCGAAGAAAGATAGATGGAAAAGAACAAGTGAACACTTGGATTAGTTTGAAGAAGAAATTGAGAGCCAAATTTCTTCCTAGAGAGTATGAGCAAGAGCAATACTTAAAGCTCACATCTTTGATGCAAGAGACTCTTAGTGTGGCTGATTACACACGAGAATTTGATAGATTGTGCCTAGTTTGTGATATGCAGGAAAAGGAGGCTTTGAAGATCGCAAGGTACATCAAAGGCTTGGCAAGGCAAATTGCGGATCAAGTAGAAGTGGCTCACTATGTCACCTTTGAGGATGTTTGTAAGTTAGCCTTGAAATTTGAGGCTAGAAACAAGGGAAGATCGAAACCTAACTATGGTTTCAAGCTTGGCTCTAATGAAAGCAATGAGTGTTCTTCATCTTTTCTTGGGGGGGGGATAAAATTTCGCCATTTCCGCCTAAGGAAGAGAAGAGGATCGAAAAACAGAAGGTCTTTATTCCAAGAGAAGAGTTCGAGAATAGGAGAAAGTGCTTCAAATGTCAAGGTAAGGGTCACATAGCAAGTGAATGTCCTAGCAAACGAGCACTTAGTTTGAGACAATACCACACCATGCTTGAAGAAGAAGAGGTTTATGAGTTCATTGCCGAGGAAGAGAATGTGGAGGAAGAAGAAGAGGATGCCTTTGCGGAGGATGACTCAAAACTGATTGGTGTTGTTAGGAAAGTCTTACATGTTGATTTTCCTCCTAATCAAGAACAACGAGAGAATTTATTTCATACACGTTGCAAAGTAGGTGATAATACTTGTAATGTAATTATTGATAGTGGTTCTTGCACTAACGTTGTTTCTTGTGATGTGTTAGACAAGTTAAATCTTCTTACTAGGGAACATCCACTACCCTATAAGTTGAGTTGGCTTGATAAAAAAACTGGACTAAATGTGACTAAACAAGCTTTGATTTCGTTCTCTATTGGAAGCTACAAAGATGAGCTATGGTGTGATGCATTTCCCATGAGTGTTTGTCACCTTTTGCTTCGAAGACCATGGCAATTTGATAAGAAAGTTATCCATGAAGGGGACACCAATGTCTATTCAGTTTTGGTGGGTTCGAGGAGAGTGCTCTTGCAACCATTAACTCCCAAAGAAATCATGTCCAAGAAGAAAGGGGATTCAACTATTCGAGAGGTGCCAAAGGACTTGAGCAACATGCTACATCAAAACAAGGAGGAGAGGCGTGCTGCCATATTGAGTTTGAGAAAGAAACCTCCCTTTGAGGTTGAAGGAACTTGAGGACAAGTATGCTTTTAAGAAGGAGGGAATGATGCGGATTTAATCATGCATAGTCGTTCTCTAATCTATCTTTATTGCTTTCTAGTTAATAAGGTCATAGTTAGTTATTTTAATTAAGTCATTTATTTTCAGCAAAATAAAGGGCCGGATTTTCTACTAATTTTCGGTTCTATTTAGGAGTCCTCGTCGAGTTGTAATTCCTTTTTGATAAGAATTGATTTAGCTAAGGGATAAGGAAGAGATAGGCATGTAAATAAGATAGAAAGGGCCGAAATCCCTATCATATCTTATTAGATTATCTTCCTTATTTTTATCTTTATCTTTTCCTAAATTCTAGGGATTAAAATTTAAATGCTTTCTAGATAGATTTTTGGCTTCCTAATGATACTAGAAGTAGTCTAGTATATATAGGCGCCTGTTTTCATTAATAAAGGAAGAGATTATTTTGAGTTAAAACTTTCGTTTAAGAGTTTAATTGTTGTGCACAATTATATTCGATCATTTAGTAATTTTCAGGAGTAATTATTATTGAGTGATTAATCTACTTAATTCCAGGAGTGGTTTAAGTGAGATTAAGAGTTAATTAAAACTTTCAGGAGTGTTAATTATAATTATCATATCCGGTTACTTTGATCCTTGTTTCGGATTTAGGCAAATCAAACCTAAATTCCTTGACTTGAATTTCATTGATTGAGACTCTTGGAGTAACAATCATATCAAGTGGTATCAGAGCTGGACGAGTAAGGGAAGGTTCTTGGCTGTTCTGTTCATCCGGGTAAAAACAGTTTTCTGGTACGTTTTGTTTCAACTCGTTCTCCTAATTGAAAACGTCTTTTTAGGATTTTCTTGAGCCTAAACTGGTCTATCTTAAGTTTAGTTTACTGTCCTAAAATTTCGTAGAAGTTGGAGTTCATTTGATATAGTTTCGAGACTGTTTTTGTGAAACGTGCAAATTTGGTGCTAATCTGGCGCGACTGAATTGAAAATTAAACTGTGAATAAGATACTTCGTATTTTTGAGTTATTCCAATGGGAGATGTTTCCTAACATCCATAATGTTATTGTGTTAACTTTTCATAATTTTTAACGAAGTGTAGCAACTGCAATTTATTTTCCAAGTTGGATCAGTTTTCTGGGTTTTCTGGACAATTTTAGAGTACGTTTTTGGTCACAAATCATGGGGGAATCATCTGAAATCCTTAAAATACTTAATAATATTAGTATTAAGATGGATGCTTTTGAATATTATAGACATGAGGCCCAAAAACAGGTTAATGCTTTAACTTCCATTGTTATGAAAAAACAAAATCATATGTGGCCTAGGGAATCCGATGAGGAATCTGAAAAACAAAGTTATCAACCACGTCCCATTGATGATGATAGAGGGTTGAAACTAGACCTACCCGAATTTGCAGGAGATTCGGATCCAGAGGTGTTTCTTGATTGGGTTAGGCAAATTGAGAGAATATTTGACTATAAGGAGTATGATGATCGAAAAAGATACAAACTTGCTACCATGAAACTGACCAAGTATGCATCTTTATGGTTGGAAGGGTTCAAAGCTCGAAGAAAGATAGATGGAAAAGAACAAGTGAACACTTGGACTAGTTTGAAGAAGAAATTGAGAGCCAAATTTCTTCCTAGAGAGTATGAGCAAGAGCAATACTTAAAGCTCACATCTTTGATGCAAGAGACTCTTAGTGTGGCTGATTACACACGAGAATTTGATAGATTGTGCCTAGTTTGTGATATGCAGGAAAAGGAGGCTTTGAAGATCGCAAGGTACATCAAAGGCTTGGCAAGGCAAATTGCGGATCAAGTAGAAGTGGCTCACTATGTCACCTTTGAGGATGTTTGTAAGTTAGCCTTGAAATTTGAGGCTAGAAACAAGGGAAGATCGAAACCTAACTATGGTTTCAAGCTTGGCTCTAAGGAAAGCAATGAGTGTTCTTCATCTTTTCTTGGGGGAGGGGATAAAATTTCGCCATTTCCGCCTAAGGAAGAGAAGAGGATCGAAAAACAGAAGGTCTTTATTCCAAGAGAAGAGTTCGAGAATAGGAGAAAGTGCTTCAAATGTCAAGGTAAGGGTCACATAGCAAGTGAATGTCCTAGAAAACGAGCACTTAGTTTGAGACAATACCACACCATGCTTGAAGAAGAAGAGGTTTATGAGTTCATTGCCGAGGAAGAGAATGTGGAGGAAGAAGAAGAGGATGCCTTTGCGGAGGATGACTCAAAACTGATTGGTGTTGTTAGGAAAGTCTTACATGTTGATTTTCCTCCTAATCAAGAACAACGAGAGAATTTATTTCATACACGTTGCAAAGTAGGTGATAATACTTGTAATGTAATTATTGATAGTGGTTCTTGCACTAACGTTGTTTCTTGTGATGTGTTAGACAAGTTAAATCTTCTTACTAGGGAACATCCACTACCC
This sequence comes from Patellifolia procumbens, assembly GCA_947645195.1. Classification (NCBI taxonomy): domain Eukaryota; kingdom Viridiplantae; phylum Streptophyta; class Magnoliopsida; order Caryophyllales; family Amaranthaceae; genus Patellifolia; species Patellifolia procumbens. The sequence goes on from CANSGD010000901.1 coordinate 276,676, forward strand.
TATAAGTTGAGTTGGCTTGATAAAAAAACTGGACTAAATGTGACTAAACAAGCTTTGATTTCGTTCTCTATTGGAAGCTACAAAGATGAGCTATGGTGTGATGCATTTCCCATGAGTGTTTGTCACCTTTTGCTTCGAAGACCATGGCAATTTGATAAGAAAGTTATCCATGAAGGGGACACCAATGTCTATTCAGTTTTGGTGGGTTCGAGGAGAGTGCTCTTGCAACCATTAACTCCCAAAGAAATCATGTCCAAGAAGAAAGGGGATTCAACTATTCGAGAGGTGCCAAAGGACTTGAGCAACATGCTACATCAAAACAAGGAGGAGAGGCGTGCTGCCATATTGAGTTTGAGAAAGAAACCTCCCTTTGAGGTTGAAGGAACTTGAGGACAAGTATGCTTTTAAGAAGGAGGGAATGATGCGGATTTAATCATGCATAGTCGTTCTCTAATCTATCTTTATTGCTTTCTAGTTAATAAGGTCATAGTTAGTTATTTTAATTAAGTCATTTATTTTCAGCAAAATAAAGGGCCGGATTTTCTACTAATTTTCGGTTCTATTTAGGAGTCCTCGTCGAGTTGTAATTCCTTTTTGATAAGAATTGATTTAGCTAAGGGATAAGGAAGAGATAGGCATGTAAATAAGATAGAAAGGGCCGAAATCCCTATCATATCTTATTAGATTATCTTCCTTATTTTTATCTTTATCTTTTCCTAAATTCTAGGGATTAAAATTTAAATGCTTTCTAGATAGATTTTTGGCTTCCTAATGATACTAGAAGTAGTCTAGTATATATAGGCGCCTGTTTTCATTAATAAAGGAAGAGATTATTTTGAGTTAAAACTTTCGTTTAAGAGTTTAATTGTTGTGCACAATTATATTCGATCATTTAGTAATTTTCAGGAGTAATTATTATTGAGTGATTAATCTACTTAATTCCAGGAGTGGTTTAAGTGAGATTAAGAGTTAATTAAAACTTTCAGGAGTGTTAATTATAATTATCATATCCGGTTACTTTGATCCTTGTTTCGGATTTAGGCAAATCAAACCTAAATTCCTTGACTTGAATTTCATTGATTGAGACTCTTGGAGTAACAATCATATCAAGTGGTATCAGAGCTGGACGAGTAAGGGAAGGTTCTTGGCTGTTCTGTTCATCAGGGGAAAAACAGTTTTCTGGTACGTTTTGTTTCAACTCGTTCTCCCAATTGAAAACGTCTTTTTAGGATTTTCTTGAGCCTAAACTGGTCTATCTTAAGTTTAGTTTACTGTCCTAAAATTTCGTAGAAGTTGGAGTTCATTTGATATAGTTTCGAGACTGTTTTTGTGAAACGTGCAAATTTGGTGCTAATCTGGCGCGACTGAATTGAAAATTAAACTGTGAATAAGATACTTCGTATTTTTGAGTTATTCCAATGGGAGATGTTTCCTAAAATCCATAATTTTATTGTGTTAACTTTTCATAATTTTTAACGAAGTGTAGCAACTGCAATTTATTTTCCAAGTTGGATCAGTTTTCTGGGTTTTCTGGACAATTTTAGAGTACGTTTTTCGTCACAAATCATGGGGGAATCATCTGAAATCCTTAAAATACTTAATAATATTAGTCTTAAGATGGATGCTTTTGAATATTATAGACATGAGGCCCAAAAACAGGTTAATGCTTTAACTTCCATTGTTATGAAAAAACAAAATCATATGTGGCCTTGGGAATCCGATGAGGAATCTGAAAAACAAAGTTATCAACCACGTCCCATTGATGATGATAGAGGGTTGAAACTAGACCTACCCGAATTTGCAGGAGATTCGGATCCAGAGGTGTTTCTTGATTGGGTTAGGCAAATTGAGAGAATATTTGACTATAAGGAGTATGATGATCGAAAAAGATACAAACTTGCTACCATGAAACTGACCAAGTATGCATCTTTATGGTTGGAAGGGTTCAAAGCTCGAAGAAAGATAGATGGAAAAGAACAAGTGAACACTTGGATTAGTTTGAAGAAGAAATTGAGAGCCAAATTTCTTCCTAGAGAGTATGAGCAAGAGCAATACTTAAAGCTCACATCTTTGATGCAAGAGACTCTTAGTGTGGCTGATTACACACGAGAATTTGATAGATTGTGCCTAGTTTGTGATATGCAGGAAAAGGAGGCTTTGAAGATCGCAAGGTACATCAAAGGCTTGGCAAGGCAAATTGCGGATCAAGTAGAAGTGGCTCACTATGTCACCTTTGAGGATGTTTGTAAGTTAGCCTTGAAATTTGAGGCTAGAAACAAGGGAAGATCGAAACCTAACTATGGTTTCAAGCTTGGCTCTAAGGAAAGCAATGAGTGTTCTTCATCTTTTCTTGGGGGAGGGGATAAAATTTCGCCATTTCCGCCTAAGGAAGAGAAGAGGATCGAAAAACAGAAGGTCTTTATTCCAAGAGAAGAGTTCGAGAATAGGAGAAAGTGCTACAAATGTCAAGGTAAGGGTCACATAGCAAGTGAATGTCCTAGCAAACGAGCACTTAGTTTGAGACAATACCACACCATGCTTGAAGAAGAAGAGGTTTATGAGTTCATTGCCGAGGAAGAGAATGTGGAGGAAGAAGAAGAGGATGCCTTTGCGGAGGATGACTCAAAACTGATTGGTGTTGTTAGGAAAGTCTTACATGTTGATTTTCCTCCTAATCAAGAACAACGAGAGAATTTATTTCATACACGTTGCAAAGTAGGTGATAATACTTGTAATGTAATTATTGATAGTGGTTCTTGCACTAACGTTGTTTCTTGTGATGTGTTAGACAAGTTAAATCTTCTTACTAGGGAACATCCACTACCCTATAAGTTGAGTTGGCTTGATAAAAAAACTGGACTAAATGTGACTAAACAAGCTTTGATTTCGTTCTCTATTGGAAGCTACAAAGATGAGCTATGGTGTGATGCATTTCCCATGAGTGTTTGTCACCTTTTGCTTCGAAGACCATGGCAATTTGATAAGAAAGTTATCCATGAAGGGGACACCAATGTCTATTCAGTTTTGGTGGGTTCGAGGAGAGTGCTCTTGCAACCATTAACTCCCAAAGAAATCATGTCCAAGAAGAAAGGGGATTCAACTATTCGAGAGGTGCCAAAGGACTTGAGCAACATGCTACATCAAAACAAGGAGGAGAGGCGTGCTGCCATATTGAGTTTGAGAAAGAAACCTCCCTTTGAGGTTGAAGGAACTTGAGGACAAGTATGCTTTTAAGAAGGAGGGAATGATGCGGATTTAATCATGCATAGTCGTTCTCTAATCTATCTTTATTGCTTTCTAGTTAATAAGGTCATAGTTAGTTATTTTAATTAAGTCATTTATTTTCAGCAAAATAAAGGGCCGGATTTTCTACTAATTTTCGGTTCTATTTAGGAGTCCTCGTCGAGTTGTAATTCCTTTTTGATAAGAATTGATTTAGCTAAGGGATAAGGAAGAGATAGGCATGTAAATAAGATAGAAAGGGCCGAAATCCCTATCATATCTTATTAGATTATCTTCCTTATTTTTATCTTTATCTTTTCCTAAATTCTAGGGATTAAAATTTAAATGCTTTCTAGATAGATTTTTGGCTTCCTAATGATACTAGAAGTAGTCTAGTATATATAGGCGCCTGTTTTCATTAATAAAGGAAGAGATTATTTTGAGTTAAAACTTTCGTTTAAGAGTTTAATTGTTGTGCACAATTATATTCGATCATTTAGTAATTTTCAGGAGTAATTATTATTGAGTGATTAATCTACTTAATTCCAGGAGTGGTTTAAGTGAGATTAAGAGTTAATTAAAACTTTCAGGAGTGTTAATTATAATTATCATATCCGGTTACTTTGATCCTTGTTTCGGATTTAGGCAAATCAAACCTAAATTCCTTGACTTGAATTTCATTGATTGAGACTCTTGGAGTAACAATCATATCAAGTGGTATCAGAGCTGGACGAGTAAGGGAAGGTTCTTGGCTGTTCTGTTCATCCGGGTAAAAACAGTTTTCTGGTACGTTTTGTTTCAACTCGTTCTCCTAATTGAAAACGTCTTTTTAGGATTTTCTTGAGCCTAAACTGGTCTATCTTAAGTTTAGTTTACTGTCCTAAAATTTCGTAGAAGTTGGAGTTCATTTGATATAGTTTCGAGACTGTTTTTGTGAAACGTGCAAATTTGGTGCTAATCTGGCGCGACTGAATTGAAAATTAAACTGTGAATAAGATACTTCGTATTTTTGAGTTATTCCAATGGGAGATGTTTCCTAACATCCATAATGTTATTGTGTTAACTTTTCATAATTTTTAACGAAGTGTAGCAACTGCAATTTATTTTCCAAGTTGGATCAGTTTTCTGGGTTTTCTGGACAATTTTAGAGTACGTTTTTGGTCACAAATCATGGGGGAATCATCTGAAATCCTTAAAATACTTAATAATATTAGTATTAAGATGGATGCTTTTGAATATTATAGACATGAGGCCCAAAAACAGGTTAATGTTTTAACTTCCATTGTTATGAAAAAACAAAATCATATGTGGCCTAGGGAATCCGATGAGGAATCTGAAAAACAAAGTTATCAACCACGTCCCATTGATGATGATAGAGGGTTGAAACTAGACCTACCCGAATTTGCAGGAGATTCGGATCCAGAGGTGTTTCTTGATTGGGTTAGGCAAATTGAGAGAATATTTGACTATAAGGAGTATGATGATCGAAAAAGATACAAACTTGCTACCATGAAACTGACCAAGTATGCATCTTTATGGTTGGAAGGGTTCAAAGCTCGAAGAAAGATAGATGGAAAAGAACAAGTGAACACTTGGACTAGTTTGAAGAAGAAATTGAGAGCCAAATTTCTTCCTAGAGAGTATGAGCAAGAGCAATACTTAAAGCTCACATCTTTGATGCAAGAGACTCTTAGTGTGGCTGATTACACACGAGAATTTGATAGATTGTGCCTAGTTTGTGATATGCAGGAAAAGGAGGCTTTGAAGATCGCAAGGTACATCAAAGGCTTGGCAAGGCAAATTGCGGATCAAGTAGAAGTGGCTCACTATGTCACCTTTGAGGATGTTTGTAAGTTAGCCTTGAAATTTGAGGCTAGAAACAAGGGAAGATCGAAACCTAACTATGGTTTCAAGCTTGGCTCTAAGGAAAGCAATGAGTGTTCTTCATCTTTTCTTGGGGGAGGGGATAAAATTTCGCCATTTCCGCCTAAGGAAGAGAAGAGGATCGAAAAACAGAAGGTCTTTATTCCAAGAGAAGAGTTCGAGAATAGGAGAAAGTGCTTCAAATGTCAAGGTAAGGGTCACATAGCAAGTGAATGTCCTAGCAAACGAGCACTTAGTTTGAGACAATACCACACCATGCTTGAAGAAGAAGAGGTTTATGAGTTCATTGCCGAGGAAGAGAATGTGGAGGAAGAAGAAGAGGATGCCTTTGCGGAGGATGACTCAAAACTGATTGGTGTTGTTAGGAAAGTCTTACATGTTGATTTTCCTCCTAATCAAGAACAACGAGAGAATTTATTTCATACACGTTGCAAAGTAGGTGATAATACTTGTAATGTAATTATTGATAGTGGTTCTTGCACTAACGTTGTTTCTTGTGATGTGTTAGACAAGTTAAATCTTCTTACTAGGGAACATCCACTACCCTATAAGTTGAGTTGGCTTGATAAAAAAACTGGACTAAATGTGACTAAACAAGCTTTGATTTCGTTCTCTATTGGAAGCTACAAAAATGAGCTATGGTGTGATGCATTTCCCATGAGTGTTTGTCACCTTTTGCTTCGAAGACCATGGCAATTTGATAAGAAAGTTATCCATGAAGGGGACACCAATGTCTATTCAGTTTTGGTGGGTTCGAGGAGAGTGCTCTTGCAACCATTAACTCCCAAAGAAATCATGTCCAAGAAGAAAGGGGATTCAACTATTCGAGAGGTGCCAAAGGACTTGAGCAACATGCTACATCAAAACAAGGAGGAGAGGCGTGCTGCCATATTGAGTTTGAGAAAGAAACCTCCCTTTGAGGTTGAAGGAACTTGAGGACAAGTATGCTTTTAAGAAGGAGGGAATGATGCGGATTTAATCATGCATAGTCGTTCTCTAATCTATCTTTATTGCTTTCTAGTTAATAAGGTCATAGTTAGTTATTTTAATTAAGTCATTTATTTTCAGCAAAATAAAGGGCCGGATTTTCTACTAATTTTCGGTTCTATTTAGGAGTCCTCGTCGAGTTGTAATTCCTTTTTGATAAGAATTGATTTAGCTAAGGGATAAGGAAGAGATAGGCATGTAAATAAGATAGAAAGGGCCGAAATCCCTATCATATCTTATTAGATTATCTTCCTTATTTTTATCTTTATCTTTTCCTAAATTCTAGGGATTAAAATTTAAATGCTTTCTAGATAGATTTTTGGCTTCCTAATGATACTAGAAGTAGTCTAGTATATATAGGCGCCTGTTTTCATTAATAAAGGAAGAGATTATTTTGAGTTAAAACTTTCGTTTAAGAGTTTAATTGTTGTGCACAATTATATTCGATCATTTAGTAATTTTCAGGAGTAATTATTATTGAGTGATTAATCTACTTAATTCCAGGAGTGGTTTAAGTGAGATTAAGAGTTAATTAAAACTTTCAGGAGTGTTAATTATAATTATCATATCCGGTTACTTTGATCCTTGTTTCGGATTTAGGCAAATCAAACCTAAATTCCTTGACTTGAATTTCATTGATTGAGACTCTTGGAGTAACAATCATATCAAGTGGTATCAGAGCTGGACGAGTAAGGGAAGGTTCTTGGTTGTTCTGTTCATCCGGGTAAAAACAGTTTTCTGGTACGTTTTGTTTCAACTCGTTCTCCCAATTGAAAACGTCTTTTTAGGATTTTCTTGAGCCTAAACTGGTCTATCTTAAGTTTAGTTTACTGTCCTAAAATTTCGTAGAAGTTGGAGTTCATTTGATATAGTTTCGAGACTGTTTTTGTGAAACGTGCAAATTTGGTGCTAATCTGGCGCGACTGAATTGAAAATTAAACTGTGAATAAGATACTTCGTATTTTTGAGTTATTCCAATGGGAGATGTTTCCTAACATCCATAATGTTATTGTGTTAACTTTTCATAATTTTTAACGAAGTGTAGCAACAGCAATTTATTTTCCAAGTTGGATCAGTTTTCTGGGTTTTCTGGACAATTTTAGAGTACGTTTTTGGTCACAAATCATGGGGGAATCATCTGAAATCCTTAAAATACTTAATAATATTAGTCTTAAGATGGATGCTTTTGAATATTATAGACATGAGGCCCAAAAACAGGTTAATGCTTTAACTTCCATTGTTATGAAAAAACAAAATCATATGTGGCCTAGGGAATCCGATGAGGAATCTGAAAAACAAAGTTATCAACCACGTCCCATTGATGATGATAGAGGGTTGAAACTAGACCTACCCGAATTTGCAGGAGATTCGGATCCAGAGGTGTTTCTTGATTGGGTTAGGCAAATTGAGAGAATATTTGACTATAAGGAGTATGATGATCGAAAAAGATACAAACTTGCTACCATGAAACTGACCAAGTATGCATCTTTATGGTTGGAAGGGTTCAAAGCTCGAAGAAAGATAGATGGAAAAGAACAAGTGAACACTTGGACTAGTTTGAAGAAGAAATTGAGAGCCAAATTTCTTCCTAGAGAGTATGAGCAAGAGCAATACTTAAAGCTCACATCTTTGATGCAAGAGACTCTTAGTGTGGCTGATTACACACGAAAATTTGATAGATTGTGCCTAGTTTGTGATATACAGGAAAAGGAGGCTTTGAAGATCGCAAGGTACATCAAAGGCTTGGCAAGGCAAATTGCGGATCAAGTAGAAGTGGCTCACTATGTCACCTTTGAGGATGTTTGTAAGTTAGCCTTGAAATTTGAGGCTAGAAACAAGGGAAGATCGAAACCTAACTATGGTTTCAAGCTTGGCTCTAAGGAAAGCAATGAGTGTTCTTCATCTTTTCTTGGGGGAGGGGATAAAATTTCGCCATTTCCGCCTAAGGAAGAGAAGAGGATCGAAAAACAGAAGGTCTTTATTCCAAGAGAAGAGTTCGAGAATAGGAGAAAGTGCTTCAAATGTCAAGGTAAGGGTCACATAGCAAGTGAATGTCCTAGCAAACGAGCACTTAGTTTGAGACAATACCACACCATGCTTGAAGAAGAAGAGGTTTATGAGTTCATTGCCGAGGAAGAGAATGTGGAGGAAGAAGAAGAGGATGCCTTTGCGGAGGATGACTCAAAACTGATTGGTGTTGTTAGGAAAGTCTTACATGTTGATTTTCCTCCTAATCAAGAACAACGAGAGAATTTATTTCATACACGTTGCAAAGTAGGTGATAATACTTGTAATGTAATTATTGATAGTGGTTCTTGCACTAACGTTGTTTCTTGTGATGTGTTAGACAAGTTAAATCTTCTTACTAGGGAACATCCACTACCCTATAAGTTGAGTTGGCTTGATAAAAAAACTGGACTAAATGTGACTAAACAAGCTTTGATTTCGTTCTCTATTGGAAGCTACAAAGATGAGCTATGGTGTGATGCATTTCCCATGAGTGTTTGTCACCTTTTGCTTCGAAGACCATGGCAATTTGATAAGAAAGTTATCCATGAAGGGGACACCAATGTCTATTCAGTTTTGGTGGGTTCGAGGAGAGTGCTCTTGCAACCATTAACTCCCAAAGAAATCATGTCCAAGAAGAAAGGGGATTCAACTATTCGAGAGGTGCCAAAGGACTTGAGCAACATGCTACATCAAAACAAGGAGGAGAGGCGTGCTGCCATATTGAGTTTGAGAAAGAAACCTCCCTTTGAGGTTGAAGGAACTTGAGGACAAGTATGCTTTTAAGAAGGAGGGAATGATGCGGATTTAATCATGCATAGTCGTTCTCTAATCTATCTTTATTGCTTTCTAGTTAATAAGGTCATAGTTAGTTATTTTAATTAAGTCATTTATTTTCAGCAAAATAAAGGGCCGGATTTTCTACTAATTTTCGGTTCTATTTAGGAGTCCTCGTCGAGTTGTAATTCCTTTTTGATAAGAATTGATTTAGCTAAGGGATAAGGAAGAGATAGGCATGTAAATAAGATAGAAAGGGCCGAAATCCCTATCATATCTTATTAGATTATCTTCCTTATTTTTATCTTTATCTTTTCCTAAATTCTAGGGATTAAAATTTAAATGCTTTCTAGATAGATTTTTGGCTTCCTAATGATACTAGAAGTAGTCTAGTATATATAGGCGCCTGTTTTCATTAATAAAGGAAGAGATTATTTTGAGTTAAAACTTTCGTTTAAGAGTTTAATTGTTGTGCACAATTATATTCGATCATTTAGTAATTTTCAGGAGTAATTATTATTGAGTGATTAATCTACTTAATTCCAGGAGTGGTTTAAGTGAGATTAAGAGTTAATTAAAACTTTCAGGAGTGTTAATTATAATTATCATATCCGGTTACTTTGATCCTTGTTTCGGATTTAGGCAAATCAAACCTAAATTCCTTGACTTGAATTTCATTGATTGAGACTCTTGGAGTAACAATCATATCAAGTGGTATCAGAGCTGGACGAGTAAGGGAAGGTTCTTGGTTGTTCTGTTCATCCGGGTAAAAACAGTTTTCTGGTACGTTTTGTTTCAACTCGTTCTCCCAATTGAAAACGTCTTTTTAGGATTTTCTTGAGCCTAAACTGGTCTATCTTAAGTTTAGTTTACTGTCCTAAAATTTCGTAGAAGTTGGAGTTCATTTGATATAGTTTCGAGACTGTTTTTGTGAAACGTGCAAATTTGGTGCTAATCTGGCGCGACTGAATTGAAAATTAAACTGTGAATAAGATACTTCGTATTTTTGAGTTATTCCAATGGGAGATGTTTCCTAACATCCATAATGTTATTGTGTTAACTTTTCATAATTTTTAACGAAGTGTAGCAACAGCAATTTATTTTCCAAGTTGGATCAGTTTTCTGGGTTTTCTGGACAATTTTAGAGTACGTTTTTGGTCACAAATCATGGGGGAATCATCTGAAATCCTTAAAATACTTAATAATATTAGTCTTAAGATGGATGCTTTTGAATATTATAGACATGAGGCCCAAAAACAGGTTAATGCTTTAACTTCCATTGTTATGAAAAAACAAAATCATATGTGGCCTAGGGAATCCGATGAGGAATCTGAAAAACAAAGTTATCAACCACGTCCCATTGATGATGATAGAGGGTTGAAACTAGACCTACCCGAATTTGCAGGAGATTCGGATCCAGAGGTGTTTCTTGATTGGGTTAGGCAAATTGAGAGAATATTTGACTATAAGGAGTATGATGATCGAAAAAGATACAAACTTGCTACCATGAAACTGACCAAGTATGCATCTTTATGGTTGGAAGGGTTCAAAGCTCGAAGAAAGATAGATGGAAAAGAACAAGTGAACACTTGGACTAGTTTGAAGAAGAAATTGAGAGCCAAATTTCTTCCTAGAGAGTATGAGCAAGAGCAATACTTAAAGCTCACATCTTTGATGCAAGAGACTCTTAGTGTGGCTGATTACACACGAGAATTTGATAGATTGTGCCTAGTTTGTGATATGCAGGAAAAGGAGGCTTTGAAGATCGCAAGGTACATCAAAGGCTTGGCAAGGCAAATTGCGGATCAAGTAGAAGTGGCTCACTATGTCACCTTTGAGGATGTTTGTAAGTTAGCCTTGAAATTTGAGGCTAGAAACAAGGGAAGATCGAAACCTAACTATGGTTTCAAGCTTGGCTCTAAGGAAAGCAATGAGTGTTCTTCATCTTTTCTTGGGGGAGGGGATAAAATTTCGCCATTTCCGCCTAAGGAAGAGAAGAGGATCGAAAAACAGAAGGTCTTTATTCCAAGAGAAGAGTTCGAGAATAGGAGAAAGTGCTTCAAATGTCAAGGTAAGGGTCACATAGCAAGTGAATGTCCTAGAAAACGAGCACTTAGTTTGAGACAATACCACACCATGCTTGAAGAAGAAGAGGTTTATGAGTTCATTGCCGAGGAAGAGAATGTGGAGGAAGAAGAAGAGGATGCCTTTGCGGAGGATGACTCAAAACTGATTGGTGTTGTTAGGAAAGTCTTACATGTTGATTTTCCTCCTAATCAAGAACAACGAGAGAATTTATTTCATACACGTTGCAAAGTAGGTGATAATACTTGTAATGTAATTATTGATAGTGGTTCTTGCACTAACGTTGTTTCTTGTGATGTGTTAGACAAGTTAAATCTTCTTACTAGGGAACATCCACTACCCTATAAGTTGAGTTGGCTTGATAAAAAAACTGGACTAAATGTGACTAAACAAGCTTTGATTTCGTTCTCTATTGGAAGCTACAAAGATGAGCTATGGTGTGATGCATTTCCCATGAGTGTTTGTCACCTTTTGCTTCGAAGACCATGGCAATTTGATAAGAAAGTTATCCATGAAGGGGACACCAATGTCTATTCAGTTTTGGTGGGTTCGAGGAGAGTGCTCTTGCAACCATTAACTCCCAAAGAAATCATGTCCAAGAAGAAAGGGGATTCAACTATTCGAGAGGTGCCAAAGGACTTGAGCAACATGCTACATCAAAACAAGGAGGAGAGGCGTGCTGCCATATTGAGTTTGAGAAAGAAACCTCCCTTTGAGGTTGAAGGAACTTGAGGACAAGTATGCTTTTAAGAAGGAGGGAATGATGCGGATTTAATCATGCATAGTCGTTCTCTAATCTATCTTTATTGCTTTCTAGTTAATAAGGTCATAGTTAGTTATTTTAATTAAGTCATTTATTTTCAGCAAAATAAAGGGCCGGATTTTCTACTAATTTTCGGTTCTATTTAGGAGTCCTCGTCGAGTTGTAATTCCTTTTTGATAAGAATTGATTTAGCTAAGGGATAAGGAAGAGATAGGCATGTAAATAAGATAGAAAGGGCCGAAATCCCTATCATATCTTATTAGATTATCTTCCTTATTTTTATCTTTATCTTTTCCTAAATTCTAGGGATTAAAATTTAAATGCTTTCTAGATAGATTTTTGGCTTCCTAATGATACTAGAAGTAGTCTAGTATATATAGGCGCCTGTTTTCATTAATAAAGGAAGAGATTATTTTGAGTTAAAACTTTCGTTTAAGAGTTTAATTGTTGTGCACAATTATATTCGATCATTTAGTAATTTTCAGGAGTAATTATTATTGAGTGATTAATCTACTTAATTCCAGGAGTGGTTTAAGTGAGATTAAGAGTTAATTAAAACTTTCAGGAGTGTTAATTATAATTATCATATCCGGTTACTTTGATCCTTGTTTCGGATTTAGGCAAATCAAACCTAAATTCCTTGACTTGAATTTCATTGATTGAGACTCTTGGAGTAACAATCATATCAAGTGGTATCAGAGCTGGACGAGTAAGGGAAGGTTCTTGGCTGTTCTGTTCATCCGGGTAAAAACAGTTTTCTGGTACGTTTTGTTTCAACTCGTTCTCCTAATTGAAAACGTCTTTTTAGGATTTTCTTGAGCCTAAACTGGTCTATCTTAAGTTTAGTTTACTGTCCTAAAATTTCGTAGAAGTTGGAGTTCATTTGATATAGTTTCGAGACTGTTTTTGTGAAACGTGCAAATTTGGTGCTAATCTGGCGCGACTGAATTGAAAATTAAACTGTGAATAAGATACTTCGTATTTTTGAGTTATTCCAATGGGAGATGTTTCCTAACATCCATAATGTTATTGTGTTAACTTTTCATAATTTTTAACGAAGTGTAGCAACTGCAATTTATTTTCCAAGTTGGATCAGTTTTCTGGGTTTTCTGGACAATTTTAGAGTACGTTTTTGGTCACAAATCATGGGGGAATCATCTGAAATCCTTAAAATACTTAATAATATTAGTATTAAGATGGATGCTTTTGAATATTATAGACATGAGGCCCAAAAACAGGTTAATGCTTTAACTTCCATTGTTATGAAAAAACAAAATCATATGTGGCCTAGGGAATCCGATGAGGAATCTGAAAAACAAAGTTATCAACCACGTCCCATTGATGATGATAGAGGGTTGAAACTAGACCTACCCGAATTTGCAGGAGATTCGGATCCAGAGGTGTTTCTTGATTGGGTTAGGCAAATTGAGAGAATATTTGACTATAAGGAGTATGATGATCGAAAAAGATACAAACTTGCTACCATGAAACTGACCAAGTATGCATCTTTATGGTTGGAAGGGTTCAAAGCTCGAAGAAAGATAGATGGAAAAGAACAAGTGAACACTTGGACTAGTTTGAAGAAGAAATTGAGAGCCAAATTTCTTCCTAGAGAGTATGAGCAAGAGCAATACTTAAAGCTCACATCTTTGATGCAAGAGACTCTTAGTGTGGCTGATTACACACGAGAATTTGATAGATTGTGCCTAGTTTGTGATATGCAGGAAAAGGAGGCTTTGAAGATCGCAAGGTACATCAAAGGCTTGGCAAGGCAAATTGCGGATCAAGTAGAAGTGGCTCACTATGTCACCTTTGAGGATGTTTGTAAGTTAGCCTTGAAATTTGAGGCTAGAAACAAGGGAAGATCGAAACCTAACTATGGTTTCAAGCTTGGCTCTAAGGAAAGCAATGAGTGTTCTTCATCTTTTCTTGGGGGAGGGGATAAAATTTCGCCATTTCCGCCTAAGGAAGAGAAGAGGATCGAAAAACAGAAGGTCTTTATTCCAAGAGAAGAGTTCGAGAATAGGAGAAAGTGCTTCAAATGTCAAGGTAAGGGTCACATAGCAAGTGAATGTCCTAGAAAACGAGCACTTAGTTTGAGACAATACCACACCATGCTTGAAGAAGAAGAGGTTTATGAGTTCATTGCCGAGGAAGAGAATGTGGAGGAAGAAGAAGAGGATGCCTTTGCGGAGGATGACTCAAAACTGATTGGTGTTGTTAGGAAAGTCTTACATGTTGATTTTCCTCCTAATCAAGAACAACGAGAGAATTTATTTCATACACGTTGCAAAGTAGGTGATAATACTTGTAATGTAATTATTGATAGTGGTTCTTGCACTAACGTTGTTTCTTGTGATGTGTTAGACAAGTTAAATCTTCTTACTAGGGAACATCCACTACCCTATAAGTTGAGTTGGCTTGATAAAAAAACTGGACTAAATGTGACTAAATAAGCTTTGATTTCGTTCTCTATTGGAAGCTACAAAGATGAGCTATGGTGTGATGCATTTCCCATGAGTGTTTGTCACCTTTTGCTTCGAAGACCATGGCAATTTGATAAGAAAGTTATCCATGAAGGGGACACCAATGTCTATTCAGTTTTGGTGGGTTCGAGGAGAGTGCTCTTGCAACCATTAACTCCCAAAGAAATCATGTCCAAGAAGAAAGGGGATTCAACTATTCGAGAGGTGCCAAAGGACTTGAGCAACATGCTACATCAAAACAAGGAGGAGAGGCGTGCTGCCATATTGAGTTTGAGAAAGAAACCTCCCTTTGAGGTTGAAGGAACTTGAGGACAAGTATGCTTTTAAGAAGGAGGGAATGATGCGGATTTAATCATGCATAGTCGTTCTCTAATCTATCTTTATTGCTTTCTAGTTAATAAGGTCATAGTTAGTTATTTTAATTAAGTCATTTATTTTCAGCAAAATAAAGGGCCGGATTTTCTACTAATTTTCGGTTCTATTTAGGAGTCCTCGTCGAGTTGTAATTCCTTTTTGATAAGAATTGATTTAGCTAAGGGATAAGGAAGAGATAGGCATGTAAATAAGATAGAAAGGGCCGAAATCCCTATCATATCTTATTAGATTATCTTCCTTATTTTTATCTTTATCTTTTCCTAAATTCTAGGGATTAAAATTTAAATGCTTTCTAGATAGATTTTTGGCTTCCTAATGATACTAGAAGTAGTCTAGTATATATAGGCGCCTGTTTTCATTAATAAAGGAAGAGATTATTTTGAGTTAAAACTTTCGTTTAAGAGTTTAATTGTTGTGCACAATTATATTCGATCATTTAGTAATTTTCAGGAGTAATTATTATTGAGTGATTAATCTACTTAATTCCAGGAGTGGTTTAAGTGAGATTAAGAGTTAATTAAAACTTTCAGGAGTGTTAATTATAATTATCATATCCGGTTACTTTGATCCTTGTTTCGGATTTAGGCAAATCAAACCTAAATTCCTTGACTTGAATTTCATTGATTGAGACTCTTGGAGTAACAATCATATCAAGTGGTATCAGAGCTGGACGAGTAAGGGAAGGTTCTTGGTTGTTCTGTTCATCCGGGTAAAAACAGTTTTCTGGTACGTTTTGTTTCAACTCGTTCTCCCAATTGAAAACGTCTTTTTAGGATTTTCTTGAGCCTAAACTGGTCTATCTTAAGTTTAGTTTACTGTCCTAAAATTTCGTAGAAGTTGGAGTTCATTTGATATAGTTTCGAGACTGTTTTTGTGAAACGTGCAAATTTGGTGCTAATCTGGCGCGACTGAATTGAAAATTAAACTGTGAATAAGATACTTCGTATTTTTGAGTTATTCCAATGGGAGATGTTTCCTAACATCCATAATGTTATTGTGTTAACTTTTCATAATTTTTAACGAAGTGTAGCAACAGCAATTTATTTTCCAAGTTGGATCAGTTTTCTGGGTTTTCTGGACAATTTTAGAGTACGTTTTTGGTCACAAATCATGGGGGAATCATCTGAAATCCTTAAAATACTTAATAATATTAGTCTTAAGATGGATGCTTTTGAATATTATAGACATGAGGCCCAAAAACAGGTTAATGCTTTAACTTCCATTGTTATGAAAAAACAAAATCATATGTGGCCTAGGGAATCCGATGAGGAATCTGAAAAACAAAGTTATCAACCACGTCCCATTGATGATGATAGAGGGTTGAAACTAGACCTACCCGAATTTGCAGGAGATTCGGATCCAGAGGTGTTTCTTGATTGGGTTAGGCAAATTGAGAGAATATTTGACTATAAGGAGTATGATGATCGAAAAAGATACAAACTTGCTACCATGAAACTGACCAAGTATGCATCTTTATGGTTGGAAGGGTTCAAAGCTCGAAGAAAGATAGATGGAAAAGAACAAGTGAACACTTGGACTAGTTTGAAGAAGAAATTGAGAGCCAAATTTCTTCCTAGAGAGTATGAGCAAGAGCAATACTTAAAGCTCACATCTTTGATGCAAGAGACTCTTAGTGTGGCTGATTACACACGAAAATTTGATAGATTGTGCCTAGTTTGTGATATACAGGAAAAGGAGGCTTTGAAGATCGCAAGGTACATCAAAGGCTTGGCAAGGCAAATTGCGGATCAAGTAGAAGTGGCTCACTATGTCACCTTTGAGGATGTTTGTAAGTTAGCCTTGAAATTTGAGGCTAGAAACAAGGGAAGATCGAAACCTAACTATGGTTTCAAGCTTGGCTCTAAGGAAAGCAATGAGTGTTCTTCATCTTTTCTTGGGGGAGGGGATAAAATTTCGCCATTTCCGCCTAAGGAAGAGAAGAGGATCGAAAAACAGAAGGTCTTTATTCCAAGAGAAGAGTTCGAGAATAGGAGAAAGTGCTTCAAATGTCAAGGTAAGGGTCACATAGCAAGTGAATGTCCTAGCAAACGAGCACTTAGTTTGAGACAATACCACACCATGCTTGAAGAAGAAGAGGTTTATGAGTTCATTGCCGAGGAAGAGAATGTGGAGGAAGAAGAAGAGGATGCCTTTGCGGAGGATGACTCAAAACTGATTGGTGTTGTTAGGAAAGTCTTACATGTTGATTTTCCTCCTAATCAAGAACAACGAGAGAATTTATTTCATACACGTTGCAAAGTAGGTGATAATACTTGTAATGTAATTATTGATAGTGGTTCTTGCACTAACGTTGTTTCTTGTGATGTGTTAGACAAGTTAAATCTTCTTACTAGGGAACATCCACTACCCTATAAGTTGAGTTGGCTTGATAAAAAAACTGGACTAAATGTGACTAAACAAGCTTTGATTTCGTTCTCTATTGGAAGCTACAAAGATGAGCTATGGTGTGATGCATTTCCCATGAGTGTTTGTCACCTTTTGCTTCGAAGACCATGGCAATTTGATAAGAAAGTTATCCATGAAGGGGACACCAATGTCTATTCAGTTTTGGTGGGTTCGAGGAGAGTGCTCTTGCAACCATTAACTCCCAAAGAAATCATGTCCAAGAAGAAAGGGGATTCAACTATTCGAGAGGTGCCAAAGGACTTGAGCAACATGCTACATCAAAACAAGGAGGAGAGGCGTGCTGCCATATTGAGTTTGAGAAAGAAACCTCCCTTTGAGGTTGAAGGAACTTGAGGACAAGTATGCTTTTAAGAAGGAGGGAATGATGCGGATTTAATCATGCATAGTCGTTCTCTAATCTATCTTTATTGCTTTCTAGTTAATAAGGTCATAGTTAGTTATTTTAATTAAGTCATTTATTTTCAGCAAAATAAAGGGCCGGATTTTCTACTAATTTTCGGTTCTATTTAGGAGTCCTCGTCGAGTTGTAATTCCTTTTTGATAAGAATTGATTTAGCTAAGGGATAAGGAAGAGATAGGCATGTAAATAAGATAGAAAGGGCCGAAATCCCTATCATATCTTATTAGATTATCTTCCTTATTTTTATCTTTATCTTTTCCTAAATTCTAGGGATTAAAATTTAAATGCTTTCTAGATAGATTTTTGGCTTCCTAATGATACTAGAAGTAGTCTAGTATATATAGGCGCCTGTTTTCATTAATAAAGGAAGAGATTATTTTGAGTTAAAACTTTCGTTTAAGAGTTTAATTGTTGTGCACAATTATATTCGATCATTTAGTAATTTTCAGGAGTAATTATTATTGAGTGATTAATCTACTTAATTCCAGGAGTGGTTTAAGTGAGATTAAGAGTTAATTAAAACTTTCAGGAGTGTTAATTATAATTATCATATCCGGTTACTTTGATCCTTGTTTCGGATTTAGGCAAATCAAACCTAAATTCCTTGACTTGAATTTCATTGATTGAGACTCTTGGAGTAACAATCATATCAAGTGGTATCAGAGCTGGACGAGTAAGGGAAGGTTCTTGGTTGTTCTGTTCATCCGGGTAAAAACAGTTTTCTGGTACGTTTTGTTTCAACTCGTTCTCCCAATTGAAAACGTCTTTTTAGGATTTTCTTGAGCCTAAACTGGTCTATCTTAAGTTTAGTTTACTGTCCTAAAATTTCGTAGAAGTTGGAGTTCATTTGATATAGTTTCGAGACTGTTTTTGTGAAACGTGCAAATTTGGTGCTAATCTGGCGCGACTGAATTGAAAATTAAACTGTGAATAAGATACTTCGTATTTTTGAGTTATTCCAATGGGAGATGTTTCCTAACATCCATAATGTTATTGTGTTAACTTTTCATAATTTTTAACGAAGTGTAGCAACAGCAATTTATTTTCCAAGTTGGATCAGTTTTCTGGGTTTTCTGGACAATTTTAGAGTACGTTTTTGGTCACAAATCATGGGGGAATCATCTGAAATCCTTAAAATACTTAATAATATTAGTCTTAAGATGGATGCTTTTGAATATTATAGACATGAGGCCCAAAAACAGGTTAATGCTTTAACTTCCATTGTTATGAAAAAACAAAATCATATGTGGCCTAGGGAATCCGATGAGGAATCTGAAAAACAAAGTTATCAACCACGTCCCATTGATGATGATAGAGGGTTGAAACTAGACCTACCCGAATTTGCAGGAGATTCGGATCCAGAGGTGTTTCTTGATTGGGTTAGGCAAATTGAGAGAATATTTGACTATAAGGAGTATGATGATCGAAAAAGATACAAACTTGCTACCATGAAACTGACCAAGTATGCATCTTTATGGTTGGAAGGGTTCAAAGCTCGAAGAAAGATAGATGGAAAAGAACAAGTGAACACTTGGACTAGTTTGAAGAAGAAATTGAGAGCCAAATTTCTTCCTAGAGAGTATGAGCAAGAGCAATACTTAAAGCTCACATCTTTGATGCAAGAGACTCTTAGTGTGGCTGATTACACACGAGAATTTGATAGATTGTGCCTAGTTTGTGATATGCAGGAAAAGGAGGCTTTGAAGATCGCAAGGTACATCAAAGGCTTGGCAAGGCAAATTGCGGATCAAGTAGAAGTGGCTCACTATGTCACCTTTGAGGATGTTTGTAAGTTAGCCTTGAAATTTGAGGCTAGAAACAAGGGAAGATCGAAACCTAACTATGGTTTCAAGCTTGGCTCTAAGGAAAGCAATGAGTGTTCTTCATCTTTTCTTGGGGGAGGGGATAAAATTTCGCCATTTCCGCCTAAGGAAGAGAAGAGGATCGAAAAACAGAAGGTCTTTATTCCAAGAGAAGAGTTCGAGAATAGGAGAAAGTGCTTCAAATGTCAAGGTAAGGGTCACATAGCAAGTGAATGTCCTAGCAAACGAGCACTTAGTTTGAGACAATACCACACCATGCTTGAAGAAGAAGAGGTTTATGAGTTCATTGCCGAGGAAGAGAATGTGGAGGAAGAAGAAGAGGATGCCTTTGCGGAGGATGACTCAAAACTGATTGGTGTTGTTAGGAAAGTCTTACATGTTGATTTTCCTCCTAATCAAGAACAACGAGAGAATTTATTTCATACACGTTGCAAAGTAGGTGATAATACTTGTAATGTAATTATTGATAGTGGTTCTTGCACTAACGTTGTTTCTTGTGATGTGTTAGACAAGTTAAATCTTCTTACTAGGGAACATCCACTACCCTATAAGTTGAGTTGGCTTGATAAAAAAACTGGACTAAATGTGACTAAACAAGCTTTGATTTCGTTCTCTATTGGAAGCTACAAAGATGAGCTATGGTGTGATGCATTTCCCATGAGTGTTTGTCACCTTTTGCTTCGAAGACCATGGCAATTTGATAAGAAAGTTATCCATGAAGGGGACACCAATGTCTATTCAGTTTTGGTGGGTTCGAGGAGAGTGCTCTTGCAACCATTAACTCCCAAAGAAATCATGTCCAAGAAGAAAGGGGATTCAACTATTCGAGAGGTGCCAAAGGACTTGAGCAACATGCTACATCAAAACAAGGAGGAGAGGCGTGCTGCCATATTGAGTTTGAGAAAGAAACCTCCCTTTGAGGTTGAAGGAACTTGAGGACAAGTATGCTTTTAAGAAGGAGGGAATGATGCGGATTTAATCATGCATAGTCGTTCTCTAATCTATCTTTATTGCTTTCTAGTTAATAAGGTCATAGTTAGTTATTTTAATTAAGTCATTTATTTTCAGCAAAATAAAGGGCCGGATTTTCTACTAATTTTCGGTTCTATTTAGGAGTCCTCGTCGAGTTGTAATTCCTTTTTGATAAGAATTGATTTAGCTAAGGGATAAGGAAGAGATAGGCATGTAAATAAGATAGAAAGGGCCGAAATCCCTATCATATCTTATTAGATTATCTTCCTTATTTTTATCTTTATCTTTTCCTAAATTCTAGGGATTAAAATTTAAATGCTTTCTAGATAGATTTTTGGCTTCCTAATGATACTAGAAGTAGTCTAGTATATATAGGCGCCTGTTTTCATTAATAAAGGAAGAGATTATTTTGAGTTAAAACTTTCGTTTAAGAGTTTAATTGTTGTGCACAATTATATTCGATCATTTAGTAATTTTCAGGAGTAATTATTATTGAGTGATTAATCTACTTAATTCCAGGAGTGGTTTAAGTGAGATTAAGAGTTAATTAAAACTTTCAGGAGTGTTAATTATAATTATCATATCCGGTTACTTTGATCCTTGTTTCGGATTTAGGCAAATCAAACCTAAATTCCTTGACTTGAATTTCATTGATTGAGACTCTTGGAGTAACAATCATATCAAGTGGTATCAGAGCTGGACGAGTAAGGGAAGGTTCTTGGTTGTTCTGTTCATCCGGGTAAAAACAGTTTTCTGGTACGTTTTGTTTCAACTCGTTCTCCCAATTGAAAACGTCTTTTTAGGATTTTCTTGAGCCTAAACTGGTCTATCTTAAGTTTAGTTTACTGTCCTAAAATTTCGTAGAAGTTGGAGTTCATTTGATATAGTTTCGAGACTGTTTTTGTGAAACGTGCAAATTTGGTGCTAATCTGGCGCGACTGAATTGAAAATTAAACTGTGAATAAGATACTTCGTATTTTTGAGTTATTCCAATGGGAGATGTTTCCTAACATCCATAATGTTATTGTGTTAACTTTTCATAATTTTTAACGAAGTGTAGCAACAGCAATTTATTTTCCAAGTTGGATCAGTTTTCTGGGTTTTCTGGACAATTTTAGAGTACGTTTTTGGTCACAAATCATGGGGGAATCATCTGAAATCCTTAAAATACTTAATAATATTAGTCTTAAGATGGATGCTTTTGAATATTATAGACATGAGGCCCAAAAACAGGTTAATGCTTTAACTTCCATTGTTATGAAAAAACAAAATCATATGTGGCCTAGGGAATCCGATGAGGAATCTGAAAAACAAAGTTATCAACCACGTCCCATTGATGATGATAGAGGGTTGAAACTAGACCTACCCGAATTTGCAGGAGATTCGGATCCAGAGGTGTTTCTTGATTGGGTTAGGCAAATTGAGAGAATATTTGACTATAAGGAGTATGATGATCGAAAAAGATACAAACTTGCTACCATGAAACTGACCAAGTATGCATCTTTATGGTTGGAAGGGTTCAAAGCTCGAAGAAAGATAGATGGAAAAGAACAAGTGAACACTTGGACTAGTTTGAAGAAGAAATTGAGAGCCAAATTTCTTCCTAGAGAGTATGAGCAAGAGCAATACTTAAAGCTCACATCTTTGATGCAAGAGACTCTTAGTGTGGCTGATTACACACGAGAATTTGATAGATTGTGCCTAGTTTGTGATATGCAGGAAAAGGAGGCTTTGAAGATCGCAAGGTACATCAAAGGCTTGGCAAGGCAAATTGCGGATCAAGTAGAAGTGGCTCACTATGTCACCTTTGAGGATGTTTGTAAGTTAGCCTTGAAATTTGAGGCTAGAAACAAGGGAAGATCGAAACCTAACTATGGTTTCAAGCTTGGCTCTAAGGAAAGCAATGAGTGTTCTTCATCTTTTCTTGGGGGAGGGGATAAAATTTCGCCATTTCCGCCTAAGGAAGAGAAGAGGATCGAAAAACAGAAGGTCTTTATTCCAAGAGAAGAGTTCGAGAATAGGAGAAAGTGCTTCAAATGTCAAGGTAAGGGTCACATAGCAAGTGAATGTCCTAGCAAACGAGCACTTAGTTTGAGACAATACCACACCATGCTTGAAGAAGAAGAGGTTTATGAGTTCATTGCCGAGGAAGAGAATGTGGAGGAAGAAGAAGAGGATGCCTTTGCGGAGGATGACTCAAAACTGATTGGTGTTGTTAGGAAAGTCTTACATGTTGATTTTCCTCCTAATCAAGAACAACGAGAGAATTTATTTCATACACGTTGCAAAGTAGGTGATAATACTTGTAATGTAATTATTGATAGTGGTTCTTGCACTAACGTTGTTTCTTGTGATGTGTTAGACAAGTTAAATCTTCTTACTAGGGAACATCCACTACCCTATAAGTTGAGTTGGCTTGATAAAAAAACTGGACTAAATGTGACTAAACAAGCTTTGATTTCGTTCTCTATTGGAAGCTACAAAGATGAGCTATGGTGTGATGCATTTCCCATGAGTGTTTGTCACCTTTTGCTTCGAAGACCATGGCAATTTGATAAGAAAGTTATCCATGAAGGGGACACCAATGTCTATTCAGTTTTGGTGGGTTCGAGGAGAGTGCTCTTGCAACCATTAACTCCCAAAGAAATCATGTCCAAGAAGAAAGGGGATTCAACTATTCGAGAGGTGCCAAAGGACTTGAGCAACATGCTACATCAAAACAAGGAGGAGAGGCGTGCTGCCATATTGAGTTTGAGAAAGAAACCTCCCTTTGAGGTTGAAGGAACTTGAGGACAAGTATGCTTTTAAGAAGGAGGGAATGATGCGGATTTAATCATGCATAGTCGTTCTCTAATCTATCTTTATTGCTTTCTAGTTAATAAGGTCATAGTTAGTTATTTTAATTAAGTCATTTATTTTCAGCAAAATAAAGGGCCGGATTTTCTACTAATTTTCGGTTCTATTTAGGAGTCCTCGTCGAGTTGTAATTCCTTTTTGATAAGAATTGATTTAACTAAGGGATAAGGAAGAGATAGGCATGTAAATAAGATAGAAAGGGCCGAAATCCCTATCATTGATTGAGACTCTTGGAGTAACAATCATATCACTTTGTTATCCGTTAGTGTGCACCTATTGTTGTGTTCTTCATGATGTCTGCTTAGAAGGTATGTCTCTTTATCTTCCCGCTCCATTACTTTAACTACCAATTGGAAGTAGTTACATAAGAAACACCCACTTTACCCCTAAGCTAAGTTAGTCTATTTTTTTAATGGTATGCTAAGTTAGTCTATTGCAAACACTCTGATTATAATATCTCTACTTGCTTTAGTTTTTTGAGTATGTGCTTCACAAACATCGCGGCGAAGCATGTGGTTGCGTTTTCGATGTCCGACATCGGTACAACTTCCATCCCATTATCTTTTTTTACTTGCCACTTCTGTTACACCTTCTATACACTAATGTCATGACGCTTATATGGTAGTTGTTTGATGTCTCACAACGTGTACATTATCCCGACTTCATAAATCAACCAAAAAACAATAGTTCATTTAATTTGTTAGAATGATGGATTGAATCTATGTGTTGGATGCCTAATTTATCCTGTGGCTTTTCTATAGGCTCAAGTAAATCTCTTGTTCAATAAATCTCTTTTCAAATATAGGAAGTTAAACTTCATCATCTGCTGTTTTGATTTGGTTTCAATGGTTGTGAATATGATGATGGGTTGCAGTACTATAATACAGGGAATTTGTTGTGCTTAGTTGCTGGTGTTGGCATGGTGCTAAGCTGCTCTCATGGTGCTATTCAGCTGCTTCACATGGTTTTGTAGTACCTCGACAAGCTGATTGTGGCTATACAGGTTTGATACCTTCAATTTTCTCTTGGATTTTTTTCTTCCTCTGGCAAGCTATGAACAGTTTTGGACTTATGCTAATGAACGAGGTCTTGAATAGAGATTTACGTGTCATGAATTGCTCTGTCATTAACTCTCATAATCAAACACCAAACTTGTCATTGATCAGATGCTCTCACAGTGACAAAAGTTAAAAAATACAACACCTGGTTAAGAGCGGTTGAATAAACAGACGTTGTAGTTAGGAGCCTAGGTAAACTAAAATTCAGAGAATGGGCCTTTGATTGCGGCTGTGCCGTAGACCACTGTGGTGAAAGACCTTCTACTAAATTTTAATTTCTCATAGGAAAAGTTTCCCCTCATCTTTAAAATCCACCAAAACTCTTACACGCTCAGAAGCTTTTCTCCCTCAAACCACACGAACTGCTTCTTCCTTATCTCATCGACTCCATGTTTAACTCATAATTTTCTTCGTGACTCAAACTTTATACAGGAT
Organism: Patellifolia procumbens; assembly: GCA_947645195.1. Lineage (NCBI taxonomy): Eukaryota > Viridiplantae > Streptophyta > Magnoliopsida > Caryophyllales > Amaranthaceae > Patellifolia > Patellifolia procumbens. The sequence goes on from CANSGD010000901.1 coordinate 301,233, forward strand.
GGACATTCTTGATTTTTTCTATGGCTGTCGTCGCTTTTATCTCTGGCGCTATGAATATCAGGTTTTTAGTTGGTTGGTTGCATCAAATATTGCTTATAAGAGACCTCGTTAATGTGGCACCTCCTAATTCTCTGTAGCTTTCGTTCCCTAACTATTATCAATATGTGTTTCAATGTTCGAATTTTCTTTTCTTTTGGCTTGTAGATGCTGATTCGTAGCGTGTTATTTGGCAGAGTACAAATAGATCTCAATAAGAAACCCCTTTCTGGTAATTACTCTTGCTTTAGTTTTCTGTGTTCAATGACTGATTTTTGAGGGATTGATTGTTTTTTTCTGAAAAATGGTGTTTGTTAGGTTGAATTGCAAGTTGCTTTTTGCTTGAGAGTCCTTCTTAACTATTCCCAAGATCTTATTCAAGTTGTTGGCTCATCAGTATACTGATATTTCTCTCTCATTTTTAGATTTGGATAGATGGACATAGGTTTAATCATTCCCTGTTGGAATTGTTGATCTTAATCGCAGTGCACTTCAGCGTTTGGCTCAAGCAAATGAGAAAAAACGAGGAGTTCCATGCTCTACGAGAAAATTCCAAGGCAAACATATGCATACTACTAGAAGAGCTCATAACAATTCTAAAGGAATAAAAGGTGATTGTTGACTAGCTTTTATTCCATATCTCCTTTTTGGTGGCTATGTATTGATAATGTTGAGCTCTTATGGCTTGCATGTTGATGTGAACAATAGCTAAAAAGCTTTGATATGTTCAAATAATTTTGTTGGAATTTATCATGTTTGTCTGAAACTGATGGTAGCTAGTTTCTCAAATTGTTTTTTTAGTAAAGCAGATGAATGTATCTCTTGCTCCAGATTTATTTTGTTTTAATGCTTTAAAAGATAACGCCAAAATGAGAAACAAAGGTCTAAAAGAAAATTAAATAGTCTTATAGATAATTTAGCTTAATAAGTAAAGTTACGCAAATTTATAAATTAAAAATAGTATGAACATCATAAAATAATTACGCGTCCATCGACTGTACACATTTTGAAATTATGGTACGTATGCACAGTACATTATTCGCCAAAATATTTTCTAGTTTCAAATTCAACCATTTATTTAATACAATATAGTTTTTACCTACGAAATTATATTTAGATTTATAGATAACAATGTAAACCATATAAATTAACGCGCAAAATTTCTAGTGAAATTACAGGGTGTAACAGCATGTGTTATTCTTGATGACCTGAAAAAAGAAAAAGGCAATGCTTTGATAGTCTCTAGTAGGCCAAGGAATCGATGGGTTGTGGTATGATTAGTCTCCCTCTTATGCGGCTCGACCGATGGTGGTATCTATACCCCATGTGAGAGCATGTTATTATGGCCTTATAGACTGACATATTTTCAGTCTTATTTGCTTGTTGTGTGATGCTCTTCGTTGACGAATGTTCTCTAGAACTTTCATTAATTCTCCTTGAAATTGCATTGACTGGTTCGTTTCTTGAATATGATTGAGGCATTAGATATCTATTTGAACTAAATTGCTAAATGCCACCCACATTTCCTTATCTCCTTTGTCACCCTCGTGAGTTTGAGCTTGTTTTCTTGTTTAACCGCATCTTTAGCCTATTACCTATTTCCTAACCTAGGAGATTGTGAAGGTAGATTGATGAGGGGTATGTCTTATGACTTAGTGCTCTGATAGTGACTTGGGTTGGTTGTATGATATGTGTTTTAGTTAGAACTCACGTTATGTGTTGAGTTTTCCTCATCCCCGCTTCTTATTGATCTCCTGTCTCTCTTCCTTATTAGTTATAAAAAAAGAAAAAAAAGAAAACAAAGAAAAATATATAATTTAGAGAAAAATGGGAACATTAATCATCCCATCAAAAACATTATGGTTTTGTTTTTAGTACTTAATAGCGAGAGATTAGGAGATGCCATTTGGAGGAGGTAATATTGGTTAATTGAGTGGTTGTAACAAAATTAAGATGGTTTTTGGTTAGCGTTTGTTTAGATGGTGTTAAATTAGGAAGCTTCACTTTCCCCTATTTAGCATCAAATTCCCAAATGTCTCCACACCCTTACCTTAAGCCTTCGTTACAACCTTGATAAAGTCCTCATGATTCTTGAAAAGAACTAATGTATCACGGGATGGAGGGTGAGATGATATGCAAGCCTATGGTAGGATTTAGTCAACGAAATTTAGCCTTGAGCGATCTTTGTAACTATATAAACACACGAGAGACTTTGAGCACGACCAAAGTGAGAGCTACCATACATATGACTAAGCCAAGCTTGGGGGGGAACTTGTGGTAAGATTGGTTGCTTTTCCTTGTGCTAAACTTTGAGACTTGATAGTGCTTTGCATTTATTGATGAAATTTTTTGAAAGGTCTTTATTCTCTATCTTGGCATGTGTATTATTGTGAGGAGTCATTGAACTCTTGCCCTTGTATTTGGTTTGCATTGCTTGAGGTCTAGCAATTGGAGTAGCTTGGGGGAGTTTGATAAGAACTTATTGTGAATATTTGTAGAGAATTTTTAGTGTCATTGCATGTAGTTTAGAGCGTTTAGTTCTAGTATTGCATGGTTTTTGTCACCCTCGAGCTACATTGTCGTTTCACTCTCTGTTTAGTTCTTTTTGGATGAATTCCAGGCTAACTAGCAGATTTTTGAAGTCATATGATCATTGAGGATTGGTTGTGGATTTTTGGACTATGAGTGGAATAGTTGGCAAAGGAAGCAATGAATATAGAGCACACAATGAGAAATAGTGCGGTTGCACATGCCCCATGTCCGCTTGCACAAAGGAGCACATGCAGCAATGAAATCTTGTATAGGGAACTTCAAATGGGCATAAATTTTAATCCATAAATCGGATGAAGGTAATTCCAATTGAAGGTGTTAGCTCGTCTCTATAGCTATCCAATGATATATTACATGTCTCAAACAAAACACCGGAGCAGAAGTTATGACAGTTTCAAGTTGAGTTGTCCGTTGTCTACAGGCCAAACATGCCCGTGCTGATTTCAACACGCCCATGTTGGGACTTTTCCACGAAAGCAGTTTCATTGAAGTCTTATTGCTGCTTGGTTGCTGATTTAAGGTAATCAGGTCCACATGACTGTGTCCACTTTGACACGCCCGTGAGGCTTGAATTTTATGGAAGCAGTCCCTGTTGTGATTTGTGAAGACTTATATGAAGATGCTGATTTCAGAGAATCAGGTCCACACGCCCGTCTCCTTTTGGACACGCCCGTGTGGACCTGTAGTTCAGGTTTTTACTGATTTTCCGTCTTAATTTTTGGAACTAATATAATTTGGTTTAGTTAATTGTTTTGTAAGGGTCGACTTTTTAGCATTCTAAACACATTTATTATCTCAAAACTCTCTCAAACTCTTAGTTCTTACACACAACTATAAAAAAAACTAAAATTTTGACAAATTACTGATATCACGTATTTATATAGAGTTTTCTCCCTTATTTACAAGCTAATTTGTGCGTCATTGGAGCTCTTGGGAGCTATTTTGTGCTAACTATCGTATGTAGTTGTGGTTTCGTGTTTTAGTATTGAATTGCAGGTTTTATGGAGTTTTCTCCTTATTCCCGAGCCTTTTGGAAGCAACCACGGCTTTACGAGATGTTACGAGGCACGTAGGATGGCTCACGAGCTTTATGGATAATTTAGGAGGTCCCAAGACCCCTAAACGTGAAGATTAGAGAGCCAAAGAGTCAAAAAGGAGGTTTTCGTACTCTGATCGGGCAAAAATGGCCCGATCGGGCGAAGAAATATTGATCGGGTATAGATGTTGCGGACCCGATCGGGCAAGGCATGCCCAATCCGATCGGGCGAGCACACATGTGCCCAGACCCGATCGGGCATCCACCACCCGACCCGATCGGATCGAATGCTGCTACGTCTCCTTTTGCTGCTGCTTTCGAGGGGAACAGGCTGGCCCATTTTGCTCCCAGGCCCGATCGGGTGGCAGCCTCGGGCCCGATCGGGTGGGCCGCTTTTCTTGGCTTATGCGCTGTGTTGCCACGCTGGGCGAGGAGAAGCAAAGTTTGGTTGATTTTGTGCTTGGCCCAATCGGGTGGATGCCTCGGGCCCGATCGGGTCTGGCGCTCTTTGTCGCGGATTTCGACTTTTGTTTCCTATTTTAATTAGTCTTGAGGGGGTATTATAAATACCTTTTTCCTCATTATTTAGAGACATCTTTTATTCATCTTTCATTAGCTTTATCTTAGTTTTATTCTTCATTGTTCTTAGTTCAATTCAAACACTTTAGATTAATTTAGAGGTGATCAAACCTATTTCGATTTCAATAAAAGTTCCTGCTTTCCGTCAATTGGTACTCTTCCTTACCCTAATCTCTTTTGTTATTCTTGATTTCTTAGTTTATTTATTTAATCGTTCATGATGCAATTGTTAGGGTTTCATATTAGTTTTGTCGTTGTTAATTCGATCATGTCTGAGTAGTCTCTTTCTAGGGTGTTAGATAGAAAAGCCGTGTTTATACCATGATTGTGATTTAGACTCTTATCGATTTCTAGGGCTTGATTAGGGTGATTGTGATGTGGTTTATTCTTTATTGAGTAATTAACGTTATTGCGCAGTTTCGTTGGTTGCTTGTGGTTAATAGTTGTTTGCACAGATCCGTCTTACGACTAGAGGCCTAGGACACATCAGTAGTTCTGATTACGTTAGTGAACATGCGGCGTATGTTGAACTACGAGCGTTGAGTCTTAACCATAGCTCAACATAGGCTCTAATCCTCCGACTCTTGACTTAGGTTTTGGTACTAGTTGACCCTATTTGATTGGTATAAGCATGGTGGACCGACCTAATACCCTAGACTTTTATTCCATAGTTTAATCCTCGATTTATTCCGTCTTCTGTAGTCTATTCTTTAGTTTAATTAATTCCTTCCTGATTTCATCTGGAGTAGCTGAATTGGTTGAATATTGATTTAGAAACTCTGTCTCCTTGTGGATTCGACCCTGCTTCCACTGACTACCTAGTTAGAGGTCTGTAGGTTTATTTTTGATTAGGTGATACGACTAAAACCTATCAAATTTTGGCGCCGTTGCCGGGGAGACGGCTAGTTCTCTAAGTTTTTATTTAATTATTTGGTCTACTTCTCTGTACCTCATTGGAACTTCATTGTTTCAATCGAGCCACCCTTTACTGCTGCTTTTTATTTCTTTTGTATGCCCAGGTCCCAACGAAACGGTTCCCCCATTCCAGCGGACCCTAATCTTGATAGGACAATTAGGCGGATCCGAAAGATAAAGCAAAAAGACAAGCAGTCTGTTCAGCTGAACACCTCTGGAACAGACACCTTGAGTTCAGTCATGTCAAAGTCACTGAAGTCATATGGGGTGCCCAACCCAGATGGTCTCTCCACTGGACCTACTATGCCCACCATTGCCGCAGCAAATTTTGAGATTAAGCCTGGACTCATCAGCATGGTCCAGCAAAATCAGTTTGGTGGGCATCCTACTGAAGATCCGGCAAATCATCTGCAACGGTTTCAACAACTTTGTCGAACCGTTAAGCATGTCGGCGTCACTCAAGATCAGTTAAAGGTCATGTTGTTCGAGTTTTCTTTAAGAGATAGAGCCCAGAAGTGGTTGAACGATGTGCAGGAAACTGAATGGGTTGAGATTTCTGCTGCGTTTCTGAGAGAGTATTACCCACCTACTAAAACAGAAGAAATCAGAAATAAACTAGCCACGTTTTCCCAAGAGCCTGATGAAACATTAAGGGAAGCGTGGGCTAGGTTTAGAGATCTACAGAGAGAGTGTCCACACCATAATATGGACAAATGGTTCTTGACGCAGACATTCTACAATGGTCTGCAGCCTCAGACGTAGTGTATTGTTGATTCGTCTGCAGGAGGAGTGTTTTTAGACAAGGCAGTTGATGAGGGTTATGAATTCATATCAAATCTTGCAGCCAATGACCATTCATCATCTAGGAGTTTGACTAAGAAGGTACTTGAAGTTGACGCTATTTCATTGCTTACATCTCAGATGGCACAACTAACTCAGCAGCTAATGAAGTCTTCTAGTCCGACACCTCCACCCATGAGTATCAATGCTATGTCTGCAGTAGCACCCATTACCTCATCTTACTGCGAGGTATGTGGTGTTCAGGGTCACTTTGGGCATGACTGTCAGTTCAGTCAATTTCAGATGGAGCAGGCCAATGCCTTCCAACAAAGACCACAAACCTTCCCCCCTTCACATAACTACCAAAACCCACAAAACCATCAACCTCCACGTCCACAAAACTACCCTAAACCTTCATACCATCAAACCCCACAAAATTTCCAAAGACCACCACCACAAAACTTCCATCATCCCAATAACTTCCAAACTCAACAAAATTTCCACACCCCACCTCCACAAAACAACCCACAAGAGCCTAGCAATTCTGAACTGATGAAACTGATATTGTCCATGCAAAAGGCAAATGAGGAAACAAGGAGGGCCCAAGAGAAGCACATCCAACTTCTCGAGGCTCAAGTTGCTCAGTTGGCAGAATCTAATGCACAGAGGCAGCAGGGACAATTGCCAGGGCAACCAGTTCAGAGAGAACATGTGAATGCCATCACTCTTCGTAGTGGCATTGCATATGATGCCCCTCCAGTGCCCATTGATGAGGTTACCCCGACTACAGGGAAGAAGAGGGTGGTAGAGGAAGGAAAAAGAAAGAATTCAACGTCTGAAGTCGATTTGTCAGCAGAAGCTGAACAGACAGGGAAGAAAAAGGAGAAGGTTTCTGAAACGCCTTTTACACCAAGGCTACCTTTTCCTCACAGGATGCAACAGTCCAAGGTCGATCAGCAGTTTGGTAAGTTCTTGTCTATGGTCAAGAACCTTGAGGTAACGATTCCATTCACAGACTTAATTACCCAAGTGCCTGTTTATGCCAAATTTCTGAAAGACATGATTACTAAGAAAAGAGACTTTGGTGGGGTAGAACGTGTCGCTCTTACTGAAGAGTGTAGTGCTTTTATTCAAAATAAAACCCCACCAAAGTTAAAAGATCCTGGTAGTTTTTCTATACCCTGCCATCTTGGACCTATTTTTATTGATAAGGCTTTGTGTGATTTAGGTGCTTCCGTTTCTGTTATGCCATTATCTGTTTATAAGAAACTGAACATGGGCGCCCTTAAATGCACACAAATCACTTTACAGATGGCGGATCGTTCTATAAAATACCCTCTAGGTGTTTTAGAGGACGATCCTGTTAGGGTAGGGAAATTCTATATTCCTGTTGATTTTGTGGTGCTAGATATGGATGAGGATGCCCAGATTCCTATTATCTTGGGTAGGCCGTTTTTGTGTACTGTTGGTGCTGTTATTGATGTCAAGTCTGGGTCTTTAACTCTGAGTGTTGGTGATGATAAAGTGATTTTTAAACTAACCAATGCTGTTAAGGCACCTATGCTTGAACAATCTTGTTGCAGGGATGAGGTTCTGGATGAAATAGGTGTGGAGAAGGTTCCAATTCCACCTAAGGTTGCCTCACCGTCTGGAGGCATTGTCAAGAACATTTGGAGGAGAAAGATGTTTGATGAGGGTGGCACTCATTGCCAAGCCCCTCCTATTTGAGAGAGGGAGGAATATGGTCGTGCGGGACCTTTATAAACCAGCGCTGTGCGAGAGGCAACTCGTATTTCTTTTCTTTCCCTTTTCTTTTTATTTTTCTTCTTTTTGTGAGCGAGAGTGAGGGTACTAACATTGTTTTTCCTCTTAGCATAGTCCTTATCACCTTTTGGCATTGAGGACACTGCCAAGTTCAGCTTGGGGGATGAGTTCTGTTTGTATTCCCTATCTCTTTTACTGCTTTCTAGGATAGATTTACTGCTTTCAAAAATACTGAAAAAAATCAAAAAAATATGGTTTCCATGACTGGTTTAGTTGCCTCCCTGTGCCCCTTGCTGTGCTCTATTTGAAAGTGATTTGACTTTGTTTTCTGGATAGCTGGGCATTTGTGATCTTGAGGCTATGATTTGATGTTTGATTGCTATGATTTCGAGCATTTTTGGATTATATTAGACCACTTTGTGCTGCATACCTGAATTGGTTAAACTGTGAGGCCTCTTTGTAGCCTATTGGATTCATATTATTATCCAGTCTATTCTTGTGTGTTATTTCCTCTTTTGTGGATTGATCTTGACTTTGACTTCGTACTTGTCTGATTTTAGATGACTTGTAGCATTTGCTGTGATAGAGGCGTTCTTTTGTCTAATTCTTGAGCTTCAGAGTGAATTTTTGATATACTTTTATCCTCCTTAGCCCCGCTGAGCCTAATGACTTGTTTCGTGTTACTTAAACCCCTATTATGAGCCAAAAGCCTTCACTTGATATTATTCCAAGCCTAGCTTGGGGGATCTTTTGTATGGGTTGAGTTTGAGATTGGTTTGTTGGTTTAGTTTGGTTTTTGAGGAATTTGAAAGTGTATTTGCTGTGGTTTGAGAGTGAGAAAGAGAAAAGAAAAAGCAAGTTTAGAGTTGCGTGAATGAAGTTCAGAAAAATGAAAGAAAAATGAAATGAAAATTCAAAAGAATTCTAGTTCTTTCATTCACGTACGTTCATAAAGGAATATTCGCTCCATTGCTAGAAAATTGGGTTTGTTATGAGCTTTTCCATGATTTATGAGAGTTGGGTTACTTTACATGGTTTTATGGTGATTGTTGGGAGTTGTGTAGGTCATCTTAGGCCTTGTTTGAATGATTTTTGCTCCCCATCACGTACGTTCATAAAGGAATATTCGCTCCATTGCTAGAAAATTGGGTTTGTTATGAGCTTTTCCATGATTTATGAGAGTTGGGTTACTTTACATGGTTTTATGGTGATTGTTGGGAGTTGTGTAGGTCATCTTAGGCCTTGTTTGAATGATTTTTGCTCCCCCTTTCTTGGTTTTTCCACCACATTACCCAAAAGTATCCCCTACCTCTCACCTAAGCCCCATTACAACCCTATAAAGTCCTCTTGATCTCGTGTCTGCAATGTTCATTTGATTGATTTCGAGTTAGTTTGTCAAAGTTAAAGAGTATTTCTGCTAATTGAGTCGGCTTGACTAGGATGAGCGTCATTGAACCTTCTTAAACACATGAGAGTGTGAGTGGGAAGGGTACTTATGGTCGGGTTGGTGAGTGTTCGGGCACATTCTTTGCCTGCCACAAAATTAAGAGGAGTGACACCCTTGTGAGTGCCTTTTCAGGACTTGTATGCTTTGTGGATGCTTGAGTTTGATAAATTGCTTGAATGATTGGTGGTTGGATGGATTTGATGAGCCAAACTTGAATTATGCCTGCTTGAACGATTCTTAGTCTTGAAAATGTTTTGAGCTTTGATTTGTTTTTATCTTTGGGGTGAGGTAATCTATTCCATGTTCATGTGCTGTTTGCTTGAGGACAAGCAAAGGTTTAGCTTGGGGGAGTTTGATATCACGTATTTATATAGAGTTTTCTCCCTTATTTACAAGCTAATTTGTGCGTCATTGGAGCTCTTGGGAGCTATTTTGTGCTAACTATCTTATGTAGTTGTGGTTTCGTGTTTTAGTATTGAATTGCAGGTTTTATGGAGTTTTCTCCTTATTCCCGAGCCTTTTGGAAGCAACCACGGCTTTACGAGATGTTACGAGGAACGTAGGATGGCTCACGAGCTTTATGGATAATTTAGGAGGTCCCAAGACCCCTAAATGTGAAGATTAGAGAGCCAAAGAGTCAAAAAGGAGGTTTCCATACTCTAATCGGGCAAAAATGGCCCGATCGGGCGAAGAAATATTGATCGGGTATAGATGTTGCGGACCCGATAGGGCAAGGCATGCCCGATCCGATCGGGCGAGCACACATGTGCCCAGACCCGATCGGGCATCCACCACCCGACCCGATCGGGTCGAATGCTGCTACGTCTCCTTTTGCTGCTGCTTTCGAGGGGAACACGCTGGCCCATTTTGCTCCCAGGCCCGATCGGGTGGTAGCCTCGGGCCCGATCGGGTGGTAGCCTCGGGCCCGATCGGGTGGGCCTCTTTTCTTGGCTTATGCGCTGTGTTGCCACGCTGGGCGAGGAGAAGCAAAGTTTGGTTGATTTTGTGCTTGGCCCAATCGGGTGGATGCCTCGGGCCCGATCGGGTCTGGCGCTCTTTGTCGCGGATTTCGACTTTTGTTTCCTATTTTAATTAGTCTTGAGGGGGTATTATAAATACCTTTTTCCTCATTATTTAGAGACATCTTTTATTCATCTTTCATTAGCTTTATCTTAGTTTTATTCTTCATTGTTCTTAGTTCAATTCAAACACTTTAGATTAATTTAGAGGTGATCAAACCTATTTCGATTTCAATAAAAGTTCCTGCTTTCCGTCAATTGGTACTCTTCCTTACCCTAATCTCTTTTGTTATTCTTGATTTCTTAGTTTATTTATTTAATCGTTCATGATGCAATTGTTAGGGTTTCATATTAGTTTTGTCGTTGTTAATTCGATCATTTCTGAGTAGTCTCTTTCTAGGGTGTTAGATAGGAAAGCCGTGTTTATACCATGATTGTGATTTAGACTCTTATCGATTTCTAGGGCTTGATTAGGGTGATTGTGATGTGGTTTATTCTTTATTGAGTATTTAACGTTATTGCGAAGTTTCGTTGGTTGCTTGTGGTTAATAGTTGTTTGGACAGATCCGTCTTACGACTAGAGGCCTAGGACACGTCAGTAGTTCTGATTACGTTAGTGAACATGCGGCGTATGTTGAACTACGAGCGTTGAGTCTTAACCATAGCTCAACATAGGCTCTAATCCTCCGACTCTTGACTTAGGTTTTGGTAGTAGTTGATCCTATTTGATTGGTATAAGCATGGTGGACCGACCTAATACCCTAGACTTTTATTCCATAGTTTAATCCTCGATTTATTCCGTCTTCTGTAGTCTATTCTTTAGTTTAATTAATTCCTTCCTGATTTCATCTGGAGTAGCTGAATTGGTTGAATATTGATTTAGAAACTCTGTCTCCTTGTGGATTCGACCTTGCTTCCACTGACTACCTAGTTAGAGGTCTGTAGGTTTATTTTTGATTAGGTGATACGACTAAAACCTATCAATTACCCTCCTAAGTTCATATTCAGTTTCTTTGATTACCTTTGATCCCTCATGTGAAGTTGAAGGATCCATGATTTCTTCCTTCGGGTCTCATTCATACTCTTTTTGATATTTCCCTTCGAAGAATCACCCTAAACCATTTCAATGCAACAATAGCATAAAAGAAAAAAAAATAGAATTCCAATTGGTATAGGAAAGAAAAATGCTTGTAATAAACTAATGCTTGCATTAACAATCAATTAAGAATCTACACTAACAACAAAATAATATAAATTAGTATAAAGTATTCTATAATGAGCACACTATTTTTCTGTGTAAATTTCTTGTAAAGAAAATTGCTCATTCGATTAAATGAGTAAAATTAAACTGCTCATTTTGTGAATGAGCAGATTTATTTTACCTCAAGATCATAATGTAAGACTGATCTCCTTGTGCAAAAAAATTGCTCATTTGTTCAAATGAGTGAATCAAAATTGCTCATATTGTGAATGAGCAGATTTATTTTAGCTCAACATCAGTACTTTATAAAATTAAAATAACGGAGAATCAGAAAAATTAATAGAGGAAATAAGTTATGTAAAAAGCTTTACTTTTAGAGGCTGACCAACTGGATCCTTTCGCACGTCTTCTATGACGACTCGATCAACATAGAAGATCTAAATAAAGAATAAGACACAGTAAAAAAAACAAAAAACTGAAACTAATATTTCATAAATATATAAAAAGAAACTAAAAAAATTTGATTACCATTAAAAAAACAACGATCTAGGAAAGTATCGATTTGGTTTTTCTGCCCAATGCCTTTTACCCTTAACCAAACTCGATAGAATGTACTTGCACTAAATCAACTTCTTGATCTCCTTAACATTTCTCAAATAGTGCAAGATCCAATGGTTTACATTCTTGTTTTGAGTTCCATCCATCAAAATAGAAAAGCAAAGTACAACAACGTTCCTCTTGAACATGACAGCCTTTTACTCTTTGTCACAAGAAGTTCAGCAAGCTCTCTAACTGAAACACATAAGCTATTACGCTTAAATTATTTCTTCCAATCTTCTTAAAGATCATAATCCTTCTCATCAAAACCGATATCTATTTCCTCTCGTCCGATGGGCAAACCTAAAATATCATGAACATCTTGTTCGGTTATAACCAAGTGTTGACCCTTGAGTTTTGAAGATAACTTAACCAACAAAAGACATATTGTGTTCTATTTATGATATTGTTAGGTAATCCATTCTCGATCAAAGAGAATACTTGATCGAAGATTAAATTGGAGAATTAATCAAAGATCGAAGTAAAGATGTTCGAAAGATGAAGTGTCAAGCTTGGAGTGAAGATTAGAATACATTAGGATGTATTTAATATCTTCTTGTTAAGGTCGAGTAAATACTTAATGTAGTTTGTGTTGAATTCTCAAACGAAACTTACTTCTGTTCCCGTGACTGGAACAGATACTGGCACTATTAGAAACAAGGTTAGGGAACAGACCAAGAAATGACTTTAGGAACAGCTAACAATTTCCAAGTTGTGCGCCTAACATAGTTGTGCGCCCAAGTAAGTTTGTTAGAGAGTCCTAAGCTAGTTTTGACTTGATCTATGACTTCAGGGAGTTGTTAGTTTGTTGGGAATTTATTTAAAATGATTTTCTGATTTAATTAGGATCATATCAAAATCTTTAAATCTTATCTTTTATATTTTATTTAAATCAAAAGATTTTATTTATAAAACTTAATTATGATTTTCGTTTATGTTTAGAATATTTATAAAATATATTTTCTATAACGCCCGAAATTAGGGGTCTGTTATTAACCTTGATTAACCATAATTAGAACATCAGTAATTACACTTTATTCATAAATAGAAACGGAAACATCCTCAAGCTTATGGGTTATGGGCCCACAATAAAAATGCTCTTAAAAATACACTTAATTACTACGTTTCTTTAGTGAGATAATTTACCTTATCATTAATCATCTCGACATCTCCCCTAAAACATAACATAACACCTACTTCTCGAACCAATTTCACTAAGTAACTTATTTACATAATCATCATTATGGATCTCAATCAGAAACTCTCTCTCCATGTGTCTTGCAAGACTTTCAATAGCATCTCAATCAGAAACGTCATGAGATAAGGCTCGGTAACATGCTACCCTAACATTGTAAATTCATTTCAATTCATTTTTTTTGTAAACCACAGAGAAGAGAAATGGCGTAAATCCATTTGAAAACAGATAACATATACAGAAATAGTTATTATATCATTTCATATCATCTTCATTATCAGAGTTAAGATATCGTTCATATTGGTAACTTGGCAAGTATAACATAACATAGGCCACAGAGAACACAATGTCCTCCAACAGAAGGTGGCGTGCCACAGGGGATTATTATCCCCCAACAGAAGGTGGCATATATATAATAACATATTATAGATGTCACAGGAGATTATTATCCCCCCAGTAGAAGGTGACAGAGCCGCCAGAATGGAACGTGCACGACCAACAGCAAAATACTGCCAAGAACCATCTTTCACTTTTCTTTATCATGTTTCATATCTTATTATGATCAAACCATTTATAGAAAACATTTATAACATCGTTTACATAATAACATTTCATATGCCGCAATCCATAAATAACATCATTAACCACAAGAACATTATCATAAAACATAGTTGGAAAGGGATTGCGGGTGTTAGCAGTAGACATTACCTCAACTCCTGCTTAGTAACCTTGTTAGCCGGGGGAGGCTTGTAATATCAGTTTTCTTTCTAATCTATTCACGAATTAATAAGTAATCGTTAATATTTTATTCTAAATTTTACGAACCATTTCCGTCATGTGAATCCTTTTAAATATATATATTGTTTAAGCTTACTAAGTTCCGAACAGGTTTTATAACTTGGTTATTGAATCCTTTTTTTAAAACCGAAATAACATAAGTAGGTTCTATGTCTCTTTTAGGTAAAATATTACTACTTTATAATCGTATAAAGTTCATGTTTAATGACTAAAATGTATAAACTATAAAATATAAATATATACTTCTTTTAATTAAACTATTTAAAACTAAAATTATTAATAAGCTAATAAATAAGCTAAAACATATTATTCATTAATTTTATTACTTAAATAATATAAAATAATTCATATATTTATCAAATAGTACTTAGCAAGCCATAATTAATTCATAAGAAGTATTTCAATGTTTAGAATTTACTTCCGTTTTAATTAGAAACTAAATATAATAATTTATCCTTTTTATAAAACTTGAAAATACATACTGACTATTATTGATAATATTAAAGTGACCTAATAATTGATAATTAAATATAAGTACTACTCATAAAATTTAAAATAACTGTTTACTATTAAACTAAGGTAATTATATGAACATAAATTATTACATAAAAATATGATCACTAATTTACATAACTTGGTTTTATTAACTAAACTTTAAAGTAGATAACTATTATTTGAAAAACTTTAACTTAATATTTATAAACAAAACTAAATAATTATTTTAAGAAAATAGCTAACAAATTCTAATAATTAATCCATTAAATTTATCTAGATTAATTTAGGTTAATAATATAGTATATATAAACATAATTTAAACAAAGTAGCTTTACTTAAATTAAAATCAGATTTAAGTCTAATTATTAACATAGGGTATTTAACTTATAATGGATTTTAAAAATAAACTTTATAATTTAATATAAACAAACTAAGATAATTAATCCATAAGGATTAACTAGTTAAATTAGAGTTCATAATTTAGTACGTTTAAATTTTCCGGATATTACATTTTTCTAAAACCTAATTATAGAAAATGATTTATTTACTCCCCAAGCAAACCAATATCACGTTCTATTTACTGCTACACGTTACTCTGAAGTGGTGAGTGGGCTTGATTGTTTTCTTCCCAAGCCTTAATTTATTTTTAATTAGTTTAATTAAGCTTCAAGTTTGTAAACCACATTCAACATTACTTCTTCACTTTATTAAGTTAAGTAGTGGGTTAGTGGTAAATTATTTCTCAAGGAAAGTTTAATAAAAACTGATAAATAAATTAAATTTATGGACATCATGGATTAGTGGACATAAGTTATGGTCCTTCCTAACTACTTTATAGACAGGCGCCTAAACCTTGGAATTAAGTGTGTCTGACTTAGCCGAATATTCTTAGTTATCTTAAAGAGTCAGTGTCGTTCCTAAGAGAAATCATACTTATTTTATTCGAGTTTATACTCTTCTATTGTTTTACACATTGTATTTTTGGGTAAGGGTTTGAGCGAACTCTTGTAAGTGTGAGAAGCTTTGAGTGAAGCGTGAGAAAGAGAAAGAGAGGAACTTCGAGGGAAGTTCGAGAGGAACAACAGTTTTGGGAAATGTTGTTGGGAACATGCGTTTAGGAACTCAAGTTGTGGCCCGGGAGAAAAGTAATAGGTTTGTAAACAGAGTCGTTTAGCATATAATAGTGGAAATTTTAGAGTCGAAATCCCTTATGGTCGAGGTAGTTTCTTCCTATCGGGCCTAGGAAGTTTTTCCTCGCTAAAATCTCTCGTGTTCCCTAGATAGCTTTTATTTTTGCAAAAAGTATAGCAAATTCTCTCACTATTATTCACCCCCCCTCTTATGGTGCTCATATTATATAATAATTGGTATCAGAGCAAGAACTCTAAAAACACAGGAAACCCTATTGAGTTCGAGATTTTGGAAAATATGAATCCTATAGAGAGAAACTGGAAGAAGGCTACTCTACACAGAGGCCACCAATGTTCAACGGAAAGTTTTTTACCTACTGGAAGAACAGAATGTAGATCTTCATCAAAGCCGACAATTTCAAGTCACTACCACTAATGACAAGAACGAGGTAATTTCTAAATCCATCTTTGATTTCGACAAAGCTGATTTTGAAAAGATGGAAATTAATGCTCTTGCCATTAAACTACTTCATTGTGGTCTTGGACCCCACGAACACAATCGTGTCATGAGATGCAAAACCGCAAAAAAATTGGGATCTTCTTGAAGTCACTCATGAAGGAACGACTGAAGTTAAGAGATCAAAAATAGATCTTTTGATGAACCAATATGAAATTTTTCAAATGAAATCAAAAGAATCTATGCAAGAGATATTTACACGTTTTACAAATATTATATATGAGCTAACCTCTCTTGGAAAAGTGATTACATCTGAGGAACATGTACGTCAGGTCCTAAGGAGCCTTCCTAGGGATTGTTGGATGGCTAATTACGACCTTACAGGAAACTAAGGACTTTACAAAGTTCAATCTAGAACAACTTGTTGGTTCCCTTATGACTCACGAGCTTCACATGGACAAGGAAAATGGAGATATTTCCAAACAAAAGTCGATTTCCTTAAAAGCCGACGAAAGTGATGACTCATAAACTGACGAAGAGAATTCCTCTCTCATGGTCCGAAAATTCAAAAGGAGTTTTAGGAACATGAAGAATGGAGACTACAAAGGTAAAAATAAGAAATATTCTAACAAACCTGTTTATCATAAATGTGGCAGTTCCAATCACTTTATCAAGGAGTTTCCCCAATGGGAACAAGACAAAGGCAAAGGAAGGGAACGAAGCAAAGATAGGAACAAGGAGTACAAGAGTTCCTATACTAGATCCAACTTACAGAAAGCAATAGTTACTGCATGGGGAGAATCTGATTCCGAGGAAGAAGATGATCCTCTACCTGATGAGGAAACAACAAACTTTTGTCTCACGGCACTTGGCAATTCCAAATCTGATGATGAGATCGAATCTCTTGAGGCTAGAGTGAGGGGGAACAACACATGGTACCTAGACAGTGGCTGTTCAAAGCATATGACTGAAGATAGATCAAGATTTCTCTCACTCTCTACCTACGATGGTGGAAGTGTGACTTTTAGTGACAACATGAAAGGCAACATAGTTGCCATGGGCAAACTTGGTAAGTCATCGTCACATTCTATAGATAATGTTTTTCGAGTTGATGGTTTACAACATAATTTGTTGAGTATTTCTCAATTATGTGATAAGGGGATTCATGTGAAGTTTAATAGCGAAAAATGTTTGATTGTCAATAAAAGCACAAAGGATGTCGTTTTAGAAGGAACAAGGAAAGGGAATACATATGTTGTGGATCTTGGCCGTGTTCCCAAAAATAAATTTACATGCCTTATCGTTATTGATGATGATCCGCTATTATGGCATATGCGTCTTGGACATGCTAGTTTTCTTTACTTGACCAATATTGATCGAAAGAACTAGTTTTAGGTTTACCTTCAATTAAGTTTTACATAGATCGAGTTTGTGATGCGTGTGCTAAAGGGAAGCATGTAAGGTCCTCGTTTAAGTCCAAAAACGTGGTGAGTACCACAAGACCATTAGAGTTAATTCATATGGATTTGTGTGGACCAATGAGGATTCAAAGTAGGAGTGGCAAGAAGTATGTGCTAGTGATTGTTGATGACTACTCTAGATTTACTTGGGTTATTTTTTCTTTCTAGCAAGGATGAGACTGATGATGAGTTCTAAGTATTTGCAAAGAAAGTTCAAAATTTGAGTGGTCAAAAACTGTTGCATATTAGATCCGATCATGGCAAGGAATTTGAGAACTTTAAGTTTGACGACTTTAGTAGGAAACATGGCTTGGACCACAATTTTTCCGCCCCTAGAACACCTCAACAAAATGGTGTTGTTGAAAGGAAGAATAGAACCTTAGAGGAATAGAACTATGTAGATAGCTAGTGGACTTCCTAGGAACTTTTGGGCTACAACTGTGAATAGTGCTTGTCATATTGTAAACCGTGCCATGGTAACACCTTTGGTGACCAAAACCCCTTATAAACTTTATTTTGGTAAAAAGCCCAATATTACCTATTTCAGGACATTTGGATGTAAATGTTTTGTTAATAATGGGAAAAAAGTCTGGGGAAATTTGATGCTAAGCGTGATGAAGCGGTATTTCTAGGTTACGCTTAAAGTAGCAAGTCTTATAGAGTTTATAATAAGAGGACCATGTGTGTAGAAGAAAGTGTTCATATTATTTTTCATGAAACAGATAAATTTGTTCCAAGCACACAGGTTGACGATAGTTTCGAGATAGGTTTGATAAAAAGATCAAATTCTCACTGATGAGATTTTGGAAGAAGAAGAAGTTATGGGAACAAAGCCAAAGGAACAACATCCTGTTCCTGTTCCCAACACTGAAGATGAACTAGGTGAGGATACACAAGTGAATGAATCTACCATTGTTGAACCTGGTTCTCAAGAATATGAAGATGATCAAGAAGATCCACAAGGAAATCAAGTTCTCATCCAGGATTTCCAACCAAAGCCTTGGAAACATCAGTGTTCCCATCCTGTGGAACTAATTATAAGTGATATTCACAAGGGAACTCAAACGAGATCTCAAATTTTTTTTTTTTTGTGTTTTTACATGCTTTTCTTTCTATGATGGAACCCAAGAACCATGAAGAAGCTCTCACTGATGCTGATTGGATCGTAGCTATGCAAGATGAACTCCACCAATTTGAAAGGAACAAGGTTTGGCACCTTGAGCCTAAACCTAAACACAATAAAGTGATTGGTTTAAAATGGGTGTTTAGGAAAAAGTTGGATGAGTTCAGAACCATAGTAACGAACAAGGCGCGTTTGGTTGTGAAAGGATACAATCAACAGCAAGGTATTGATTATGAAGAAACGTTTGCTCCTGTTGCTAGATTAGAAGCAATTAGAATTTTTATTGCTTTTGCTGCCTTCATTGGTTTTAAATTGCATCAAATGGATGTGAAATGTGCGTTTCTAAATGGGTATTTAAATGAAGAGGTTTATGTTGATCAACCTCCTGGTTTCGAAAATAAAGATCTTCAAAATCATGTATTTAAGCTTGAGAAAGCTCTTTATGGGTTAAAGCAAGCTCCTAGAGCATGGTATCAAAGACTTTCAAAGTTCCTTCTTGAAAATGAATTTAAAAGAGGAAAACTTGATAGGACCTTGTTTTTGAAATCAAAAGGGAAACATTTATTAATAGTTCAAATATATGTTGATGATATTATATTTGGTGCCACTAATGAATATTTATGCAAGGACTTTGCTAATCTCATGAGTAAAGAGTTCGAAATGAGTATGATGGGTGAGCTTAAATTATTCTTGGGGCTACAAATTAAATAAACAGAGGAAGGAATTTACATCCATCAACAAAAGTATATTAAGGAACTACTGAAGAAGTATGGTTTGGAGGCTTCAAAAGTAAACCATACACCTATGGGAACTTCAACTATCTTGGAAGAGGATGCTATAGGAACAAGTGTGGATTAAACCAAGTATCGAGGTATGATTGACTCATTATTATATCTAACTGTAAGTCGTCCCAATATTGCTTTTAGTGTAGGTCTATGTGCTAGGTTTCAAGCCAGTCCGAAGGAATCTCATCTCACAACAGTGAAGGAGATCCTCAAATACCTCAAAGGAACAGATGATTTAAGCTTGTTCTATTCGAGAAGTGATACCTTTGAGTTTAAAGGATTTGCAGATGCTGACTATGCTGGAGATCTAGTCAATCGAAAGAGTACATCAGGTATGGTTCAGTTCCTTAGTCATAGTTTAGTTTCTTGGAGTAACAAGAAGCAAAACACGGTTGCTTTATCTGCAACTGAGGCTGAATATGCTGCAGCAGTAGGAGCATGTTGTTCCCAAATGCTTTAGATAAAACAACAACTACGTGACTATGGAATTTACTTTGAATGTGTTCCCATCTATTGTGATAATACTAGTGCTATTAGTATTTCTAAAGATCCCGTGCATCATTCTAGAGTTAAGCATATTCATATTAGGCATCATTTTGTTAAGGACAACGTTGAAAAGGGCCAAATTAAAATGGAATTTTGTGAAACTGAACGTCAGATTGTTGATATTCTGACAAAGCCCTTAAATAGAGATCGATTTGAAAAATTGAGACTTGAACTTGGCTTGATTAAGTTGAAATAATTGCTACAATCTTTCTCCATATTGGTTTGACTCTTTGGCATTATATATGTGTGAATATTTGGTGACTTTATTTATTTAAATGCATCACAACTTTTATATGATTATTTCATATGTATAAGTGAATTTGTCTCAAAACTGCTCACCAATGTCCAATAATAGTATCCTTAGTGTTCTTTAGACAATTCTATACCTTACGAGTTAACAAGGGATTAAAAAGTTAATTACGTTCCAAAGTATCAAGTTTCTCTGTTCCCATTCGTTGTTCCCCAACGCTGTTCTAAGTATTTTATATTTACGATTTCTTTTCAAATTTCGAAATTCAAATAAAAATACAAAATATTTTGTTCAGATTTTTGTCCTGAAAATCTGAAATTATCTTCTTTATTCTTCAATAATATCTCTCAAATTAGTTGGCAAATATTATCTTTTCCTAAATTTTATTTATTTTTCCCTCCAAAATCGTGTGCCTTACATGGATTAATTGAATTTTTTTAAAACTCTTCTTCATTAATCTCCTCATTAATTACCTCCATTAAATTAATCTTAAGCTTTCCCACTAAACCAAATTGCATCCATTCACCCACATAAAAAGCGCCCCCTTCCTTCAAACATGTATCTCACAAAAAATCATTTTCTCCACACTCAATCTAAAATCGAAAAACCCTCTCCCTCTTCTACCCACAAAGAATCACCAACTCCCGTGGATATCTCTCTTGACCCACTCACACTAATTTTATGAAAAAGGAAACAAAGTGAAGAAGCGGTGGAGATAGAAGTCGAAGGGTCACATGCAAAATCTGAGGGTGAACCTGCTGTTCCCAGAAAAGGAACATCGAAGATGGAGAGAAGGAAATCGACTCCATCTAGGTATTTTTTGGGCTTATGCATCAATTTGGCTTGGTGTAGAAGAGTAAATTTTCGTCAATTGCTAGAAGTTCTAAAGTTTCAGGGTTAGGAACTACTGTTTGAGAGTTCCTATGGTTAAAATCTCGTTCCCAAATTAATGGACGAATTCTGTGAAAACTTTTCTACGGATGAGGAGACAAAATTGTTCTACTCTTATGAGAGCAACACGAATTGATTTTAATTGTAATGCTCCTTGGAAAAACTGTTTGGTGTTCCTGTGAAGCGAACTAATGTCTACTTTAAGAAACAATACGGTGCATACCCTTTTTCTGATATTTCTTTTAATGATCTAGTTCTGAGGTATGGTGGTAAAATAGGTGCTACCTCTATAGATCATAATCTTCAATCCCCCTTCCACAAAATACTATTTCACTTACTCAAAAAGGCTATTTTGCCTCGTCTTTGTAAACGCGCTTTAGTTGGCATGTTGAATTTGATTTATATTCACTGCCTTGCATCACATAAACCCATTAATTATCCTTCCCTCATAATTCAACACTTGAATCATTGTATTGAGAATGGAGTTGTTGTAGGGTATGGAGCCCTAATCATGGTTCTATTAAGGAAGTTCAATGTGAAATTTGATGAAGTTCCTCAAGTTGTTGTTCTTGATCCTAAGGAGCCCACTGCCGCAACCAATCCACGAAAACCTTCATCATCTACATCTCCAAACCCCTCCATTGGTGCTACCTATACCTTTGCACATGTTCAAAGGTTGGATCATTTGTTTACTTTGGTTATGGGTCAATCGGAGGCGATGATGGAATTTGCTCAAGAAGCCTAAGATGTGAACAAGATTGTGAAAGGGTTGTCGGAAAAGGTTGATAAGGCGTTTACAGTTCAAGGGATTGTTATGGAACAACTCAAGACAAATATTATGGCACTCAAAAAGTGAACAACAACATGATGCTATTGGAGTCCATGATGTTCAAGCTTTCTTAAACTGTGGAACGCAACCACAAGGAAGTGATGGACAAACTCAATGATGTGGTGGAAGAAGTCGAACAACCCCCATATCCTCAAGCCTAAACACTATTTTTAGTTTAACTTTTTGTTGATTATGGGAAAACTGTTTAATTTTCTTTCCTTCTTATGCATGCTACAATGGAACAACGTTAATTAGCTAATCTTAAGTTGAATCTTTTTGCATGTGTGCGTCTTTTGATTAACTAATATTCTTGGATTGTGGTTTTCAGAGTTGAATGCTTTATTTGCTTATACTAACCAACTTGTTTTTAACTAAGTTTGGTGGTGTGATGTGTTTTGATAGATAAAATTCATCTTTTCAAAATCGTGGAATAATGTTTTGAAGATGCCAAAGGGGAAAAGAGAAAGCCAAGAGTAAATTTTTTTTCTAGCCTGGTTTCATTTTCCTAGTTGAAAATCGTTTTCTCTTAAGTTAAAAATAAAATATAAAGTCTATTTGAATTTAATTTAACTTAGTAGCATTACTTTGTTAAATAGTTTAATATGACTTAATCAAATTAAATATTATTATAATATATATGCCTTTTGCTGTGATATGAATGTGACTCCAATGAAAGAATAACATTCAATGTACTCCAAAGCAAAGGTCTTTAAAATCTAAACAAGTCCGAAAAATACTAGTGTTTATGTGTTTATTGTGTTTTGGATATGATAATTAAATCAAGCATTCCTGAAAGATTTAATTAATTATATTCTCTCTTAAACCATTACCTGGAATAAGTAGATTAGCACTCAATAATAATCACTCCTGAATATTATTAAATGGATCGACTATTAATTGAATCAACAATTTAATGCTCGAAAATATGATGTATATCAAACTCTGAATGTTTAATTTACTAAAGACCACTTAGGCGCCTATTTATACTAGTACATGTTCTAGTATGATTAGGAAACCCAAACTCTATCTAGAAAGCAAAATAAATCTTAATCCCTAAAATCTAGGGAAAGATAAAGATAAACATAAGAAAGATAGCTAAATAAGAATGATAGGATTTCAGCCATATCAATCTTATTTCACACGCCTAAGACTCTTATCATTTACCAAAATCTATCCTAATCTTAATTGGAATTAGAACTCAACTAGGACTCCTCATATAACCGAAATTCCAACCATATTTTCGGCCATATGGAATGTTTTTATTACATGAATGCAATGTCTAAAAATGACTTAACAAAAGACTCTTAAAGACTCCAAGAACTACATATGGACGCCCCATATTAGTCTTCACAAGCTAGATCATCCTCCCAAGCAATCATAGTCACAAAAGAACCAGTAGACTTGAGCTTGAATCCAAAGGCCTCAAGAACCAAGCAAATAGGTTCATCTCCAATGGTTGACTTTGACTCTTGACTCATGTCATTCTCCCCCTCTTCAAAAGATTTTGTCCTCAAATTTGCATCATCATAGTAAGGACTAAGATCTCCAACATTGAATGTAGCACTCACACCTTCATATTCACTTGGAAGATCAATCTTGTAGGCACTATCTCCAATCACCTCAAGAGCTTCAAATGGACCATCAGCCCTAGGCATGAGCTTATTCTTCCTCTTGCTTGGAAACCTCTCCTTCCTCAAATGGATCCATACAAGATCGCCACTTTTGAACTTTGGTTGCCTTCTATGCTTGTTTGCTCTCTCCTTGTATTGATTATTCATCTTCTCAATTCTGGCCTTGACTTGCTCACATGTTTTCTTGAAAGTTTCGAACCTCTTCCTTGCATCCACATGAATCTCAGATTTGGTTAGCACAATAAAATCAATAGGAAGAAAAGGATTCATACCATAGACCACCTCAAATGGAGATTGAGAGGTAGTGGTTGAATGAGCTCGATTGTAAGCAAATTCAGCATGTGCTAGCTTCATATCCCAATCCTTTTGTGTCTTACTCACCAAACCACGCAATAAAGCTCCAAGAGTTCTATTAGTTACTTCAGTTTGGCCATCTGTTTGAGGATTGTGACTAGTACTGAAAAATAACTTAGTTCCCACCATCTTCCACAAGCTCCTCCAAAAGTGACTTAGGTTTTTTGAATCTCGATCACTAACAATACTTCTAGGGATGCCATGTAGGCGAATGATCTCCCTAAAGTACAAATCAGTAACATGTAAAGCATCATCAGTTTTATGTATAGGAACAAAGTGAGCCATCTTAGAGAAACGATCTACCAAGACCATGATAGCATCCTTTCCCCTTTGAGTTCTAGGCAACCCTACAATGAAATCCATACTCACACTATCCCAAGGAGCATTAGGGACTGGCAATGGAGTGTATAGGCCTTTATGAAAGGTACTCTTAGCCTTTTGACAACTAGCACACCTACTAACCACCATATGAACATCCTTCACCATGCTAGGCCAATAGAAACTCTCACTCAATGTGTCTAAGGTCTTTTGAATGCCAAAATGACTGGCCACCCCACCACTATGGACTTCTCTCACCAACAACTCCCTCACGCCACTTTTAGGAACACATAACTTGTTCCCCTTAAACATAAATCCTTCTTGCACTACATACATGCCATTAGGGTCTTTAAAAGAACTACTAAAGTCAATATCATTTACATACAATTCTTTCAAATGATCAACCCTAAAATTCGAGTATCAACCATGGTTAAGAGACAGGAACGCCTAGAAAGAGCATCAGCAACAACATTAATCTTTCCTTCTTTATACTTGGAAGAAAAAGTAAAAGATTGTAGGAATTCAACCCACTTGGCGTGCCTATAATTGAGCTTTTATTGCCCATGGATGTGTTTGAGTGCCTCATGATCTGAATGAAGTATGAAAGGCTTGGGCCTTAAGTAGTGATACCAATGATCCAAGGCCCTCACAATAGCATAGAACTCACGAATCATAGTTAGAGTGATTGAGCTTGGCGCCACTCAATTTCTCACTAAAGTATGCAATAGGCCTCCTTTCTTGAATCAAGACTGCACCTACTCCAACTCCACTTGCATCACACTCTACCTCGAACTACTTGTTGAAATCTGACAAGGCAAGAATAGGAGCATGGCAAAGCAATCTTTTCACCTCTTCAAACGATCTTTGAGCATGAGAGTTCCAAGAAAACTCTCCCTTCTTCATCAATTCTGTGATTGGAGCCATAACTGTTGAGAAGTTTCGAATGAACCTCCTATAAAAGGAAGCTAGGCCGTGAAAACTTCTACATTCGTGAGCATAGCTTGGCGCCAACCATGAGGAAATAGCTTTGACTTTCTCTGGATCAACATGGACTCCATCCCTAGATACAATATAGCCAAGAAAAGCAATACTAGGTACAAGAAAATCACACTTTTCCATATTTCCATACATTTTTTGTTCTCTCAATTTTTCAAACAAAAGTCTTAAATGAGCTAAATGAGATTCAATACTAGTACTATACACAAGGATATCATCTAGATAGACAACAATAAACTTGTTAAGAAAGGGACGTAGTACCTCATTCATAAGCCTCATAAAAGAACTAGGAGCATTGCAAAGATCAAAAGGCATCAGCATCCACTCATATAGACCTTGTTTGGTCTTAAAAGCTGTTTTCCACTCATCTCCTTCTCTAATTATCATTTGGTGATATCCACTCCATTGATCTATCTATGAAAACACCAAATCTCCATGTGTAACTCATCAAGCATGTCCTCCAATCTAGGCATAGGAAAATGATACTTGATTGTGATGTTGTTGACGGCCCTACTATCAATGCACATCCTCCATGTACCATCCTTCTTAGGGACAAGAAGGGCAGGAACGATGCATGGACTTATGCTTTCTCTCACATAGCCTCGATCAATCAACTCTTCAATCTATTTTTGTAGCTCCTTAGAAGCCATAGGATCACATCTATATGCAGGTTTGGTAGGCAAAGGTGCGCCTGGCACTAGATCAATAGCATGCTCAATTCCTCTCAAAGGTGGCAACCCTTGAGGCAACTCTTTGGGAAAGACATCGCCAAACTCCTCTAACAAAGCTGCAAGGTTAGGATCCTTCATAGAAACATCATTAGTTAAAGTACATTTAACAAATAAAGCACAACCAAGACCTTCTATTTCAACCTCCTTTTCGAACTCTTTGAGTGAAAAGAACAAACTTTGCTTGCTTTCCACCTTCTTCTTTGGCGCAATAGTGTTTGGAGACAAGGGAATAAGTCGAATCCTCATAGACCCCATCAAAACAGAATACACATTGGTCTCCCCCTCATGAATAACCTTTCGATCAAATTGTCAAGGTCTACCAATAAGAATATGACAAGCACTCATAGGAAGAACATCACCCCACAACTCATCTTTGTAGCTACCAATCGAAAAAGAAACAAGGGCTTGTTTCTTAACAGTCAAACCAGTCTTATCATCCAACCAACTCAACTTGTAAGGACAAGGATGATCTCTAACCAACAAATTCAACTTAGATACCACATTAGACGCCACCACATTCGTGCAAGATCCACTATCAATAATCACATTGCAAGAGAAATCAACATCTAGTATGAAACAAGTTCTCTCTTTGCTCATGATTAGGAGAATGATTAACATCTAAAGTTCTCCTAATAACTCCAATCATTCTAGTGTCAACTTCAGCATAGGCATCCTCATCTTCATTCTCCTCACTCTTATGGTCACTTTCCACCACATAATCATACACTCTTTCTTCCTCCTCTAAGGTCATGTATTGTTTGATGGTTAGGGATTTTCGAGTGGGACAATTTGCAGCAATATGACCCCTCCCTTGACACTTAAAACACTTCCTACTATCATCAAACTTCTCTCTTGAAATCACCATTTTAGGGCGCTCCCCCTTTTGATCCCCTTAGAAGGAAATTCTTTCTTTTCAAAGGTTTTAGAAGAAGAAGAGTAATTAGGGTTAGGGTTAAGGCTTTTGAAAGTGGTGCTTTTCCCCCCATAGGCTTTCTTATCCTCAAGTTCATGACGTTCAAATTTTAAAGCCAATTGGCACACATCATCAAAAGTACTATAATTGGCAATGTCAATCTTTCTAGCAATAGATTTGTGAAGACCTCCAATAAATCTAGAAATCTTTTCTTGCTCAACCTCCTGATTACCACAAAGCAAGCATAATCTATCAAACTCCAAAGTATAATCATTCACACTCATAGAATCTTGAGTTAAATCACGTTTTCTCATGTATCGCCTTTGAATAAAATCACTTGGAATAAATCTTTATTTTAATTTCTTTTTAAGCTTTTCCCAACTTTTAAGCTTAGCCTTTTCAAGTTTTGCCCTTTTTGATTTCAGACTCTCTAACCAAATTCCAGCATATTTAGTTAGTCTAATAGTGGCAATTTTAAACTTCTTTTCATCATCAAAACCCCTATATTCACACACCTTCTCAAGTTGTCGAATCCACTCTAGCAAATCTTCAGGATTTTCATTACCAGTAAAATCATCCAATTTTATCCCTCTATCAATATCATAAGTGGATTTATCATATTGCACAACATCATGATCAGATTCATAGTTAACATGATTAGGGTCATTTTTCCTTTTAACAATGTCATGCAAGGCTAAATGGGAGGTTTCTAACCTCCTAGCCCTAGCTCTGTCCTCCTCAGTGGCAACAAGTAAATCATGCATCATTTTCTCAAGTTTATCCACACTAGACATGATTTAAAGCTTTAAAACAATAAAATATGCCACACAAAACACAAAAAATCTCACACCAACAAGAATGGTAGCCAAACAACCACACAAGCCCAATCAAGGATCAAGAACTAGAATTAACTAGTTTAAGAATCTTACCAAGAAAGTCCGACACTTTCTTTCCTCACCCTCTTAGAAAACTGATACCAATTGATATGAATGTGACTCCAATGAAATAATAACATTCAATGTACTCCAAACCAAAGGTCTTTAAAATCTAAACAAGTCCGAAAAATACTAGTGTTTATGTGTTTATTTTGTTTTTGATATGATAATTAAAACAAGCAATCCTGAAAGATTTAATTAACTATAATCTCCCTTAAACCATTACCTGAAATAAGTAGATTGGCACTCAATCATAATCATTCTTGAATATTATTAAATGGATCGACTATTAATTGAATCAACAATTAAATGCTCGAAAATATGATGTATATCAAACTCTGAATGTTTTTTAAAGACTACTTAGGCGCCTGTTTATGCTAGTACATGTTCTAGTATGATTAGGAAACCCAAACTTTATCTAGAAAGCATAAACTCTATCTAAATAGCAAAATAAATCTTAATCCCTAAAATCTAGGGAAAGATAAAGATAAACATAAGAAAGATAGCTAAATAAGAATGATATGATTTCAGCCATATCAATCTTATTTCACATGCCTAAGACTCTTATTATTTACCAAAATCTATCCTAATCTTAATAGGAATTAGAACTCAACTAGGACTCCTCATATACACGAAATTCCAACCATATTTTCGGCCATATGGAATGTTTTTATTACATGAATGAAATGTCTAAAAATGACTTAATAAAAGAGTCTTAAAGACTCCAAAAACTACATATGGATGCCCCATATTAGTCTTCACAAGCTAGATCATCCTCCCAAGCAATCATAGTCACCAAAGAACTAGTAGACTTGAGCTTGAATCCAAAGGCCTCAAGAACCAAGCAAATAGGTTCATTTCCAATGGTTGACTTTGACTCTTGACTCATGTTATGTTTCCATCTTCAAAAAGGGGGAAATTGTTGACCCTTGAGTTTTGAAGATGACTTAGCCAACAAAAGAGATATTGTGTTCTATTTATGATATTTGTAGGTAATTCATTCTCGCGACAAGAGAATACTTGATCGAAGATTAAATTGGAGAGTTAATCAAAATTCAAAGTGAAGATGTTCGAAAGATGAAGTGTCAATTTTGGAGTGAAGATTAGAATACATTAGGATGTATTTAATATCTTCTGGTTAAGGTCGAGTAATACTTAGTCTAGTTTGTGTTGAATTCTCAAACGAAACTTAGTTTTGTTCCCATGACCGGAACATATACTGGCACTATTAGGAACAAGGTCAGGGAACAGACCTAGAAATGATTTTAGGAACAGCTAACAATTCCCAAGTTGTGCGCCTAATGATAAGTGGACTTTAGGTTCACTTGCATTTAGTTTTAGGTCATTTAGATGAATTTTAGGCCATATAGTTTCCTTTTCTTTCCCTTTTTCATTCTTTCTCATATTCTCATACTTAGCATTTATTTTTAGTTCATTTGCATGTAGTTTAGCTGCATTTAGATCATTTGATTTGCATGTGCATCCCCCCTCCCCCATCTAATATTTTCTTGGAGTGTTTTAAATCTAGATAAGCAAGGAAGAGGCTCGAAACAAAGGAGTAGGCGCTCCTGAGGAGGCGGAGCGGGCGCTCCGTGTGTTAAGAAATAAAGAGAAGCTGGCAGTAGCTTGGAGCGGCCCTGGAGCGTTCCTGGAGCGGGCGCTCCGTCGCCCAGATTTGGTATTTCGGTTTCGGTTTTGTATCGGTCGATTGCGGTTTTGCATCGGTCGTTTTCGGTTTTGTATCGGTTTTTTTAGACGATGTCGGTTTTTGTGTTTTATGGTTTTGCCCTTAGTACTTTGGGGTTTAAAAATCCATTTTTGTAATAATGATAAGAAAATGCTTTTAAATTTTTGAACAATTAATTCGCTTTAATTAGAAAGTGTTTTAGAGAGAGAAGTAGAAGTTAGAGAGATAAACTAGATCTAAAAGTTGAGAATTGAAGTTTTGAAGCTATTTCAATGGAGATTAGCATTTGATTTCCATCCTTATTTGAGTATTTCTTCTTACTCTTCTCTTTATTTGCTTTCATACTTGTTTCATTTTGGTTTAGCATTTGATTAGTAGTGATTAGTTGATGATTAGCTTGTTTAGTATGATTTTCACCATTGTTGGATCACATATGTGTTTTGAAGCTTTTTATTTTACCTTTTTTATGGCTAGTGAGTAGTCTACTAGCTAGGGGAAGGGGATGACCTAGGTGATCATTAGTTGACCTTAAAAGTCAAGCTTGGTGGTTAGACTTAGGTGAGATTAGGTTGTCTAGCTTATTTAATTGCCTTGTTTAATTGATTGATCACCATTTGAACTTGATTTGGAGATCAAAAGTGAAGGATCAAGAGATGAAGCTTTTGATTGACCTTAGGCTAGTCAATAGGTTGACTTCACCATGAGAATAGGTGATCGACTACCTAGGACCTTAATTGAATCGCTATGAGTTGTGGAAATACTTGGTTGATTGATTTTACCATGAGAATAGGTAAAATTGGTTGATTAAGTCCTCCTAATTTGCTCGAGAGAGTAATTAGGAAACATTTGAGCGACTTAGTCCCTTAGTTGACCCTAATCAATCCCCTTGGCTTGACAAATAGGTTAGCTAATGGTTAACTAGTGATTCCCCTACCCCTAGTGTCTTCCTATTAAATTTCAAACCCATTCACTTAGTTTAATCATAGCTAATTCGTTCATATTTTCGTACTTAATCAATTATATCAAAAACCACTAAAAATAGACTTAGCTTGCTTAATCACTTTCAAACCTTGATTGATCCTTGTTTCCTCGTGGATTCGACCCTTTCTTACCCTATACCAGGCTAAGTTAGGTTTATTAATTTGGCACGTGCAACGACCGTGTCACCTAACATAGTTGTGCGCCCAAGTAAGTTTGTTAGAGAGTCCTAAACTAGTTTTGACTTAATCCATGACTTTAGGGAGTTAGTTGTCAGTTTGTTAGGAATTTATTTAAAATGATTTTCTGATTTAATTAGGATAATATCAAAATCTTTTAAATCTTATCTTTTATATTTTATTTAAATCAAAAGATTTTATTTGTAAAACTAAATTGTGATTTTCGGTTAAGTTTAGAATATTTATAAAAGATATTTTCCTAAAAACTAATTAAAGAAAATGATTTATTTACTCCCCAAGCAAACCAATGTCAAGTTCTATTTACTGCTACATGTTTACTGTGAAGTGGTGAGTGGGCTTGATTGTTTTCTTCCCAAGCTTTAATTTAATTTTAATTAGTTTAATTAAGCTTTAAATTTGTAAACCACGTTCAACATTACTGCTTTACTTTATTAAGTTGATTAGTGGGTTAGTGGTTAATTATTTCTCAAGGAAAGTTTAATAAAAATTGATAAATAAATTAAAGTTATGAACATCATGAATTAGTGGACATAAGTTATGTTCTTGCCTATGTACTTTATAAATAGGCGCCTAAACCTTGGAATTAAGTTTGTCTGACTTAGCCGAATATTCTTAGTTATCTTAAAGGAGTCAGTGCCGTTCCTAAGAGAATTCATACTTACTTTATTCGAGTTCATACTCTTCCATTGTTTTACATTTTGTATTTTTGGGTAAGGATTTTATGTATCACATTTATATATAGTTTATAGATGCATTTTGATTGCATTTAGAACTCCTTTTAGAGCATTTAGGTGCATAATGACATGAATTTACATAAGTTGTGCTCTACTACTCCCCGTTTGTATGTTTCGATGATTTTCAGGTGAATTTGATGCAAATTGATTATGATTATATAAAATCAAGCCTATTAATCATTGAGGATGAAGGTAGCTTGCACAAGAATCACAATGCATCCGTTTGGGACAATTTTGAGTTGGAATGAAGCAAAGAGTTAGTGAAAGAAGGGCCAAAATTGACACATGCTCACTATTTGATCATAACTATTGATATAAAATTGATAATCAAGAAACTCAAGAGCTTTCCAATGATAGGTCACACGCCCCAAACAAACTTTTGGTTTGAGAGATATGGCCTTCGCAAGTTGACGCAAGATTGCAGGAATTCCGCCCAATGGCATCGGGCGATTTAGCCCGATCGGGCCGAATCTCTTTTTGTTTAGGCTGCGTATAGGAGTTGAAAACAAAGTAAAAAGTTTTTCGCCCGATCGGGCGGGAAACACGTCATATGTCCGAAACATTGGCCCGATGGCTTCGGGTGGTTTAACCCGATCGGGCAAGAGGCTTTACGACCCAAAATCTATATTTTTATTCGCTTTGTAATTAGTTTTTAGGGGGTTTATAAATACTTAAGCCTATCTTCTATTTTAGGTTTCAATTAGTTTTAGTTTAGAGCTCTCTTAATTAAACACTTTAGAGTAGATTCAAAGGTGATCGAACCTTGGACTATTTTCAATAAAGTTTTTGCCTTCCGTCAATTAGTATTATTTTTACTCTTAATTCCATCTTTTATTTCTTGTTTTCTTAGTTTGAATATTTAATTCATTCATGATGCAAAAATCAGGGTTTTATATTAGTTTTGTCATTTTTGATTCAATCATGTCTAAGTAGTTTAATTTCTAGGGTTTTAAGGAGGAAAACCATGTTTATACCATGATTCATATTTGAATTGCTATTAGTTCTAGGTTTTGATTAGTTCAATTGTAGTGCAATTAATTCTTTATTTCATGGTTTATGTCAGTGTACAATGTCATAGAACTATGTTTGGCAACTTGAGTATGACCCGATTGTAGGCTTACTTTTACAGGCTTACAACACACTATTGATTTTGATTATGTGAGCGATCTTACTTCATATGCTGAATTGAGAGCGTTATCACCCGATCATAGGCTTAACATTGGCTCTGATTATTCGACCCTAGACCTAGATTTTATTAGTCATTCGACCCTTTTGATTGGTATAATCATAGTGGACGGAACTAATGCCCTAGACCTTTAATCTATAGTTTAAATCCCAATTTTATATTGCTATTTTTAGTTTAATTAGTAGTTTAACTAATTCTTGTCTGATCTTGTCTGAAGTAGTTGTTTGGCTGAATATTGACTTAGAAACTCTGTCTCCCTATGGATTCGACCCTACTTCCCTGAACTATTGTTGTTAGAGGACTTTAGGATTTATTTTTGATTAGGTGATACGACTATAGCCTGTCAAATTTTGGGGCCGTTGCCGAGGAAACGACTAGTTTTCTAAGTTTTTGTTTGGTTATTTGGTCTACTTCTCTGTGCCTCATTGGAACTTCATTGTTCCAATTGAGGTACGTTTTACTGTTTCTTTTTGTTTCTTTTGTATGCTCAGATCTCAAAGAAACGGTTCCTCCATCCCACCGGATCCCAATCTTACAAGGACAATTAAGAAGATTCGAAAGATAATTGGGAGATGAAAGCAGTCTGTTCAGCTGAACACCTTTGGATCAGACACCTCGAGTTCAGTCATGTTTAAATCACTGAAGTTATATGGGGTGCCCAACCCAGATGGTCTTTCCACTAGACCACTATGCCCACCATCGTTGCAGCAAACTTCGAATTAAGTGTGGACTCATAAGCATGGTTCAGCAAAATCAATTTGGTGGGCACCCTACTGAAGATCAGGCCAATCATTTGAAGAGATTTCAATAACTCCGTCAAACTGTAAAGCATCAAGGAGTCACACGTGAGCAATTGAAGGTCATGTTATTCGACTTTTAACTCCAAGATAGAGCTTAGAAGTGGTTCAACGACATCAAAGTGTCTGAATGATCGGAGATTTCTGTTGCGTTCCTGAGAGAGTATTACCCACCTACAAAGACAGTAGAAATCAGAAACAAGCTAGCCACGTTTTCCCAAGAGCCTGATGAATCACTTAGGGAAGCGTAAGCTAGGTTCAGAGACTTGCAGAGAGTGTCCACATCACAACATGGACAAATGGTTCTTGACGCAGACATTTTACAATGGTATGCAGCCTCAGACGAAGAGTATTGTTGACTCGTCTGCGGGAGGAGTTTTTCTGGACAAGGAAGTGGATGTACGCTATGATTTATTGTAAAATTTTGCAGCCAATGATCAATCCACTTCCCAAAGCCTCACAAAGAAGGTATTGGAGGTAGATGCCCTAGCACTGCTGACTTCGCAAATGGCGAAGTTGAGCCAGAAGATTGACACCTTGTGATCTTCTACCTCGACACCCCCTCCTTTGAGTATTAATGATATGTTTGCTATGGCACCCATTACCTCATCCTACTGCGAGGTATGTGGTGTTCAGGGTCATTTTGGGCATGACCGTTGACACGGTCGTTGCACGTGCCCAATTAATAACCTAACTTAGCCTAATATAGGGCAACAAAGGGTCAAATCCACGAGGAACCGAGGTTTAGTCAAAGTTTGAAAGCGATTTAGCGAGCTAAGCCTATTTTTGGGGGGTTTTGAGATTAGTGAACAACTAAGAAATTAGGAACTAAGAAACTAGAAAATAAACTAAATGATTCAATTTAAACTATATTAACGGGACACTAGGAATAGGGGATTCACGAGCTAACATTAAATTAACCAAATTGCCAAGCCAAGGGGATTCATTAGGGCCGGTTAAGGGACTAAGTCACTCAAATGTTTCCTAATTACTCTCTCGAGGTAATTAGGAGGATCTAATCAACCAATTTTACCTATTCTCATGGTAAAATTAATCAACCAAGTATCTTCACAACTCATAGTGATTCGATTGATATCCTAGGAAGTCAATCACCTATTCTCATGGTGAAGTAAACCTAAAATCTAGCTAAAGGTCTATCTAAGGTTTTATTTCTCAATCTTTCACCTTAGATTTCCATAACAAGTTTAAATGGTGATCAATCAAATAAACAAGGCAATGAAATTAGCTAGACAACACAATCTCACCCAAATCACACCCCCAAGCTTGACTTCAAGGTAAACACATGATTAGCAAGGTCATCCCCTTCCCCTAGCTACTAATCTACTCACTATCCATGGAAAGGAATAAATAAAAAGCTTGAAGCAACAATGGTGAAGTAACAATGGTGAAAATCATATTTAATAAGCTAGTCATTAACTAATTACTACTAATCAATACTAAAGTAAGGTAAAACAAGTATAAAAGTAAATAAAGAGAAGAGATAGAAGAAATACTCAAAGGTGGATGGTAATCAAATGCAAAAAGTACATTAAAATAGCTTCAATCTTCAACTTTAAACTTTTAGATCTAGTTTCTCTCTCTAAACATTCAACTTCTCTCTCTACACTCTCCTTAATTAAAGCTAATTAAAAATTCAGAACATAAAGCTTTTTTTTTATCATTATTACAAAAATGGGTTTTTATACCCCAAAGTACTAAGGGAAAAACCATAAAACACAAAACCGAAACCGTCTAAAAAAACCGATACAAAACCGAAATCGACCGATACAAAACCGAAACCGAAATTCCAAATCTGGGCGACGGAGCGCCCGCTCCTTGCGAAAATGGGCGCCCGCTCTAGGCTTGGAGCGCCCGCTCCTGGAACGCTCCAGAGCCGCTCCAAGTTACTGCCAGCTTCTCTTTCCTTCTTCACACACGGAGCGCCCGCTCCCCTGTTTGGAGCCTCTTCCTATCTTATCTAGCTTTAAAACACTGTAAGAAAATATTAGATGGGGGAGCGGGGATGCACATGCAAATGAAATGATCTAAATGCAACTAAACTACATGCAAATGAACTAAAACTAAATGCAAATGAACTAAAACTAAATGCTAAGTATGAGAATATGAGAAAGGATGAAAAAAGGAAAGAAAAGGAAATTATATGGCCTAAAATGCATCTAAATGACCTAAAACTAGATGCAAATAAGCGAATCTAAAGTCCACTTATCAACCGTCAGTTCAGTCAACATCAGATGGAGCAGGCAAGAGCCTTTCAACAAAGACCACAAAACTTCCCCCCTCCACATAACTACCAAAATCCACAAAAATTTCAACCCACACCACAAAATAGTCCTAAACCCTCATACTACCAACCCCCTGGTTTTTAGAGACCTCCACCACAAAATTTTCATCACCCTAATAACTTCCAATCCCCATAAAATTTTCAAACCCCACCTCCACAAAACATAAAACCATAAGAGCCTACCATGTCTGAATTGATGAAGCTGATGTTAGCCATGAAAAAGAACAATGAGGAAACACAAAAGCATATGCAGGCTCAAGCTGAGGCATAAAGAGCTCAAGAGAAGCACATCGAAATTCTCGAGACTCAGATTGCACAATTGGCAGGCAACAATGATCAGAGGCAACAGGGACAATTGCAAGGACAACCCATTCAGAGGGAGCACGTTAACGCCATTACTCTTCGTAGTGATGTTGATTATGATGCTCCTCCATTGCCCATTGATAAGGGTGCCCCGAGTACAAGGAAAAATAAGGTGGTAAAGGAAGGAAAAGGGAAGAGTTCGACGTCTGAGGTCGAATTATCCGAGCAAGCTGAACAGACAGGGAAGAAAAAGGAGAAGGTTTCTAAAGCGCCTTTTACACAAGGCTACCTTTTCTTCGCAGGATGCAGCAATCAAAGGTCGATCAACAATTTGGTAAGTTCTTGGCTCTGGTAAAGAACCTTGAGATAACGATTCCATTCATTGATTTAATTACCCAAGTGCATGTGTATGCCAAATTTCTGAAAGACATGATCACTAAGAAAAGAGACTTTGGTGGGGTGCAGTGCTTTTATTCAGAATAAAACCCCACCTAAGTTAAAAGATCCTGGTAGTTTTTCCATTCCCTACCATCTTGCACATATTTTTATTGATAAAGCTTTGTGTTATTTAGGTGCTTCTGTTTCTGTTATGCCATTATCTGCTTATAAGAAACTGAACATGAGAGCACTTAAAAGCACACAAATCACTTTATAGATGGCTGATCATTCTATATAATACCCCCTAGGTGTTTCAGAGGACGTTCCTATTAGGGTCGGGAAATTCTATATTCTTGTTGATTTTGTGGTGCTTGATATGGATGAGGATGCCCAGATTCCCATTATTCTAGGTAGACCGTTTTTGTGTACTGCTGGTGCTGTCATTGATGTTAAGTCTGGGTCTTTAAATCTAAGTGTTGGTGATGATAAAGTGATTTTTAAACTAACCAATGCTGTTAAGGCACCTATGCTTGAACAATCTTGTTGCAGGGCTGAGATTTTGGATGAGGCAGGTGTAGAAAAGGTTTAAAATGCACCTAAGGTTACCTCACAGTCTGGAGGTATTAGCAAGAACATTTGGAGAAGGAAGATGTTTGATGAGGGTGGCACTCACTGCCAAGACCCTCCAATTTGAGAAATGGAGGTATTATGGTCATGCGAGACCTTTATTGTAATCTCCCGTAATTTTATGAATTTTATAAATATATTTAAAGTATATTTATAATCACTTTCATACTTATTTTATTTAATTATTTAAGCATTGACTATTTTAAAAGTCAAATGATTATTTAAACATTTTAAATAATCATTAATATTTATTTAGTTGCATTTAAGTATTGAATAGTTTATTTAAAGGTTTTGGGTTGTGTTTAAAATGATTTTAAATGTTGGGTTGAGGAGCCCAACCAATTTGTTTAAGTTTCATGATCAACTTAAGCCCAAATCTATAGCCTAACCTAATTGCCATAGGTTTTATGCAAAACCTATAAATAGCCCCCAAACCCCTTAGTTGAACAATTTTTATTTTTCTCTCCTCTCTCTCCCTCACTCGTCCGCCCCACTCTCCTCTCCTCTCCCTCATTTTTCGTGCCACCACAACCACCACCCTCACTCTTCGATTTTTAGGCCACCGCAACCACCATCGCCTCCCTCTCGTGTGCAGCCGCATCAGCAGCACGCACCCCCTCACTCTCTCCTTCGTTTGCCAACGGCAGCCGTGTGACTGCCACGCGCCACCAACCCACGCGCCTTCGTGCGTGTTTTCCCTTCGTTGTTTTCCGATTTTCGTGGTTTTCTTCGGTTATTTCTTAACCCTTATCCTCTATCTTAATGTTTAAATTATAGTTTAATGTTAAAGTCACATTTTATATGATTTGTATATGTTTTTATAATAAAGTTGAAAACTTTATTATTCGATTATTAAAAAACTGATTTATATTTATTATGAATATAACTTATAATTTCATATTTATTATTATTGGTTTAAAGTGAGTTTTAAGTATTAAATTAATAATTTTTGAGGTTTTAAAGTATATATTTATGAGTATTATATTAAAAGTCGTTAAAGGTTGGAACTTTGATATATTTAAAGTATTTTAAAACGAGTTCTGTAGCGTATTAAAATAAGTTATATTGCTGTAAATTAATTAGTATATTAATTTATTGTTGTGTTATTATTTTGATAGGCGGAGAATTTACTTTAGGCGACTTCTAGAATTTTAAAGTGGCCTCTCACTTTGTCTACACAAGGTACGTACATGTCCTTATGTGTTAGACTAGTATCATGTCCTAAGGATTAAGATTATTTATAGTATCATGTATAGGGAACCCTTTTATGGTTCATACGTGGCTATTGAATTGGAATTACGTGTTGTTGAGCATGTTAGATGCCTTTATGTTTTATTACATGATTGAGTGGATGTTTGATTCAAGCATGTTTGGGAAGGGAAGTTTATTTATTAATTCACATGAGGGATTGATATTATTTTATTGTTGGATTGTGATTTTAATATTGTTTCCCTTATTGGATATATTATTACTCTCAAAGGCCGAGGACTTTGTGTGAGTAAGTTGGATTATTATTGGTTACGATTATTTTACTACTTTGCAAAGACCGAGGGCTTTGTAGGGTATGTATAATTATTGTCATTGGAATTTCGATTGTTGATTTAAGTCAATAAATAAATTTGGAGGATTAATTCTTGGTCATTTAGAATTGTTTTTATCACTTATTTTATCCTAAGATAAAAGAGCATTATTTATTCATCTATATGTGTTGGTTTTCTGTTTAGAGTCCAACATCGAATAATTTACTAATACTTAAAGTGGAAGTGAATAGCAATAGCTTTAGACTAGTGCACGTCTGAAGTTCTAAACTAGTATGAGTTGGAGTACATGGTGGTAGCCCATGGCTTTTCTTGGGATTGGATTGATCAACGTATCCTATTTTTATTTCTAAAGGTTCCTCGATATCATTGGTCAAGGGGTTACAGAGTCGCGCCCGTAACTCGGTCTTTCATTTTAAAGACTGGTTTTTGGTTGGACAACTCGATCCATTGTCTATTCAATTTATTAAACATTTATCATGTTGTATGTATTGTGGTCAATCTTATTTTTTAAGAGTTGAAGTCTGATAGTATTTTATTGATCATGTTTGGTTGTTCATTAGTATCATGATTAGGGTTCGTGTTTTATTTATTTATGTATGTACTCAGCCTTGCTGAGTACGTGCTTTTCTGTGTGTCGATCATGGTTGTGCCTATTGATCCTGTGATGACCCTTTATTGGTGAGAAATTTTCAATTGAGTATTTGCCTACAGGTTTGAAGGCATGATGCATCCTCTCAATATTCATTTGGGACTTGGCAGCGTTGTTGGGAGATCGTTTTATTATTTTATTTTCTTCCTACCTTTACGTTATTTTAATTATGTTGTTCTATGGATTATTTATTTTTAAATGTTTTGATTGGTTTTGAATTATTTTCGAGGTTCGAAGTTTAGTATGACAATTATAGTATTTAAGTATATTTAATGTTTTTCTGCTGCAATACTCTGAGTAAGCCGATACGTTTTCACACGGGCGATAATGCCTTGATGATTCTCTATTTTAGTTTGGAAAATATGTGTTTTATAAAGAGAGAATTGCCGGGTGTTACATTTATAAACCTGCGTTGTGTGATAGGTAACTCGTAATTTCCTTTTCTTTTTCTTATTTTTTTTAGTGAGAGAGAGTGAGGGCACTAACGTTGTTTTTCCTCTTAGCATCGTCCTTTGTTCACCTTTTGGCATTGAGGACACTGCCAAGTTCAGCTTGGGGGAGGATTTCTGTTTGTATTCCCTATCTCTTTTACTGCATTCTAGGATAGATTTATTGATTTTGAAAAATAATGAAAAATATTAAAAATATAGTTCCATGGCTGGTTTAGTTGCTTCCCTTTGCCCCTTGTTGTGCTCTAATTGAAAATGATTTGACTCTGTTTTCTAGATAGCTTGGCATTTGTGATCTTGATGCTATGATTTGATATTTGATTGCTATGATTCCGAGCTACTTTTGATTATTATACACTACATTGTGCTGCATGCCTGAATTGGTTAGACTGTGAGGTCTCTTCGTAATCCTGTTGGATTCATATGATTATCTAGTCTGTTTTTGTGTGTTAATTCCTCTTTAATGGATTGATCTTGACTTTGACTTCGTACTTGCCTAATTTTCGATGACTTGTAGCATTTGCTGTGATAGAGGCGTTCTTTTATCTGATTCTTGAGCCTCATAGTGAATTTTTGATATACTTTTATCCTCCTTAGCCCCGCTGAGCCTAATGACCTGTTTTCGTGTTACTTAAATATGAACCCATGAACTTTATTTCGATATTATTCCAGAGCCTAGCTTGGGGGAGATTTTATTGGGTTGAGTTTGAGATTGGTTTTATGGTTTGGTTTGGATTTTGGGGATTTAAGTGTATTTGATGTGGTTTAAGTGTGAGAAAAAGAAAAGAAACAGCAAAGTTTGAGTTGCGTGAATGTTTGGTTCGAAAAATGAAAGAAAAAGAAATGAAAGTTCAAAAATATTTCAAAGTTCCTTCATTCACGTTGTTTATAAAGAAAAATGTGCTACTATGCTTGGAAATTGGGTTTGTTGTGAGTTTTCATCGATTTATAAGAGTTGGGTTATCTTTTGTGGTTATATGGTGTTGTTGGGAGTAGTT
The DNA here is from genome assembly GCA_947645195.1 of Patellifolia procumbens. Lineage (NCBI taxonomy): Eukaryota > Viridiplantae > Streptophyta > Magnoliopsida > Caryophyllales > Amaranthaceae > Patellifolia > Patellifolia procumbens. Next base: position 341,823 of record CANSGD010000901.1, read on the forward strand.
TCGGCCATCTTCGGCTTGGTTTAAGTGATCTTTGATCCCCCATTCTTAGTTTTTCCACCACATTTCCTAAAAATATCCCCTACCTCTTGCCTAAGCCCCATTACAACCCTATAAAGTCCTCTTGAGCTCGTGTCTACATTGTTTATTGGATTGATTTTGAGTCAGTTTGTCAAAGTTTAAAAGTATGTATGCTAATTGAGTCAACTTGACTAGGATGAACGTCATTTAACCTTTATAACCACATGAGAGTGTGACTGGGAAGGGACATTATGGTGGGGTTGGTGAGTGTCTGGGCACATTCTTTGCCACAAAATTGAGAGGAGTGACACCTTTGTGAGCACCTTTTCAGGATTTGTATGTCTTGTGGATAGTTACATTTGATGATTTGCTTGGATGATTGGTAGTTGGATGGATTTGAATAGCTGAACTTCAATTTTGCCTTCTTGAACGATTTTTAATGTTTTGATTTTGAATGTTTTATATTTGGGGTGAGGCAAATTTATTCCATGTTCATGTTTTATATGCTTAGGGACAAGAAAAGGTTTAGCTTGGGGGAGTTCGATGTATCACATTTATATATAGTTTTTAGATGCATTCATATTACATTTAGAAATCCTTTTAGAGCTTTTAGGTGCATGATAACATGAATTTTACATAAGTTGTGCTCTACTACTCCACGTTTGTGTGTTTCTATGATTTTCAGGTTAATTTGATGCAAATTTATAATGATTATATAAAATCAAGCCTATTAATAATTGAGGATGAAGGTAGCTTGCAAAAGGATCACAATGCATCCGTTTAGGACAATTTTAAGTTGGAATGAAGCAAAGAGTTACTAAAGAAGGGCCAAAACTGACATACAATCATTATTTTGATCATAGCTATCGATAAAAAATTGATAATCAAGAAATTCGTATTGGGTTGGATTTAGACTTCAAGAGCTTTCCAATGATAGGTCACACGCCCCAAACAGACTTTTGGTTTGAGAGATTGGCCTTCGCAAGTTGACGCAAGATTGCAAGAATTCCGCCCGATGGCATTGGGCGGTTTAGCCCGATCGGGCCCGATCTCTTTTTGTTCTGCCTGCGTATAGGAGTTGAAAACAAAGTAAAAAAAATTCCGCCCGATCGGGCGGGGAACACGTCATATGTCCGAAACATTCGCCCGATGGCTTCGGGCGGTTTAGCCCGACCAGGCAGGAGGCTTTACGGCCCAAAATCTATCTTTTTATTCGCTTTCTAATTAGTTTTTAGGGGGTTGATAAATACTTAAGCCTCATTATTTGGAAAATATCTTTTATTTTAGCTTTCAATTAGTTTTAGTTTAGAACTCTCTTAATTAAACACTATAGTGTATATTTAAAGGTGATCGAACCTTGGATTATTTTCAATAAAAGTTTCTGATTTCCGTCAATTGGTATTATTCTTACTCTTAATTCCTTCTTGTAGTTCATGTTTTCTTAGTTTCATTATTTGATTCATTCATGATGCAAAAATTAGGGTTCGATATTAGTTTTGGTATTTTTGATTTAATCATGTCTGAGTAGTTTAATTTCTAGGGTTATAGGGGGGAAAACCATGTTTATACCATGATTCATATTTGAATTGCTATTAGTTCTAGGTTTTGATTTGTTTAATTGTAGTGTGATTCGTTCTTTATTTCATGGTTTATGTCAGTGTGCAATTTCATGAACTATGTTTGCCAACTTGAGTAAGACCCGATTGTAGGCTTACTTTTAGAGGCTTACAACTCACTATTGATTTTGATTATGTGAGCGATCTTACTTCATATGTTGAATTTAGAGCGTTATGACCCGGCCATAGGCTTAACATTGGCTCCGATTGTTTGACCCTAGACCTAGATTTTATTAGTTATTCGACCCTTTTGATTGGTATAATCATGGTGGACTGAACTAATGCCCTAGACCTTTAATCCATAGTTTAAATTCCACTTTTATATTGCTTTTTTTAGTTTAATTAGTAGTTCAGCTAATTCTTGTCTGATCTTGTCTGAAGTAGTTGTTTGGCTGAATATTGACTTAGAAACTCTGCTCCTTATGGATTCGACCCTACTTCCCTTAACTATTGTTGTTAGAGGACTTTAGGATTTATAATTGATTAGGTGATACGACTTTAGCTTGTCAGGTTTGAGCAAACTCTTGTAATTGTGAGAAGCTGTGAGTGAAGCGTGAGAAAGAGAAAGAGAGGAAGTTCGAGAGGAACAATAGTTTTGGTAACTGTTGTTGGGAACTTGAGTTTAGGAACTCAAGTTGTGGCCCGAGAGAAAAGTAATAGGTTTGTAAACCGAGTCGTTTGGCCTATTATAGTGGAAATTTTAGAGTGAAAATCCCTTGTGGTGGAGGTCATTTCTTTCTATTGGGCCTAGGAAGTTTTTCCTCGCTAAAATCTCTCGTGTTCCCTTTTGGTGTTCCCCAGCTAGCTTTTATTTCCGCAAAAAGTATAGCATATTCTCTCACTATAATTCAACCCCCCCCCCTCTTTTAGTGCTCATATTATATAACACCAAGTTTTTCTCCGGATATAACCTCAAAGAACAAGTATCAACATCAAAGAGCTGAACAAGCCAATAACCCAACTGTAATGGCAATTTCTCCAATCTTCAATGCTCCAAACTACCAAATCCTATGTCCCTAATGTCTTTTTTTTCTGCACTGAAGTTCTTCATCATACGTGTTATCGCAGCCCCAGACATCCTAGACATCAAACTAGGACCCACAAGATCAGCATCACTACTTAATTTAATCTGACTATTGTATTCTTCCTCCACCTTAAGAACATCTTCCTCACACTTCACAACTTCGTTCTTCCTTACGTTCTTTTATGACTTCTTAATTCTTTTCTCCGGCTTTACAACTGTTTTTCTCTTTTCACCTTCCTTCGTCTTCACTAAATCCTCCTTCAATTTCTTAAAGAGTTTTCTTAAGTTTCGCACCTGATATATTTATCTTTGCTTTACCCTTATGAGACACTGTTTTCTATCGTTTCTTACGTGGATCATTTACATCCTGAGGAACAGTTTGCTTATTTACATCATGAGGAATTGGTTGCTCATTTGTCTCAACAGTAAGAGGAACTGATGACGCTCCTTCACCAACCACAGATTCAGATAATGGCCGTAGAACATTAATCACATTTGTGTTATCGACAACTGACTCACTGCCAAGACAAACAACATTTATAATCACATAAGAAGGCAAACACATTTACAGAGTAATTGAGACTCACAACATACACAACAAGAAAGAAACATGAATAGAAATGGCAACCCCTTCTTTACTATTCCGCTTTCCTTACATGTTGAGCTCTTCATGAAAAATAGAAGATGATTCTAAAATCAAATTAAATATAGCCATTTGCTGCAAGCAATGATCTGGATTCTATCGGATTGCCTTGTGTGAGCACCATCCTTCCCACAACTTACAATACAAGTTACATAAACAATCAAGCAATGACAACAAAAACCACTACCAAAACTCTGTACAAATCGCGCCATCATCATGTCCCAAGAGGTCTATATAAACACATCCTTTAACCCCTAATTGGTAAAATATGGAGAAAACTGATCGAAAAAATCATTGACTATTCTTGATGAAACGTTATGTTAAACAAAGAAAAACCGATAGATAGATTATTATGTATATGAAACAGGTAATGAAGGCCAGGATTGTCTGTTAATTATAATGTGGCTCTAGTCTCATGTAAGTCTTACATTTAGACAAATGAGCAAAAAAAAGCAGAATTCAAATGAAAATATACTCAAATGAGTAAAATTCTGAAATATCTCTCTGTATCTGCTTGAGGACTGACCATGACAGCCACCTCCATCGTTCAAACAAACCACCTTCTGAAACCCCATTTTAACAACTATCACCTGTAAGACCCCGATAATTCTCTCTTTCTAAAAATATATTTTTCCAACTAAAATAGAGAATTATCAAGGCATTATCGCCCTTGTGATAACGTATCGGCTTATTCAAAATTTTGCAGCGGAAAACATTAATAAAAACATTAATTAATACTTAAACCATAATAACCGTCAAATCATTATCCAATCTTCAAACGTACTTTAAAACTAGCTTAAAGAACGTAAAATAAATAAACCATAAAATAACTTAACGAAAGTAATATAAATATATGAAACAACGTAAGTGAGAAAACGATCTCTTATCAATATCTTCCTATTCCCAAATGAGTATGTGTGATGCATCATCTTTATACCTGTAAGCAAATACTCAACTGAAGATTGCTCGCCAATTAAGGGTCATCACAGGATCAATAGGCACAACCATGATCGACACACAAAAAAGCACGTAATCAGAAAAGCTGAGTACATACATAACAATATAAAACACAAACCCAACATGATACTACTAAGCAATGAAACATGATCCATAATAATACTCTAAAACTTTAACTCATAAAACAAGATTCGACTTTAATTTACAAAACATAAGACATGATAATTCATTTAATAAATTGAATAGTCAATGGATCGAGTTGTCCAACCAAACCTAGCGTTCAATACAGAAGACGAATTATGGGCGCGACTCCATAATCTCTAGACCAACGATATCGAGAAACCTTTTTTTAAAAATAGGGCACGATGATCAATCCAGCATCAAGAAAAGCCATGGGCCACCAGCATGTACTCCAACTCATACTAGTTCAAAACTTCAGACGTGCACAAGTCTAAAGCTATTGCTATTCTCTTTCCACTTTAAGTGTTAATATGTTATTCAATGATGGACCCTAACACAACCAACATATAACATGAATACAAATATTCCTCTTTTATCTGAGGATTAAATAACATGACCAAACAATTTCAAATGACCAAGAATTAATCCTGACTTTATTTGTTGACTTAAATCAACAAACGAATGTCCAAAGACAATAAATATACATACTCTACAAAGCCCTCATTCTTTGCAAAGTAGTAAAATAATAATAATAATAATAATCCAACTTACCCACAAATTCCTCGGCTTTTGAGAAGTAATAAAATATTCATAAAGGGAAACAATACCAAAACCCATAAACATATTTACAAAACCCTCATACAAATTTACAAATAAACTTTCCTTCCCAAATATGCTTGAATTAAACATCCATTCAATCATGTAATAAAACATCATAGGCAATTAACATGCTCAACAACATGTAATTCCAATATCAATAGCCATGTATGAACCATAAAATGGTTCCTTATACATGATACTAAAAAAATCCTAACCTTAGGATATGATACTAGTTTAACACATAAGGACATGTACGTACCTTGTGTACACAGAATGAGAGACCACTTTAAAACATTAGAAGTCGCCTAAAGTAAATTCTCCGCTACCAAAATAATAACATAACAATGAATTAATATCCTAATTAATTCACATCAATATAATTTATTTTAAAGCGCTTCAAAACTCGTTTTAAAATACTTTAGAAACATTAAAGTTTCAACCTTTAGCAACCTATAATATAATACTATAAGTCTAGGCTTTAAAAACCTTAAAAATCCTTACTTTTATACTTAAAACCCACTTTATATATAAAATAGTAAATCTGAAATCATAACTCAAATTCATAAATAATTAAAATCAGTTTTTTAAGTACTTGAACAATAAAGTTTTCAACTTTATTTTAAAACATATTAAAACTCATAAAAATCACAACTTTAATATTAAAACTTATAATTAAACATTCAATAGAGGATACGGGTTAAGAAATAACCAAAAGAAAACACGAAAATCGAAAAACAACAAAGAGAAACACGCGGAGAGGCGCATGTGGCTGGTGGTGGCGCATGGCAGTCACGCGCTGCTGCTTGGCTGCTGCTGTGGTTCGGGTGAACGAGCGAAGGGGAAGAGTGAGTAGCAGGGTGCTGTGTGGCAGCAGGCGAGAAAGAAAGGAGGGAGTGGCGAGTGGTGTGTATCGCCGAAAAATACGAGTGAGGAGGGTGGCGAGTGGTGGTCGGCTCACGCACGCATGGAAATCAAGGAGAAGAAAGTGGAGGGGCGTCGGTTGAGAGAGAAAGAGCAAAGAGAATTTCGGATAGGTTTGCCTAAAACCTATGTAAATTAGTTTAGACTTTAGGTTATGCCTTTGGGTTGATCATCCAACACTATGTATAGGGGTGTTCATTTCGGATTCTCCGATCGGATCCGAAATTTTTGGATAGGGAGAAGTGCGATCCGAATCCGATCCGAAAATTTCGGATACCCAAATTTTTTGGATATTCGAGATTTTGGATCGGATACCCGGATTATCCGATCCGATTTTGTTTTTGGAAAAAAAGTTTAAAATTATTTTTATTTAATTGAAAAAATTACGGATATTTCGGATCAGATCGGATATTTATCCGGATATCCGAAAAATATACGATTTTTTTAGCATATTTAAGATATTTCGGATATTTGAAAAGACCAAAAGGGTGATCCGAATCCGATCCGAAAAATTTTGAGTATCAGATCCGAATTATCCGAAACACTATATTTCGGATCGGAACGACCGGATCGAGGATCGGATTTTTGTGAACACCCCTACCTAAGTAAATAGTTTGGGATCCTCAACCCAATATTAAAACTATTTAAACAAAACCCAAAATTTTTAATAAAATATTCAATACTTAAAAGTCCATCCGAATAAAATAAATGATTATTGAAAACGTTTAAACAATAGTTTGAGTTTCAAAATAGTCAAAACTTAAATAATATAATGAACTAAATATGAAAATGATTATAAATATACTTTAAATATATTTATAAAATTCATAAAATTACGGGGGATTACAATGTTTGACTTGCCAAATTGTGAAGATAGATCAAAAGAGACCTATGGGAAAGGTCCAGTCATTAGAAGTCCCTGGATGGAAGTGGGGTTCGATATCAATGGATTTTGTGACAGCGTTGCCAAACACTAAGACTGACAATTATACTATTTGGGTGATCGGGGATCGATTGACTAAATATGTCGTATTTATTCCGATCAAGGAGACGTGGAAGAAGAAGCAACTTGCAAAGACTTATGTTAAGCACGTCGTATGACTCCACGGTGTGCCGAAGGATATTATTTCAGATAGTGATTCGATATTTCTCTCGAAGTTTTGGCCGAAAGTTCAACTGAATCTTGGAACTACGCTAAAGATGAGTACTGCTTTCACCCCGTAACAGATGGTCAGACTGAGAAGACCAATCAGACAATGGAAGACATGTTGAAAGCATGTGCGATTGATTTTCAAGGAAGTTGGGAAGACCGATTGGATTTGATTGAGTTTTCATACAACAATTGTTACCATGCGATTATAAAGATGGCTCCATTTGAATCTTTGCATGGGAGGAAGTGTAGAAGTCCCATGTGTTGGAATGATTTTAGTGAGAACATATTCTTAGGGATTGAGTTCGTCGAGGAGACCTTTAATAATGTAAAGTTGATTCAAGCTAGAATCCAAGCTGCCCTGGATAGGCAGAAGAGTTACGCTGATTTGAAAAGGCGTGAAGATGAGTTCGCCGTTGGTGATAAAGTATTTTTGAAAGTATCAAAACGAAAGGTGTTATAAGATTTGGTAAGAAAGGTCAGTTGAGTGCCAAGTATGTTGGTCTGTATGAAATTTTGCAAAGAGTTGGAAAAGTAGCCTACAAATTGGTTTCCTCAATGGAATTCAAGAAGATGCACGATATGTTTCATATCTCGCAGCTTAAGAGATATATTCCTGATGAGAACAATGTTTTTGAACCCGAAAGAATCCAGATTGATAGTAGCCTCACTTATAAGGAAAGACCTATGAAGATTTTGGAGAAGAAGGTGCGTAGCAGACACAATAAGGATAAAGTAGCACACGCAATACGGATGTGAGTATCGTGAAAGTAATTTGGTCTAACCATGAGTCCTAGCAAGCAACATGGGAAGACGAAGATGATATGAGAAGAAGTACCCCGACTTGTTTGTTGAGGTGAGTTACGAGGGCGTAACTCGTTTTCTTTAAGAGGGGTTGAATGCGATATAATTTTGCGCTTTATATCTATTTTATCGTATTTTATGCTTTTTTATGCTTATTTTGGCGATTCGCACATGTTAGTGCAAAATAACGTGCCCATGAGTGACACAATTGAGTTTGGTTTGGTAAACTGTGCACATGTGTGACACAAGTATTTATGAGTTTTCGTTTTGAAGAGTTTAAGTAATGAAATTTTCCAAATGATTTAGTTTTTCGTGCAAAGTTTCGGGACGAAACTTCTTTTAAGAGGAGTAGATTGTAATCCCTCGTAATTTTATGATTTTTATAAATATATTTCTAATTATATTCATATTTATTTCATTAAATTATTTTAGTGTTGACTATTTTGAAAGTCAAACGGTTGTTTAAACGTTTTAAATAATCGTTAATATTTATTGGACTGAACTTTTAAGAACTAAATATTGTATTAAAGGTTTTCGTTTATGTTTAAATGACTTTTAATATTGGGTTGAGGAGTCCAACGAGTTTACTTGGTTTGGATGATCAACCCAAGCCCAAATAAAAGCCTAAACCTAATTGCCATAGGTTTCTAGGCAAACCTATAAATACCCACCAAAACCCCAAATTTACACACTCTTATTTTCTCTCTCTTTTTCCTCTCCTCAAACATGCGCCCCCTCTCCCTTTCTTCTCCTGGATTTTCGTGCCATCATGCGAATTATAGCCGATCTTGGTTTATAAATATGTTAATTGGATTTTTGGTATTGTTTCCTTAATGGATATTTTATTACTTCTCAAAGGTCGGGAACTTTTTGGATAAGTTGGACTATTATTGGTTATTATTATTTTACTACTTTGCAAAGACCGAGGGTTTTGTAGGGTATGTATATCTATTGTCTTTGGACATTCGATTAATGATTTAAGTCCACAAATAAATTAGAGGATTAATTCTTGGTCAATTGGAATTGTTTGATCACGTTATTTAATTCTAAGATAAAAGTCGAATATTTGTTGTATCCATGTTATGCATTGGTTGCTTTGTTAGAGTCCAACATCGAATAATATATTAATACTTAAAGTGAAAGAGAATAGCATTAGCTTTATACTTCTGCACGTCTGAAGTTCTAGACTAGTATCAGTTGAAGTACATGGTGGTTGATATGATTGCTACTCCAAGATTCTCAATCAATGAAATCCAAGTTAAGGAATTTAGGCTTAATTTGCCTAAATCCGAAAACAAGGAACAAAATAACCGGATATGATAATTCAAACTAACACTCCTGAAAGTTTGAATTAACTCTTAATCTCACTTAAACCACTCCTAGATTAAGAATATTAAACACTCAATAATGATCACTCCTGAAAATGATCAAATGGTCGAATATGATTGTGCGAAACAATTAAACTCTTAAACGAAAGTTTTCACTCAAAAATAATCTCTACCTTTTCATTGAAAATATGCATGCCTATTTATACTAGACTACTCCTAGTATAATCAGGAAACCAAATTCTATCTAGAAAGCATTTAAAAACTAATCCCTAGAATTTAGGAAAAGATAAAGAAAAGATAAGGAAGATAATCTAATAAGATAGGATAGGGATTTTCGGCCCTCCTTATCTTATTTACACGCCTATCTTAATCCTTATCCCTTAGCTAATCTAATATTATCTTTTAGGGATTACAACTCAACTACTACTAGAACAAGGACTCTTAATAACCGAAAAATACAACCATATTTTCGACCCTATTATTGAAAAAATTAAAATGCTTAATTAAACACTAAATAAAATTAACTAAGACTCAATAGGACTCTAATATGGACGCCAAAACATGGGCTAAGGACGCCCCTCATAAGCTTCATGGACTTGATCATCTTCAATCTGATCATCTTCAATCTACCTTAACATGGACAAATGTTGGGTTTCCAGATCTTCAATCTTCAATCACCCAAAATTGGAGCACTTTGATTAGGAGGTGCAACATAAGAAGTTCCAGATCTCAATGTGATTGCCTTGGCTTGATGTTGAGCTGGGTTAGGCAAGGGTTGTCCAGGAAGCTGAGTTGCAGGTGCGTTTTTAGGATTGGATGCAATTTGTGAAAGTTGTATTTCCAACATCTTATTATGTACCTGCATCTCATTATATATGTGTTCCTATTGTTGAAGTTGTTGACCTTGCTGATTGAGCTGCTGAGTGAGGATCTAAAGTTGCTGCAAGATTTGAGATGATTCATTACTAGGAGGCTCTGAAGAATTCTTGTAGGAAGGTTGATTGGGTTGATAACTTCTTTGCATTTGTTGTTGTCCTTGAAAGTTTCCCCTATTATTGACATTTGGATGCTGATAAGTATTAGGAGGTGGTGGAGTTTGACTGAATGTTTGACCTTACCCTTGACCAAAATTCCCATAGTTACCACTATTGCTTCCTTGTCCATAAGAGTTGCTCCCATAAGGACCTTGTGAATTTCCAAAAGAACTTTGCCCAAACCCTTGATTTCTCCATGAATTATTTCTGTTGGATTGAAATTGATCCCTAGAATTCACAACAGCAACATGTTCTGAATCTCGACCTCCACAATAGGATATTGCATGGTATGTGCCACCACATAAATCACATGAAAATTGCATGACTGGTGTAGAATTCACTTTGCTTTGTTGCCCTTCTTTCACTAGCTTTGCTAACATATCAAACTTGGCATTTATCTGGTCTATTATTTCAACTCCAAACTTGCCACTACTCTTGGCTTGTTGATTTCTTCTTTGACCACCCCAAGATTCATTTTTCACCACCTCATCAATTTTTGCTTCAATTTGATCAATGGGAATGTTAGATAACTGACCTCCAGATCCAGCATCTAGGTTTGCTCAAGAGAAGTGATCTAAACCATCATAGAATAACCAATTAAGCATAATTGGATCAAACTCATGATGAGGACATGCTCGCACTAGAGACCGAAATCTTTCCCAAGCTTCATATAATGTTTCTCCACTTTCTTGTTCAAAATGGGAAATATTTCTTCTCATATCAGCTGTTTTCCATTCAGGGAAGTATTTGTGAAGAAAAGCATCAGTAACTTCTTCACATGTTATCAATGATTGGGACGCAAGTGACTTGAACCACTTCTTTGCATCCCCCGAGAGAGAAACTCTGAAAAGGTGGAGATTGATGTATTCTGGAGAAACAAGATTTGTGGTCACCATAGAGCATATCTCAAGAAATCGATCCAAGTGTTCATATGGACACTCATTTATCTTCCCACTGAATGCCTCAGCCTTCACCATGTTTGGAAATTGCCGATGCATTACAAAGTTGGTGGTGGTAGTTGGAAGAACAATGGGACCTGGGGAATCATAGCTTCCTGGTGTCCCAAAATCCCTGAATAACCTTTCTGGGGGTGGTGGTACCTCTTCGTCATCCATTGTGCTAGTACTTTCTATGTCCCTGTCACTGTTTGGGTAAAGTATTCTTCTACGAGCCCTGACAATTCGCTCAAGCTTGAGATCCAAGGGTAATAAAGGCTTCCCATGCGATCTAGTGTGCATGTAAAACCAAACCTAAGAGACACGTTAGCACTGACAAGGATGAGGGAAGTAAAAAGGATAAAGAAAATGAAAGCAATTTAAATAGAACTAAAATAATTAGACTACACAAGTTCTAAATCGTACCTTCCCCGGCAACGGCGCCAAATTTTGGTCAGCCTAAAAAACGTCGTTAGATTCTAAAGCCAATGCAAAAGTAATTTAAGTTTCCTAACTCTCCTACTAACATATAGCAAGGGTAAGTCAGGGTCGAATCCTCAGGGAGGTGAATGTAGTACTTATGGTTGTCCAACTAATCCTAGTTCTAAGGATTTTGTTTTTGGTTGAGTGGAGATAATAATGACTAAAAGTACTCTAAATTAAACTAAACGCACAAATGACTCAATTAAAAGGTAGTTCTAAGAATATGAGAATAAAGACACTAGGAATGCAGCTACACATGGCATTGGGGAGTCAAACGAGAAACTAACTCAAGAGAAATTGGGATAAACATGCTTCACAATAGAATGGGAAAATAATCTTTTCATAAATTCTCACTACCTCTCTCAAATAGTAGTAAACTAGAGAAAATAAGCAACAATAGACCTCTTTCAAATAGTCTATAATCACTTAAAAACTCGCGAATAATCTAGAGTCCTTCAATGGTTTTCCTTCTTAATTTAAGCCAATCTCTTGGTCATAAAATAAAATACAAATTGAGTTTAGGAATGAATTTTGAAATAAACATAGACAATGATAATCAAAATCCACAATACAAGTTCATAATCATGGCCAACGATTAGTAACAAGCCCTAAAACATCAATCCATACAAACAATTGATAAACAATTCCTTAACAGTTCAAGAACAATAATTTAACTCCCCTTTACCATGTTTCACTACATTCCTAGCATAAAAGACTACTCACTAGACATTATGCAAGGAAATTGAATATAAAATTGATTTAGAATAACAAAAAAAACATGGTAATTAGATTAGAGATGAGAAATACTTGAGGAAAAGTAGATGAAAACAATACCAAAAGATGGAGAATGCAATTCCGGAAACAAAATATATAAACTTGCAAGTAATCCTAGAATTTAGGAAAAGATAAAGAAAAGATAAGGAAGATAATCTAATAAGATAGGATAAGGATTTTCGGCCCTCCTTATCTTATTTACACGCCTATCTTAATCCTTATCCCTTGGCTAATCTAATATTATCTTTTAGGGATTACAACCCAACTACTACTAGAACAAGGACTCTTAATAACCGAAAAATACAACCATATTTTCGGCCCTATTATTGACATAAATTAAAATGCTGAATTAAACACTAAATAAAATTAACTAAGACTCTATATGACTCAATAGGACTCTGATATGGACACCAAAACATGGGCTAAGGACGCCCCTCATAACCTTCATGGACTTGATCATCTTCAATCTGATCATCTTCAATCTACCTTAACATGGACAAAAAGGTTGTGTTGAGCTTAACTCGTAGCTCCCATGGCCTTGCTTTGAAGAATTAACCATACCCAAAAATTGCGAAGGTCATAGATAGTTATATCTCGGAGTAGCTTCTTCGCTCTTGCATCAGTGGTAGCCCATGGCTTTTCTTGGGGCTGGATTGATCACTATGCTCTATTTTATTTTAAAAGGTTCCTCGATATCGTTGGTCAAGGGATTACAGAGTCGCGCCCGTAATTCGTCTTCTGTATTGAAGGTTGGTTTTGGTTGGACAACTCGATCCATAGACTATTCAATTTACTTAATGAATTATCATGTTGCTTGTTTTGTGAATTCCAGTCTTATCTTATGAATTGAGTTGTAGAGTATTATTACTGACCATGCTTTGTTGTTCAGTAGTATCATATTAGGTTTGTGTTTTCATATTGTTATGTATGTACACAGCTTTTCTGATAAGTGCTTTTGTTTCGATCATGGGTGTGTCTATTAATCCTGTGATGACCCTTTATTGGCGAGCAATCTTCAATTGAGTATTTGCCTACAAGTTTGGAAGATATAATGCATCATCACATTTACTCATTTGGTATTTGGGAAGCACTGATGATAGATCGCCTTCTCACTTTTATCGCTTCATATATTTATGTTAATTTTATTAAGTTAATTAATGGATTATTTATTCTAAGTTCTTTAAGTTGGTTTTAAATTACTTTTGAGGTTTGGATTATGATTGACAGTATTTATGGTTTATGTATTTAATAAAGTTTTATTTAATGTCTTTCCGCTGCAAAACTCTGAGTAAGCCAATACGTTATCACACGGGCGATAATGCCTTGATAATTCTCTATTTTAGTTAGGAAAATATATGTTTTTAAAGAGAGAATTGTCGGGGTGTTACAAAGTGGTATCAGAGAGCTTAAGGTTTTATTGGCCTTTAATGCCCAAACTATTTTTAGACGCCTAGCAATTTCCGAAGTTATTTTCTGAAGATAAGCTCCTACCTGATCATTTCTTAAATTTATTTTATAAAATTCGAGATTTGTTTTTTAAAAAGGTTCGAATCTTATTTTGATTAGGAATTTTTATTTTTGAATTTTATTTTCAATTTTACTTGATTTCTCGAGTTTATTTATATTTCTTTTATTTATTTTTTGGTTTTCTTTAGAGTTTTTGAAAAATTTAATTAATTATTTCCTTTTATTATTTTTTATATTTTTAGGATTTGGTTCAAAAAATTTTATTTTATTATTGTTCCAATTATATATATATATTTTTCAGTACTTGTGAAATTCTTTTCTAAAATTTAGAGATTTCGAAAATTATTTTTTTCTTGCTAATTTATTTTATTTGTGTGAGATGAGTAGCTTAGGCTGGGCATATAAGATAGAAATATCATATGTCTGCATTTAATTGTTATGTTCAGTTTACTTCCTATCTGTTCAGCTCCTTTATGTCTGCGAGTCTGTTCAGTTAGTTCAGTGTTGTTAGTATGTTCAACTATTCTTGTTGGTCCAGCTATTTTTGTTTGTTCATCTACTTTTAGTCTGTTCAGCTGTTTTTAGTCTGCACACTTATTCAGTCGTTCAGTCTGAATGTCTGGCTGTGTATGATTGTCTGAATCATGTTTACGTGTTAAGTACATGATTCTGTCATGATTGGTTGTTTATTTATTTACTTTGTGGCTTTAAATTTGTTCTATTTATTTATTGTTGGGAAGTACGCTAAGAGTGAGCATTGTTCGTTGTAGATGTCTTGCGCGACAGTAGGTGGACTATTAGGCATGACTAATAGTGAAGCCGACCAAATGGGAAGTTATTATAATCCTATCGTACTTAGTGATGATGAGTCTGACACTGAGTCTGTACTTGAGAGCTACACTAGTTTAGAGGTTGGATTACGACGTATTCTGAGAGTAGGTACTGAGAGTGATGTTACAAGAGTTCGATGGAGCTAGAGGTCAAACCCGTAAGGATATCTATGTTGCTTTTATGGCCGACTTATTTGATGATGCATGTCACTGATAGTGAAGATGAGATTGAAGACTTTGATGAACCTTCACCTAAATGAATTAAGAGGATGACAAGAGCCGAAGAGCCAAATTATAAATGTGTCATTGAGGATATGGAAGACTTTGAAGATGAAGTATTCACTCCTGAGAAGTACAATGAGAATATGGATAGGAATCCTAATGTTAGTCCTTGAGATTTATTTTGATGCTATTTTCTTTATTTATTTTTGCATTTTTCGAATAAGGTAGCTAAGCTACACTAGTTATTTATTTTAGCACCTTTTATTTGAGGAATTAGATAGTGAATTCTTGTTATGAATTGAGGAAATATTCATTGTTATTATTCTTGGGAGAAATAAAATATTCTTTTAGTCATATGAGTTGAGCAATACTTATCTAGTATGCGAATGAGAATTATTTTATTTTATTTCTCATGATTGGTTATTTTTTCCTTGCGTGATTGTCATACGTGTATGATTGTGCAAGTAGTGATGAAATTGTTTGAGCTTGGACGTGTTCCAAATTAATTGTTTGTGCTTGGACGTGTTCCAAATAAATTATTTGTGCTTGGATGTGTTCCAAATAAATTGTCTGCGCTTGGACTTGCTCCAAATAAATTGTCTGTACTTTGGATTTATTCCAAGTAAAACTCCGATGAACTTATTTTCCTTAGACGATCTTGTATGATCAATCTTTCTTTCGATGCCTTCCTAGAATGGCAATTAGCTGTAAGTCGTGACCTGAAATTAGACGTTTGGGTTTTTCGTACTTTTTTTTTACGCAGTAGGATGGCCAACAACGATGTCGCCCTATCCTATGCCATTTGCCTTTTGGCAGAGAGACTGGCTCAAGAGAGAACTGGCTCAAGAGAGAACTGGACGTCCTGACACAGTACAAAGAGATTTTCGAGAAGCTGGCCAAACCCACCCGATCGGGCAGGCACTAATATGTTTTTGTGTTAGCTGCTGCTTGTGAGTTAAAGAGAGGCAAGATTGGGCCCATTTCTGCTCGCGGCCCGAACGGGTGCTGAAGGCCCGATCGGGTGGAAGTCCAATTTTCCATCAACTGTTGCTGTACGTGTCAAGTGAATTGTGGGCCTTGATCCAAGTGAAGTGCTGCAACTTGCAAGAGGACAAAGCCACTAATTGATGTACTTGCTGTTGGGTGACATGGAGACAACGCTGGCCCACTATTGTTGCTGCACTTCTGTGTACTCTCGCTGGGGCTTTGTGTGAGCCCGATCTGCTGCCCCATCGGGTCAGCGATCGGGTGGGGCCCATTCCTCAATTTTTGCTGCTGCTGCCAGCGCGTATGTCCAAGACAAAGTTTGGTTATTTTTTTACTTTGGGCCCGATCGGGTGGCCCTTTGCCCGATCGGGTCCCGCACTCGTCAACGCGGAACTTTTATCTTTATTTCCATTTTTAATTAGACTTTTGGGGGTATTATAAATACCTTTTCCTCATATTTTTAAAGACATCTTTATTCTGTTTTTATTTCGATAGTTCTTAGCTTAGTTTTATTGTAGATTAAACACTTTAGATTAGTTTAAAGGTGATTGAACCTCGGATTCGATTTCAATAAAAGTTCTTGCTTTTCGTCAATTGGTATTATTCTCTACTTTTCATCTCTTTAATTATTCTTGATTGCTTAGTTTAATTATTTATTCATTCATGATGTTGAAATTAGGGTTTCTTATTAGATTTATTATTGTTGATTTAATTATGAGTGAGTAGTTTAATTTCTAGGGATTTAGAGATGGAAGCCATGTTTATACCATGATTATTTGAATTGCTATTAGTTTCTAGGGTTTGATGAGATAGGTTATAGAGTGATTTGTTCTAATTGAGTAATTAACGTTATTGCGCAGTTTCTTTATTTACTTGAGGTTAATAATTGTTTGCACAAATCCGTCTTACTTTTAGAGGCCCAGTACACGCCAGTAATTCTTATTATGTTTGTGAACATGCTGCATATGTTGAATTATGGGCGTTGAGACTTAACCATAGCTTGACACTGCTCTAATCTATCGATTCTCGACCTAGGTTCTGATAGTTGTTTGATCCTTTGATTGGTATAAGCATGGTGAACCGAACTAATTACCTGGACCTTTAATTCATAGAGTAAAATCCCTCTTTATATTGCTTTCTAGTAGTTAATTATTAGTTCAGCTGATTTCTATCTGATCTTGTCTGAAGTAGTTGTTTAGCTGAATATTAACTTAGAAACTCCGTCTCCCTGTGGATTCGACCCTACTTCCCTTCACTATCATTGTTAGAGGACTTAAGATTTATCTTTGACTAGGTGATATGACTTTAGCCTATCATTAAGCCGCCTTATTTTAAGGGACAATCTGATCCTACATTCTTGGAGAGTTGGATTAGAGAATTAGATAAGATATTTGGAGCCATTAATTGCCCTGTGGCAATGAAGGTAGATCAGGCCGTGATGTATCTGAAGGAAGAGGCTGATTTTTGGTGGAAGGAGAATGGGACTAGGATTAGTGCCCAGGATAATTTCAATTGGGATTCCTTTACCACTACTCTTAGAGGGAAGTTTTACCCTGCTTTTATGAGGAAGCAAAAGGCCCGATAGTTCATTAACCTTAGAATGGGGAGTATGTCTATTGCTGAGTACTACAGCAAGGTCATCGCTTTGTCTAGATTTGCACCTGAGGTAGTTGCCACTGAGGAGTTGAAAGCTCAAAGATTGGAGCAAGGTCTAACTGAGGAAATTCTACTAGGATTGGGAGGTGAGACCTTTGCATCCTTAGACGTTGTGTATGGGCGAGCTGCTCATATTTATGGGTTACAGACTACGCATGACAAGAATAATGTTGCCCTAGGAGATAAGAGGAAGGATTTCCAAGGAAAGAGTAATTAGAATTTATGAATTGTGGTAAGTGTTCCTTAGTATTTGGGTAGTAGGATAGTGTTTCCAATGTCTATTAGAATTCAAAAGCCAATCCATTCCCACTAGAGATTATTGTGAATTGGTTAAGTTCTTATAAAGCCAAGATAGATTATGAAGCTTGATCAGCCTCAAAAGTGTCGTTAGATTCTAAAGCCGATGCAAAAGTAATTTAAGTTTCCTAACTCTCCGACTAACATATAGCAAGGGTAAATCAGGGTCGAATCCACAGGGAAGTGAACATAGTACTTATGTTTGTCCAACTAATCCTAGTTCTAAGGGTTTTTGTTTTTGGTTGAGTGGAGAGAATAATGACTAAAAGTACTCTAAATTAAACTAAACGCACAAATGACTCAATCAAAAGGTAGTTCTAAGAATATGAGAATAAAGACACTAGGAATGCAGCTACACATGGCATTGGGGAGTCAAACGAGAAACCAACTCAAGAGAAATTGGGATAAACATGTGTAACACCCCGCCCAAACCGAACCCTTTTTAATATAAATAAAACTCGTTTGAGGGGAAATCAACGAGGGTTCGATTCGGATGGAGCGTTACCGCCGCACTCAACTCCTTGGAATTAAGTGCAAGGCTAAGTAACTAAAACCTATTCATTCCAAACTTAATTAATCCTTACAACCAAATTAAAATTATTCGTTAAGTACTAAATACTACGAGTTTCAGAGTTCCAGCGGAAGCAAAAATAATATTAAACTAGGTGGATGACAACTTCTAGTTGATCTCTCAAATTTCCCCTCGATCACCCACCTGCAAATGAACATTGAAAAAGACAGAGAGACAAGCTCCCAAAAATCAGATAAACTAAGTAATTCCAACTCCATCCCGTAAAGTACTTAAGTTAAAATAATTGAAAATTATATATATGTCGAGTTGAAAAGCTTTGCACATAACATATACAGTTAAAAGGTCACATCAATATAATATTCCAATTCATTTACGAAAGGGAAGGAGAACGCTAGCAAGCCGGTGATACACCACGTAAATCCACTTGCTAATGTGAGCCGGTGATACACCACGTAAATCCACTCACATGTTGGCCGGTGATACACCACGTAAATCCACCCACAAAAAGTAACATTGGCCATAAAACAGAGTCCCTAGTGTGCACACCCCTTCTAACTTGGAACACATCAAGATAGAAGGAAGACAATAACAGAAAAATCAGCATAGTAACTAGAAAACCTGTAGGTGGCCGCTGAACCTCCCATACAGGGCAACCTGTTCATCACTTCCTTTCGATATTCCACTTTAAGTGATTAATATATTTTATGAAAGTCATCACTTAAATCACATATACATCATCTCATTATTTAACCAAGTATGAGTATATTCATTCCAACATCCCTAACTCAATTTATTCATGGCTTATCCAAAAGCCCATTTTCATTCATATACAAACCATCACTAGTAAATTTAATAACCCATCATTTTCCAATTTATAATCAATTCATTTTCAATTTCCATTTTCAACTTTAATAACAATAATAGCATAGTAACAATGATAATGATAATAATAATAATAATAATAACGATAATAATACTAGTGATAATAATATTCATAATAAATAATAATAACAATAATAATAATAATAATAATAATAATAATAACAATAATAACAATATTAATCTTTAATTAAACAAAAGCCGAGGATAAAAGATTAAGTCGTTATCGAGTTTAATTACGAAGTTAACGATGCTATAATAATCATTGTCATAGTCCATAGTCCATAGTCCATGTCCATGATCCATATCCATAATCCATAGTAATTAGTCATCCTACTAATCGTATTCATAATCCGCATTTAGGTCAATAGTTATAATAATCCATAATAGTTCCATAATTATGATCCATATTTCTAATCACATAGTCACGTATTTAAATTATTTTATACTACGGGATCTATGTTTAGATGGACATCGAAAATTACCTCTTAAAGCGTGCCCGAAGTTAAGCCACGAGTTGATCGCACTCTTGATAATCTTCTTCTACTAGATTGGAATCTACAATTAAACGGGATCTAAAATTAGTTTCCTAAATAACCCCTTTATTTTATTTATAAAATAAAAAACTTAAATAATTCAAATAACTTAAATAAAATTTATTAATTACTTCAAAAGAGTTTCATAAATCAAAGTTTATGGTTTCAAATTATTTATAAAAATCATTTTAAGTACTTAGAGATTATTTAAACTTTTAATTTTTTTTATTAACTTAAATAATTATTCTAAATATAGAAAAATAACTTTATTTTATAAACATAAGAAATATATTTAGGTCATTAAAGACTAAGTCAAACATCATTAAGCAACCAATTAATTTTAATAAGTAAAGAAATCCTTTTTTTATATATATAAAAAAAACGTGATATAGGGAAGAGGGTGGAAAAACTAATTTCATTGAATCAGTTTAAGAAAGAAGGAAGAAGGGAGAACAGGGAAAACAGAGGAGGAGAAGGGAGAGGGAAGGAGGGCGGTTTGCGGTGGTTTATGGCTGCGGCTCAGGCGAGGCGGGAGCAGCGGTTTCGGGCGGGGTTGGCTGCGGCTGTGGTGGCCATTGGTTGCGTTTTGTTTTGAAGGGAGAGGCGGCAGCAGGGTGGCGTGAAGCGCGGTGGTTGTTTGTGGTGGTTTGGGTTAGCGGTGCTGCGGTGGTGTGAGGCGGACGAAGGTGGCTCAGGGAGGGGCGAAGTTTGTGGTGGTCAGGCGGTTGTTCCGGCGAGTCAGGGGTGGTGCGAAGGTGGTTCAGTTGGTGGTGAAATTTGTAAAAAATTTCTTTTAATTTTAACATTAAAATCAGAAATTGAAAGAGAAGAGGGAGAAATTGAAGCAACCTTAGAATGTAGTGGGTTGCTTCAGTAATTGAATGGGTGTAGCTCAGTATTATAGAGGAATTGGGTCAGATTTTTGAGCTTGGAGTCAAACTCCATCAATGGTGAAGATCTTTTAATTTGAAAATCTGATATTGTTTTGACTACTTTGCTCAGATTTTCCTAAGTTTTAGCTTAAGTGTTGATGAAATCTGACAAGAGTGATGGAGTGTTTGGATTTTTGCTCTTGGATGTGTTGTAGTCACATGAGGGAGGGAGGAAGGTTGAAGAAGGAGTGAATCAGACTTTTGTTTTCTGATTTTGGTGTTTTTATTTTTTTTTCTTTTATTTTTTTTTTGTTTGGGCTAAGGTACTTAGACTTTGGTATTTGTTTGGGTTAGACTCTCAATGGGTTTTTGTCAATGTGGATGGACAATGATTTGAATAAGAATGCCCACAACCAAGTAAATATTTTAATAATAATTAAATTAATAGAAATAATAAAATGAATAATTAGTTTGTAAAAAGAATATATTTAAATCAAATCATTTAAATAGAATCACTAAATAATTCAAAACTAAATGAAATCATTTATTATAAACATTATTATAAAATAAACTTGAATTATCGGTAAATAAATTTAAGTGGAAAATAATACTAAAGCTTAAGAAATAATAAAATAAGCTTTGAAAATTCGGGGTATTACATCTACTCCTCCTTAAAAACAAAGTTCGTCCTCGAACTTTAAAGTTAGGTTTCGCGATATTAACGAAACACTAGTTCTAGACTTTGTTAGTGCTACATTCGGTCCCCCTTAAGGAGTTTCGTCCCCGAAACTCGATAATCGTACCTGGGAAAAGAGTTCAGGATAACGCTTTTTCATGTCATCTTCTGTTTCCCAAGTTGCTTCCTCGGTTTGATGATTAGACCATAGAACTTTGACTAACTTTACTGCCTTGTTCCGGGTGTTTCTCGTTTTAGTATCAAGGATTCTAATAGGGCGTTCTTCAAAGGTGAGGGTCTCATCAAGCTCTATAGTTTCAGGTTGAATGACGTGAGAGGGGTCGGGGATGTATTTACGGAGTTGAGACACATGAAAGACATTGTGAACATTGGCTAATTCTGTGGGTAAGGCAAATCTATAAGCCACTTCTCCAATCCTTTCAAGTATCTCGTAAGGTCCGATATAACGAGGACTCAACTTGCCTTTTCTACCGAATCTCATAACTCCCTTGGTTGGCGAAACTTTCAATAACACTTTTTCTCCAACTTCAAACTCCAAGTCTCGCCTCCTTTGATCGGCATACGATTTTTGTCGATCCTGGGCTGCTTTCTTACGCTCTTGAATCAACTTCACCTTGCTGGTGGTCTCTTCGATCATTTCTGGTCCCAAATTCAATGACTCGTTCACATCGTTCCAACATATAGGACTCCTACATTTCCGTCCATACAATGCCTCATAAGGAGCCATTCCTATGCTCGTGTGATAGCTGTTGTTATACGAGAACTCTATGTACATTAAATGATCATCCCAAGAACCTCCGAAATCCATTACACATGCTCTCAACATATCCTCCGAGGTCTAAATTGTTCTCTCTGTTTGACCATCTGTTGCTGGGTGAAAGGCTGTGCTGAATTTCAATAATGTACCCACGGCTGTCTGGAGCTGTTTCCAGAACTTAGATAAGAATCTCGAGTCTCTATCCGAAACAATGTCCTTCGGAACACCATGTAGTCTAACCACTTCATTAAAGTAAGCATTCGCCAACTGCTTCAACGACCAAGTATCCTTCATTGCCACAAATCTTGCCGTTTTAGTCAAACGGTCCACTATCACCCATATTGCGTTCTTTCCGGATCTTGTATTCGGTAACCCCATGATGAAATCCATAGAGATAGATTCCCATTTCCATCCCGGTACTTCCAACGGTTGCAATTTTCCTCCTGGCTTCATATGCTGTATTTTTACCTTTTGGCATGTTAAACACTTTGCTACAAAGTCAGCTACTTCTTGCTTCATCCTAGGCCACCAAAAATGCTTCTTCAAGTCCTTGTAAAGCTTATCACTTCCGGGATGTATCGAATACGGCGAGCTATGGGCTTCCCTTAGAATTCTCGACTTGAGTTCGTCATCCTGTGGGACACACAATCTCCGTTTATACTTTGCAACGCCATTGTCATCGATCTCAAACTCCGGTGCTTGACCACTCTCTTTCATCCCCTTTAACTTGCTTAACCACTTATCTGCAGCTTGTTTTACCTGAATCTCTTCAAAGATGTCCGGTCCAACGGTTAGAGCATTCAATTGAGCTTTCACATATCCACGCTCAACTACTTCCAAACTCAACTTCTTAATCTCTTCACATAATTCATCTGCCAAAACCAACGTGTTCAATGAATGAGCGCTCTTTCTGCTTAATGCATCAGCTACCTTATTCGCTTTCCCTTCTTGATACACTATCTTCAAGTCGTAGTCGCTTATAAGCTCTAGCCAACGTCTTTGCCTCATATTCAACTCCTTTTGCGTATACAGATACTTCAAACTCTTGTGATCCGTATAGACTTTACACTGCACACCATACAAATAATGTCTCCATATTTTCAGCGCAAACACGATGGCTCCTAACTCCAAGTCATGAGTAGGGTGATTTTGTTCATGTGGTTTGAGTTGTCTCGACGCATAGGCTACTACTTTTCCATGTTGCATCAAGACGCATCCAAAACCTTTCTTCCAGGCATCACTGTAAACTTCAAATCCTTCTACTCCAGAGGGCAATGTTAGTATTGGGGCCGTCGTAAGTCTCTTCTTCAACTCTTGAAATGCTTCCTCACACTTGTCATCCCAATGAAATTTTGTTGTCTTCTTCATCAGGTTAGTGAGAGGTTGGGCCATTCTCGAAAACTCCTTCACGAATCTCCTGTAATATCCGGCTAAACCCAAGAAACTCCTTACTTCAGTGATGTTCTTAGGTTGAGGCCACTCAGTTACTGCTTGAATCTTCGATGGATCCACGGAAACGCCTTCCTTAGATATCACATGTCCCAAAAATGAGACTTTCTCCAACCAAAATTCACACTTCGAGAACTTGGCGTACAATTGCTTTTCTCGAAGAATCTCCAAAACTTTCCTCAACTGAGCCTCATGCTCTTCTCTATCCTTCGAGTACACCAATATATCGTCAATGAACACTATCACGAACTTGTCCAGGTATGGATGGAAAGTCCTGTTCATGAGGTCCATGAAAGCTGCTGGCGCATTAGTGAGTCCAAAAGGCATTACTGTGAACTCATAATGGCCATATCTCGTACGAAAGGCTGTCTTCGGGATGTCTTCTTCGGCAATTCGTAGTTGGTGATAACCCGATCGTAAATCGATCCTGGAAAACACTGTTGCACCCTGGAGCTGATCGAACAAATCCTCGATCCTCGGAAGTGGATATTTATTCTTTACCGTGGCATTATTTAACTCCCTATAATCGATACACAACCTCAAGGATCCGTCTTTCATCCTGACAAACAATACCGGGGCTCCCCAAGGTGAGACACTAGGTCGAATGTATCCTTTATCCAACAACTCCTCTATTTGCACCTTTAACTCTTGCATTTCTGCGGGTGCCATTCGATATGGAGCCTTAGAGATAGGTCCGGTTCCTGGGACTAAGTCGATCTTAAAGCTCATTTCTCTTTTGGGCGGCATTCCTGGAAGCTCTTCGGGAAACACGTCTGAAAACTCATTTACCACAGGAATTCGGTCCAACTCCTCACTTTCCATGCGTACGTCCCTTACTTGGCATAGATAGACTGGGTAGCGTTTTCTAAGATAGGTTTGAAGGTTCAAGGCTGAGATTATTTTGACGTCGGGTTCGAAGGTTATGCCTTTATAAGATATCCTATTTCCTTTGGGTCCTCTAAGAGATATTTTCTGGTTATGACACTCTATTTTGGCTTTATACTTAGCTAACCAATCCATTCCCAAGATAACGTCAAAGTCTTTTAAGTCAAAGAGGATAAGGTCAGCCGGTAGTTCAGTACTAGTAATGACTACGGGGGTATCTTGGAAAAGAGATTTGCAAGAGATAGTTTCGCCAGTAGGCATGGCTATATTGGCTTGACAAGATTGGGTTGACTTTACGGGATACTTATTAAAAAAAGTGCTAGAAATAAAGGAATGAGACGCTCCAGAATCAAAGAGTACATAAGCAGGGTTTGAGTTTACGAGAAAAGTACCCGTCACAATATTGGCATCAGTATCCGCTTCAGTTCGGCTCATGACATTGATTCTCCCACTGGTGTAGTTTCCGTTTCCACCTCCAAAGGTGCGATTATTTTTCTGGTTTCCAGTTTGTGCCACATTTCCTCCACGGTTGTAGTTTGCTTGACCACTGGTGTTGTTGGGACGATTGTTGAAATTCTGAACCCTGTTTCCGGTTCCATTGTTGCCATTGTTACCCCTTTGTCCGTTTTGAGCCTGGTAGTTGTTGTTTTGCCTCTTAGAACAGTTGTATGAATTATGACCAAATTCGCTACATTCGAAGCACTTGATTCTTTCACCTTGACAAGTGAATCCTGGGTGGTTCTTGCCACACTTTCTACATGCGTAGATCCTTTGGTTCCCGTTTCTTTGCTGGTTTTGTTGTCCCGTATTTTGATTGCTGCGATTGTTGTAGCGTGCACCATCGTTGTTGTTCATGAAATTGTTGTTGTTGGGCCTCTTGTCGTATCCTTGGTTGTTGTTGTTGCCGGAAGGTTCCTTTCTTTTGTTTCTCGATAACACCTCTCTTTCTCGTTGCAAGATTCTTTCCAAGTTCGAAGCTTTGGCATAGGCTTCCACAAAAGTGGTGGAGGTACTTCCTCCCAATCGTGTTTGAAGGTCAAACTTAAGTCAATCCTCGAACTTCTGAGCCTTGGTTCCCTCGTCTGGCACTACAATTGGGCAGAATCGGGCATATTCATTGAACTTCTGAGCGTACTCTTGCACACTCATGCTATAGGTCTGGTTGAACCTACTAAATTCGTTGTACTTCTGCCTACGAATGTGCTCGGGGAAGAATCGAGCTTTGATTGCGACCTTAAAAGCTTCCCAGTTGAAGTTCTCTTGAACCCTAATGGTAGGTCCTACATTCTCCCACCAAGTATCGGCATCTTCATGCAAATAAAAGGTGGCTTGATCCACTTTTTGGGCCTCGGGCGTACCGGTGGCCGTGAAAATCTTTTCAAAGTCCCTTAACCAATTCTCGAGAAGTAGCGGGTCTTCTCTACCAACGAAGGTTGGTGGTTTCAAAGAAGAGATCTTCTTCGCCATACCAGCTTGCGGGTCATCCCCATGGCGGTTATTTCCGATCTGATTTTGAAGGACTAACCCGAGGTTTTGAGTTAGTTGCTCGAGGGTCCTAAGTCGTGTTGTAACTTGTTCGGGAGTCTCGGCCATTTGATTTTCTTGTTGTCGTGCTCTAGATCGAGTATAAACGTATTGCATAAGCTATCTGCGTATTCACATTTGGTGTTTCCACCATTCACATAAGAGCTAATTCACATAAACGCATAATCATATTTTACTCGATTCATTCATTACTTCACACATCATGTTCAAGTCAAATAAAGTAACTCATCATTTCATTACCAAAGAGTAAAATACTCATTTCATTTCATAACATAAGATTAGTTTCAACTGGCAAAGCTAAGAAATACAACATCACATAGAAGTCAAGCTAACGCTAACATCAATAAGTCTACTTAGCTTCCTAATGGTTAAGGCTAGCTAGGGTAGAAGCTTCACTTCTCGTACTCGGATGGGTCTTCTTCTTCCGCATCTTCGACTCCATTTTCACCATTGTTCACCACGGGTGGGATATGGTTACTTTCTATTTCTTCATCATCAATGTCATTTGGCTCATCATCATCGGAGGAAAGGTTAAAATCATTGAGATACTTGGCTCTAGCGTCACGCATTCTTTTCTCGAGATAGTTCAATGTGAGGTACCACTTTCCCTTAAAGGTGTACCTCTCGTAGTTTGGCTTCCCGTTCTTCAAAATATCAAAATATTCTCTTTTCATCTCCGCATAAGGTCCATCGTTTGGAAGTGTGTGGACTAAAACATCGGATTGCTTAGGCGGTGTGAGGTAGTCCGAGTGTCCATGGTATTCGTTGAGGTGGTAACACTTCATGGTGATGCGTAACCTATAAATGTATGCGAAAACCGACTCTCCGGCTCTCATTCTCAAAAGGTAGGGTCTTTCGTGTGGGTTCCTAGTGCACTTCCTCGCTGTCAAACGTGTCCTTGCCATCTAAAAAGAAAATAGAAGTAAACATTTAATAAGTACAAAGTACTTTCACATATGTAAAAACAACTAATTTATACCCACGTCTACCCCTTTAATTCACATTTTAATCCTTAATTCATTTTATCCTAAAACATTTCCTTATTAACTTTAAAAAATTCATTCATCCTAATTTCTATATGTTTTATTGTCTTAATCTTGCCATAATTAATCTAACTCCGCTCTGATTACCATTCTATAACACCCCGCCCAAACCGAACCTTTTTTAATATAAATAAAACTCGTTTGAGGGGAAATCAACGAGGGTTCGATTCGGATGGAGCGTTACCGCCGCACTCAACTCCTTGGAATTAAGTGCAAGGCTAAGTAACTAAAACCTATTCATTCCAAACTTAATTAATCCTTACAACCAAATTGAAATTATTCGTTAAGTACTAAATACTACGAGTTTCAGAGTTCCAGCGGAAGCAAAAATAATATTAAACTAGGTGGATGACAACTTCTAGTTGATCTCTCAAATTTCCCCTCGATCACCCACCTGCAAATGAACATTGAAAAAGACAAGAGAGACAAGCTCCCAAAAATCAGATAAACTAAGTAATTCCAACTCCATCCCGTAAAGTACTTAAGTTAAAATAATTGAAAATAATATATATGTCGAGTTGAAAAGCTTTGCACATAACATATACAGTTAAAAGGTCACATCAATATAATATTCCAATTCATTTACGAAAGGGAAGGAGAACGCTAGCAAGCCGGTGATACACCACGTAAATCCACTTGCTAATGTGAGCCGGTGATACACCACGTAAATCCACTCACATGTGGGCCGGTGATACACCACATAAATCCACCCACAAAAAGTAACATTGGCCATAAAACAGAGTCCCTAGTGTGCACACCCCTTCTAACTTGGAACACATCAAGATAGAAGGAAGACAATAACAGAAAAATCAGCATAGTAACTAGAAAACCTGTAGGTGGCCGCTGAACCTCCCATACAGGGCAACCTGTTCATCACTTCCTTTCGATATTCCACTTTAAGTGATTAATATATTTTATGAAAGTCATCACTTAAATCACATATACATCATCTCATTATTTAACCAAGTATGATTATATTCATTCCAACATCCCTAACTCAATTTATTCATGGCTTATCCAAAAGCCCATTTTCATTCATATACAAACCATCACTAGTAAATTTAATAACCCATCATTTTCCAATTTATAATCAATTCATTTTCAATTTCCATTTTCAACTTTAATAACAATAATAGCATAGTAACAATGATAATGATAATAATAATAATAACGATAATAATACTAGTGATAATAATATTCATAATAAATAATAATAATAATAATAATAATAATAATAATAATAATAATAATAACAATAATAACAATATTAATCTTTAATTAAACAAAAGCCGAGGATAAAAGATTAAGTCGTTATCGAGTTTAATTACGAAGTTAACGATGCTATAATAATCATTGTCATAGTCCATAGTCCATAGTCCATGTCCATGATCCATATCCATAATCCATAGTAATTAGTCATCCTACTAATCGTATTCATAATCCGCATTTAGGTCAATAGTTATAATAATCCATAATAGTTCCATAATTATGATCCATATTTCTAATCACATAGTCACGTATTTAAATAATTTTATACTACGGGATCTATGTTTAGATGGACATCGAAAATTACCTCTTGAAGTGTGCCCGAAGTTAAGCCACGAGTTGATCGCACTCTTGATAATCTTCTTCTACTAGATCGGAATCTACAATTAAACGGGATCTAAAATTAGTTTCCTAAATAACCCCTTTATTTTATTTATAAAATAAACAACTTAAATAATTCAAATAACTTAAATAAAATTTATTAATTACTTCAAAAGAGTTTCATAAATCAAAGTTTATGGTTTCAAATTATTTATAAAAATCATTTTAAGTACTTAGAGATTACTTAAACTTTTAATTTTTTTTATTAACTTAAACAATTATTCTAAATATAGAAAACTAACTTTATTTTATAAACATAAGAAATATATTTAGGTCATTAAAGACTAAGTCAAACATCATTAAGCAACCAATTAATTTTAATAAGTAAAGAAATCCTTTTTTTATATATATAAAAAAAACGTGATATAGGGAAGGGGGTGGAAAAACTAATTTCATTGAATCAGTTTAAGAAAGAAGGAAGAAGGGAGAACAGGGGAAAACAGAGGAGGAGAAGGGAGAGGGAAGGAGGGCGGTTTGCGGTGGTTTATGGCTGCGGCTCAGGCGAGGCGGGAGCAGCGGTTTCAGGCGGGGTTGGCTGCGGCTGTGGTGGCCATTGGTTGCGTTCTGTTTTGAAGGAGAGGCGGCAGCAGGGTGGCGTGAAGCGCGGTGGTTGTTTGTGGTGGTTTGGGTTAGCGGTGCTGCGGTGGTGTGAGGCGGACGGAGGTGGCTCAGGGAGGGGCGAAGTTTGTGGTGGTCAGGCGGTTGTTCCGACGAGTCAGGGGTGGTGCGAAGGTGGTTCAGTTGGTGGTGAAATTTGTAAAAATTTTCTTTTATTTTCAACATTAAAATCAGAAATTGAAAGAGGAGAGGGAGAAATTGAAGCAACCTTAGAATGTAGTGGGTTGCTTGAGTAATTGAATGGGTGTAGCTCAGTATTTATAGAGGAATTGGGTCAGATTTTTGAGCTTGGAGTCAAACTCCATCAATGGTGAAGATCTTTTAATTTGAAAATCTGATATTGTTTTGACTACTTTGCTCAGATTTTCCTAAGTTTTAGCTTAAGTGTTGATGAAATCTAACAAGAGTGATGGAGTGTTTGGATTTTTGCTCTTGGATGTGCTGTAGTCACATGAGGGAGGGAGGAAGGTTGAAGAAGGAGTGAATCAGACTTTTGTTTTCTGATTTTGGTGTTTTTATTTTTTTTTCTTTTATTTTTTTTTGTTTGGGCTAAGGTACTTAGACTTTGGTATTTGTTTGGGTTGGACTCTCAATGGGTTTTTGTCAATGTGGATGGACAATGATTTGAATAAGAATGCCCACAACCAAGTAAATATTTTAATAATAATTAAATTAATAGAAATAATAAAATGAATAATTAGTTTGTAAAAAGAATATATTTAAATCAAATCATTTAAATAGAATCACTAAATAATTCAAAACTAAATAAATCATTTTTAATAAACATTATTAATTCAAAAACTAAATGAAATCATTTATTATAAACATTATTATAAAATAAAATTGAATTATCGGTAAATAAATTTAAGTGGAAAATAATATTAAAGCTTAAGAAATAATAAAATAAGCTTTGAAAATTCGGGGTATTACAACATGCTTCACAATCGAAGGCGAAAATAATCTTTTCATAAATTCTCACTACCTCACTACCTCTCTCGAATAGTAGTAAACTAGAGAAAATAAGCAACAATAGACCTCTTTCGAATAGTCTATAATCACTTAAAAACTCGCGAATAATCTAGAGTCCTTCAATGGTTTTTCTTCTTAATTTAAGCCAATCTCTTGGTCATAACTTAAAATACCAATTGAGTTTAGGAATAAATTTTGAAATAAACATAGACAATGATAATCAAAATCAACAATACAAATTCATAATAATGGTCAACGATTAGTAACAAGCCCTAAAACATCAATCAATACAACAATTGATAAACAATCCCCTAACAGTTCAAGAACAATAATTTAACTCCCCTTTACCATGTTTCACTACATTCCTAGCATAATAGACTACTCACTAGACACTATGCAAGGTAATTGAATATAAAATTGATTTAGAATAACAAAAGAAAACATGGTAATTAGATTAGAGATGAGAAATACTTGAGAAAAAGTAGATGAAAACAATACTAAAAAGATGGAGAATGCAATTCCGGAAACAAAATATATAAACTTGCAATCCAAGCTATAATTCTTGATCAACAATGGAGTTTCACAATATGGAAGAAGAAGAGTACTCAACAACCTCACTCTAATCTCTTCAAAAGCTTGTAAAAAACTAAGTGTCTCTACAAAATTAGGGCTAAAAAGTATTTAAACCCTCTAAAAATAACGTAAAAATGAGTCTAACAAAGCCTTAGATCGAATAGGAAAAGTCAGATTACTTAAGCGGACGCTTACATAGATTAAGCGGACGCTCCAAAATGCTCAAAAATCCCTGCCAACAAAACCATGGAAATAAGCGGACACTTGAGTCCGCTTAAGAGAAAGCTTATAGCATAAGAGGACGCTAACAGTAGCTCAAGCAGACGCTTATGGGTTAAGATGTAGCTTCTATGAACTCTTGGCAAGTCCAAAGCTTCACTCCATGCATACACAACCATCATAAGTCTTCCTTGGCATAGAAACAATTCCATTTTACATTCACAAGCATTGAGTAGCGTCATGCCATCAAATATACAAAGCTCTAAAATCATCAAATAATTATTCATGGCCTCTTCCATTTCCGCACTCGATCCAAAAGCTTTATCTCCTCTCTTCAAGAGCTCCAAAATCATCAAAGTATCTTCCAACCTACACACATGAACAAAAGACAAAAGAGAAGTCACCAAGGCACATCGCATAACACAAGATTTAGCTTAAAATCATGGTAAAATACCAAAAATCATGCGAGTGCACCAAAATGAGAAGAAAAGAGAAAAGAAGAGAAGAATGGTGTGAAATGAGAGGAAAGAAGGTGGAAATGAGGGGAAACATGAGTAAAAAGAGCTCTACAAGTGGATATAAAATCCACTTATCAAACTCCCCCAAGCTTAGCATCTTGTTCGTCCTCGAGCAACACTATAGACACATAGAGACTCAACATTAATTAAACTAAACCTAGGATGCATGCACGACTCTTACTCATTACACTAGCATGAACTATAGACATGAAACACCAATCAACCAGACCCTTTAGCAACTCAGGTTTCTAGGAGTAATTTCTTACCCCATTCACTAACCTCCCAAAAGATGCTCAACCATTTTGATCAACCTCCATTCCATTTTGATGATCCACGTCAGGGCTTGCACAAAATCTAACCCTATGGCGAAAGGGGACAAAACAACTCAAGAGATCGAGGAGGTCTTTTGGCTCTGTTTCAAGGTAGGAACAAATATTTTGGGCTATGTGGTGCTATAAAATGGTGATAGTGGAGCATACACTCAAAGATTACCCTCCCCCAAACTTGACATTTTCAATACCGAACCCACAAAACTCTGAATAAATCGAATTCAAGCCAACTAAAGATGAGTTGACCTAAATTCATATCCAATTCACCAATAAATTCCTTATTACACACAACGTTAACACTTCTTTCTTTTTTTTCAATTCATTTTCTCTTTAACAAATCTCGAATATGATATT
This sequence comes from Patellifolia procumbens, assembly GCA_947645195.1. Lineage (NCBI taxonomy): Eukaryota > Viridiplantae > Streptophyta > Magnoliopsida > Caryophyllales > Amaranthaceae > Patellifolia > Patellifolia procumbens. The sequence continues at coordinate 374,171 of CANSGD010000901.1, forward strand.
TCACACACTAATGATCATAAATCTTAAAAAAAAACATGTGAATTCTTCTTTATTCCTTCAACAACAAACTTTCACAACACAATGAATCATCCATGAAAAGCTACCAAGAATAACCTGCACTAAACCCTTTGAACCCACCCACACTAGTCAATCTACAAATGCTCCACTAGTGGATAAAATTTGGCCAAGTGACTCAAGATATGGGTGCCAAGATAAAGGGAAAATTAGGCTTAGATTTGGTTCAGACAAGGGAGAGTGAAAACACAAAAATGATGCAGGATTGGGCTTTTTAGATATGTAGCTATAATCATAATTCACCTAAAACTAGCCAAGTGAACGCCTCCTTTCATCTCTCCTAAGATGCTCAGTCAAGGCCTTGGGAAGCTAAAGTGCAAGTCCCAACTTGAACGATCAAGAATGAGAGTTCAAAAATGAGTCTTACGAGGTTCGTGGCCCTTTCTCGGGAAACAACCAATCTTACCAACTCCCCAAATGCCGCCAGGTCCACCAAAAGTCACTGATACCATGTCTACCTAACAATGCAGTCCTAAAGTCTAGACTCTTTTTTTTCTTTTTTTGACTCTGATAATGTACATGATGGAGGGAAGGGAGACTCCACAAAAATAAAATAAAAGGGAAAACTCAACTAGACTGACTCAACCTAGCATGCTCCTAAATTCTCAAGGACGACGACACGAAGCTAAGGGTTTTTGACCACTCATGAGAGAAGAAAGAAAACAGAGGAGAAGTTTGTTTTTTTTTCATTTTTTTCAGAAAGTGAGGGAGGAAGAGAATGTACACCATCTAATCACAATAAGACACAACCAAGTGTCTTCCAAGAAACCACAACAACACCCCTCATCATGATACTTCATCCCAAAGGTACCTGCATAACAAGAGAATAATAGCAAGGGGAAGGGGAAACCAGCAGTCCCAAGTTGGTTGTTCATAAGCCGTGCATCAAGAAAATGCAAACACCCTAAACTATAATCTCAAAAGCATGATCATGAATAGGAACAATGAAGCATCACATGCATACCCGCTCCCTTTACATCAAAATAATCCAAGAATCGCCCCCCCCCCAAGCTTAAGATGGACTCCGTCCTCGGAGAAAAGGAGAAACATACAAGGGAGGGAAAAGGGGGGGGGAGGAAGTGCTAAGCACTACTACCGTCCTCATTATTGCGCCCACGAGGAAGACAATAATGAGAATAGTAAGGGTAAAGTTGGGGGTTCTCATAATAAGCAAGATTAGATGGATTCATGTCAAGTGCAGGAGGGTAGATCGGGTGGTTGGGAAAACCCGGGGATTCCTCCCGATCTACCATCGAAAGATGTGTGCGCCAAGTAATGCGATGCATGATTTCCAATTCGGACATGATATCCCTATAATGCTCTTCTTGACGGGCTTGAATAGTAGCCAAAACACCCATCACAGAGGCTAAATCAGGAGCCGAAGATCCAAAAGAAGATGTACCTGCCTCCTCAGTTGAGGATCGAGCTCTCTTAGCTCGAGGAAGTGCAATACATCCTTGTTCAAGAAGCTCTTTAGGTGTGAGATCCTCCCCTCGAATTTCATCAACGGGAATTCTCCAAGGGTTCACCTCTCGTGGAGGAGGCTCAAGAAGGAACTTTTTTAGCAAATAGCAATATGACCGTTCTCGCACCAATAATACCTCCAGATTGGGGTCAGAAACAACACTCCTGCATAAATAGCACAAACGACAAGTACGCAAATCCATGTAAGGACTCCCAGACTCCGGTGGCAATCCACTCAACTTGTTGGCCAATCCATGACGCTCAGCCAACAAAGTAATAATTCCCCCACATTGGATATCTGAAGTTTGTTCGGGGTTGTCTGTAATGTCAATCAGCTTATTTTGGAGAAGTGACCCATAATTAATGTGAGAATTCTGTGTGAAATGACCATCAGTGGCTCTCCGTAGACTAACAAGTTCTTGTGGTTTAGCCTGGCCCAATTCATGCCTTGAAAAACAAACAGAGGTTAAAATTCTATGCACATATCGAAGAATAGGGCTAAGAACTTCAGAAATCTTGCTTGTATTAGCAGAATAAGAGGTGTTACCACTAGTAATACGTTCCCACCAATCTTGTTGCACATACACTTCCCATGGATGAGTAATAGGGTCAATAGGGTCATGCTCAGTATCCCACCCAAGTAGACCATTCAAGGCAGCTAAGGTAATCGAAAAGTCTTGTCCAAAATAGCCTATAAGACAAAGTAGGGTCCTCCACCTCACTAGGGTCGTCACATGGAAAGGAAGACAAGAATTCCAAGGTCAATGTGCGATATGTACTAGGAGACAAGGATAGAAATTTTCCCCAACCCAAAGCCCTTAAAAGTTTCTGAACCCCATCTTTTATCCCGAGCTTATCATAAGTAGTTGCACAGAAAAACCGAGTGGGTTTGATGACTCTTGAGTCCAATTTATTATGTTTTTGCTCTTGAGATTTGTTTTTGAACACAACATTATAGTCCTTGGGCTTAGAAGAAGAGGGACCTTTAGAAGCTTGCCTAGGTTGGGATGATGAAGGAGCGGGACCACCCCTTGTTTTTGCCATGAATAATGTACCACCACAACCAAAGGAATGCAATTAAGAGGCCAAAAATTCAATCACAAGGACGCAAAAACGTGTTCACAACAACCTAGCAATGAGACTCATATGAACCATAACAACCAATAACATTGAAAATCACAAGCAACATTGTGCAAATGCTAAAGCAAGTAATTTCCAACATTCAAAGTAACAACCTACAATGCCAACAATCCAACAAGTCACCATATCACCAAAATCATGTATAATCCAACCCATCACAAGAATTTCTTTCAAAAGTTCACACTCTATCACAAGAATAGCACAATAAGTGATGAAAATGATGAAAGAATTTCAGAAATTATGCATAGAGGGGTAGAAAAATACCAATGTAAGGCAAAAAAATCAGAACTTTCTCACCAAAGTACTCAAAGAGGAGCAACGGAGCAAAATGGCCGGAGCACGGCCACTGAACGGCCGGACGGCGCAGACGTCTGGTCTACGCGAGACGCCAGACATCAGGCGTCTAGATTGGACGTCCGAAGGAGGGCAGAGATGTAGGAATTCATAGATGCGAATAGCGGAATTTCAGGAAACAATTTCCTAACATCTATAACAGAATCGCATGCATAACAATATATGAATCGATACATAGAGTAGAGAATACACAAACCTTTTATTCACGACTTGAACAGGTATGTAGGGTTTGAATACTGCAAAGTATTATTGCAGATCTGGTTACTTTAGAGATAAAGAACTACAACTGTAATTCCTCTACTTAGTCCACGAACACCGATTAATACCCACGTCTGCTAGAACGGAAGAGTATGAACTATTCACTCTCTTACTTTTGATGGGATAGGCGCCTAGACTAAAGAGGGAGAAGGGTTTTTCTTTTTCTCTCTTTTGTGTCAAGTTACTGACTAACTAAATTGTTCCATCTCTCTTCTTATTATATCTATATATAATAAATAGAGATTAGGTTAAGAGGAAAGGAAAAAACTAAAACCCTAATAGTGGCCGGCCCTTATAAGCCTTTATGGGCTTATAATTTATTTATTAATCAGTGTTACTTTGTGTGACCTCATAGGATTAATTAACTTAGTTGTAGGCCCAAACCAATTTGTCTACAAACCGTAATTTATTCTCTAGCAAGCAAATACGGTTACTAAAATAATTAACTATATTATCTCCATAAATACAATCCCATTTATATTTAGTAATTGCGGAAATTGTCTAAGGACATATTCCTTCAATCTCCCACTTGTCCGTAAGACAAGTACGCAATATTAAATTCCTTAAGTCTCTTAATGCCAAATTTGATAACACGATGTTATATACTCAAATATGTTTCTTGATCACCGAGGTTGAATTGTTCAACTGAAGATCAACTCTTTAATCTCATTTTAGCATGGCCATGCGTTTTTACAATTCTCCCTCATCAAGAGGCCCAGACACCATTCCTATCAGATAGGAGGACTTATTCAATCTTGTATGACCATAACTCCCACTCAATTCTTAGCCAACCTGAGCATTGCCTTTATAACCTCCTTTTACGGCACGGTGTTTAACAATGTCAAAGCTAAACTAATCATATCATGGTTATTAAGACATACTCATGTCCAAGGAATCTATTAAATATAGACATTCTGATTCTACTATTAGAATCTAATTAGGTCAAGTCTCAATGTATCAACCATACATCCATATTTGTTAATTTGACATCCCTATGTCTCTATAGCCCAAGGAACTGCGCTATCAATTAACATTATGCTAGTCTTTTAACAAGTCACTTATGTCCAATTCAGTGCCTTAAACTAGGGACATATTATAAACTGTGGTTTTTGTTCACTATATAGGGTTCCATTCATCACAACGTTTATGATGATCCTATTTCAAACACAATTTATTTGGACATCTTATTTAATACTAAACAAATTAAATAAGAATGTAGATTTTTTTTTTTTATTGATAAACAATTCCAAGCATAATCAATGTCTTTACAAATGCAAACATAAAGTAAGCATTATAAAGCCATTCTTTTATATGCTTAAGCCCATAGACCTAGTATGACCTTCATGCTTAGGTCGAGCAACCGGTTTAGTCTTTGGATCTCCCACATTCTCATCAATATGAATCTTGCTTATTCTGTATAGAACTCTTACAGCTCATAATTTCTCCATTGGGACAAAGAATGAAACCAGATGGAGATCGGAAATCATCTTTGTCACCTTGGTAATTCGTATATGCCTATCATTAACAACAAACTCAATTTCTCCACCATATACCAATCAATGATCCTCAGTTCTTCGTAAGTACATAAGGATATTCTTTGCACTCATCTAGTGCGTGTAACTTGGATAAGACTGGTATATGTTGCATTTACTCGTAGTATAGGCAACATCTGGTTGAGTGCAAAGCATAGCATGCATACATAATGGAACCTAATGCAGAAGCATAGGGAACATTACTCAATCTTTTGACTTCATCAGGTGTCGAAGGACACGGAGTCTTGCCAAGTGATATGCCATGTTTCATGGAATTGAAATCTCTCTTAGAGTTTTCCAGCTTGAAGCTAGCAAGAACCTTATCTATATTAGTTCCTTGACTAAGTTCAATCAGCCTTTTTAGATCTATCTCTATAGATCTTTATTCCCAAAATATACTCTGCCTCTCCTAAGTCTTTCATAGATAAACGATTTTTAAGCCATCCTTTGACTGACTCAAGCACGACTTATCATTTCCTATGAGAAGTATGTCTTCCACATACAAGACTAAAATTGTTATATTACTCCCACTCAATTTCTTGTATACACAAGATTTCTCTTCATTTATGAGGAAAACAAACTTTTTGATTGCCTAATCAAATCTGAGGTTCTAACTCCTGTATGCTTGCTTCAATCCATAAATGGATTTCTTAAGCTTGCATACCTTCCCTGAATTTGTTGGATGTTCAAAGCCTTGAGGTCGTGTCATATACACATCCTCTTTCAAGAACCCGTTCAAGAAAGCGGTTTTTACATCCATTTGTCGTATTTCATATGAAATGCGGCAATTGCAAGGATTATCCTAATGGATGGCTACTAGGGAAAGGTTAAATTCATAGTTTATACTATGAATATGACGGAAACCTTTTGCCACTATCGTAGCTTTGAAAACACTAATGTTTCCGTCTTTGTCTGCTTTCAATTTGAAAATCCATTTGCATCCAATGGGTCTCACGCCATCAGGCAAATCAACCAAGTCCCATACTTGATTTTCAGACATAGATTCCATTTCGGATCTCATGGCTTCACGCCATTTCTAGGAGTCCTATCCCTCCAAAGCATCTTCGTAGCTGATAGGCTCACACTTACTAAAATCGTTATTTTAGAACTTTCCGTCGAAAGAAAATCAACATATTTTCTTGATGGAATGGTGATCCTATGAGATCTACGTAGGGGAACAACAGAAGAAGAATCTCGGTCGTTAGACTTAGAAGCTTCGCATGGATTCGATCCAAGTGGGACGGTAGGAGGTTCGTGGATAGGATTTACTACCCCCCCCCAACATTTTCATGCTGGTCCGCCTCTAATGAGGTGTTAACCTCACCCATTTGTTGCTCATCTCGAATTTCTTCGAGATATATATACATTTCTCCCACTTGTCTTCTTTGGAAATAAACTTATTTTCAAGAAAGACACTATAGCGAGCAACAAACACTTTGTTTTCGCTACGGTGGTAAAAATAATATCCCTAGGTCTCTTTGGGATATCCCACAAAGAAACACTTTTTAGATTTGGGTGCTAATTTATCAGATAGTAAACGTTTTACATAAACTTCACACCCTAAACCCTTAGAAAAGACATTTTAGGAACGGTTCTGACCATATCTCATATGGAGTCTAATCTACTGCTTTGGATGGAGTCCTATTGAGTGTAAGCGCAATTGTATCAAGAGAAAATCCCAAAAGAAATATAGAGAGATCAGCAAAACTCATCATGGATCGTACCATATCTAATAGGGTGCGATTCCTTCTCTTGGAAACACCACTGAATTGTGGAATTTCCTGTTGAAGTTCATTGTGAAAATATTCCACAATCTTTCAAATGATCACCGAACTTTTGACTCAGATATCCCCTCCATGACCAGATCATAAAGATTTAATCTTCTTGCCAAGTCGATTTTGTACTTTATTTGGAATTCTTTGAATTTTTCAAAGCCTCCAACTTATGCCGCGTGAGGTAAACATATCAATATGTGCTTACATCATCAGTAAAAGTAATTAAGTAACTTACCCTCCCCTAGCCAATGTATTCTTAGGTCCATACACATCCGTATGTATGAGGGCGAAGAGGTCATTGGCCCTTTCACTCGAACTAGTGAAAAAAGACTTTGTCATTTCTCCCATTAAGCAAAACTCACACATCAGATGATTCAAAATCAAATGATTTTGAGAACTCCATCTTTATGTAATTTCTCAATTCGTTTTGTACTTATGTAGTCTAATCGACAATGTCATAGGTGTATTGGGTTTAATTCATTTGACTTATGTTTCTCGCTATTTTTATAGATATGTGTTTGTGGAACATACAAACCATTTGATAACTTAGTATAGATACAGAACATATCATTCAAATAAGAAGAAAACCAATTCTTCTTTATTGTGAATGAGAAAACTTCAAAATCCAAAACAGAAACTGAAATAGTGTTCAGCAATATTTTAAAACATAACAACAATTATTAAGTCTCAAAATAAATCCATAATGTAAAGATAGACTGAAAACTCCCACTGCCTAGGCGGCAACTCGAGCTCCATTGCCATTGCAATTCTACCTCTCCATTAAGCGTGTCTCCTACTTCCTTTTAGATCTTGCACATTACAGATAATGTGAGAACTACATCTAGTATCAAATACACATGATGCAAAAGTAGTTTAAGTTATCTCTATAACATAAATACCTGAAGAAGAAGCTCTAGTCTTCTTGTACTCCAGATACTTAGGGCAGTTCCTCTTCCTATGACCCACCTTGTGACAATAGTAGCACTCATGTATTGCTACTATGGCTTTGGGTGTTGCCTTTGGCTCCTCAGAAGTGTTGGGCTCAGCAACTTGTTTGCCTTTGCCCTTACCCTTCTTAGACGGAACTCCGTGCTTCTTGAGCCCCTTGCCCTTTTGCACCATCAAAACATCCTTATGCTCCTTTATGGGCTCAGTAGGCAAGCTCCTTTCAGCCTGAATCAGTATACCATGCAACTCTTGTATGGTCTTTTCCCCTCCTTGCATATAGAAGTTCAAACTAAAGTTCTTATATGCATCAGTGAGTGAATTGATGATCATATCAATTGCTATCTCTTTGGGATAGGAAAATCCCAACTTGGTCATTTGCTCAAAATGACTAATCATTTTGAACACGTGGGGACCAACTGATTTTCCTTTCTCCATATTACACTCAACAAGCTTGCGGTTCACTTCGAACCTCTCCAACCTAAGATGCTTTTGAAAAAAGGTTCGCAACTGTTGGATTATTGTATAGGCATCCATTCCTTCAAAACGTTTTTGAAAGTCAGGTTCCATACATGCAAGCATCAAACATGTGACAGGCACAGATTTGTTTATGAGTATTTGCCTAGCTATCCTATCAGCTTGGCGAGAATTCTCGGGAAGTGCAGGAATAGGAGTTTCAAGAACAGTTTCTCTCCTTTCATTTCTGAGAACTATTCTCAGATTTCTCTCCCAGTCTAGGAAGTTCTCTTGGTTAAGTTTTTCTTTTGCAAGAATAAAGCGCAAATTATAGCCAAAGTGATTGTTGTTGTTGTTAGACATGACTACAAAAAATAGTAAACAAGCATTCAATCAAAAAGTTTATCAATGATGGTTATTTAAACAAATTTAAACAACTATTAATACTTTATTCAAAATATAAAACCCCATATTGAATAAAGAAATAACCAAGATCCCCTCCCACTAAAATTAAACGGACTTTGGCCCTGCCTTTAAAGATAGTGATAGAGGTAAGTAAACCACTTTACTAATTATAACAATTTATAATTCTTGGTAGATAGGTTAATAACTCTTTATAAACTCCTATCTCACTGCTTCAAAACCCAAAACTTTATCTTTTGATGATTTTGTTGAGTCAAACCAAACATTAACATGTAAGTTTCAAAAAACCTACCCTACTATCCTCGGAATTATGAGCAACACCCTGCTTTGGCAGAACCTATTACTCATGATCTAAGGCTTTATAGGTGTTGTTTGGAAAAGCATTTAAACTCAATATCACCCTTGGGGACTCAAGTTTATTATGTTGGTTATATTAAAAGGTGAACACATTATATAAATAACCACACATAAACTTGAGTGAGCATTTAAAAGAAATTAAATGCATAAACAATCAAAGAAGAACTTAAAACGCGATCCTAGTATGGCCCCTAAACCTAGAAAATCTAATCTTCATGAATCCTCCCTTGGGACTTTCTTGGATCTCCATCCTTGATTCTCCACGGAACTTCAATCTTGATCTTCATTTAAATTATTCTAAGCAAAGAGTTTAAATTACAAAAATGCAAACGATACGCAGATCGTATTTTAATTACAAAAATACATAACGATGCACAGATCGTATTTTCTATCCTAGTTTGGGCCATACCAGTCACGATTGTGCAAATATAATATCAAACATATTATAATATACATCTAAGAAAAATTATAATATCATCATATTATAAAAAATATCGACGCAATATAATATCAGACATATTATATGCATCCATGAAAGAAATATAATATCATCATATTATAAATCATAACTTATTTACTCCATTAACGTTTAATGGGTAAATAACAAATATTTCCAAAAATATATAAATCATTCACGCATTTATTTAGAAAATAAAATGCAAGTAAAAATAACACAATTATATAAATACAAAATTTATTTACTCCATTAACGATTAATGAGCAAATAAAATTTCCCATTATAATTTTAAAACTTAACAACTTAAGTTAGAAAATATTTAGGAAATATTAATCGAATTAATAATTTTCCAAAAATTAGCCATCTTAATTCTTAACAAATTTAAGAATATAACTAATAAGGAAACTTGCATTCTTTTAATTCAATTACAACTTTAATATGATATTAATCTGCATTAATATTAATTTGCATAATTGAAAATTTTATAACTTTTGCCCAAAGAAAATCAATAAATCAGAATTTAAATCACCATTAACCAAAAACAAAACAAAAAATAGATGGACTGAGCTAGGCCCGGCGGAGGCCCGCAGCCCAGCCCAGCCCAGCTGCTGGCCCGCGAAAGCAGCACAGGGCTGCTGGCTTCTCGCGACCACCAGATCCGCAGCAGTGACGCAACCACACAGGGCTGCAGTCACGCGTGCGACCCGCCGGAGGGATGGTGGTGGATCGCCGGAGTGATGTCGGTCAAACGAAGCAACTGGATTGCCGCCATACTCGCCGGAAAAAGCGAGGAGTAGCCCAGAATTTTCGAAACAATTTTCGTAAAATCTGGGTTGTTTTCAAACCAAAAACCGAGAGATTTTCGGCTAAAACAACTAATTTTTGGTTTTTGTTTTGTGATTTAAACTTACAATAAGCTTATAAACACAATTTGGTTAACAAAGTACAACTCAATTGCAAAAATTTAACCAAAAAACGAATTGGGGGAAAAATTAGGGTTTTTGATTGTTTCGAATCAAACTATTTGATTTCGAAACGAAAATCACAATTAAATACATCAATTTTCAATTCAAATCAAAACAAATCAAAGCCCTAATTCAATTTCACAAAATAAACACATTGAATTGCTGAATTTGGGAGCAAGAATTTCGACCAAACTAGGTCGAACAAAACCAAAAAATTTCGATTTAAATTTCCGTAAATTAAATCAAAAACAATTTATTTTTGGGCAATTTTTAACATAAAATTCATAAATTTTATGCTTTTCAATTTATTAATATCAACATATTAATCTTGCAAATTAACACATATTAAAATTCTCCCAGAATTGAATTAAAATTATGAACTTGATCATATAAAATTATGCAAGAGGCTAAAACTGATACCACTGTAGGAATTCATAGATGCGAATAGCGGAATTTCAGGAAACAATTTCCTAACATCTATAACAGAATCGCATGCATAACAATATATGAATCGATACATAGAGTAGAGAATACACAAACCTTTTATTCACGACTTGAACAGGTATGTAGGGTTTGAATACTGCAAAGTATTATTGCAGATCTGGTTACTTTAGAGATAAAGAACTACAACTGTAATTCCTCTACTTAGTCCACGAACACCGATTAATACCCACGTCTGCTAGAACGGAAGAGTATGAACTATTCACTCTCTTACTTTTGATGGGATAGGCGCCTAGACTAAAGAGGGAGAAGGGTTTTTCTTTTTCTCTCTTTTGTGTCAAGTTACTGACTAACTGAATTGTTCCATCTCTCTTCTTATTATATCTATATATAATAAATAGAGATTAGGTTAAGAGGAAAGGAAAAAACTAAAACCCTAATAGTGGCCGGCCCTTATAAGCCTTTATGGGCTTATAATTTATTTATTAATCAGTGTTACTTTGTGTGACCTCATAGGATTAATTAACTTAGTTGTAGGCCCAAACCAATTTGTCTACAAACCGTAATTTATTCTCTAGCAAGCAAATACGGTTACTAAAATAATTAACTATATTATCTCCATAAATACAATCCCATTTATATTTAGTAATTGCGGAAATTGTCTAAGGACATATTCCTTCAAGAGACGGGTCGCGGCTGGCCGCATGGGAAGTAGAGGAGAGGAGTGGCAGACAAAAACACGGGTTGGGAACGCACAGAGGAAGTGCATGAGGAGGCTGTTGCGTTTTGGTTGCTGCCGGCGGAGCAGCGGGTAGCGGGTCGGCCGGTGGCGGACGGAAAAGGGGGTCAGGGAAGGTGGGGCGAGAGGGGGGGCTAGGTTGCTGCGTGAGAAGGAGAGAAGTGGGGAGTCTCTGTTATATTTTTATTTATTTTCAAAACCAAACTCCCTCTTCTTTTCTTGTGGAAGTTCATGTATCCTCTATAGTTAAACTTAAGCGGATGCTTAACAACATTAAGCGGACGCTTATTCTATTTTGTCAAACTCTTCTTTTTTTTTTCGCTGCTCTTTTGTTTTGTATATTTTTTTTCCTTTTTTGTGTTTCTTTTTTTTCTATTATATTTTTATTTTTGATTTTTTTCCAAAAAGAAAACTAAAATACTACTAAGATGAGGGATCGGGTTGCCTCCCGAAAAGCGCTTTGTTTTTAAGGTCCTTAGCTCGACCGTGCAAAAATTCACCGTTCATGAAAAGAGGAATCAATAGTCTCCTCTTCAGAGACCAATTGGCCTATGAAACCAACTTGATGGCCATCATAATAAAGCTTGAGCCGATGTCCATTGACCAAAAACTTATTCTCCTTATCTTTCACCTCAATTGCACCGTAAGGAGTGATCTTTGTAACTTCAAATGGTCCGGACCACTTTGACTTCAACTTTCCGAGAAAAAGTTTTAGACGGGAGTTGAATAAGAGTACCTTATCCCCCACCTTAAACTCTCTCCGTAGAATACGATGGTCATGCCATTTTTTTGTCTTTTCCTTATAGAGCCGGGAACTTTCATAGGCACCAAAGCGAAGTTCATCCAATTCATTGAGTTTCAACAATCTAAGTTCACCTGCTAAAGTAGGATCCATATTAAGCTCTTGAATCGCCCACCATGCCTTATACTCCAACTCCACGGGCAAGTGTACACTAGTCGATATGGCGTAGCACCAGTAGGAGTCTTGTATGCTGTACGGTAAGCCCAAAGTGCATCATCGAGCTTTAAGGACCAATCCTTCCTAGACTTATTTACCACCCGCTCCAAGATTTTCTTCACCTCTTTATTAGACACTTCAACTTGTCCTTGAGTTTGCGGATGATAAGGGAGCCCAACCTTGTGATTCACCCCATATTTTTCCAAGAGAGAATTGAGTTATTTCTTAGCAAAATGGGAACCACCGTCACAAATGACAACTCTAGGGACTCCAAATCTAGGAAAAATGTTCTTCTTTAGGAGTTCCAAAACCACCTTGTGATCATTGGTGGGTGAGGCAATGGCTTCCACCCACTTTGTAACGTAATCAACCGCCACCCATATATATTGATGCCCACAAGATGACACAAAGGGACCCATGAAATCGATCCCCCACACATCAAAAGGCTCCACTTCCAAGATCGGGTTTTGAGGCATTTCATTTCTTTTCGATAATCCTCCACTTCTTTGGCACTTATTACAAGATTAGAAAAAAGAATATGCATCTTTGTGCAAAGATGGCCAAAAGAAACCACTCTCAGACACCTTGGCGGCAGTCTTAGCTCCTCCAGCATGACCACCACAAGCATAGGAATGACAGTGTTTTAGAACTACATCGAACTCGTGATTTGGAACACATCTTCTATACACTCCATCCCCACATTGCTTGAACAAAAATGGATCATCCCAATAGTACCTCTTTGCCTCCTTGTAAAACCGCTTCCTTTGTTGTGAAGTGTAGCCATATGGAGTGATACCACAAGCAAGAAAGTTAGCAAAATCTGCAAACCAAGGATGTTCATCAACCAACAGAGCAAACAACTGCTCCTCTTTTAGAAACTCATCTACAGGAACTTCATCTTTTCCATATGTGCTAGGATCAAGAGGGAGTCGTGAGAGATGATCAGCAACAGAATTTTAAGTTCCCTTCTTGTCCTTTATCTCAATGTCATATTCTTGAAGTAACAGAACCCAACGGATAAGCCTTGGCTTTGCATCCTTCTTCTCTATGAGGCATTTGAGTGCCGAATGATCAGTATATACCACCACATTAGAATACATGAGATATGGCCTGAATTTGTCAAAGGCAAATACAACCGCCAACATTTCCTTTTCAGTGGTGGCATAGTTCCGTTGAGCCTCATCCATGGTGCGGCTAGAATAATAAATGACATGTAATTTTCCATTCTTTCTTTGGCCTAGCACAGCTCCAACTGAAAAATCTCTGGCATCACACATGAGCTCAAATGGCAAGCTCCAATCTGGAGCTTGCACAATAGGTGCTGATATCAAGGCCTTTTTCAAAGTTTGAAAACCACGAACACATGCTTCATCAAAATTAAACTCTGCATCCTTCAAAAGGAGATTTTTCAAAGGTTTAGTGATTTTTGAAAAATCTTTGCATGTCTTAATAAAGAGCGAACTCCTTTCACATTAATGGGCGAGAGAAGCTTTTCAATCACTTCAACCTTTTCCGTATCTACTTCGATCCCTTTATGTGACACTTTATGGCTCAAGACAATTCCTTCTTGAACCATAAAGTGACATTTTTCCCAATTAAGCACCAAATTCATCTCTTGACATCTTTTCAATACCAATGACAAATTACCAAGACAATGGTCAAAAGATGAACCACAAACAGAAAAATCATCCATGAACACCTCAATGGATTTTTCCAACATATCAGAAAAAATGGTTGTCATACATCGTTGAAAAGTAGAAGGCGCATTACACAATCCAAAAGGCATCCTTCGATACGCAAAGGTGTCAAATGGACATGTGAAAGTCGTCTTCTCTTGGTCATCGGGATGAATCAGTGTTTGGAAAAATCCTGAGTAACCATCTAAGAAATAGAAATATTGATGACGAGCTAGTCTCTCTAACATTTGGTCAATGAAGGGGAGAGGAAAATGGTCTTTCCGGGTGGAATTATTCAATTTTCTGTAATCCATGCACATTCTCCACCCAGTGACCATTCTTGTATAGATGTCCTCCCCTTTATCATTCTTAACAATTGTCATTCCTCCCTTCTTTGGAACGACTTGAACCGGGCTTACCCACTTATTATCCGAGATAGGGTAGACAATGCCCACCTCAAGTAGTTTAAGAACCTCTTTCTTAACCACCTCTTTCATGTTGGGGTTAAGACTTCTTTGGCACTCAATAGAGGAGGCTTGACTATCGCTAAGATGAATGCGATGCATGCACAATGAAGGGCTCACACCCTTAAGATCCTCAATATTATACCCAATGGCACTACGGTGTTTTCTCAAAACATCCAACAATTTTTCAAGCTCAGTGCCATTGAGTTTAGCATTAACAATCACAGGATATGTCTCATTAGCATATAAAAAAGCATATCTCAGGGAGGAAGGAAGAGGTTTTAAATCTATCTGTGGAGGAGGTGTGGTTCTCTCCTCCTTTTCCTCATTAATACCCCTTACTACATATGTAAGCTCTTCAAACTCTTCTTTCTCTTCCTCCGGACTCATCACCGGAGTAGAATCAAGCATATCAGAAATTGCTCGTATCTCATGGATTTCATCGAACAAATCACCAGTCAAACAATCATGCAGAGGGTCTTGAGTTGTACACCTACCCTCAAATGCCTCAATGTCATCCTCTATCACATCTATCCTCCTCACTTGCTCCATCATAGGCTTTATGATTGTTTTGGAGAATTGAAAGTTCATCTTCTCATCGGCCACCTCAAGCGTGATGGTGTTCGTCTTACAATGAATGGTCATTGCCTAGGGTTTTCAGAGCTTCCCAACCCAAGATGAGCGGTGTTGTAGGTCTTCTTCCATATCCATAATCACAAAATCACATGGTACTATAATGTGCCCAATCTGGATAGGAATGTCTTCAAACTCTCCATGAGGAATCCGCACCGACCTATCTGCTAGAAGAATAGTTTTCCTGGTCGGTTTCATCTCAAAAGACAACTTTCTTGCAATAGAAAGGGGCATAAGATTAACACTCGCCCCTAAATCCACTAAAGCTCCCATGTCTTCCATATCTCCAAGTTTCACAGGCAAAGTGAAACAAGTATGATCTCTAGGCTTTTTCGGAATTGTCTTAGAGATATAAGCACTAACTTGGTATGGAAGGGCCACATTTTCCTCCAGATTCTTCTTATTGGTCAACAAATCCTTGAGAAATTTTGCATAAGTAGGCATTTGGCTCATAGCTTCCAAGAATGGAATGTTCACCTAGAGCCCTTTCATCACTTCGAGAAACTTAGCAAATTTGTCATTTAGGATTCTTTGAGCAACCCTAGGAGGGTAAGGAATAGGAGGAACATAGGCTTTCACTGGAGGTTGATCTTTGTCTTTCTTTGTCGTGTCATCCAAGTCTTCCACGACCTCTACTTCTGTTCTTCCTTAATTTTCACGTCACTTGAAACATTTGTAGATACATCACCCAAAATTGGAGCACTTTGATTAGGAGGTGCAACATAAGAAGTTCCAGATCTCAATGTGATTGCCTTGGCTTAATGTTGAGCTGGATTAGGCAAGGGTTGTCCAGGAAGCTGAGTTGCAGGTGCGTTTTTAGGATTGGATGCAATTTGTGAAAGTTGGGTTTCCAACATCTTATTATGTACCTGCATCTCATTATATATGTGTTCCTATTGTTGAAGTTGTTGACCTTGCTGATTGAGCTGCTGAGTGAGGATCTGAAGTTGCTGCAAGATTTGAGATGATTCATTACTAAGAGGCTCTGAAGAATTCTTGTAGGGAGGTTGATTGGGTTGATAGCTTCTTTGCATTTGTTGTCGTCCTTGAAAGTTTCCCCTATTATTGACATTTGGATGCTGATAAGTATTAGGAGGTGGTGGAGTTTGATTGAATGTTTTACCTTGCCCTTGACCAAAATTCCCATAGTTACCACTATTGCTTCCTTGTCCATAAGAGTTCTTCTATAAGGACCTTGTGAATTGCCAAAAGAACTTTGCCTAAACCCTTGATTCCTCCATGAATTATTTCTGTTGGATTGAAATTGATCCCTAGAATTCACAGCAGCAACATGTTCTGAATCTCGACCTCCACAATAGGATATTGCATGGTCTGTGCCACCACATAAATCACATGAAAATTGCATGACTGGTGTAGAATTCACTTTGCTTTGTTGCCCTTCTTTCACTAGCTTTGCTAACATATCAAACTTGGCATTTATCTGGTCTATTATTTCAACTCCAAACTTGCCACTACTCTTGGCTTGTTGATTTCTTCTTTGACCACCCCAAGAATCATTTTTCACCACCTCATCAATTTTTGCTTCAATTTGATCAATGGGAATGCTAGATAACTGACCTCCAGATCCAGCATCTAGGTTGGCTCAAGAGAAGTGATCTAAACCATCGTAGAATAACCAATTAAGCATAATTGGATCAAACTCATGATGAGGACATGCTCGCACTAGAGACCAAAATCTTTCCCAAGCTTCATATAATGTTTCTCCACTTTCTTATTCAAAATGGGAAATATTTCTTCTCATATCAGCTGTTTTCCATTCAGGGAAGTATTTGTGAAGAAAAGCATCAGTAACCTCTTCACATGTTATCAATGATTGGGACGGAAGTGACTTGAATCACTTCTTCGCATCCCCTGAGAGAGAAACTCTGAAAAGGTGGAGCTTGATGTATTCTGGAGAAACAAGATTTGTGGTCACCATAGAGCATATCTCAAGAAATCAATCCAAGTGTTCATATGGACACTCATTCATCTTCCCACTGAATGCCTCAGCCTTCACCATGGTTGGAAATTGCGGATGCATTACAAAGTTGGTGGTGGTAGTTGGAAGAACAATGGGACCTGGGGAATCATAGCTTCCTGGTGTCCCAAAATCCCTGGATAACCTTTGTGGGGGTGGTGGTACCTCTTCGTCATCCATTGTGCTAGTACTTTCTATGTCACTGTTTGGGTAAAGTATTCTTCTACGAGCCCTGTCAATTCACTCAAGCTTGGCTTGCCATGCGATCTAGTGTGCATGTAAAACCAAAGCTAAGAGACATGTTAGCACTGACAAGGATGAGGTAAGTATATAGGATAAAGAAAATGAAAGCAATTTAAATAGAACTAAAATAATTAGACTACACAAGTTCTAAACTGTACCTTCCCTGGCAACGGCGCCAAATTTTGGTCAGCCTCAAAAGCGTCGTTAGATTCTAAAGCCAATGCAAAAGTAATTTAAGTTTCCTAACTCTCCTACTAACATATAGCAGGGTAAGTCAGGGTCGAATCCTCAGGGAAGTGAATGTAGTACTTATGTTTGTCCAACTAATCCTAGTTCAAAGGGTTTTTTTTTGTTGAGTGGAGAGAATAATGACTAAAAGTACTCTAAATTAAACTAGACGCACAAATGACTCAATTAAAAGGTAGTTCTAAGAATATGAGAATAAAGACACTACGAATGCAGCTACACATGGCATTGGGGAGTCAAACGAGAAACTAACTCAAGAGAAATTGAGATAAACATGTTTCACAATCTAATGGGAAAATAATCTTTTCATAAATTCTCACTACCTCTCTCTAATAGTAGTAAACTAGAGAAAATAAGCAATAATAGACCTCTTTCAAATAGTCTATAATCACTTAAAAACTCGCGAATAATCTAGAGTCCTTCAATGGTTTTTCTTATTAATTTAAGCCAATCTCTTGGTCATAAAATAAAATACAAATTGAGTTTAGGAATGAATTTTGAAATAAACATAGACAATGATAATCAAAATCCACAATACAAGTTCATAATCATGGCCAACGATTAGTAACAAGCCCTAAAACATCAATCCATACAAACAATTGATAAACAATCCCCTAACAGTTCAAGAACAATAATTTAACTCCCCTTTACCATGTTTAACTATATTCCTAGTATAAAAGACTACTCAGTAGACATTATGCAAGGAAATTGAATATAAAATTGATTTAGAATAACAAAAAAAAACATGGTAATTAGATTAGAGATGAGAAATACTTGAGGAAAAGTAGATGAAAACAATACCAAAAGATGGAGAATGCAATTCCGGAAACAAAATATATAAACTTGCAAGTAATCCTAGAATTTAGGAAAAGATAAAGAAAAGATAAGGAAGATAATCTAATAAGATAGGACAAGGATTTTTGGCCCTCCTTATCTTATTTACACGCCTATCTTAATCCTTATCCCTTGGCTAATCTAATATTATTTTTTAGGGATTACAACTCAACTACTACTAGAACAAGGACTCTTAATAACCGAAAAATACAACCATATTTTCGGCCCTATTATTGACATAAATTAAAATGCTGAATTAAACACTAAATAAAAGTAACTAAGACTCTATATGACTCAATAGGACTCTAATATGGACGCCAAAACATGGTCTAAGGACGCCCCTCATAAGCTTCATGGACTTGATCATCTTCAATCTACCTTAACATGGACAAAAAGGTTGTGTTGAGCTTAACTCGTAGCTCCCATGGCCTTGCTTTGAAGAATTAACCATACCCAAAAATTGCGTAGGTCATAGATAGTTATATCTCGGAGTAGCTTCTTCGCTCTTGCATCAGTGGTAGCCCATGGCTTTTCTTGGGGCTGGATTGATCACTATGCTCTATTTTATTTTAAGAGGTTCCTCGATATCGTTGGTCAAGGGATTACGGAGTCGCGCCCGTAATTTGTCTTCTGTATTGAAGGCTGGTTTTGATTGGACAACTCGATCCATAGAATATTCAATTTACTTAATGAATTATCATGTTGCTTGTTTTGTGAATTCCAGTCTTATCTTATGAATTGAGTTGTAGAGTATTATTACTGATCATGCTTTGTTGTTCAGTAGTATCATAATAGATTTGTGTTTTTATATTGTTATGTATATACTCAGCTTTTCTGATACGTGCTTTTGTGTCGATCATGGGTTTGTCTATTAATCCTGTGATGATCCTTTATTGGCGAGCAATCTTTAATTGAGTATTTGCCTAGAGGTTTTGAAGATATAATGCATCATCACATTCACTCATTTGGTATTTGGAAAGCACTGATGAGAGATCGCCTTCTCACTTTTATCGCTTCATATATTTATGTTAATTTTATTAAGTTACTTTATGGATTATTTATTTTAAGTTCTTTAAGTTGGTTTTAAATTACTTTTGAGGTTTGGATTATGATTGACAGTATTTATGGTTTATGTATTGAATAAAGTTTATTTAATGTCTTTCCGCTGCAAAACTCTGAGTAAGCCAATACGTTATCACACGGGCGATAATGCCTTGATAATTCTCTATTTTAGTTAGGAAAATATATGTTTTTAAAGAGAGAATTAGCGGGGTGTTACAAAGTGGTATCAGAGAGCTTAAGGTTTTATTGGCCTTTCATGCCCAAACTATTTTTAGACGCCTAGCTATTTCCGAAGTTATTTTCTGAAGATAAGCTCCTACCTGATCATTTCTTAAATTTATTTTATAAAATTCGAGGTTTGTTTTTTAAAAAGGTTCGAATCTTATTTTGATTAGGAATTTTTATTTTCGAATTTTATTTTCAATTTTACTTGATTTCTCGAGTTTATTTATATTTCTTTTATTTATTTTTTGGTTTTCTTTAGAGTTTTTGAAAAATTTAATTAATTATTTCCTTTTATTATTTTTTATATTTTTAGGATTTGGTTCAAAAAATTTTATTTTATTATTGTTCCAATTATATATATATGTTTTTCAGTACTTGTGAAATTCTTTTCTAAAATTTAGAGATTTCGAAAATTATTTTTTTCTTGCTAATTTATTTTATTTGTGTGAGATGAGTAGCTTAGGCTGGGCATATAAGATAGAAATATCATATGTCTGCATTTAATTGTTGTGTTCAGTTTACTTCCTATCTGTTCAGCTCCTTTATGTCTGCGAGTCTGTTCAGTTAGTGCAGTGTTGTTAGTCTGTTCAACTATTCTTGTTGGTCCAGCTATTTTTGTTTGTTCATCTACTTTTAGTCTGTTCAGCTGTTTTTAGTCTGCACACTTATTCAGTCGTTCAGTCTGAATGTCTGGCTGTGTATGATTGTCTGAATCATGTTTACGTGTTAAGTACATGATTCTGTCATGATTGGTTGTTTATTTATTTACTTTGTGGCTTTAAATTTGTTCTATTTATTTATTGTTGGGAAGTACGCTAAGAGTGAGCATTGTTCGTTGTAGATGTCTTGCGCGACAGTAGGTGGACTATTAGGCATGACTAATAGTGAAGCTGACCAAATGGGAAGTTATTACAATCCTATTGTACTTAGTGATGATGAGTCTGACACTAAGTTTGTACTTGAGAGCTACTAGTTTAGAGGTTGGATTACGACGTATTCTGAGAGTAGGTACTGAGAGTGATGTTACAAGAGTTCGATGGAGCTAGAGGTCAAACCCGTAAGGATATCTATGTTGCTTTTATGGCTGACTTATTTGATGATGCATGTCACTGATAGTGAAGATGAGATTGAAGACTTTGATGAACCTTCACCTAAATGAATTAAGGGGATGACTAGAGCCGAAGAGCCAAATTATAAATGTGTCATTGAGGATATGGAAGACATTGAAGACGAAGTATTCACTCCTGAGAAGTACAAGGAGAATATGGATACGAATCCTGATGTTAGTCCTTGAGATTTATTTTGATGCTATTTTCTTTATTTATTTTAGCATTTTGTCAAATATGGTAGCTAAGCTACACTAGTCATTTATTTTAGTACCTTTTATTTGAGGAATTAGATAGTGAATTCTTGTTATGAATTGAGGAAATATTCATTGTTATTATTCTTGGGAGAAATAAAATATTCTTTTAGTCATATGTGTTGAGCAATATTTATTTAGTACGCGAATCAGAATTATTTTATTTTATTTCTCATGATTGGTTATTTTATTCTTGCGTGATTGCCAAACGTGTATGATTGTGCAAGTAGTGATGAAATTATTTGTGCTTGGACGTGTTCCAAATTAATTGTTTGTGCTTGGACGTGTTCCAGATAAATTATTTGTGCTTGGATGTGTTCCAAATAAATTGTCTGCGCTTGGACTTGCTCCAAATAGATTGTCTGTACTTTTGATTTATTCCAAGTAAAACTCCGATGAACTTATTTTCCTTTGACAATCTTGTATGATCAATCTTTCTTTCGATGCCTTCGTAGAATGGCAATTAGTTATAAGTCATGACCTGAAATCAGACGTTTGGGTTTTTCGTACTTTTTTTGACGCAGTAGGATTGCCAACAACGATGTCGCCCTATCCTATGCCATTCGTCTTTTGGCAGAGAGACTGGCTCAAGAGAGAACTGAACGTCCTGACACATTAGGAAGAGATTTTAAAGAAGCTGGCCAAACCCACCCGATCGGGCAGGCACTAATATGTTTTTGTGTTAGTTGCTGCTTGTGCGTCAAAGAGAGGCAAGATTGGGCCCATTTCTGCTAGCGGCCCGATCGGGTGGAAGTCCAATTTTCCATCAACTGCTGTAGTGCGTGTCAAGTGAATTGTGGGCCTTGATCCAAGTGAAGTACTGCAACTTGCAAGAGGACAAAGCCACTAATTGATGTACTTGCTGTTGGGTGACAAGGAGACAAGGCTTGCCCACTATTGTTGCTGCACTTCTGTGTACTTTCGTTGGGGCTTTGTGTGAGCCCGATCTGCTGCCCGATCGGGTGGGGCCCATTCCTCAATTTTTGATGCTGCTGCCAGCGCGTAAGTCCAAGACAAAGTTTGGTTGTTTTTTTACTATAGGCCCGATCAGGTGGCCCTTTGCCCGATCGGGTCCCGCACTCGTCAACGCGGAACTTTTATCTTTATTTTCGTTTTAAATTAGACTTTTGGGGGTATTATAAATACCTTTTCCTCATATTTTTAGAGACATCTTTATTCTGTTTTTATTTCGATAGTTCTTAGCTTAAATTTATTGTAGATTAAACACTTTAGATTAGTTTAAAGGTGATTGAACCTCGGATTCGATTTTAATAAAAGTTCTTGCTTTCCGTCAATTGGTATTATTCTTTACTTTTCATCTCTTTAATTATTCTTGATAGCTTAGTATAATTATTTATTCATTCATGATGTTGAAATTAGGGTTTCTTATTAGATTTATTATTGTTGATTTAATTATGAGTGAGTAGTTTAATATCTAGGGATTTAGAGAGGGAAGTCATGTTTATACCATGATTATTTGAATTGCTATTAGTTTCTAGGGTTTGATGAGATATGTTATGGTGTGATTTGTTCTTATTGAGTAATTAACGTTATTGCGCAGTTTCTTTAATTACTTGAGGTTAATAATTGTTTGCACAAATCCGTCTAACTTTTAGAGGCCCAGTACACACCAGTAATTCTGATTATGTTTGTGAACATGCTGCATATGTTGAATTATGGGCGTTGAGACTTAACCATAGCTTGACACTGCTCTAATCTATTGATTCTCGACCTAGGTTCTGATAGTTATTTGATCCTTTGATTGGTATAAGCATGGTGGACCGAACTAATTCCCTGGACATTTAATTCATATAGTAAAATCCCTCTTTATATTGCTTTCTAGTAGTTAATTATTAGTTCAGCTGATTTCTATCTGATCTTTTCTGAAGTAGCTGTTTAGCTGAATATTAACTTAGAAACTCCGTCTCTCAGTGGATTCGACCCTACTTCCCTTCACTATCATTGTTAGAAGACTTAGGATTTATCTTTGACTATGTGATACGAATTTAGCCTATCAAATTTTGGCGCCGTTGCCGGGGAGACGGCTAGTTTTCTAAGTTTTTGTTTGGTTATTTGGTCTACTTCTCTGTGCCTCATTGGAACTTTATTATTCTAATTGAGGTACGTTTTACTCCTTCTTTTTGTTTCTTTTGTATGCCCAGGTCTCAAAGAAGAGGTACCCTCATTCCTGAGGATCCCGATTTGACAAAGACACTCAGGCAACATCGAAAGAAAATTCAGAGAGTAAAGCAGTTTGTTCAGGTGAACACCTCTGGATCAGACACCTCGAGTTCGGTTATGTCTAAATCACTGAAGTCATATGGGGTGCCCAACCCAGATGGTCTCTCCACTGGATTATTGTGCCCACCATCGCCGCAGCGAATTTCGAAATTAAGTCTGGACTCATCAGCATGGTTCAGCAAAATCAGTTTGGTGGGCATCCTACTGAAGACCCGGCAAATCATCTGCACCGGTTTCAACAGCTTTGTCGAACCGTCAAACATGTCGGCGTCACTCTAGATCAACTAAAGGTCATGTTGTTCGAGTTTTCATTAAGAGATAGAGCCTAGAAGTGGTTGAACGACGTGAAAGAAACTGAATGGACTGAGATTTCTGCTGCGTTTCTGAGAGAGTATTATCCACCTACAAAGACAGCAGAAATCAGAAATAAACTAGCCATGTTTTCCCAAGAGCCTGATGAAACATTACGGGAAGCGTGGACTAGGTTCAGAGATTTGCAGAGAGAGTGTCCACATCACAACATGGACAAATGGTTCTTGACGCAGCCATTCTACAATGGTATGCAGTCTCAGACGAAAAGTATTGTTGACTCGTCTGCGGGAGTAGTTTTTCT
The DNA here is from genome assembly GCA_947645195.1 of Patellifolia procumbens. Taxonomy (NCBI): domain Eukaryota; kingdom Viridiplantae; phylum Streptophyta; class Magnoliopsida; order Caryophyllales; family Amaranthaceae; genus Patellifolia; species Patellifolia procumbens. Next base: position 398,085 of record CANSGD010000901.1, read on the forward strand.
TGATAAGAAAGTGGATGTAGGCTATGATTTTCTGTTTAACCTCGCAGCCAATGATCATTCCACTTCCCGCAGCCTCACGAGGAAAGTATTGGAGGTAGATTCCATTGCATTACTGACTTCGCTGATGGCGAAGCTGAGCCAGCAGATTGACACTTTAAAATCCTCTTCCTCGACAGCACCTCCTTTGAGTATTAGTGTTATGTCTGCCGTAGCACCCATTACCTCATCTTACTGCGAGGTATGTGGTGTTCAGGGTCACTTTGGGCATGACTGTCAGTTCAGTCAACACCAGATGGAGCAGGCAAATTCTTTCCAACAAAGATCACAAAATTTGTCCCCTTCATACAACTACCAAAATCAGCAAAACTATCAACCCTCACCTCCACAAAATCATCCTAAACCCTCATACTACCAAAATCCCTCTGGTTTTCAGAGACCTCCACCACAAAATTTCAATCCCCCTCATAACTTCCAAACCCCACAAAATTTTCAAACCCCACCTCCACAAAACTCAAACCCACAAGAGCCTTCCATGTCTGATTTGCTGAAAATGATGTTGTCTATGCAAAAGACCAATGAGGAAACACAAAAACGTATAAAGGCTCAAGGGGAGGAACAAAGAGCTCAAGAGAAGCACATCAAACACCTTGAGACTCAAATTGCACAATTAACAAGCAATAGTGCTCAGAGACGTCAAGGGGAATTGTCAGGCAAGCCATTCAGAGGGAGCACGTGAATGCCATTACTCTTCATAGTGGAGCTGCTTATGATGCTCCTCCATTGCCCATTGATGATGTTGCCCCAACCGCGGGGAAGAAGAAGGTAGTGGAGGAAGGAAAAAGGAAGAGTTCGACGTCTAAAGTCGATTTATCTGCCGAAGCTGAACAGACTGGGAAGAAAAAGGACAAGGTTTATGAAATTTTTTACACCAAGGCTACCTTTTCCTCACATGATGCAGCAATCAAAGGTCGATCAACAGTTTGGTAAGTTCTTAGATATGGTCAAGAACCTTGAGGTAACGATTCCATTCACAGATTTAATTACCCAAGTTCCTGTTTATGCCAAATTTCTGAAAGATGTGATACTAAGAAAAGAGGCTTTGGTGGGGTAGAACGTGTCACTCTTACTAAAGAGTGTAGTGCTTTTATTCAAATCAAAACCCCACCAAAGTTGAAAGATCCTGGTAGTTTTTGTATTCCCTGCCATCTCGGACCTATTTTCATTGATAAAGCTTTGTGTGATATAGGTGCTTCTGTTTCTGTTATGCCATTATTTGTTTATAAGAAACTGAACATGGGAGCACTTAAATGCACACAAATCACTTGACAGATGGCTGATCGTTCTATAAAATACCCCCTATGTGTTTTAGAGGACGTTCCTGTGAGGGTCGGGAAATTCTACATTCCTGCTGATTTTGTGGTGCTAGATATGGATGAGGATGCCCAAATTCCTATTATTCTGGGTAGGCCGTTTTTGTGTACTGTTGGTGCTGTCATTGATGTCATGTCTGGGTCTCTAACTCTTAATGTTGGTGATGATAAAGTGATTTTTAAACTAACAAATATTGTTAAGGCACTTATGCTTGAACAATCTTGTTGCAGGGCTGAGGTTTTGGATGAGGTAGGTGTGGAGAAGGTTCAAATTCCGCCTAAGGTTGTCTCATCGTCTGGAGGTATCATAAAGAACATTTGGAGAAGGAAAGTGTTTGATGAGGGTGGCTCTCACTGCTTAGCCCCTCCTATTTGAGAGATGGAGGTATTATGATCGTGCGGGACCTTTATAAACCAGCGATGTGCGAGAGGCAACTCGTATTTTTCCCCTTTTTCCTCTTCTCTTTATTTTTCTTCTTTTTAGTGAGCGAGAGTGAGGGTATTAACATTGTTTTTCCTCTTAGCGTTGTCCTTTGTTACCTTTTGGCATTGAGGACACTGCCAAGTTCAGCTTGGGGGAGGATTTCTGTTTGTATTCTCTATCTCTTTTGCTGCTTTCTAGGATAGATTTACTGCTTTCGAAAAATACTGGAAAAAAAGATATAGTTCCCATGACTAGTTTAGTTGCCTCCCAGTGCCCCTTGTTGTGCTCTAATTGAAAATGATTTGACTCTGTAATCTGGATAGCTGGGCATTTGTGATCTTGTGGTTTTGATTTGATGTTTTATTGACATGATTTCGAGCGAGTTTTGATTATATTACACTACATTGTACTGCATGCCTGAATTGGTTAGACTGTGAGGCCTCTTTATAGCCTGTTGGATTCATATCATTATCCAGTCTGTTTTTGTGTGTTAGTTCCTCTTTAGTGGAATGATCTTCACTTTCACTTCGTACTTGCCTGAATTTCAATGACTTGTAGCATTTGTTGTGATAGAGGCGTTCTTTTATCTGATTCTTGAGCCTTAGAGTGAATTTCTGATATACTTTTATCCTCCTTAGCCCCGCTGAGCCTAATCAATTGTTTCATGTTACTTAAACCCTTATTATGAGCCCATGGCCTTCATTTCGATTTTATTTCCAAGCCTAGCTTGGGGGAGCTTTTGTATGGGTTGAGTTTGAGATTGGTTTCATGGTTTGGTTTGGTTGTTGAGGAATTAAAAGTATATTTGTTGTGGTTTGAGTGTGAGAAAAAGAAAAGAAAAAGCAAAATTAGAGTTGCGTGAATGACGTTCAGAAAAATGAAAGAAAAATGAAATCAAAGTTCAAAAGAGTTCAAAGTCCTTCATTCATGTACGTTCTTAAAGAAAAATTTGTTTCATTGCTTGGAAATTGGGTTTGTTGTGACTTTTCATTGATTTATGAGAGTTGGGTTATTTTTCGTGGTTATATGGTGTTGTTGGGAGTTGTTTAGGCCATCTTAGGCCTTGTTTGAGTGATTCATGCCCCCCCTTTCTCGGTTTTTTCACCAAATTACCTAAAAATATCCCCTACCTCTTGCCTAAGCCCTATTACAACCCTATAAATTCCTCTTGAGCTCGTGTCTGCATTGTTCATTAGATTGATTTCGAGTCAGTTTATCAAAGTTAAAGAGTATGTCTGCTAATTGAGTCGACTTGGCTAGGATGAGCGTCATTTAACCTTCTTAAACACATGAGAGTGTGAGCGGGAAGGGCATGTATGGTCGGTTGGTGAGTGTTCGTGCATATTCTTTGCCTGCCACAAAATTGAGAGGAGTGACACCTTTGTGAGAGCCTTTTCAGGATTTGTATGCCTTGTGGATGCTTGAATTTGATAAATTGCTTGGATGATTGGTGGTTGGATGGATTTGATTAGCCGAACTTGAATTTTGCCTGCTTGAACGATTATTAGTCTTAAAAACGTTTTGAGCTTTGATTGATTTTTACCTATGGGGTGAGGCAATCTATTCCATGTTCATGTTCTGTTTGCTTGAGGACAAGCAAAGGTTTAGCTTGGGGGAGTTTGATATCACGTATTTATATAGACTTTTCTCCCCTATTTACGAGCTAAATTGTGCGTCATTTGAGCTCTTCGAAGCTATTTTGTGCTACTATCGTATATAGTTGTGGTTTTGTGTTTTAGTGTTGAATTGCAGGTTCTAGGGAGTTTTCTCCTTATTTCCGAGCTATTTGGAAGCAACACGGCTTTACGAGATGTTACGAGGCACGTAGGATGGCTCACAAGCTTTATGGATAGTTTAGGAGGTTCCAAAACCTCTAAACGTGAAGAATTGAGAGCTAAAGAGTAAAAAAGGAGCTTCCCGTACACTGATCGGGCAAGAAATGGCTCGTTCGGGCGGTAAAGTTTCGTACCCGATCGGGCGAACATTGCCCGATCCGATCAGGCGAGAAAACGAAGAAAATGAGGTTGGGCAAAATAAGCCCAACCCGATCGGGCCAAACCCACCCGATCGGGAAGGCACTAATATGTTTTTGTGTTAGCTGCTGCTTGTGCGTCAAAGAGAGGGAAGATTAGGCCCATTTCTGCTCGCGGCCCGATCTGGTGGAAGTCCAATTTTCCATCAACTGCTGCTGTGCGTGTCAAGTGAATTGTGGGCCTTGATCCAAGTGAAGTGCTGCAACTTGGAAGAGGACAAAGCCACTAATTGATGTACTTGCTGTTGGGTGAAAAGGAGACAAGGCTGGCCCACTATTGTTGCTGTACTTCTATGTACTTTCGCTGGGGCTTTGTGTGAGCCCGATCTGCTGCCCGATCGGGTCAGCGATCGGGTGCGGCCCATTCCTCAATTTTTACTGCTGCTGCCAGCGTGTAAGTCCAAGACAAAGTTTGGTTATTTTTTTTACTATGGGCCCGATCGGGCAAAGGGCCACCCGATCGGGTCCCGTACTCGTCAACGCGGAATTTTTATCTTTAATTCCGTTTTTAATTAGACTTTTGGGGGTATTATAAATACTTTTTCCTCATATTTTTAGAGACATTTTTACTCTGTTTTTATTTCGATAGTTCTTAGCTTAGTTTTATTGTAGATTAAACACTTTAGATTAGTTTAAAGGTGATTGAACCTCGGATTCGATTTCAATAAAAGTTCTTGCTTTCCGTCAATTGGTATTATTCTCTACTTTTCATCTCTTTAATTATTCTTGATTGCTTAGTTTAATTATTTATTCATTCATGATGTTGAAATTAGGGTTCCTTATTAGATTTATTATTGTTGATTTAATTATGAGTGAGTAGTTTAATTTCTAGGGATTTAGAGAGGGAAGTCATGTTTATACCATGATTATTTGAATTGCTATTAGTTTCTAGGGTTTGATGAGATATGTTATGGTGTGATTTGTTCTTATTGAGTAATTAACGTTATTGCGCAGTTTCTTTAATTACTTGAGGTTAATAATTGTTTGCACAGATCCGTCTTACTGTTAGAGGCCCAGTACACACCAGTAATTCTGATTATGTTTGTGAACATGCTGCATATGTTGAATTATGGGCGTTGAGACTTAACCATAGCTTGACACTGCTCTAATCTATCGATTCTCGACCTAGGTTCTGATAGTTGTTTGATCCTTTGATTGGTATAAGCATGGTGGACCGAACTAATCCCTGGACCTTTAATTCATAGAGTAAAATCCCTCTTTATATTGCTTTCTAGTAGTTAATTATTAGTTCAGCTGATTTCTATCTGATCTTGTCTGAAGTAGCTGTTTAGCTGAATATTAACTTAGAAACTCCGTCTCTCTGTGGATTCGACCCTACTTCCCTTGACTATCATTGTTAGAGGACTTAGGATTTATCTTTGACTAGGTGATACGACTTTAGCCTATCATTAAGCCGCCTTATTTTAAGGGACAATTTGATCCTACATTCTTGGAGAGTTAGATTAGAGAATTCGATAAGATATTTGGAGCCATTAATTGCCCAGTGGCAATGAAGGTAGATCAGGCCGTGATGTATCGAAAAGATGAGGCTGATCTTTGCTGGAAAGAGAATGGGACTAGGATTAGTGCCGAGGATAATTTCAATTGGGATTCCTTTACCACTACTCTTTGAGGGAAGTTTTACCCTGCTTTTATGAGGAAGCAAAAGGCCTGATAGTTCATTAACCTTAGAATGGGGAGTATGTCTATTGCTGAGTACTACAGCAAGTTCATAGCTTTGTCTAGATTTGCACCTGAGGTAGTTGCCACTGAGGAGTTGAAAGCTCAAAGATTTGAGCAAGGTCTGACTTAGGAAATTCTACTAGGATTGGGAGGTGAGAGCTTTGCATCCTTAGACGTTGTGTATGGGCGAGCTTCTCATATTTATGGGTTACAGACTACGCATGACAAGAAGAATGTTGCCCTAGGAGATAAGAGGAAGGATTTCCAAGGAAAGAGTAATTAGAATTTATGAATTGTGGTAAGTGTTCCTTAGTATTTGGGTAGTAGGATAGTGTTTCCAATGTCTATTAGAATTCAAAAGCCAATCCATTCCCACTAGAGATTATTGTGAGTTGGTTAAGTTCTAATAAAGCCAATATAGATTGTGAAGCTTGATCGGCCTCAAAAGTGTCGTTAGATTCTAAAGCCGATGCAAAAGTAATTTAAGTTTCCTAACTCTCCTACTAACATATAGCAAGGGTACATCAGGGTCGAATCCACAGGAAAGTGAACATAGTACTTATGTTTGTCCAACTAAGCTTAGTTCTAAGGGTTTTTGTTTTTGGTTGAGTGGAGAGAATAATGACTAAAAGTACTCTAAATTAAACTAAACGCACAAATGACTCAATTAAAAGGTAGTTCTAAGAATATGAGAATAAAGACACTACGAATGCAGCTACACATGGCATTGGGGAGTCAAACGAGAAACTAACTCAAGAGAAATTGAGATAAACATGTTTCACAATCTAATGGGAAAATAATCTTTTCATAAATTCTCACTACCTCTCTCTAATAGTAGTAAACTAGAGAAAATAAGCAATAATAGACCTCTTTCAAATAGTCTATAATCACTTAAAAACTCGCGAATAATCTAGAGTCCTTCAATGGTTTTTCTTATTAATTTAAGCCAATCTCTTGGTCATAAAATAAAATACAAATTGAGTTTAGGAATGAATTTTGAAATAAACATAGACAATGATAATCAAAATCCACAATACAAGTTCATAATCATGGCCAACGATTAGTAACAAGCCCTAAAACATCAATCCATACAAACAATTGATAAACAATCCCCTAACAGTTCAAGAACAATAATTTAACTCCCCTTTACCATGTTTCACTACATTCCTAGCATAAAAGACTACTCACTAGACATTATGCAAGGAAAATGAATATAAAATTAATTTAGAATAACAAAAGAAAACATGGTAATTAGATTAGAGATGAAAAATACTTGAGGAAAAGTAAATGAAAACAATACCAAAAAGATGGAGAATGCAATTCCGGAAACAAAATATATAAACTTGCAAGTAATCCGAGCTATAATTCTTGATCAACACTGGAGTTTCACAATATGCAAGAAGAAGAGTACTCAACAACCTCACTCTAATCTCGTAAAAAGCTTGTAAAAAACTTAGTGTCTCTACAAAATTAGGGCTAAAAAGTATTTATACCTTCTAAAAATAACGTAAAAATGAGTCTAACAAAGCCTTAGATCGAATAGGAAAAGTCAGATAACTTAAGCGGACGCTTACATAGATTAAGCAGACGCTCCAAAATGCTCAAAAATCCCTGCCAACAAAACCATGGAAATAAGCGGATACTTGAGTCTGCTTAAGCGGACGCTAACAATAGCTCAATCGGACGCTTATGGGTTAAGATGTAGCTTCTATGAACTCTTGGAAAGTCCAAAGCTTCACTCCATGCATACACAACCATCATAAGCCTTCCTTGCATAGAAACAATTCCATTTTACATTCACAAGCATTGAGTAGCGTCACGCCATCAAATATACAAAGCTCTAAAATCATCAAATGACTATTCATGGCCTCTTCCACTTCCGCACTCGATCCAAAAGCTTTATCAACTGTCTTCAAGAGCTCTAAAATCATCAAAGTATCTTCCAACCTACACACATGAACAAAAGACACAAGAGGAGACACCAAGGCACATCGCATAACACAAGATTTAGCTTAAAATCATGGTAAAATACCAAATATCACGCGAGTGCACCAAAATGAGAAGAAAAGAGAAAAGAAGAGAAGAATGGTGTGAAATGAGAGGAAAGAAGGTGGAAATGAGGGGAAACATGAGTAAAAAGAGCTCTAAAAGTGGATATAAAATCCACTTATCAAAGCTCAAAAGGTAGTTTTGAAGAGTCCTTCAGTGAAGTCGATTTCGTACCAACGTTTTGGGAAACCTAAGAGTTTTGGGATCATTTATGCCATGTTAGCTAAGAAATTTATATGGAAAGGCTGTGAGTTATTCTTGTCTAGTGTGCAAGATGTAAGTAAGGAAGTTGAGGCAAAAATAAGAATATACCTTAGACTTCGTCCTAAAAGCAGTATGGCCAAAGACAATATATGGTCACTATGAGTTTTACTGGGATGCCATTTGGGTTGACCAATGCACCTGCAACATTTATGGACTTAATGAATAGGATTTTCCATGAGTTCTTAGACAAGTTTATCGTAGCATTCATTGACGATATTTTGATCTACTCGAATAATGAAGAAGAGCATGATGAGCATTTGAGAATGGTTTTGGAGACTCTTAGAAGAAATCAATTGTTTGCCAAGTTCTCTAAGTGTGAGTTCCGTTTGGAGAAAGTAGCATTTTTGGGTCATTATGTGTCTAAGGAAGGAGCTTCAGTAGATCCTGCGAAGATACAAGTCGTTAGTGAGTGGACTAGACCGAAGAATGTGTTTGACATAAGAAGTTTTCTGGGATTAGCTGGTTATTATAAGAGGTTTGTAAAATATTTCTCGAGGATAGCGAGACCTATGACTACTTTGATGAAGAAGGAGTCGAAGTTTGAAAGGAGTGAGAAGTGTGATGAACCTTTTCATATTTTGAACGATCGTTTACCCTCTACACCTGTTTTAACCCTGCCCGATGCAAATGATGGATTCGAAGTGTATAGTGATGCTTCAAAGAATGGTCTGGGATGTGTGTTACAGCAGAATGGGAAGGTGGTTGCATATGCATCGCGTTAGTTGAAGCCTTATGAGTCTAATTACCCTACCCATGACTTAGAGTTAGGTGCTATTGTGTTTGAACTGAAGATTTATAGACAATACCTCCATGGAGCGACTGCGAAGATTTTCCTCGATCATAAGAGTTTTTTTTTTCGAAAATATGTAAGAAATATTATTAAATCACCAAAAAATAAGTACATCAAAAAGTCACCCAATAAGGCACAAGAACAGACTACCAGACCAACAAACTAAGCACACAGGTCTAAATGCTCAATGCATCATTGTGACTTCAGTGGGCACCTTCTAGGACGGGTACCAAAGAACTCACCAATCATCTGCAACAACACACAACCACTGACATTACACCTGATTCAGTAAAGCATTATAAACACTACTCTCCTTCTTAGCACTGCATAAACTAGCTCGCAATTTTACATCATCAATTAAATTGTTTACAACATCTTAGGGTCAACTAGACACTTATTCCGCAGGGCATTGTTTCTCTGTCTCCAGATGTTTTAGATTAGTCTTTTTGGACAGGCTAGGATTAGCTTCCTCTTTGCAGCTCCTTTAACTCTTCTCATGCACCATCTACCACTCTCCATCAGGTTTTGCCACCTACCAGAGATAGCAAGTTTCTGTTGCCATTGTTCCACACATTTCAGAGTGTATCTGCATCTGTAAAACAGGTGCTCTAGGGTTTCATTTGCCTCATTACACAAAAGACAGTTTCTATCAACATTTAAACAAAATTTCAGGAGCTTATCTCTGGTTCTCAACCTGTTATTAACAGCTAATCACGTAATGAAAGAGTGTTTGGGTATTGCAAGCTTGCACCACACCCAAGAATCCCACCACTTATGCACCATGTCACCTTTAAGCCACTTATAACCAGAAGAAGGTTTATATCCTTTTTCAGGGGCACACAACCATCTGTTACCAGAAAAGCCAGCTTTCATCATCTCTTTTACCTTACATACTTCCTTCCAACTCCAAGAGGCAGTGCCGGGTGAGACCATAAGAGTTTGAAGTACATATTCCCTCAGAAGGATCTCAATATGAGACAGAGGAGACGGTTAGAGTTGGTCAAGGATTATGACTTAGATATCCAGTATCATGAAGGAAAGGAGAATGTCGTCTTCGATACTTTGAGTAGGAAGACGAGCCATAGCGTGAATGCGTTGGTAGTTTTCAAAGAGTTGTATCGATATATGCAAAGGCTTAGCCTGGAGATTTTAATCCTGAAGAGATAGAAGCAAGATTGAGCGCTTTGTCGTTAGGATCGTGGAGTGTCAAGTTGGAGATGAGCATCTTGACAATATTAAAGAGCAGATGAAGCAAGGGAAAAAAAAGTTAATTTGAAGATCCATGAGATGGCAGTTTGAGATTCAAAGGAAGGTGGTGTATACCATAGAAGTTTGAAGAGCTTAAGAGGAAGCTTATGGAGGAAAGTCAGAATACTCCGTATTTTGTACACCCTGGTGGTGATAAATTGCATAAAGACCTCAAGGAGATTTATTGGAGCCATCTTAATGCACCATATGAGGAATCACTTGGGACTCCATTTGAAGCTCTGTAAGGGAGGAAGTGTATAAGTCCCATTTATTGGAATGGTTTTAGTGAGAATATAGTCCTAGGACTGAATTCATTGCAGAGACCGTTAAGAATGTGAAGTTGATTCAAGCTAGAATCCACGCTGCCCAGGATAGGCAGCAGAGTTACGCTAATTTGAAAAGGCGTGAAGATGAGTTTGTCGTTGGTGATAAAGTGTTTTTGAAAGTATCACCGACGAAAGGTGTTATGAGATTTGGTAAGAAAAGCAAGTTGAGTACCAAGTTTGTTGGTCCGTATGAGATTTTGAAAAGAGTTGGTAAAATAGCCTATAAGTTGGCTTTGCCAATGGAATTCGAGAAGATGCACGATGTGTTTCATATCTCACAGCTTAAGAGGTATATTCCTGATGAGAATCATGTTTTGGAACCCGAAAGAGTTCAGATTGATAGTAGCCTCACATATGAGTAAAGACCTATGAAGATCTTGGACAAGAAGGTGCGTAGTACACGTAATAAGGATGTGAGTATTGTGAAAGTACTTTGGGCTAACCATAAGTCCGAGGAGGCAACATGGGAAGCCGGGGATGATATGAGGAAGAAGTACCCTGACTTGTTTGTTGAGGTGAGTTGCGAGAGCGTAACTCGTTTCTTTAAGAGGGGTAGAATGCGCTACAATTTCGCGCTTTTTGTCTATTTTATGGTCTTGTATGCATTTTTATGCTTAGTTTGGCGATTTGCGCATATTAGTGCAAAATAACGTGTCCATGAGTGACACATTTGAGTTTGAGTTGGTAAACTTTGCACATGTGTGACACAATTCTGAGTTTTCCATTTTGAAAAGTTTAAGTAAGGATTTTTTTTCCAAACGATTTGAATTTTCGTGTCAAGTTTCAGGATGAAACTTCTATTAAGAGGGGTAGACTATAATCCCTCATAATTTTATCAATTTTTAAATATATTTAAAGTATATTTATAATCATTTCATATTTATTTCATTATATTATTTAAGTGTTGACTATTTTGAAAGTCAAACGATTGTTTAAAAGTTTTAATAATTACTTATTTTATTGGGATGGAGTTTTATGTATTGAATATTTTATTACGTGTTTTGGGTTGTGTTTAAATAGTTTTGATATGGGGTTGAGTAGCCCAAACCATTTACTTAGGGTTGGATGATTAACCCAAAGCCCGAACCTAAAGCCTAACCTAATTGCCATAGGTTTTAGGCAAACCTATAAATACCTCCCTGAACACCAAAATTTGCACACTTAATTCTCTTTGCTCTCTCTCTCTCTCTCTCTATCAACCGGCGCCCCTCCCTCTTTCTTCTCCTCGATTTCTTTGCGTGCGCCGACCACCATGATATCATGAATTTATATAGAGTTTTTCCACTTATTTATGAGCTAAATCGTGCGTCAATGGAGCTCTTCGGGTTATTAAAATCGGGTGGTGAAGTTTCGTACCTAATCGGACGGGCTTGCCCGACCTGATCAGGCGAGAGACCCAAGATGTTGTTGCTGTTTGTACGCGAAGAATGGAAAAGCTCACTTCAGGCTCAGCCCGACCCAATCGGGCGCCCTTGCCATTTAGACTCGGGTGGTGAGGAGCCCAAACCATTTACTTAGCGTTGGGCAAGGGCCCCCGATCGGGTGGGTCTTGTTTACCCCCTACTGTTGCTGCTACGCTGCAAGGGAGAGAGTTGGGGCAGATTTTTTCTTTGGCTTAGCCCGATCGGGTTGTAGACGCGGAGCGCTGATTTGTTTATCTTTTAATTCCCTTTTTAATTAGATTTGAGGGGCTATTATAAATAGCTAAGCTTTATTAATTTGAAGACACTTTTCATTATCTTTATTTCTAGCTTTCATTAGTTTAGTTTTAATTGCTTTCTTAGAGATTAAACACTTTAGATTAGTTCCAAAGGTGATTGAACCTTGGATTATTTTCAATAAAGGTTTTATTTTCCGTCAATTGGAACTATTCTTTACTCTCAATTTTCTATTTAATTCTCAATTGCTTAGTTTTGATTGTCTAATTAATTCATGATGCAAAGTTTAGAATTTTATATTAAATTCTTCATTGTTGACTCGATTATGAGTGAGTAGTCGTATTTCTAGGGTTGTAGGGAGGAAAACCATGTTTATACCATGATCCATATTTGAATTGCTATTAGTTTTTAGGTTTGATTAGAGTGGTTATGATGTGATTTGTTCTTGATGAGTGATCAATGTTATTGCGCAGTTTCATTGATTGCTTGTGGTTAATAATTGTCTGCACGTATCCTTCTTACTTTTAGAGGCCCTAGTGCACATCAGTAATTCTGATTATGTTAGTGAGCATGCGGCATATGTTGAATTATGAGCGTTAAGACTTAACCATAGCTTAACATGTGCTCTAATCTCTAGACTCTTGACCTAGGTATTGATAATTGTTTGAACCTTTTGATTGGTATAAGCATGGTGGACTGAACTAATACCCTAGACCTTTAATCCATAGTTTAATCCTACTTTTATATTTCTTTCTGTAGTTTAATTAGTAGTTCAGCTGATTCTTCCCTGATCTTATCTGAAGTAGTTGTTTAGCTCAATAATAACTTAGAAAATCTGTCTCCTTGTGGATTCGACCCAACTTCCCTAAATACTGTTTGTTAGAGAACTTTGGGATTTTACTTTTGATTAGGTGATACGACTTTAGCCTGTCACACCACTCGCCAACCTCCTCACTCGTGTTTTCCGATGAGACACACCACTCGCCACTCCCTCCTTTCTCTCTCCCTACTGCTCACTCTTCCGCTTCGCCCGCTCACGCAGCAGCGCGTGAATGCCACGCACCTCCCCGCGTGTTTCTCTTCGTTGTTTTCCGGTTTTTGGTTATCTCTTAACCCTTATCCTCTATTAAATGTTTAATTATAAGTATTAATATTAAAGTTGTGATTTTATGAGTTTTAATATGTTTTATAAATAAAGCTGGAAACTTTATTGTTTAAGTAATTAAAAATCTGGTTTTTATTATTTAAGATATGAGTTATAATTTCAGATTTACTATTTTATATTTATAGTGGGTTTTAAGTATAAAAGTAAGGATTTTTAAGGATTTTTAAGGTTTTTTAAGCCTAGACTTATAGTATTATATTATAGGTTGCTAAATGTTGAAACTTTAATGTTTCTAAAGTATTTTAAAACAAGTGCTGAAGCATTTTAAAATAAATTATATTGCTGTGAATTAATTAGGATATTAATTCATTGTTATGTTATTATTTGGTAGGAGGAGAATTTACTTTAGGCGGCTTCTAGTGTTTTAAAGTGGCCTCTCATTCCGTCTACACAAGGTACGTACATGTCCTTATGTGTTAGACTAGTATCATATCCTAAGGATTACGATTACTTATAGTACTTCCTCCCTTTTTTTAATGACTACACTTTCCTTTCTAGGATGTTTAAAATTAATGGCTACACTTCTCCTTTTTTCCCTTATTAGTTAATTTTTCTCTCTATCTCTCTCCTACCACTTTTTCTTACACAGTTTTACTCACTCACCAAAGTTTTGCCTACGAGTCCGTGAAATGAGAAGTGTAGCCATTAAAAAAAACGGAGGAAGTATCATGTATAGGGAACCCTTTATGGTTCATACGTGGTTTTAATATTGGAATTACGTGTTGTTGAGCATGCTAATTGCCTATGATGTTTTATTACATGATTGAATAGATGTTTGATTCAAGCATGTTGTTTTGGGAATTTTTATATTTTAACCTATCATGCGAATTATAGCCAATCTTGGTTTATAAATATGTTAATTGGATTTTTGGTATTGTTTCCTTAATGGATATTTTATTACTTCTCAAAGGCCGAGAACTTTGTGGGTAAGTTAGACTATTATTGGTTATTATTATTTCACTACTTTGCAAAGACCAAGGGCTTTGTAGGGTATGTATATTTATTGTCTTTGGACATTCGATTGTTGATTTAAGTCAACAAATAAATTGGAGGATTAATTCTTGGTAAATTGAAATTGTTTGATCACGTTATTTAATCCTAAGATAAAAGTGGAATATTTGTTGTATCCATGTTATGTGTTGGTTGCTTTGTTAGAGTCCAACATCGAATAACATATTAATACTTAAAGTGAAAGAGAATAGCATTAGCTTTAGACTTGTGCACGTCTGAAGTTCTAGACTAGTATGAGTTGGAATACATGGTGGTAGCCCATGGCTTTTCTTGGGGCCGGATTAATCCCTGTGCCCTATTTTATTTTAAAAGGTTCCTCGATATCGTTGGTCAAGGGATTACAGAGTCACGCCCGTAATTCTTCTTCTGTATTGAAGGCTGGTTTCGGTTGGACAAGTCGATCCATAGACTATTCAATTTACTAAATGAATTATCATGTTGCTTGTTTTGTGAAGTCAAGTCTTATCTTATGAATTGAGTTGTAGAGTATTATCATTGACCATGCTTTGTTGTTCAGTAGTATCATGATAGGTTTGTGTTTTTATATTGTTATATATGTACTCAGCTTTTCTGATACGTGCTTGTCTATCATGGTTGTGCCTATTGATCCTGTGATGACCCTTTATTGGCGAACAGTCTTCAATTGAGAATTTGCCTACAGGTTTGAAAGATATGATGCATCATCATATTTACTCATTTGGGATTTGAGAAGCACTGATGAGAGATCGCTTTCTCACTTTTATCGCTTCATATACCTATATCAAGTTAATTTATGGATTATTTATTTTAAATTCTTTAAGTTGGTTTTAAATTACTTTCGATAGTTGGATTATGATTGACAGTATTTATGGTTTAAGTATATAATAAAGTTTTATTTAATGTTTTTCCGCTGCAAAACTCTAAGTAAGCCGATACATTATCATACGGTCGATAATGCCTTGATAATTCTCTATTTTAGTTGGGAAGATATATGTTTTGTAAAGAGAGAATTATCGGGGTGTTACAAACATTTGGACACGAACTTGGCGACTTCTCGCTTCATATTCGCGCACTAATAAATCTCCTTGACGACTTTATACAACTTATCACCACCAGGGTGTACAGAATACGGAGTATTGTGACCTTCCTCCATAAGCTTTCTCTTAAACTCTTCACATTTCTATGGTATACACCACCTTTCTTTGAATCTCAAACTTCCATCCTCATGGATCTTAAAATCCATTTCCTTTCCTTGCTTCATGTTCTCCTTAATCTCGTCAAGATGCTCATCTCCAACTTGACACCCCAAGATCTCATTTGAAAATCGACAATCCTAACGACAAAGCGCTCAATCTTGCTTCTATCTCTCCGAGATTCAAAATCCCAAGGCTTAGCCTTTGCATATCACGGTACAACTCTTCGGAAACTACCAACGCATTCATGCTATCACTCATCTTCCTACTTAAGGCATCAGCGACGACATTCGCCTTCCCTTCATGGTACTGGATATCTAAGTCATAATCCTTGATCAACTCTAACCATCTCCTCTGTCTCATATTGAGATCCTTCTGAGTGAATATGTACTTCAAACTCTTATGGTCAGTGAATATCTTCACAGTCGTTCCATAAAGGTAAGGAAAAATTGCCTAGAATAATGCAACTTTTTGACGATTCGCAAATAATAATGCAACCTTTCGATTATTCTGGAATTATGCAACCTTAATACCCCATTTATTTTAAACAGGACAAATGACTTGTAACCTGAACCGTTGGTAATTTTTATTTAAAACTTTAAATTCTAATTAATATATTAATATAAAAAATAAGATAAAACAAACCCCCAACCCCCAAACCCAACCCCACCCCACCCCACCCACCCCCACCTCCCACCCCACCCCCATCCCATCCCCACCCCACACCTACGAAACATGCCTGAAACGTGCTATTCCACCCCAGCCCCACGTTCCCCACCCCAGCCCCATGAAACATGCCTAAAACCTGCCACCCACCCCACCCCCACCTCCCACCACCCCACCCCCACCCCCAACCCTACAACCCCACCCCCACGAAACCTGCCACCCTACCCCCACCCCATCCCCACCCCCACCCCCACGAAATCTGCGTGAAACTTGCCACCCCACCTCCCCCACCCACACCCACAAAACCTGCCACCCCACCCCCACCTCCCCCACCCCCACGAAACCTTCCTGAAACCTGCCACCCCACCCCCACCTCCCCCACCCCACACTCATGAAACCTACCACCCTTCCATTCCCTTCTCACCCATAACCACCCCCTCCCTGAAACGCCACACCCCCTCGATTCACCACCACCGGACAAACCCCTCGCGTTCTCTTTCTTTCGCTACCCCTCTGCTCCTCGTGGTTGCGCCACCACCGGACGAAACCCCCTGCCTTCTCTTTCTTTCGTTTCCCCTCTCCTCTTCGTGGTTGCGCTACCACGAACCCACACCCCATGTCTTCTCTCCTCCTCGGTGCTCAGACCATCCTCGCCGCCAAAGATAGGGTGGGGTGAGGTTGGCGGCGGCTCTGGTGGTTCGTGGCTGGGATATGGGTGGGGAGGAGAGAGAGGGTTGACGTGGGGTGGGGGGAGGTGGTTTGAAATTTTTTTAATTTGTTTTTGTTTTTTTGTTTTTATATTACTTTTTAAAATTGTTTATGAGAGCCAATTATTATGCGACAGTGTCCCATTTTACCTATTCTTCAAGTCATAACGGGTTTTGTCCTATTTAAAATAAATGGGGTATTAAGGTTGCATTATTCAATAATAATCAAAAGGTTGCATTATTATTTGCGAAATGGCAAAAGGTTGCATTATTTTAGGCAATTGTTCCTAAAGGTAATGTCTCCAAATCTTCAGTGCAAACACAATAGCAGCTAACTCTAAGCCATGGGTAGGTTAATTAGACTCATACAGCTTCAATTGACACGATGCATATGCAATCACCTTTCCATTGTACTTTAGCACACATCCCAAACCATGCCTCGAAGCATCACTATACACATCGAATCCATCATTACCAACGGGAAGGGTTAAAACAGGTGCAAAGGTTTAACAATCCTTCAGAATCTGAAAAGCTTCCTCGCACTTCTCATTCCACTCAAATTTTGATTCCTTCTTCATTAAAGTAGTCATAGGTCTTTCTATCCTCGAGAAATATTTCACAAATCTCCTATAATAACCAGCTAATCCCATAAAACTTCTTATATCGGACACATCCTTCGGTCTAGGCCATTCACTAACATCTTGTACTTTCTCAGGATCCACAGAAACTCCTTCGTTAGATACGTAATGACCCAATAATGCTACTTTCGGAACTTGCACTTACAGAACTTGGCAAACAATTGATTTTTCCTAAGCGTCTTCAAAACCATCCTCAAATGCTCGTCATGCTCTTCTTCACTCTTCGAGTAGATCAAAATATCGTCAATAAAAACTACGACAAACTTGTCTAAGAACTCATGGAAAATCCTATTCATCAAGTCCATAAATATTGCAGGTGCATTGGTCAACCCAAATGGCATTATAGTAAACTCGTAGTGACCATATCTTGTCCTAAAAGCAGTCTTAGGTATATCCTTATCGGATACTTTCAGTTGATGATACCCTGAACGCAAATCAATCTTCGAAAACACACTAGCTCCATTCAATTGATCGAAAAGGTCATATATCCGAGGAAAAGGATATTTGTTCTTAATAGTTACATTGTTCAAGTCACGGTAATCAATGCACAACCTCATACTTCCATCCTTCTTCTTCACAAACAACATTGGTGCTCCAATGCATACCATTAGAGCTTGATTTGATTAATAAGTGGTGCATGAGAGCCACAAGGCTAGTAGCCTATTCATACCATTAGCTCTTGCAATTGGTTCATAGTGATGCTCCAATGCCTTTGGTATGAGCTACCTTACCCTCTTATCGCGTCTCACAACGAGTGCTCGGTACCGTGCCTCAGAAATATGACTATCGAGTGAGAGATGGACCGCGTGAGGAGGTAGTCTAGGGCCTTTGCAACAAAAAAAGGGGAGTTTAGTTAACTAATTAATAAAAAGGCTAGCTTGGGGGATCTTGGGAACTTATGGGGCGTGATTGGTATAAGGTTGAGCGAGTTTTTCCATTTTGTGGGGAAAGGTTTCACTTAGGATCAATGAGGTGTGATAGTTGAGGGACCTCTAGGACGATCATTTTCTTTGCACACTAGCTTAGACCACTTTGACCCCTAATTGTGGACGAGGAAGGACGACTATAAGCTTTGAAAGTTGGTCGAGAATTCCCTTGTCCTTGACACCTCTTATGACATGAGGACCTTGATTTTGTGATGCTCTTTCTAGTTTTAGTGCGCATTAGTTTCCTAGGGATTGTTGATTGCTTGAGGACAAGCAATTGACAAGCTTGGGGGAATTTGATAAGTGAGTTTTAGACTCACTAATTAGGTGTAGTTCTAGGCCATTTAGTTGCATTTTAGTTCATGTTGCTTTCTTTTCTTTTCCATTTTGCGTCCTTTTCATTATTGCATGTTTTACCTTAGTTTTTAGTGCATTTTCATCTAAGTAGTTTGCATATTAGCGCATTGCATGAGTATTTGAATTCCCCCCTCCCCTTGTCTAACCTTCTTTCAAGTGTTGATAGCTTAAGCACATGAAAAAGGAGCACAAACAAGGGGAGCGGACGCTCCAAAAGAGGCGGAGCGGGCGCTCTGGCCAAGGAAAAGTGAAAAAGGGGACAGTAGCTTGGAGCGACCCAGGAGCGTTCCTGGAGCAGACGCTCCACAGTCTGAGGAGCGGGCGCTCCTTAAGCCCATCACTGCCATTTTTGCTGGTCTTTTACTTTATTGCCCTTATGTTTACGGGGTATAAAAACCCAATTTTGTAATAATAGAAGAACTAAGCTTATTTTCATAATATTAATTAGAGAGAGTTTTAGAGAGAGTTTTAGAGAGAGTTTTAGAGAGAGAAGTAGTACTTAGTGAGAGAAAGTGGATCTAAGATTGAACTTGAAGCTTTTTGGATTGATTACAATGGAAAATTAGTGATTTCATCATCTTCTATTGAGTATTTCTTCTTCCCTTTACTCTTTATTTGCTTTAATACTTGTTTATTTTGGTTTAGCATTGTTTAGTAGTGACTAGTTACTTAATAGTTGATTTCCATGATTTCCACCATTGTTGAACCTCCATTAATGTTTCAAGCTTTTTATTTTACTTCTTTTATGGCTTTAGAGTAGTTTCCTAACTAGGGGAAGGGGATGACCTAGTTGATCACTAGTTGACCTCCAAAGTCAAGCTTAGGGGTTAGACCTAGGTAAAATTAGGTATTCTAGCTTAAAATTAATGCTATGTTTAATTGATTGATCATTATTTAAACTAGATTTGGGTATCTTAGGTGAAGGATTGAGAAATGAAGCCTAGATTGACCTTAAGGTAGTCAATAGGTTGACTTCACCATGAGAATAGGTGTTGACTTCCTAGGACCTTGATTGAATCATTATGGGTTGTGGAAATACTTAATCGATTGAATTTGACATGAGAATAGGTGAAGTCGGACGATTAGGTCCTGCTAATTAGCTCGAGAGAGAGTAATTAGGAAACATTTGAGTGAATTGGTCCCTTAATTGACCCTATTGAATCCCCTTGGCTTGACTAATAGGTTAGCTAGTGGTTAACTAGTAATTCCCTTATCCCTAGTGCTTTCTTATTATAGTTAAATCAAATCATTTAGTTTATTGTTAGCAAATTATTTCACTATTTCTTAATTAATCATTAACATCCAAAAACCTCTAAAATTATACCTAGCTCGTTTAATCGCTTTTGAACTATGACTAATCTTTGTTTCCCCGTGGATTCGACCCTTTCTTACCCTATATTAGGCTAAGTTAGGTTATTAATTTGGCACGTCCAACGGCCGTGTTAAATTTTGGTGCCATTGCCGGGGAAACAACAGATTACATTGCATTGAATTGTTATTTTTGAGTCTAAGTCAACTCTATTCCCTCCCCCTTTCTATTTTCATTTTTCTTTGGTTACCGATTGGTTGCTTGCTACTTGGTGGTAAGCTCTTGTGTTACTAACCTTGCTCTTTAGATTTTGTATTTACATGTCAAGAAGGTTACGAGGAGGTCAAATGCATCCAATCGACCACAATCTTGAGGGCACTTTACGGGAGTTGAGAAGGACTTTTAGGGAACCAAGGGTACTATCTACAAGTGAGGAACAACCGGGGGACGTATTTGAGGTAGATCAATCAAGTTCTTCTACTTCTAGTGTAATGCGGACGATCCACCCATTGCTAGAGCTTTGAGGGACTATGGTCACCCCAAAGCATTTGAGGTCATAAGCGGGATAAGGAGGCCGATAACAATCGCTAACTTTGAGTTTTCTCCACACTTGATTAGAATGATCAAGCAAGAGCCATATGGAGGATGTACTCATGAGTGTCCACTTGATAATTTGGCGAACTTTCTTGAGCTTTGTGCCACGGTCAAGTAAAATAATGTCACTCAAGAGTTCGTGAGGCTTAACCTTTTTAATTTCTCTCTCACAAGGAAAACCAAGAAATGGTTGCAATCTATACCTCCCGATTCTTTGACTACTTGGGCACAAGTAACGGCAGCTTTTGTGGATAAGTTCTATTCCCAAGAGAAGACTTTCGAAGCTAGGAGGAAGATCTCTAATTTCACACAAGATGAGGATGAGACCTTAAATGAGGCATGGGATAGGTTCAAAGACCTTCGAAGGTCGTGTCCACACAATGGATTTAGTCAATGAATGTTGATGCAAAGTTTCTATGATGGGTTGCTTCCCATGACTAGGGCTATTCTTGACTCCAGAGCAAGGGTTCAACTCATCAAACTACTGGTTGATAACATTGAGCCCACCATTGAAGAGGCTGTGAGGCGTTACTATTGAGGGAATACAAGGTCTACAAGCAAGAAGGTTAGTGGAAAAGGGAAGTACGATGTGGAGGCTATGGATCATATCCATGCCAAGCTAGACACTCTAGCTAAGAAACTTGAGAAGGTGAAGTTGGCAACCCCAAGCCCACCACCTTCCCAAGCTTTCTCTTGTGATATTTGTGGGGGCACCGATCATGCAAGCTCTTATTGTGGAGGATCTACGGAACATGTGGCATGGGTTGGTGCAAGAAAAGAAGGGCCCTCAAACTTCAACAACCAAGGGAGGTGGAACAACCCCTCTAAAGGATCATGGAAACCCCCTCCACCACAAAATCACAACAACTACATCCCTCCATATCGACCACCCGATTTCAACCAAACAACAACAAAGACCACCCTTTGAGCCTAACCCACCAAAGCCTTCATCACTTGAGTCTACACTCTAACTTTTCCTTTCCCAACAAACCAAGAACAATGCCGATAATAATAAGAAGTTTGGAGACATTTACTCTTCCTTGCAACAAATGCAAGCTCACAACAAAATGATTGAGACTCAACTTGCTCAAATTGCTCAACAAGTAAGCAACTCCAACTCTTCTCCTACTCAATTCCCTAGCCAGCCGGTGATTCAAGAGCATGCCAAGACCATTACTTTGCGATCCGGGGCAAACTATAAGGGGCCTAAGATGCCTAGTGAGGTGAATGAATGCCCAGAAGTTGAGAAAAGAACGAGTGAAGGAGAGGTTAAGAAGCTTCTTGAAGAAGTAGTATTGGAAGATGAAAGTGATGTTGTACCGAGCCAAGAGAAAAAAGTTCATGAGAAACACAAAGAAGCTAGTCAAGCGGCAATGAAGGCTTATGTGCCTCCGGTTCCTTTTCCTCAAAGGCTAGCTAAGAAGCAACTCAATGAAAAATTCATGAAATTCTTGGAAGTCATGAAAGGACTTCAAGTGCACATCCCTTTCCTCCAAGACATGTCTCAAATGCCCACTTATGCCAAGTTTCTTAAAGAGCTCCTCTCCAACAAGACCAAGCTTGAGGAAAGTGCTACCATTGATTTGACCGCCGAAGTTAGTGTCATACTTCAAAACAAAGGTCATTTTCTATTCCTTTGAAGATTAAGGACCTGGAGCCGAATAGGGCCTTGACGGATTTGGGGGCGAGTGTGAGTTTGATGCCCTTGTCCATAGCTAAGCAACTCAATTATGAACTCAAGCCTACAACGAGAGTCATTCAACTAGCCGATATATCGGTGAAAGTTTTGGTTGGAGAGTTGGAAGATGTGCCGGTCCAAGTTAGAACAGTCTTCATCCCTTGTGACTTTGTGGTTATAGAGATGGAGGAAGACACCCAAGTTCCTATTATACTTGGGATACCTTTCCTTAAACAGCCGGAATTCTTATTGATATGAAGCGTGATGTGCTTACACTAAGGGTTGGAGATGAGAGCATGGAGTTTGCTTTTAAGTAATCAATGAAGTCTACAATCATGGAAGAGGTGAAGAGCATAGAAAGCTTTGATGAGGAGGTCTTGAGTTTGAAGAGTATTGGGGGTAAGAAGGACCCATTGGAAGATGTACTCTTGGGAGAGGATTTGGAAGATAATGAGGAAGGGAAAAAATTCAAGCTTGCCATGGATGCCACTCCAACCTATTGCTCTAGGATGGAGAAGATCGAAGTTCTTGAGGTGCCTTCACCAAAGGAGGAGAGTCTAAGCCTCCTCCCAAGGTAGAGTTGAAACCCCTCCCCCCTTCTTTAAAATATGCATTTCTTGGTGATGGTGAGACTTACCGGTGATAGTCAATGCTAAACTTAAAGGCACTCAGCTTCAACAACTTCTTGATGTCCTTAGAGAACATAGAAATGCCATTAGGTAAAGAATGGAAGATCTAGAGGGGCTAAGTCCTACCCTATGCATGCATAGGATTCATCTTGATGACGATCATGGTTCTTCTATTGAGCCTCAAAGGAGGTTGAATCCCAATATGAAAGAAGTGGTCAAAAAGGAGGTATTGAAACTCCTTGAGGCGGGAATAATCTACCCTATCTCCGATAGTAGGTGTAATATCCAAAGATTTTCTTACATTATAAATAATGTTATCTTCAAATTATTATTTTCTAAGTTCCTAGTAGTTAATTTATTTATATTTCTTCACTTTTTTAAACTCTTAAATTTTTTACAAATGGGTATGTTTCATGAAGACTCTTATAGCCCACTTTTCACTAATAGACTACCAAGACCAACCCACCTTAGCCTTTTAGCTATAAAAAAAATTTTGATCACCAACTCAGCCGTGAGAATTAGGGTGGATTTTCTTCCCTTCCTTCCCATATCAAAATACCAATCTCTTTGTTAATAAATCCCTAAATTTTTGCCAATTAACTCTTAAATTGATTGGGATCTTTATTTTTGCCGTAAATCACTCTCCCTTTCCTTCTTAAATCCATAACACCATCACTTCACTACCTTATCTTCAACATGTATGAATCAAACCCTTATCTTTCCTTCCACAACTTATTTATACTAACAATTTTTTAAAAAAATATAATACGAAAGGTGGTCGCCGGCGACGCAGCACCGGCGTTGGCTGGTCGGCCCAGGCGCCACCTTCCCCTTTTTCTTCTTTCTTCTCTTCTTTCTTCTTTCTTCTTTCTTCTTCCTTTTTTCTTCTTTCTCGTGCGCCTGTTCTAACTGATCCAATTGAATCAGTAGTTTACTTGAAGCTTTGACCATTTTATTTTCTTTATTTTTACTTTTCCTTTCTTTTTACTTTATTTCTTTAACTTTTATTTATTTTAACTTTTAACTTCAATCTCTCTACCCTTTTAAAGTCAAGTTCCTCCACTGGTTCATTGAGATTCCAAAATAATGTTTTACCCATTAGTATTTTCTAAACTTTTATTTATTGGGATATTCCACAAATTACTAATATAGGTTATTAATTAATTGTAGACGATACTTCATTGACGGAAATTAGAAGTAATTCCCAATTTACGCTACTCGAGGTAATCTTGATGTCTATCAAAACTCTGACCCGTTAAGAAAAGTTTTCCATTTGCTATCATGATTATGTCATTTGAAATTAAGACGAACGTTGGATATAAAATAGTTTTATTACGTTACTACTACTATTATTATCATTGTTGTGGTTATTTATTATTATCATTAATTATTTTATTATGCTTTTAGAATTGCTAATATATATGACCATGATTATTGAAGTTGAATATTCTGATTTAAATATATGAATTGGATCTCGAATATGGTCATTTTAATATTGGAACTTTGGAAATTATTGAGTTCAGTGGAATGAAATTTATTATTTGAACTTACCTTGATTAAATTACTTTGTCTTACATAATGGTACTAATGAGGGAAATGAAGCTCTTATGGGTGTTGAACAGGGTGCCCTATATGGTAGTATAACTACCAAGTAGAAGGGTTGTGCACATAGAGACCTTGATTTTTGGCCTTGAACTGTTTGATGGGGTGACGACCTCTTGTTAAAGTAGGTGGATAACAAGGGATTGCCCCGACCTACTAGCGTTCGCATTTCCCTTCTTATAAATTATTAATGTATGTTTTAGTTAATGTTGGATGTCGAATATATTATTGTTTGAAGGTTTAGTTCTTGTAATTAAATTATCTAATTTACTCTTTATTATATTAATTCTTTAAACGTAAAAACTTATTTTTAATTAATTATTTTTACGGGATAGAATCGAATTACTCAGTTTATCTGATTTTGGGAGCTTTGTCTCCCTTGTTTGTTCCTTTATTATTTTTGCAGGTTGATGATGGTAAGAGGGAAATTCGAGTGAGGAAGCGTAGCCTTATTGGCTTAAATAATGGATTTTATTTTTAGCTGTTGGACTTTATGAACTTTCTTTTCATTTGTAATAGTTTTAATAAACCCGAATTAATGCTTATTGAATAATTGTTTGGTTACTCTTAGTTTGTAGCCTTCATTTACTCCCTTAAGGGCTAAATGGGCGGTAACATCATCCGAGGTTTGAATGCTGGTTTTCAACACACAAGTATTATATTTAGTTCAAATTTGGAGGGTGTTACAAAGTGGTATCAGGGCTTAGGTTAGATTAATTAGGGAAAGATTATGATAAATGAAATAGGATAAATCAAAAAATTTAACTAGGATTCAATTGAGAGTGTGGGGTCGAAAAGGGGTGATCTTCTTATTTCATGCTTGAAAGTGTTTCCTTTGGTTACTTAAAATTTTTCTTGTTCTACGTTTAGATGGCCATAAGGTATATTGCAAGGAAAAGAACTGCAACACACTGGTCCTAAGTGTGGCTCACCTTATTATATTCGTATGAGATACGGAGAGGATGTTTGCGAATATATTCATCGTTTAAATCTAGCCATTTAAAGTTATCATTTCAATGACTTATATGGACATTCTGATTATTGTACTCCTGCAAGGAAGGCTCATATCTTATTAAGCACCCTATCTGGACAAGGTCCCTTTAGAGCAATCAAAAGAAAGTATATTGATGTTTATGTTACTGGCTACTTAACTCTAGGAGGTATACTCATAAAGGATCCTGGTTTTTGACTCTTGAGTATCTACTGAGGGTTATGATTGATGACGTGGAAGAGTGGGAGTATAATCAAAAGGACTCCGACTATGAGGAAGAAGAGGCCAAGGAAAACCCTAGTCCCACCCACCCTAAATCTGTTATGGATGAACACAAACCTATGGAAGAAAATTAGTTTTAGCTTCAGTACTTTTTTTCTAAGTATGTGTAACAAGGTCGTTTGACCAAAAGTTAGCTATTTTCTTTAATATTATGGTTTAGTGAAACGAATTAAGGAATTACGCTCTTTTATCTCTTGTGTGTAATCCGAACTTAAGTTTTAGTTAAAAATGGTGATAACACCATTGTTTTCACTTTTATCGGCAGCTTATGCAAACTAACGTGTACACTCGAAGGAGGAATCGTTAGACCAACAACATGGCCGAAACACCCGACCAATTGGCGGATCATTTAAGGACTCTCGAACAATTACTTACTCTCCAAAACCAACTCAAAAACCATAGAGGTGAAGAACCACAAGCAAAAATGGCCGAGAAGATAGCCTATATGAAACCTCCAACATTCCTTGGACGAGAAGACCCCCTCGCGCTGGAAAATTGGATCAGGAATATGGAGAAAATCTTCACTACCAATAAAACTCCCGACGATCAAAAGGTTGATCATGCCACGTTCTATCTCACGAAGACGCTGATCTTTGGTGTGAAGCTCAAGGATCCACTATTCGTGAACAACCAGACTTTGGTTGGACTACATTCAAGACTTCTATGAGGAAAAGATTCTTTCCTGACCACATTAGAAGGCAAAAGAGTAGTGAATTTACTAGATTTAACCAAGGTTCTACCATGAGTGTCGAGGAATATGCCCAAAAATGTCATGACTACGCTAGGTTCTGCCCATACATGGTTCCCGCTGAAGCTACTAAGGCACAAAAGTTTGAGGATGGCTTAAGTTTCAAAATCCAAACACGACTTGGAGGGACTGCCTCTACTACTTTCATGGAGGCCTATTGTAAATCGTGCAATATAGAAAGAATTTTGAAAAGAGAGGAAGAAGTGTTGGGAAGAATCAAAAGGAAGGAACAAGGTGGAAATTCCCTAGGTCAGGGTAATGAAAAAAGGACTCGTTATGGAGGGAACAATAGTGGAGTAAATCACCAAGGGAGTCGTTATAACAACAACAGGAACTACCAGAGAAACCAAGGTCATGATAAGAAGATGTTTGTCTGTAAGAAGTGCACCAAGAGTCATCCAGGACTCACGTGTACTGGTGAAAAGATTAAGTGCGGAGAGCCAAGGAACAAGGCTAATTAATTCTCTAAGAGGACAAATGACCAAAATGGGCATAATAAAAGTTACCATGCCAATGAAGGTGGAAGCAAGAACCAATATCAAACTGGGAACCGCCCAAACAATGCTCAAGGTCAAAATGGAGTTTCAACTACAACACATGCTCAAAATAACAACCAAACAAACGGGAATGGAGCACGTCCAACTTATGGCTGGATCCATTTCATGAGCAGAACTGAAGCCGACACCAGCACCAATGTAGTCACGGGTACTTTTCTTGTAAACTCTTACCCCGCTTTCTTACTTTTTGACTCTGAAGCATCTCATTCCTTTATCTTTAAGTCTTTTGTGGAAAAGTATGCCTGAGACCTTTGTCTTCATGTCAATCCAACATAGATATGTCCACAGGTGACACCATTTCTTGCAACATAGCCGGAACTGATCTACCTGCGGACTTAATCATGTTTTCCCTTAAAGACTTTGACATTATTTTAGGTAAGGATTGGTTAGGAAATTATAAGGCAAAAATTGAGTGTCATAAGCAGAAAGTTTCTCTTAGAGGGCCAAATGGGAATAAAATCTCTTACAAAGGCGTGGTTTCTAAACCCGAAATTAAGATTATCTCAGCCTTGAACCTTCAAACCTACCTTTGGAAAGGCTATCTTGTCTACTCGTGCCACATGAAGGACATAAGTAAGGAGGATGACAAGGTTAATCAAATTCCTATGGTAAATGAATTTCCCGATGTAGTTTCCGATGAGATTCCCGGAATGCCTCCATAAAGGGAAATTGAGTTCAAGATCGACTTAGCTCCCGGAACTGGTCCTATTTCTAAGGCACCATATCGAATGGCACCTGCAGAAATGAGGGAATTTAAGGAACAACTAGAAGAGTTATTAGAAAAGGGTTACATTCGACCAAGTGTCTCACCTTGGGGAGCACCAGTGTTGTTTGTTAGAAAGAAAGATGGTTCTTTGAGGTTCCGCATTGATTATAGGGAATTGAACAATGTCACTGTTAAAAATAGATATTCACTTTTCTCGATAGAAGATTTATTCAATCAATTGAAAGGAGCTTCTATATTCTCAAAAATAAATTTACGGCTTGGGTACCATCAATTGCGAATTGCAGAAGAGGATATACCCAGAATGGCTTTTCGAACTAGGCATGGCCATTATGAGTTCACCGTTATGCCCTTTGGACTCACTAATGCGCCTGCGACTTTTATGGACCTCATTAATAGAACTTTCAGCCGTACTTGAATAAATTCTTTGTCGTATTCATCGATGACATCTTGGTATTTTCAAAGGATAACGAGCAGCACGAGACCCATTTGCGAAAGATTTTGGAAATAATTCGAGAAAACAAATTATATGCTAAATTCTCGAAGTGTGAGTTTTTTATTGGAGAAGGTCGAATTCTTGGGTCACGTGATATCAAAAGAAGGAGTGGTAGTGGACCCCTCAAAGATATAAGCAGTGACTGATTGGGCTAGACCCGTAAGTGTTACGGAGGTAAGAAGTTTCTTGGGCCTTACTGGCTACTATAGGAGGTTTGTTAAAGACTTCTCAAGAGTTGCCCAACCTCTCACCAATTTCATGAAGAAGACGACCAAGTTCCAGTGGGACGACAAGTGTGAGGTAGCTTTTCAAGAATTGAAGAAACGTCTTACTACAGCACCGGTCTTGACCTTGACCTCTGGAACAGACCGCTACGAGGTTTATGGTGATGCCTCGAAGCATAGTTTGGGGTGTATGTTGATGCAAAATGGAAAGGCGGTATCATACGCATTAAGACAACTTAAAAATTATGAACAAAATTATCCCACTCATGACTTGGAGTTGGGAGCAATTGTTTTCGCACTTAAAATATGGAGACATTACTTGTATGGTGTTAAGTGCACCATGTATACAGACCATAAGAGTTTAAAGTACCTTTACACACAAAAGGAGTTGAACATGAGGCAAAGACGTTGGCTAGAAATAATTAATGACTACGACTTAGACATTGTATATCATGAGGGCAAAGCAAACAAGGTGGCCGATGCTTTGAGCAGGAAGAGTAGTCATACATTTAATGTAATGATCCTAGCTGACGAAGTATGTGAAGACCTTCGAAAATTGAACCTAGAAGTGGTGGAGTACGGTCTCGTAGAAGCTCAATTGAATGCACTTACTGCTGAACCTGACTTATTCGAATAGATCCGAGAAAAACAAGTTGAGGATGAGTGGATAATTAGATTAAAGAAATTGAAAGAGGATGGCCAGGCCCCTGAATTTCAGGTTGATGAGAATGGAGCAACTAAGTACAAAGGGCGTTGGTGTGTCCCCAACGACATAACTCTAAGGGAGAAGATTTTAAACGAGGCTCATAACTCACATTGCTCAATACACCCTGGAGGAGACAAGCTTTATAAAGACCTCAAGCAACACTTTTGGTGGCCTAGGATGAAAAGAGAGGTGGCCGAGTTTGTGGCTAAATGTCTGACTTGTCAAAAGGCGAAGATCCAACACTTACAACCCGGAGGAAAGCTGCAACCCGTAACAGTACCTGGGTGGAAACGGGAGTCTATTTCAATGGATTTTGTCATGGGGTTACCAAACACTACATCAAGAAAGAACGCCATTTGGGTTATATTGGACAGATTGACCAAAACACCAAGATTTGTAGCGATGAAAGATACATGGTCAATGCAACAATTGGCGGATGCTTATTTCAAAGTGTAGTTCGGTTTCACGGAGTACCAAAAGACATTGTGTCTGATCGGGATTCTCGTTTTCTATCCAAATTTTGGAAGAAGCTTCAAGAAGCGGTAGGAACTATACTCAAATTTAGTACGGCCTTTCACCCAGCAACAGAACAATCATCCAAACACTCGAAGACATGTTAAGGGCATGCGTGATGAGCTTTGGAGGATCGTGGAATGAAATTCTGATGTACATCGAGTTCTCTTATAATAATAGTTATCACGCAAGCATCAAAATGTCCCCCTATGAGGCGTTGTATGGAAGAAAGTGTAGAAGCCCGATGTGCTGGAGTGATGTGAATGAATCTTCAAGTTAGGGGCCGAAGATGATTGAAGAGACTACAGAAAAGGTCAAACTCATTCAAGAAAATAAGAAGGCTGCCCAAGACCGTCAAAAGTCATATGCGGACTTAAAAAGACGAGATTCAAAATTTGAAGTAGGAGAAAAGGCCTTACTCAAGGTATCGCCAACCAAAGGTGTCATGAGATTTGGAAGAAAAGGGAAATCAAGTCCACAATACATTAGACCTTACAAAGTATTGGAACGAGTTGGAGAGGTAGCCTATAGATTAGCCCTACCAATGGCATTAGCCAATGTCCATGATGTTTTTCATGTTTACCAACTTCGTAAATATGTTCATGATCCTAATGATATCATCTAACCCGAAATTGTTGATTAGATCACACCCTTAGCTTTGAAGACCCTCCTGTTAGAATACTAGATTCCAAGACAAGAAACACTAGAAACTTGGAAGTTTAGTTAGTTAAAGTACTATGGTCAAATCAGCAAAATGAGGAAGCCACTTGGAAGCCCAAGACGACATGAAACGCGATATCCAGAACTCTTTGTCCAGGTACAATATAGTTTCGAGGAAGAAACCCCTTAAAAGAAGGGGGGAAGAGTGTGACACCAACATTCCAATCTCTTTAACTGACCAATTCTTAAGCTAAAAATTCTTAACCTGATCGAGCCTTTAACTATAAAGTTCGAGGACGAACTTTGTTTTTAAGGAGGAGTAAATGTAATATCCAAAGATTTTCTTACATTTTAAATAATGTTATTTTCAAATTATTATTTTCTAAGTTCCAAGTAGTTAATTTATTTATATTTCTTCACTTTTTTTAAACTCTTAAAATATTTACAAATGGGTATGTTTCTTGAAGACTCTTATAGACCATTTTTCACTAACACTACCAAGCCCAACCCACCTTAGCCTTTTAGCTAAAAACAAAAAAAATTGAACCCCAAATCAGCCGTGAGAATGGGGGAACCGTTTCTTTGAGACCTGGGCATACAAAAGAAACAAAAAGAAGCAGTAAAATGTACCTCAATTGGAACAATCAAGTTCCAATGAGGTACAGAGAAGTAGACCAAATAATCAAAATAAAAACTTAGAAAACTAGCCGTCTCCCCGGCAACGGCGCCAAAATTTGATAGGTTTTAGTCGTATCACCTAATCAAAGATAAACCTACAGTCCTCTAACTATGGTAGTCAATGGAAGCACGGTCGAATCCACAGGGAGACAGAGTTTCTAAATTAATATTCAATCAATCAGCTACTTCAGATGAAATCAGGGAAGAATTAACTAAACAAAAGATTAAGCTAAGGAAGACAAATTAAACCGAGGAATTAACTATGGACTAAAAACCTAGGGTATTAGGTCGGTCCACCATGCTTATACCAATCAAACAAGGTCAACTGCTATCAAAACCTAAGTCATGAGTCAAGTGGTTAGAACATGTGTAGAGCTATGGTTAAGACTCAACGCTCATAGTTCAACATACGCCGCATGTTCACTAACGTAATCAGAACTACTGACGTGTCCTAGGCCTCTAGTCGTAAGACGGATCTGTGCAAACAACTATTAACCACAAGCAATCAATGAAATTGTATACTAATATTAATCACTAATTAAGAACAAACCACATCACAATCACCCTAATCAAGCCCTAGAAATTGATAGAAATCTAAATAACAATCATGGTATAAACATGGCTTCCCTATCTAACACCCTAGAAAGAGAACTACTCACTCATAATTGAATTGGCAATAACAAAACTAATTGGAAACCCTAATAATTGCATCATGAATGATTAAATACTTAAGCTAAGTAATTAAGAATAATAAAAGAGATTAGGGTAGAGAAGAATACCAATTGACAGAAAGCAGGAACTTTTATTGAAATCGAATAGGTTCAATCACCTTTAATCTAATCTAAAGTGTTTAAACTAAGCTAAGAACTATGAGAAATAAACTAGAATAAAGATGTCAAAAGCTCCCTAAAATAATGAGGAAAAGGTATTTATAATACCCCCTCAAGTCTAATTAAAAACGGAATAAAAAAGATAGAAATCGCGAAAATATGCACGGGACCCGATCGGGCACAGGGCCACCCGATCGGGCCTATAGTGAACTTTTTGGCGACTTCGTTTCTCGTCCAATGCAGCAGCAGCAGCAAGGAAATAGGCGTGAAATTGGCCCACCCGATCCAGCACCCGATCGGGTCTGGGATCGGGTCCTCAGCGAAAATGGCCCAGCTTGATCCCCTCAAGTGTAGCTCCAAAACGAGACCTAGGAGCTCCCCACCCGATCGGGTCGGGCAGCAGGTGCCCGATCGGGTCTGGGCACTTCGTCTCTCGCCCGATCGGATCGGGAAAGCCTTGCCCGATCGGGTCCGCAACTTCTGTACCCGATCAATATATCTTCGCCCAATCGGGTCATTTTTGCCCGATCAGAGTACGGAAATCTCCTTTTTGACTCTTTGGCTCTCAATTCTTCACGTTTAGAGGTCTTGGGACCTCCTAAACTACCCATAAAGCTCGTGAGCCATCCTAAGTGCCTCGTAACATCTCGTAAAGTCGTGGTTGCTTCCAAATGGCTCGGAAATAAGGAGAAAACTCCCTAAAACCTGCAATTCAACACTAAAACACAAAACCACAACTATATACGATAGTTAGCATAAAATAGCTCCCAAGATCTCCAATGATGCACAAATTAGCTTGTAAATAAGGGAGAAAAGTCTATATAAATACGTGATATCATTGCCATAAATAACTCTCCCTTTCCTTCTTAAATCTATCTTCTTCACCTATAAAACCCCCCCAAGGGTCCATCCATAACATCATCTCTTTCCTACCTTCTCTTCAACATGTATGAATCAAACCCTTGTCTTTCCTTCCTAAACTTCTTTATACTAACGTTTTTTTAAAAAAAAAATTAATATGAAAGGTGGTCGCCGGCGACGCAGCATCAAGGGTGGCTGGTCCGCCTAGGCGCCACCTTCCCCTTTTTCTTCTTTCTTCTCTTTCTTCTCTTCTTTCTTCTTTCTTCTTTCTTCTTTCTTCTTCCTTATTTCTTCTTTCTCGTGCGTCTGTTGTAACTAATTCAATTGATACATTAGTTAACTTAAAGCTTTGACCATTTTCTTTTCTTTCTTTTTAATTTTCCTTTCTATTTACTCTATTTATTTTAACTTTTAGTTAAATTAACTTTTAACTTTAACCTTTACATTTTACCTTTTAGCTCTCTACTTTATTAATGTCAAGTTCCTCCACTAGTTGATTGAGATTACAAAAGAATATTTTACCCATTAGTATTTTCTAAACTTTTATTTACTTGGGATATTACACAAATTACTAATATGGGTTATTAATTAATTGTAGACGGAAACTTCATTGACGGAAAGTTCATAGGCGACCGTTAGAAGTAATTCCCAATTTACGCTACTCGAGGTAATCTCGATGTCTATCAAAACTCTAGACCCGTTGAGAAAAGTTTTCCATTTCCTATTATGATTACGTCATTTGAAATTAAGTCAAAGGTTAGATATAAAATAGTTTTATTATGTTACTACTACTATTATTATTATTGTTGTGGTTATTTATTATTATTATTAATTATTTTATTATGCTTTTAGAATTGCTAATATATATGACCATGATTATTGAAGTTGAATGTTATGATTTAAATATATGAATTGGATCTCGAATATGTTCATTTTAATATTGGAACTTTGGAAATTATTGAGTTCAGTGGAATTAATGTTATTATTTGAACTTAACTTAATTAAATTACTTTGTTTTACATTATGGTACTAATGAGGGAAATGAAGCCCTTATGGGTGTTGAACAGGTTGCCCTATATGGTAGTATAGCTACCTATAGGTTTGGTTACTTTACTATTCTATCTGAAACTATTGTCTTCCTTCTATTTGTTGTGTTCCAAGTAAAAGGGGTGTGCACACTAGGGACCTTGATTTTTGGCCATGAACTGTTCGATGGGGTGACGACCTCTTGTTGAAGTAGGTGGATAACATGGGATTGCCCCGACCTACTGGCGTTCGCATTTCCCTTCTTATAAATTATTAATGTATGTTTTAGTTAATGTTGGATGTCGAATATGTTATTGTTTGAACGTTTAGTTCTTGTAATTAAATTATTTAATTTACTCTTTATTATATTAATTCTTTAAACGTAAAACTTATTTCAAATTAATTATTTTTACGGGATAGAGTCGAATTACTCAGTTTATCTGATTTTGGGAGCTTTGTCTCCATTGTTTGTTCCTTTATTATTTTTGCAGGATGATGATGGTAAGAGGGGAATTCGAGTGAGGAAGCATAGCCTTAATAGGTTAAATAATGGATGTTATTTTTAGTTGTTGGATTTTATGAACTTTCTTTTCACTTGTAATAGTTTAGATAAACCTGGATTAATGCTTATTGAATAATTGTTTGGTTAGCCTTAGTTTGTAGCTTTCATTTACTCCCTTAAGGGGTAAATGGGCGGTACATCCTCCGAGTTTGAACAATGGTCTTCAACACACAAGTATTTTATTTAGTTCAAATTTGGAGGGTGTTATAGTAGGTGGGTTAGTCCCGTCCATGTGTTCCCTAAAAAGGGAGGCATGACTGTCATCACCAATGAAAAGGGAGAGCAAATCTCTACTAGATCGGTGATCTGGTGGCGCATGTGCATAGATTATTGGAGATTGAATAAAGCCACCCGGAAAGATCATTTCCCCATGCCCTTTATAGATCAAATGTTGGAAAGGTTGGCGAGTCATTCCCATTTTTGTTTTCTTGATGGTTATTCGGGGTTCTTTTAAATTCTCATCCACCACAATGACCAAGAAAGGACTACATTCATATGTCCATTTGGTACCTTTGCATATCGAAGGATGTCATTTGGCATCTGCAATGCATCCTCTACATTTCAAAGATGTATGGAGCCATCTTTTCGAATATATTGGAAGATTTCAGGTATTTATGGATGACTTCTCCGTGGTAGGTTCATATTTTGACAATTGTCTCAAGAACTTGCAAAATGTGCTTCAAATATGTCAAGAGATGAATATGTTGCTTAATTAGGAGAAGTGTCACTTTATGGTGGAGGATGGAATTGTGTTGGGACACAAGATTTCCCAAAAGGGAATTGAGGTAGATAGGGCCAAGATTGAGGACATAGAGAAGATAGGGCCAAAAGGGGGAAGAGAGTACGTTCTTTTTTGGGTCATGCCGGTTTCTATCGCTGGTTCATAAAGGACTTCTTAAGATCGCTAGGCCCCTATCTAGCCTCTTGCAAAAAGATATTGACTTTGTTTTTTATGATGATTGCATGAAAGCTTTTGAGACCTTAAAGCATGTCCTTATTTCCGCCCCCATTGTGAAAGCTCCAGATTGGAGCTTGCCTTTTGAACTAATGTGTGATGCTAGTGACTATGCAGTGGGAGCCGTCTTAGGGCAAAGAAAAGAAAGGAAGCTTCATGTTATTCATTATGCGAGCAAGACACTTGATATGGCCCAAAAGAACTACGCCACATTGGAGAAAGAGTTGTTGACGGTTGTATTTGCCTTTGATAAGTTCCGGCCTTATCTTATGTGCTCAAAGATGGTAGTGTACGCAGATCACTCGGAAATCAAGTACCTTATGTCCAAGAAATATGCGAAGCCGAGGCTGATTCGATGGATCTTGCTCCTCGAAGAATTTGATATTGAGATTAGAGATAAGAAGGGAACGGAAAACTTGGTGGCCGACCACCTTTCCCGATTACCTTTGCTTGAAGACCCCTCCTCCCCTGAGCTTCCCATTGATGATATCTTAAAGGATGATCTCTTGTACTCCATCAAAGAACTTGATACCCCATGGTTTGCCAACATTGCAAACTACTTGGCTTATGGGATCATTCCTTTTGGGTTCAAGAGAGGGGAGGATGTTTATATCGGAGATGCCTTCCCAATAATGAGATAGAGAGTGTGATAGAGAAATGTCATTCATCCCCTTGTGGAGGACCTATGGGCGCCGACAAGACCGTTTCCAAGATAATATCATGTGGATTTTGGTGGCCCACAATGTTCAAGGATGTTTGGGGCTATGTGAAAGCTTGCGATCGGTGTCAAAGGGTCGGCAACATCTCAAAAAGGCATGAATTTCCCCTCACCAACATTCTAGAGTTGGAGATCTTTGATGTTTGGGGGTGGATTTCATGGGACCTTTCCCTTCTTCACTTGGTAACTTCTACATATTGGTGGCGGTTAACTATGTCTACAAATGGGTGGAAGCAATTGTCCTCCTACAAATGAAGCCAATGTAGTTACCAAGCTCTTCAAGTCCGTGATATTTCAAAGGTTCGGGGTTCCGAGGGCCTTGATTAGTGAAAGGGGATCCCATTTCGTCAAAAAGATCTTCCAAGCACTCCTCTCCAAATATGGGGTGCATCATAAAATGGGGCTCTCCTACCATCCTTAATGTAGTGTCCAAAAGGAGGTGTCAAATAGGGAGGTGAAGCTCATCTTAGAAAAAACCGTGAACCGATCTCGCAAGGATTGGTCGTTAAAGCTTGTTGATGCTTTATGGGCTTATAGGATGACTTATAAGACCCCAATTGGCACAACCTCCTACAAGCTAGTGTATGGAAAATCATGTCATTTGCCAGTAGAGTTGGAGCACAGAGCGTATTGGGCTATCAAGCTTTTGAAATTTGATCTCAAGGCATCCGAGGAAATAAGACCTTTGGATGTACTTGAGCTCGAATAGCTTAGGAGGGATGCATATGAGCATGCTCGGATTTACAAAGAGAGGACTAAGGCATGGCATGACCGAAGAATTATGAAGAGAGAATTTAAGGTAGGAGAAAAGGTACTTCTCTTCAACTCTAGGCTAAGACTCTTTTCGGGGAAGCTTAAGTCAAGATGGAGTGGTCCCTTTGAAGTTAGAAAGGTGTTCTCGCATGGCGCGGTTTAAGTTTGGAGCGAAGAGAAAAGGGCTTTCAAGGTGAATGGTCAAAGACTCAAGGTATACCACGATGGAACCCAAATTGAGAGCGCTTGTCATATCACTTTGGATGACTACTCCCTTCCCTTATGAGGTTTTTCTTCGTAGAGAGGTCAAGCTAATTACTTTAGAGAAGCACTTACGGGAGGCAACCCGGTTTCTTAGCATTTTAAATTTCAAAAAAAAATGAGAGAAAAAATGAGAGGAATTAAATGAGAGAAAAAAATGAGAAAAACAAATGAGAGGGGAAAAAAATAAGAGAACACAAAAAAAAGAGAAGAGAATCAAAAGAAAAAAATGATGAGTAAATAAGTGGTTTAGCATGAAGAAAATTGGAGGAGGAATGAAACTAGGCCAAAATTTGGCAAAGTATGGAAAAAGCGAGCCACAAAAGAGCAAAAGGGGGCGCTCCGCAAAAGAAGTGGGCGCAGCGTTCATATTGGAGCGGGCGCTCCATTGGTCAGAAGAAGTTGCAAATGTAGGCAGGAAGTTAGAGCGTTTCAGGAGCAAGAGTGGAGCGCCCCGCTTCAGGCCTCGAGCGGGCGCTCCAGTTTGCAAGGAGCGGGCGCTCCCGCTCGCTGAGTGTGTCCTTAGCCCTTTTTTTAATTTGGCACGTGCTTTTCTATTTACCCACCCTCCCTTATCCGTCCATTCTCCCTTCTATCACTCTCATACTCATACCATTTCACTCATACTCTCATTCATTCTTTCACTCTCATTTACTCATTCATCTTCTTCAAACCCTCTTTTCTCTCTCCAAACTCAATTAAACCTCCATCTTCAAACCTTCGTATCTCCTTCATTTCTCATCTTTTTTCACTCACTTCCTTCAAAAACCTTCACCATTTCTCCTCCTCTACACAAAGAACCCACTTTCATTAAAAAGCCCCAAATTGAAAAATTGGTCATCACTCAAAGTTGAAGATTGGGGGGTGATTTCTTGAAGAAAAAAGGTTAAGGAGCAAGGTTGACGCTTGAAGAAGCCTAAATTGTTAGCAATTGAGGAATTTATTCACCCCTCTTAAAGAGGGAGGTAAAACCCTAACCCTAACTTCCATTTTTCTTCGATATTTGGTTTAGAATATTCAAAATATCATGATGTGGTGATTCTTGTGGACTTAGAGGGTAGATTAAGATAGATTTGATTTCAATTTGATTTATTTTGAATTTTTGGGTGATTTCTTTCATTTTTTTCTTTTTAATTTCTTCCTCCTTGTAGCTTATTTAGCTTAATTTTCCTAGTTTCTTGTATTTTGGATTTTTTTTCTAGTTTCTTTTTAATTTTTTCTTAATTTTACTTTGATTTTTATTTGTGTGAATACTTGTTTTTCTTTGTTTCATTTCGTTAATGGGGAATTTGTCATAGTCGGTGCCTCCATTTTTTAGCTTACTTTGTCGGGTTGAGCTCGTGGTCTTTTGATTTATAAAAACATTACTTGGTTGAGTAATTCTCTATAAACTCCAAGTATGTATCATTTTCGAAAAAAGAGTAAGAAAGACCATGGTTCCACTTCACAAAAGAACTCAAAGGGCACCTTTGGCCCTTAAGTTCATCAACCTGAAACATAAACGTTGGTATGACGAACTTAGGCACCGGAAAATAAAAGCTTTCCAATTTTACCATGGTGATACACTCGGACGCTTGGGGATTAGGCGTGATGTGAGACAGAGCTTGCTTGCTTTGGGCTTGGACTGCTTCCACACGCTTTGCGCTTTGACGTATGAGCGCCTCACTTTGGAATTCTTAGCCTCCCTAGAGAGACGTGAGGTTGAGGGATATGAGGGGGAGTATGAAATCTCCTTCCAATTGTTTAATCAACCCCAATGCACCTCTCTAGAGAGGCTTAACAAAATCTTCCTTTGTGACGCCTCAAACGCCATTCGCAACCCTGAGACTTGGCAACACAAGTCTTCTATCAAAGGGACATATTCTGGCGAGACATTGCCGGATATACGCCCTTTGATCCGAAACGGGATATTCCTCTCACATGCAATCCTCCGTTCTTAGATACACTCACCGCCTCTTGGTTACCGCCATCTACTCCAAAAAGGAGCCTAACAAGGTGGCCTCTAAGGAGGTGACTGTACTCTTGCTTGCCACCCATCATCCTGAACAGAATGGGGGCAAGTTGAATCTTGGATTTTCTTTTCTCCAACGGTGTATTGCTATACTCCGTGGGGAGACTTTCAAATCCGATATTCATTGTGGGGGAATGGTGACTATCATTGCCACCGCCTAGGTTTTGGGGAGCAACTCCCATTTTTGACTCTAGTTGATGAGAACCCCTTCCTGGATATGGATTATCTTAAAACCACCGGGTGGATTGATTATACCCCCGATCCCGTGCGGTTTATTTGGAAGGTAAGGGGTTGTCATCGCTACAACATGTCAAACCAGACGGTGACCTGTCTTGACCGCGACGTGGGGGGACGCTGATATTTTCTTATTCCCTCCGAGCCCCCCGTCGGGGAGGCCCAGCCCGCACGCGACGACTTAGCTCCCCCTCTCGCAAGAGAGGAGCCGAGTTCTGGTAGTCGTGCTACTGCGTCGTCCTGCTCTTTTGACCATGAGGGGGCCTAATATAGTCTCGCTCTTAACCAGGATCGTATGATGAATACTATCCAAGGTTTGAGAGAAGACTTGAGTGGTATAATGGTGCAAACCAATGTAATGTACCATCACCACGTTGAGAGAGGAAACGTTGAGCCTTATGTCAACTTTCCTAATTGGCCTCCTCAACATGGGCCGGTACCGGGATAGAATGAACGCCAACCCTTGGGGATCAAAGGGCGCATATCCAGCAATGTCTCGCTAGAATACGTCCCTTTAATAGTAGACGTTGTGTTGCCAAGTTTCAGGGTTGCGAATGGCGTTTGAGGCGTCACAAAGGAAGATTTCGTTTGGGGTTGACTGAACAATTGAAAGGAGATTTCATACTCCCGCTCATGTCCCTCAACCTCACGTCTCTCTAGGGAGGTAAGAATTCCAACGTGAGGCGCTCATACGTCAAAGTACAAAGCGTGTGAAAGCGGTCCAGGCCCATAGCAAGCAAGCTCTGCCTCACATCACGCCTAATCCCGAAACTTTCAA
Source organism: Patellifolia procumbens (assembly GCA_947645195.1). Taxonomy (NCBI): domain Eukaryota; kingdom Viridiplantae; phylum Streptophyta; class Magnoliopsida; order Caryophyllales; family Amaranthaceae; genus Patellifolia; species Patellifolia procumbens. The sequence goes on from CANSGD010000901.1 coordinate 437,951, forward strand.
GTGTATCACCATGGTAAAATTTAGAAGCTTTTATTTTCCAGTGCTTAAGTTCGTCATACCAACGTTTATGTTCCGGGTTGACGAACTTAAGTGTCGGAGTGCCCTTTGAGTTTTTTTGTGAAGTGGAACCATGGTCTTTCTTACTCTTTTTTCGAAAACGATACATGCTTGGAGTTTATAAAGAATTACTTAACCAAGTAATTTTTTATAAATCAAAAGAGCACTAGCTTAACCCGACAAAATAAGCTCAAAAAAAGGAGGCCCCAACTATGACAAATTCCCAAGTAACAAAAGAAACAAAGAAGAACAATTATTCACACGAATGAAGAAAAATCAAAGAAAATTAATTAAAAAAAATAAAAAAAAAAACTAGAAAAGATTAAAAAAAAATTAAACAAATTAGGAAAATTAAGCTAAATAAGCTACAAGGGAAAAAGAGTTAAAAAGAAAAATAAAGAAATCACACAAAAAATCAAAATAAATCAAATCAAAATCTATCTAAATCTACCAGCTAATTCTACAAGAATCACCACAAGAATCATGTTTTCAATTTTCTAAGCCAATTCTAGAACAAAAATGAAAGTTAGTGTTAGGGTTTTACCTCCCTCTTTAAGAGGGGTGAAGAAAATCCTCAATTGCAAACAATTTAGGCTTCTTCAAGTTCCAACTGTGCTCCTTAACTTTTTTTTCTTCAAGAAATCACCCCTAATCTTCAATTTGGAGTGATGACCAATTTCTCAATTTGGGGCTTTTTAATGAAAGTGGGTTCTTTGTGTAGAGGAGGAGAAATGATGAAGATTTTGTGAAGGAAGTGAGTAAAAAAGATGAGAAATGAAGGAGATACGGAGGTTTGAAGATGGAGGTTTAATGGAGTTTTGAGAGAGAAAAAGGGTTTGAAAGAGATGAATGAGTGAATGGGAGTGAAAGGATGAGGGTGAATTAGAGTGAGAGGTGGACGGATATGGGTAAGGTTTTATAGAAAAATTACGTGCAAATGGTTAAAAATAACGAAGGGGGCGTGCTGGGCACTGGAGCGACCACTCCAGTCAAAAGGGAGCGCCCGCTCCAGGCCTGAAAGCGGGGCGCTCCTTGCAGGCTCCAACTTACTGCCTTATCTCTCTCTTTTTCCGGAAGATGGAGCGACCACTCCGTTTTTCAAGGATCGCCCGCTCCAGAGAGAGAGCGGCCCCTCTTGCTCCTATGTGGCTCGCTCCTCCCCTTAATCTTCCATACTTAGTCATTTTATTATTATTTTCACTCTTCCTCTTATCTTTCTTATGCTCAACCTCTTATTCGCTCCTCCCCCCCCCCCCCTTTTTCTCATTTCATTTTTTTGGCAAATAAGAATATTTATAGAACAAGGGGAATTAAAAACCCCAAAACCCAAAATTACAAAGGCTAAGAACTAAGGAGCCCCCCACCTTCTAGGAAGGTTTTGAGCCCTTAGTAAGCCTAATCCAATCAAACCAAAAGAGATCTCATGTTAGGAGTACACCTAACAGCAATTCTAAACACAATATCCCTATACAACTGGTTGCTAGAAGTAGTAGAACTACTAAAAACCTTAGCATTCCTATACAATCAGATGCTATAAACAGTTTCAACAAAAGCAACAGAGTACAGCATATCTCTAGCATTTTTCTTTCTGCTCATCTTCACAGCTTGCTCCAATTCAGCTTCAAAGGGTAAAATAGGTCTGCTAACACCCAAGAGCAGCAGAATTCTACTCCAAACTTCAGTACTCACAACACAGTTAAAAAAAAGGTGGGCATGAGATTCATCATCACTGTCACACAGTTTACAAGTAGGATCACATGAGATATGCCACCTGATAAGCCTATCAGTGGTTGCTAACCGCCATAAATAGCCATCCAAACAATGAAGATGCTCCTTGGGGCAGCCATGGTATTACAAACTAGCTTCCTCCAAGGAACCTTCAAATGATCACCAATCAGCAGTTTATACATCTTACTGATACTAAACCCCTTAGAGGTTTGTAACATGCTCCAACCACCTAGACTCTACACTATCTCTCTACACTGAAGAATTTTTTTGAAGTTCCAAGAACAGGCAAGAGGGATAGTCATAGTATCAATACAACCCCTCTTGACATAATAGCTATCAACCCATCTCACCCACAGCTTATCCTTTTTAAAAGAAAGAGCCCATAAGAGCTTAGTTATAGCAGCCTTGTTCCATGCACAAGAATCTCTAAGATTCAGACCTCCACAGGCCTTAGGAAGACAAAGAGTTTCCCAAGCTATAGGAGATTTAGAAGATTTCTTAGCATCTCCTGTCCAAAGAAAGGTTCTACAAAAAGCATGAACCTCTTTCAATATCTTCTTTGGTAAAACAAAAATCTGACACCAAAAGGTCTACATACTAGCCAAAACAGACTTCACAAGCTGCAGCCTCCCAACATAGATTAGGAACTTAGAATTCCAAGTTTTAACCCTATCTAACATATGCTCAATAAGAGGTCTACATTCAGAGTAGTTAAGCTTTTTTGTAGTCAAAGGAACCTCCAAGGTATCTGAAAGGGAAGGATCTTTGAGGAACATCAATCAAACCAGTCAAAAAGTTTCTCACATCTTCATTAATACCCCAAAAATAAATGTTGCTTTTGTCCATATTAGCTTCTAAACCAGAAGCTTTAGAAATTTTCTCAAAACCTTGGAAACAAAGCCTAATAGAAGCTTCATCAGTCCTAGCAAACATCAATAAATCATCTGCAAACATAAGATGCGTAATCCCAACTCTCTTACATTTAGGATGAAAATGAAAAGAGGGGTTAGAAGCCATATCTCTCATTTCATTTTTTTTTCCTTTCTTTTTCTCAATTTTTTTTCTTTCTTTTTCTCATTTACAAAATGCTAAGAAATCAGGTTGCCTCCCGTAAGTGCTTCTTTAAAGTCACTAGCTTGACCTCCCTACGAAGAAAAACCTCATAGGCGAAGGGAGTAGTCATCCAAAGTGATATGGTAAGCGCTCTCAATTTGGGTTCCATCGTGGTATACCTTGAGCCTTTGACCATTCACCTTGAAAGCCCCTTTCTCTTCGCTCCAAACTTCAACCGCACCATGTGGGAACACCTTTCTAACTTCAAACGGACCACTCCATCTAGACTTAAGCTTCCTCGGAAAGAATCTTAGTCTAGAGTTGAAGAGAAGTACCTTCTCTCCTACCTTAAATTCTCTCTTCATATTTCTTCGATCATGCCATGCGTTAGTCCTCTCTTTCTAGATCCGAGCATTCTCATAGGCATCCCTCCTAAGCTCTTCGAGCTCATGTACATCCAAAAGTCTTCTTTCCCTGGATGCCTTGAGATCAAAGTTCAAAAGCTTGATGGCCCATTACGCTCTGTGCTCCAACTCAACTGGAAAATGACATGATTTTCCATACACAAGCTTGTATGGATTGTGCCAATTGGGGTCTTATAATCCGTCCTATAAGCCCATAAAGCATCATCAAGCTTTAATGACCAATCCTTGCAAGATGGGTTCACGATTTTCTCCAACATAAGATTCACCTCCCTATTTGACACCTCCGTTTGGCCACTACATTGAGGATGGTAGGAGAGCCTCATTTTATGATGCACTCCATATTTGGAGAGGAGTGCTTGGAAGTTCTTTTTAAAAAATGGATCCCCTATCACTAATCACGGCCCTCGGAACTCCGAACTTTGGAAATATCACGGACTTGAAGAGTTTGGTAACTATCTTGGCTTCATTTGTAGGAGAGGCGATTGTCGCCTTTAAATATTACATATATTTCGACACCCTGACATTTCTCTATTTATAAAACATATATTTTCCCAACTAAAATAGAGAATCATCAAGGCATTATCGCCCATTTGTTAACGTATCGGCTTACTCTGAATTTTGCAGCGAAAAAACATTAATAAAAACATTAATAAATACTTAAACCATAATAACTGTCAAATCATTATCCAATCTTCAAACGTACTTTAAAACCAGCTTAAAGAACTTAAAATAAACAATCCATAAAATAACTTAACGAAAGTAATATAAATATACGAAACAACGTAACTGAGAAAACGATCTCTCATCAATATCTCCCGATTCACAAATGAGTATGTGTGATGTGTCATCTTCAAACCTGTAGGCAAATACTCAATCGAAGACTGCTCGCCAATTAAGGGTCATGACAGGATCAATAGGCACAACCATGATCGACACACAGAAAAGCACGTAATCAGCAAAATTGAGTACATACATAACAATATAAAACACAAAACCTAACATGATACTACTAAGCAATAAAACATGATCCATAATAATAATCTAAAACTTCAACTCATAAAACAAGACTCGACTTTAATTTACAAAACATACGACAAAACAAGCTATGGGCTACCACCATGTACTCCAACTCATACTAGTCCAAAACTTCAAACGTGCACAAGTCTAAAGCTATTACTATTCTCTTTCCACTTTAAGTGTTAATATGTTATTCAATGTTGGACTATAACAAGACAACCAACACATAACATGAATACAATAAGTATTCCTTTTTATCTTAGGATTAAATAACGTGACCAAACAATTTCAATTAACCAAGAATTGATCTTCACTTAAATAAACAATCGAATGTCCAAAGACAATAAATATGCATACCCTACAAAGCCCTCTGTCTTTGCAAAGTAGTAAAATAGTGATAACAATAATAGTCCAACTTATCCACAAAGTCATCGGCCTTTGAGAAGTAACAAAATATTCATAAAGGGAAACAATACCAAAATTCATAAACATATTTATAAACCCCTCATACAAATTTATAAATAAACTTCCTTTCCCAAATATGCTTGAATCAAACATCCATTCAATCATGTAATAAAACATCATAGGCAATTAACATGCTCAACAACACGTAATTTCAATATCAATAGCCACGTATGAACCATTAAAGGGTTCCCTATACATGATACTATAAATAATCCTAACCTTAAAACATGACTCTAGTCTAACGCATAAGGACATGTACATACCTTGTGTAGACAAAGTGAGAGGCCACTTTAACCACTAGAAGTCACTTAAAGCAAATTCTCTACCTACCAAAATAATGACACAACAATGAAATAATATTCTAATTAATTCACAACAATATAAATTACTTTAAAACGATTAAAAACTCGTTTTTAAAATACTTTAAAAACACTAAAGTTACAACCTTTAGCAACCTTTAATATAATACTAGAAGTCTAGGCTTTAAAAGCCTTAAAAACTCTTACTTTTATATTTAAAATCAACTTTAAATATAAAGTAATAAATTTAAAATTATAACTTACATTCAAAATTAAAAAAATCAGATTTTTAATTACTTAAACAATAAAGTTTCAAACTTTATTTATAAAACACATAAAACAATAAAAATAATCAGAACTTTAATTTATTAATATCATAAATAATATAATTAGGGGAAAAAGGGATAAGAATTAACCGTAAGAAACTACGAAAACTGGAAAAACAAAGAGGAACATGCGCACAGGGAGGCGCGTGTGGCGGTAGTGGGCGGCGTGTGGTAGCACGCGCTGCTGTGCTGCTTCGTCGCTGTTGTGCGACGGAAGAGAGGTGTGGTGGCGTGCGTGTGGTCTTGTGGCTACAGCGCGCGCGAGGACGAAGAGAAAGAGTGGGTGAGCTAGTGGTATGTGTGGTAAGGCTTGCGCCGACCGGAGGGCACGAAAATCGAGGAGAAGAGATGGAGAGGGAGCGCCGGTTTGAGGAGAGGAAAAAGAGAGAGAAAATAAGAGTGTGCAAAATTGGGGTTTTGGTGGGTATTTATAGGTTTGCCTAGAAACCTATGACAATTAGGTTTAGGTTTTGATTTGGGCTTGGGTTGATCATGCAAACCTAAGTAAACGCTTTGTGCTCCTCAACCCAATATTAAAATCCATTTAAACACAACCCAAAACCTTTAATAAAATATTTAATACTTAAAAGTTCAACTCAATAAATATTGACGATTATTTAAAACGTTTAAACAATCGTTTGACTTTCAAAATAGTCAACACTAAAATAATTTAATGAAATAAATATGAAAATAATTATAAATATACTTTAAATATATTTATAAAAGTCATTAAATTACGGGGGATTACATCACCAAACTCACCCCAAACCCATTTTCTCCCCATCACCACCAATCACACCACCACATCCAACAACCACAGTAAGATTACTTGTAATCCCCCGTAATTTTATGAATTTTATAAATATATTTAAAGTATATTTATAATCATTTTCATACTTATTTTATTTAATTATTTTATTGACTATTTGAAAGTCAAATGATTGTTTAAACGTTTTAAATAATCATTAATATTTATTTAGTTGCATTTAAGTATTGAATATTTTATTTAAAGATTTTGGGTCGTGTTCAAAATAATTTTAAATGTTGGGTTGAGGAGCCCAAACCATTTGTTTAAATTTCATGATCAACTTGAGCCCAAACGTAAGCCTAACCTAAGTGCCATAGGTTTTTAGGTAAAACCTATAAATACCCCCAAACCCTTAGTTGAACACTTTTTATTTTCTCTCCTCTCTCCCTCACAAAATCGGCACCCGACATCACTCTCCTCCCCCTCGATTTGCGTGCCGTCCGGACGGACCACCAACTCCCTCACCTCACTCGTCTCTCCGGCCACCACACACCACACTCACTCCCTCTTGCGCCTTGTCGTGCGTGCTGTCGCAACACAGACACGCACCCGCTCTCCCTCTTTCGCCTCCCGTCGTCCGCAGTAGCAGCAGCCATGCAACGCGTGACTGGCACGCTCCGCCAGCCGCACACGCGCCTCCTCTCGCGCGGTTCTTTCTTCTCTTCAGGTTTTCTTCGGTTATTTCTTAATCCTTCTCCTCTACTTTAATGTTTTATTATAGTTTAATGTTAAAGTTATAATTTTTATAAGTTTTGTATGTTTTATAATAATGTTGAAAACTTTATTATTCGAATTATTACAAATCTGATTTTTATTTATTATGAATATAAATTATAATTTCAGATTTATTGTTATGGTTTAAAGTGAGTTTTAAGTATTAAAGTAATGATTTTTGAGGTTTTAAAGTATAGGTTTATAAGTATTATATTAAAGGTTGCTAAAGGTTGGAGCTTAAATGTATTTTAGGTATTTTAAAACGAGTTTTGAAGCATTTTAAAATAAATTATATTGCTGTGAATTAATTAGAATATTAATTCATTGTTGTATTATTGTTTTGGTAGGCGGAGAATTTACTTTAGGCGACTTCTAGAATTCTAAAGTGGCCTCTCACTTTGTCTACACAAGGTACGTACATGTCCTTATGTGTTAGACTAGTATCATGTCCTAAGGATTAGGATTATTTATAGTATCATGTATAGGGAACTCTTTTATGGTTCATACGTGGCTATTAAATTGGAATTACGTGTTGTTGAGCATGTTAATTGCCTTTATGTTTTATTACATGATTGAATGGATGTTTAATTCAAGCATGTTTGGGAAGGGAAGCTTATTTATTAATTCACATGAGGGATTAATATTATTTTATTGTTGGATTATGGATATTTGTATTGTTTCCCTTACTGGACATTTTATTACTCTCAAAGGCCGTGGACTTTGTGAGTAAGTTGGATTATTATTGGTTATGGTTATTTTAATACTTTGCAAAGACCGAGGGCTTTGCAGGGTATGTATATTTATTGTCATTGGACTTTCGATTGTTGATTTAAGTCAACAAATAAATTTAGAGGATTAATTCTTGGTCAATGGGAATTGTTTAATCACTTATTTGATCCCAAGATAAAAGAGGAATATTTTGTTGTATCCATGTTATCTGTTGGTTGTCTGTTTAGAGTCCAACATTGAATAACTTACTAATACTTAAATTTAAAGTGAATAGCAATAGCTTTAGACTAGTGCACGTCTGAAGTTCTGGACTAGTATTAGTTGGAGTACATGATGGTAACCCATGGCTTTTCTTGGGGTCGGATTGATCATCGTACCCTATTTTTATTTCTAAAGGTTCCTCGATATCGTTGGTCAAGGGGTTACGGAGTCGCGCCCGTAACTCGGTCCTTCATTTTTGAAGACTGGTTTTTGATTGGACAACTCGATCCATTGTCTATTTAATTTACTAAATATTTATCGTGTTGTATGTCTTGTAGTCAAGTCTTATTTTATGAGTTGAAGTCTGGTGGTATTTTATTGATCATGTTTGGTTGTTCATTAGTATCATGATTAGGTTTCGTGTTTTATTTTATTTATGTATGTACTCAGCCTTGCTGATTACGTGTTTTTCTGTGTGTCGATCATGACTGTGCCTATAGATCCTGTGATGACCCTTTATTGGCGAGCAGTTTTCAATTGAGTATTTGCCTACAGGTTTGAAGGCATGATGCATCATCTCAAATATTCATTTGGGACTTGGGAAGCATTGTTGGGAGATCGTTTTATTATTTTATCTGTCTCCTATCTTTACGTTATTTGAATTAAGTTGTTTTATGGATTATTTATTTAAAAATGTTTTGATTGGCTTTGAATTACTTTCGAGGTTTGGATATTATTTTGACAATTATATGTTTTAAGTATTTACTAAAGTATATTTAATGTTTTTCCGCTGCAATACTCTGAATAAGCCGATACCTTTTCACACGGGCGATAATGCCTTGATGATTCTCTATTTAAGTTGGGAAAATATATGTTTTATAAAGAGAGAATTGTCGGGGGTGTTAGATTTCCCCTCCCACATCCCAAACCCACAACATTCTCACAAAGCCCATCATTATCACAAACCCATCTCTTCCAAACTTGCCTTAATCTTCCGGTATCGAACCTGAAAGCCGATTCCCATTAAGGCAAAGCTTCTTAAGCCTATCTAATCTCCCTAATCCAAGCAGAATCGACCTAGAAAGCTTGTTATTACTATGAATCAAACTATTCAAAAACTTGCGATTTTCGATCTGGATAGGCTTCGAACCTGAAAACCATTTCCATAAAGATCTAGGGAAACTAAATAAGGTAACCAATCACATATTTGAGGTGGAATTTCGCCAGAGATTCGGTTAATGGAAAGATCAAAGGTTTGTAAACTCCGGTAGAATTGAAGAGAAGAAGGTAGGGTTTCGGTGAGTGACATCGCAGGAAGTTGAAGAGAAAGAAGGCGGTCTTCTTTCTCGTTCCAGTAAGATTTTGGACTTGCTTTTTCCTTTTTTCTGAACTGGTGAAGAAGGGAATTTTTTTAGAGAAAGAGAGAAGATGAATGAAAGGAAGAAAAAGGTTGTGACGCATGAAGGAAAGTCCGGAGGAAAAGAAGAATGAAATAAGGAGTATTTACTTAGAAAGAGGAATGACAAAGGTTTTATTGTCATTAATGTAACGTATAGAAAAGAGAAATATAAGTAAAGATTCCAATTATGCATTTAATTAGGGATTAGTTTTTCATGGTAATATAAGAATATTTTGGGGATTTTAGTATTTAGTTGTGGATATTTTAGACAAAAATAATGAATTAATTTAGAAATAGGACTTATATTTTGGGACACCATAAAAAACATGACTTATATTATGGGACGGAAGGAATACTATAGTAGATAATGTATTTGATGCTTATATACAACTAGGGGTGTTAATGAGCCAAGCTGAGCCCGAATTCTGACAGGCTCGGCTAGAGCTCGTGAGACTCCATTCGCGGCTCGGCTCAAGCTCGTGGATCATCGAGCTTTGATATTTGAGCTTGGCTCGAGCTCCTTATGTGATAATTAAGCTAGGGCTCGTGGTTCAAGCTCATGGCCCGTTTCTTACTTTTGGCTAGGCACTTGGGCCCAACCGTTGGGCCCAAGTCAATAACTAAATATCCACTTAGGCGGTTGGCCCAACTGTATATACCAAGTAAGGTTAGCTTACTCACTCACCCATCATATGATTTTTATAACTTGGTTTCCCTCTTAGCATTGCTAAGATTTCAATGTGGACTCCATAGTTTTGCTGAAGAAAAACAAACTCATCTAACCCATGTTATAACTTGGTTTCCTTCTTAGTATTGCTAAGACTTTAATGTTAGTCTCCATGTTTTGTTTAACTCATCTTACGTATGATTTTATAACTTGGTTTCCCTCTTAGCATTGCTAAAATTTCGATGTGAGACTCCATAGTTTATTGAAGAAAAACAAACTCATCTAACCCATGTTATAACTTGGTTTCCTTCTTAGCATTGTTAGGACTTTAATGTTAGTCTCTATGTTTTGTTAAACTCATATTACGTATGTTTTTATAACTTGGTTTCCTTCTTAGCATTGCTAAAATTTCGATGTGAGACTCCATAGTTTATTGAAGAAAAACAAACTCATCTAACCCATGTTATAACTTAGTTTCCTTCTTAGCATTGCTAAAACTTTAATGTTAGTCTCCATGTTTTGCTTAACTCATCTTACGTATGTTTTTATAACTTGGTTTCCTTCTTAGCATTGCTAAAATTTCGATGTGAGACTCAATGTTTTGTTAAAGAAGAAGAATCATTCGACATATGTTTTTATAATTTTGTTTCCTTTCTTAACGTCACTAAAATTTCAATGTGGGACTTCATGTATTAAAGAATACTTCCAGCCTTGTAACAATAAAACTATAAGTGCATTTAAATAATTAATTATTAAATAATTAAATATTTTAAAATATACTTTCTTCCTTTTGTGAAGGAAATTAATAAGTATAAATTTTGTATACCAATCAAAAACGTACAAAATCAAGTTCTAAGTTGAGTTAATAAAGGAGTAGTAACTATTTATACAAAAAAAATAAGGTTGATGCTTGTTTTCTTAGGCAATGTAGGACCTTAGTTTGGTAATTCTCAAATCAGCGCCGCAACTCAAAGCCTACCTCTACGCGAACTTAAATTGTAAATTGTAAATTGTAAATTGTAAATTGTAAATTGTAATCCAATCCTTAAAACCTTTAAGAACCTAGAAAACAGTAAAACCCTTCTCCTTGTGGAAACCAGTTCTCTCTCTCAGAGTCTACCTCTACCATTTGTGAAGCCAAAATCATCCATGGCTTCCTCCTCTGCAAATATATGGGTGATGCTTGGATTGGGATTGGCAGGTATTTTACTTATGAGTAGAAAGCTTAAGAAAGCCGTCAAAGAAGACTTCGGAGCATTCATTCAAAGGCTTCAACTTCTTCCTCCTCCACAACCTGCTCCTCCCAAAGCTCCTTATCCCCTTACTTCTCTTACTTTCGCCGTTTCCGATTTGTAAGTTCTTTTTTTTTATTTTTTTATTGTTGTTTTCTACATATGTCATACTTTTATTTTATGTGGCTGTTCTATTGTTTAAACATTATCCTTTTCAATCATCCCTACAAGCTTACTACTAACTTCTTGTCTCCAGTATTAGATTAAATTTTGAGCACAAAGCAATTTAATCTAAGAGCTTATACCAATAATTTATGCTCAAAGTATAATATTGATGAAGCCAATTTTTCTATGGTTAATGTACATAGAAAGACCGCAGCTTATTTGTCGTTGGCACCAAAAGTAAAGCTAATTACATCTCTGATTAATTTCTATTAAGGTTCCGTTTGGTTTCAATGTAAAACAATTTTCACGGTAAACAATTTTAGAGGAAAACACAAATGCTAAATTAGTTTTCCCTCTATTTTGAAGGTAAAATGGTTTTCCATCACTGGGAGAGCTATTTTACTCTAAGGAAAAAAATGATTTTACACTCATTTGCCAAACAAACAATGTAAAACTGAAAATAGAGCAAAACAATTTTCCATGAAAATGTTTTACACCCTATTAAACGAGCCTAAAGTTCTGGATAAACCCCTATAGGCTATTTTCCATGGCCCTTGCCTACACAGATGCATGGCTAGATATAATTTTGAATTGGAATACGTTGTATACAACTATGATTTATTCTAGAATAATCCAAACTATGGGGGTACCTTCTCAAAATAACCCCAAACTCTTAATTCTACTATATATAGTAGTCCCAGAATGGATCATTGAAGGCAAGAAAAAATGAAGTTTGGATTATTTTGGAAAGGTATCCCTAATAGATTGGATTATTGACTATTTACTCTAATTACTTAATAGCAAAGATTATACTCCCTATATCCCATAAATATAGTGCTTGTATTCCATTCTGGGTGTCCTAAAACATTCTTCTACTCCAAGTTTCCATATTTGAAACATACTTTATTCCTATAATACCCTCATCAAACAATTTTTATTCTTGTTTTATCCTTATTTTACTTAGAAAGTTGTAGCCACATGGCTAAGTTTAATATTTTTCCTCAATTATATGGAAAGTTGTAGCCATATGTAATACTTACTTTCAACTGGAAACTCCTTTCTTACCAGATACCAATGCAAGTACTATATATATCTTTAAAGCAAATGATAGTTTCCTTGATTGCCGTGCAAAAATGAGAAACAAGACTATATTATGGGATGGAAGGAGTAATCTTTAAAATGTAGACGTTGAGTCTAACAAGATCCAATATGACTATATTGGTTTATATGTGTTGCTGACAATTTATGTTGAAGTTTTACTCTAGAAGAGAGGTGGGACCGTGGGAGTAATTATGTGTGTTCTCTCTTCTTTCACTATGGAAATTCCTACTGGAAGATATATTTTATGAGGCAGTATTGCCATCTCTAGTAATGAACAACCATGGAGTTAAGCATTAGTAATGGTTTGGCTTTGCATAATCTGGTAACGTATAAGACTTACTGTACCTGATAAGTCCGTTTATCCTTATCTTATCACCGGGATTCCTACTGAAAGATGGGTATCATGAGGCTGTGATGCCATCTTCACTAATGAACAACCTGGAGCTCCAATAAAGTAACTTCACGTGAGATTTCTACACCTACTTGTTCTGTGATGATTGTCTCTTTGTGCTACTCACTGGAGTATCTCTATTCCATGTTATTGCTTTAGTCTGGAGTAGGTCATCATGCTTTCATTTCGTGTATCCTGAAAACATTATTTTTAAAGATCTCATGTACTTTCTGCAGATTCGACATTGAGGGATTTGTGACTGGGTTTGGCAATCCGGACTGGGCTAGGACTCATGAGGCTGCTTCAAGGACTGCTACGGTGGTGTCAACTCTGGTAGATGGCGGTGCTAGCTGTGTTGGGAAAACCACTATTGATGAGATGGCATACAGGTGCTGTTCTACTGTTTGACTTTCATATGACATGTCATGGTGCATAAACTACAAACTTTGTCTTGAAGTTTCTTTCTCAGAAAGTTTTAAAACAAAGAAGATTATTTATATGTTAATGTTAATTATTTTGAATACCAGTGTAACTAATATTCAAAACTTCCAGTAATTATACAATTTTTTTGAGAAATTTATGTGCTTTCTACTCTTTAGCCTAATGAGATTGTTCAGCTCTCATTGCATGACAGTTACTCTACTGATCTAATGGCCGTGTTGTATGCATTAACCGTGAATATTTGCTTAAGGTTTCCAATGGGCAACCTTTTTTAGAAGCAATATCCATGAGACCAATGCGTTCTTATGCCTTTAAGAATAAGGAAATGCACTTGCTCACAAAGTCTGACAGTCACTTTGTTGATCTTTCGCCTCGTTCTTTGCATAAAGCGTCAATATGTGCTGGCCGAAAGTGTTTTCTTTGCTCAACATTTTTAAAATTAATGAGTTTGCATTATTATGTTGCCCTTTTGGGTTTACTCACAATGGCATTTTGTGTTTTGTGTTCACATTCATCACTTATAATTCTCAGTGTCAGTGGAGAAAATAAGCACTATGGTACACCAATGAATCCTGGCACGCCTGGTAGAGTTCCTGGTGGCTCTTGTAGTGGAGCTGCTGTTTCTGTTGCTGCTAACCTTGTTGACTTCTCTGTGGGTAAGCTGCCTATGACTTTTCATTCCTGATATGTTGCATCTTTGCATCTCTGAGTTGGGATGCGAAGTATGCTGGTTGTAGTAATATGACTTGTTCATTAGAGCTTTGACGTGCTCTTGTAAAATATTTGCCTTTGCCCTTTGTTGGGAATTTGTGATTTAAAGAAATGGTTTAGGCTTCTTATTGGACAAACAATTTTGAAGGGAAGATGCCGTGATGCCTGGTTAATTAATGAGCAATTGCCATAGTTTCTCTTTAGCAGCAGGCTGAGTTTTAATCTATTCTTAAGCTAAAAATTTAGAGGTGTTCCTACCCCCTCCATCCTTAGTTTAAAAAAAGTGTGAGGCGAGGCGCCAGTGGTGGTGCTTTGCAAACCTTTGCAAACCTCAGGCAAGGCGTTTTCATGTAGGCGCACTTTTTGGTGCGCTTATGTGGAGGCACAAGGCGCGGCGCCTTTGCCGCTTCTTATAGAAACAGGAGAGAGAAGAGAAAATTTGAGTTTAGGAGTTAAAAAAATCACAAAATTAAAACTTACCCAAGCCTTTTTAGACAAATTTGACCACGATCCCTCATTTAATTTCATAAAATTGCTGCAATTTGAACCTTAAATAAAAAGAGCCCCAAATTGTTAAATTCCTAATTTGAGAATGATTCAAAATTGACAAATGCCACCCACATTGACAGAAACCTCCGACCAATGATAATTGATAATATATGTTATTAGTAGCTTTGTTGGTATGATTAAATCTAATATAAATTTGTAAGTTTTTGCTAGTTGGAAGAAAGTTATACATTCGTATAAAATTGTAAGTAGAATAGTATGACCGTATTTGATCCTAGAATTTACACTAGGATCCAGATTCTAACAACAATGCCTGCCACTAACAAACTTTTCTGCCACCTCATCATTATGCAGTGCCTTAGGATTGCTGCTAATTGTTTTGAGCTGGTTGTGTCCCTTTCTTACTTCGCCTCTCATACGCATATCTGATGGTTGCCCCATCTTGGTGCATAACATTACTTGCCCGCCACAGATTCACCTTGTCCTCAAGGTGGAAAATAGGAAAGTGTAGTTCAATAGATCCGAAGTCTTCCCATGTTGCCTTAAAGTCTAGTAGACCCCTCCATTTGATGAGTGTTTCCATGTCACCATGTCTATTCAAGCGTACTCCAAGCAGCTCCAAGGGTTCAGCACGTAATTCCAAGTCAGGCCCAATGGAGGGAGGAATATCGGGGTGCACTTGCCTGCTTAACTTGGGATACATGAAACATAGGCTGCAATGGAGGTAATTCCAGTTTGTTGGCTACATGTTCCACCTTTTGCAGCACCAAGAGAGGTTCGCCAAAGAACGTTGACGGTAGGGTTGTAGTTTGAGAAACACTTGGTCTCCAACCTCGAAATGGGCCTCCGACCTCTCTTGGCAGCAACATAATATTTGTGCGTTGCTATGTTTTCAACAAATTAAAGCATAGTTTATTCGAAAAAACCTCCCTTGTAATTGGGCCTCTAAACCAGGGTGCAAAAAAACGGCCGTTCCGGAACGGTTCGGCCGTTTTGTAACGATTTTCTGATTTACCGAACCGTTTTTGTCCGGTTCAGAACGTTGGGTTTAAAAACCCCTTTTTTTTGGCCGTATCGGCCGTATTAGCCCATGACAACACGGTTCGCCCGATTCCGACGATATTTCGCGGTCAGAATGGTCACTTTTGCCGTCTCCATGGCCGGAAATCTTGAAGCTTCAGCCGGTGAAGTGCCTTGGTTCTGTCGAATATTGAAGTTGAAAGTGGAATGGGGAAGAGAAAGGGACAGCTGTAATTTAATATAGAAGTGGGTGGGACAGCTGTAATTTTAATATAGAAGTGGGTGGGACAGCTGTAATTTTATTGAGTACTTAAAGAAAAGATGAGTACTCATAGTATGCTTTAAGTGGACAATGGCAGTGGTACCGCATATAAAAGAACTGGGTGGTAATTTAATATTTTGGGTAACCAATAGCAAAAGTCAGACCTATATTTTTCTTTCTAGGTAAGGTTTTAATTTTTTATTGATATTTGGTAGTAGGCTTAATATAGGACATTTTTTTAATATAAAAATTGGATGGGTGATGGTATGATATGGAAGATTTTTTAAATATAATATTAATATAATTATAAAAGAGAGGGTTGTTTACTCTTGTAAAACATTACCTGTGAGGTAGTATTTATTTTTCTTATATTATTTTTGAGGTAAAATTAATCATTAAAAAGACTGAAAAAGTGTCTGATGACCGTATCGTTCCGCGACGAATGTATCCGTTCCGTTACACCGAAACCCGAACCTTTTCCGTATCCGAAACCGTTCCCGTATTTTCGAACCATGCTCTAAACTTTCTACCGCAGTTTGGCCGTGTTTCACCTTGTGAAGAGGAGGTCGATCTCGCCCGTAAAGAGATTTCAAAGGAGTTGTCTTGGTGGAGATATGGTATGAGGTGTTGTACTAGTACTCTGCCCATGGAAGCCACGTAGCCGAAGATTTTGGTTTACCGTTGACAAAAAAGTGAGGGTACCCTTCTAGGCTCTTATTGACAATCGTACTTTGGCCATCTGTTTGCGGGTGATAGGTCGTGCTACGCTTAAGGGACGTGCCCTGCACCCTAAACAACTCCGTTCAAAAAATACTCATGAAGATTTTATCGGGATATGAGACAATCAAAGATGGGGACCCATGCAAATGCACCACTTCCTTAATAAAAAGGGCAGCCACAAGCACCAATATCATGTCCACACCAAGGGAAATCTGATCCATGGTGATATTGTGCCATACCTGAGATGGAATAGGGGAGGGGTTGCAAAAGTCGAAGTGAACTCTTATTAAAGGCCTTTTGCCGCATGTGATACAATTTTGGGTTAATTTGCTGACATCCTTGCGCATACCCTATCAATACCACCACTCGTTGGCTAAACAGTGGTAAGTTTTCAACTCACATGAGTGTCCACCGAGAGGGGTATCATGGTATTCACGTAGGAGGAACGGAATAAAAGACGAAGTTAAGGGAAGCACAATTCGTCCTTTGTACAACAACCACTTTCTCCAAATTGAAAACCCCAATGAGGCTTACTGCCTACCTACACCTCTTCAAAAATGTGCTATAGCAACGCATCCCTTTAATCTGTTTGTAGATCATCCCAATCTATGCCGGTGGATGTGATAACGCACCTAACACCATCTCGCTCTCCTTGACAGGGCATTTGCTACCATATTATGAGTTCCGGACATGTAATGAATTTGAAATCAAATTATTGACCCATCATTGATAATTAGAGCCTACTTCTCGGTTTTTCATGATGAACTTAAGGTTGTGTTAGTTAGTTCGAATGATAAAATGCCTCCCTAATAAATGGTGGCGCCAATGTCGGACTGGCATGGCAACCATTAACTCCTTGTATATAAACTTCAGTTGAGATCGCGGGCTAAGAGTACGGTTGAAAAAACAGATTAGATGATGTTCTTGCATCAAAACAACGTCTACTCTAAAACCCGAGGCATCAGTTTCCACGATGGATGGCTTGGATAAATTTGGCATAGCTAAGACTAAAGCCTGATGCAACTTCATTCCATCCGAAATTGTCCTTCAATTGTTGGGTAAGTAGAAAGGCGATGTTGGCATAATGAGATATAAATTTCTGATAATATGCCGTTAATCCAAAAACCCTCGCAGAATTTTGCTCATATCCACTGAAACTCCCTATGAGGAAATTATATGTTCCAAATAGGAACTTCTTGCCTTCCGAATTCACATTTTCACATTTTCACGCATTGGCATAAAGTTGATGGTGCGCTAACTTTTTAACAACCAACGTTAAATGCTTCCTTTGCTCACTTTCTATTTTACTGTACACCAATATATCGTAAAAAAAAACAAGAACAAACTTGCGAAGAAATGGGCGGAATACCTCGTTCATGAGTGATTGGAAAGTTGCGGAGTGTTAATAAGTCCAAAGGGCGTTATTAAAAATTTGTATCGCCCTTCATGAGGGCGGAATGCCATCTTGTGAACTTCGAAAGCCTCAACTCAAATTTGCTGATACCCGAATTTGAGGCCTAGCTTTGAAAAGATATTAGACCCATGAAGTTCATATATTAACTCGTCGGTCACGTCGATCATGGGAATGGGGTACTTATTCGACACCGTTTCCTTGTTGAGAGCTCGATAATCCATGCAAAATCGCTTCGACCCATCTTTCTTCATTACAAGAAGAGCATGGCTAGTTTAATGATGCTCAACATATCTCAAAATATCTCATCTTTTCGGGTTTGAGGGTAACGGTAGGGTCGCACGCTAATCGGGTTGGCACCATCTTTTAGAACTATGGCGTGCTCTTTCTGTCTTAATGATGTCTTAATGACGGCAAACGACAACCAATTGGCATTTGGAAAATCTGTTTGCGGTGAGAAACTCCGGAATTTGTTTCGGGTCAAGAGTCAAAGAAATTAGCGACCCGCCTAAAGAAGGATCTCCCTTCAAGTTGATCGTGTCCTTCCCAACTTGGAAACGCATCACTTGGGTCTTCTAATTTGTCGTTACCGAACCTAATTTCTCCCATTGCAACCCTAACAATACATTCGAGTGCCCCAAAGGTAATGGAAGAAAATCCTCCCATATTGAAACTCCTTGTAAATTTAAAGAAATAAAGAATACACCACGACATTATTGAGTGTCGTGCACAACTTCACCACCAGTGCCAAGGAATAAAATCGCGGATGCGGTCGCGTTCGCGGTAACGGTTGCGATGACACGGGAGCGGCTTGTGACGGTCGAATAGAGACAAATCGTGGTTGACGCGACACACTTAAAATTTTAACCTCAAATTGGCATTTTTTAAGTTTTATGAGTATTCTTATAACTTAATTTGACCAAAGCAATCATATGGGTAAATTACACATATGGTGAATAAATAATTACTTTAAACATGAGATTCATATCCTATTATATATATAAATTGATGCTAAATCATATACATTATTTAATTCGAAAGCCTATGGCAAGTTTTTCTCCTTCCGTTGGTGTGTCTTTATTGTTTTTGTGCTACTATGCGTATTTTCCCTTTCTCTTTTTTTGACCAATTTTGATATGATAACGGATGTAACGGGTAAAAAAATGCTCTAAAGCGGCGAGACACCGTTACGTAACGGATAACGCGGTGAGTTAGACGTGAATTTCATCGCAGCGTTACGTAACGACATTTCGCGTAACGGCAAGTTCAAATCTGTTACATAACGTCCGTTACGTAACGTAACGGCGGCGGAGTTTAGTTTCCATGACCAGTGCCTAATGTAACACCAAAACCTCTAGATTCTGAGATTGGTAACCATAAGCACTCCGTGAAAGTGGATATGAAATTATGTGTAGCTCTTGGATTTATTATCACCATAACTTTAGAGCCCGATATTTCTCCTTCTAATTTCATGGTCGTAGTATTAAGTAATGCCTAAAACAACAACAACAACAACTAAGCCTTATTCCCAAAGTGATTTGGGGTCGGCTAACATGAATCGTCAACTGAAACCGTTGGCAAAGGAGATAGCATCGACAAGAGTGATAAAAAGTTTTTAAAAGGGGTTAAGTTGTAAGAATTTTCAAAAAAGTTTTTGAAAACAAGGTTTACACCAAAAGGTTTTAAAATAGGTTTTCAAAACGTTTTAATACCAACACAATTGAGAAAAACAAATAAATGCAGTAATCACACCCCTTCCTCCACATGGATACTGCCCCTCCACCCATTTCTATCCAACGTCATGCTCTCTTCAATCCCAAGTAGCCTCATATCACTTTCAATTACCTTCATCCAAGTCATCTTAGGTCTTCCCCTACCTCTTACAATTTGGTTACTCCTCCACTCTTCAATTCTTCTCACCGGTGCATCACCCGATCTCCTTTTCACATGACCAAACCATCTTAACCGATTCTCCCTAATCTTTTCTTCAATGGATGCAACTCCAACTTTTTCCCAAATCACCTCATTTCTTAATCGGTCCTTCCTTGTGTGGCCACACATCCACCGCAACATACGCATCTCTGCCACGTTCATCTATGAATGTGATGAACGTGGCATTGTTTCACCGCCTAACATTCGGTGCTATATAACAAAGCAGGCCTAATTGCCGTACGGTAAAACTATCCCTTCAATTTTTGGGGAATGCCATAATCACAAAGGAACCCGGTGGCGCTTTTTCACTTTAACCAACCCGCGTTAATTCTATGAGCCACGTCTCTATCCAGTTCTCCATCCTTTTGGAGAATGGATCCAAGGTAACGGAAGACGTTCGGTCCATGGACCACTTTGCTATCCAAAGTGACCGCCCCTGCCTCGTTGCTTGTAACCCTACTGAACTTGCACTCCATATACTCCGTCTTAATTCTGCTCAATCTAAACCACGGGCTTCTAATGTATCCCTCTACAATTCCAACTTTCTCTCAACACATTCCTTTGTCTCATCAATCAACACAATATCATCCGCAAACATCATACACCACGGTACATCATCTTGACCTCGTTAGTTCGTCCATTACTAAAGCAAAGAGAAAGGGGCTAAGCGCAGAACCTTGATGCACTCCGACCGTAATAGGGAACTCTTCTGTCCTCCCTACTGTAGTCCGCACACTCGTAGTTGCCCCCTCATACATATCCTTGATAATATCTATATATTTTTGTGGGACACCTTTCTTTGTCAACGCCCACCAAAGAATTTCTCTTGGTACTCTATCATATGCCTTCTCCAAATCAATGAAAACCATATGTAGATCCTTCTTCTTATCACGGTAATGTTCCGTTGTTTGTCTCATGAGGTGGATGGCCTTTATGCATAAATCCAAATTGGTTCTCCGATATCTTCATATGTTTCCTAAGTCTTTGCTCAATCACTTGTTCCCAGAGTTTCATCGTATAACTCATTAGTTTGATTCCTCGGTAGTTGGTACAATCTTGTAAATCGCCTTTGTTCTTATACAAAGGAATCAAAATACTCTTCCTTCACTCGAATGGCATTTTGTTGTGTCTCCAAATCATGTTGAAGAATGTTGTTAGCCATTCGATTCCTCTCCCCCCTAAACACCTCCAAACCTCGATAGGTGTGCCATCGGCCCCGTAGCTTTCTTCAATCCCATCTTTTTAATGCTGCAACGACTTCTCCCTTTTGGATCCTCCTCATAAACTCTCTGTTTAACATACTTGGCGGGATGTGCACATCCCCGCTGTCTTGTGCGTTATCACCATTGAACAAGGTATCAAAGTACGTCCTCCATCTATCCTTTATCTCCTCTTCCTCCACAAGCACTCTTTGGTGCACACCCTTCACACATTTTACCTTTCTTATGTCTCTTGTCTTCCTGTCCCTCATATGCGTAATTCTGTAGATGTCTTTTTCCCCTTCTTTCGTATCCAATCTTGCATAAAGCTCTTGGTTTACCTTTGCTTTAGCTTCCCGTACTGCCTTCTTGGCTTCTCTTCGAGCCTCTTTGTACTTCTCATAGTTCACATCGCTTCTATCTTTTCCCAAAAGTTTATAACCTTCTCGTTTGTTTTTTATCGCTTGTCTCACCTCCTCGTTCCACCAAGACGTGTCCTTACTCGATGGTGCAGTTCCTTGAGATTCTCCAAAGACCTCTTTCGCCACTTCCTTTATACTAAGTTCTATCTTTGTCCATATTGAATCTACGTCCATTTCCATGTTACAAGACCAAAATCTTTACTAGCCATCTTAGCTAGGAAGTTCTCTTTGTGCTCCCCTTGGAGCTTCCACGACTTGATTCGCGGCTCCACATTGGGTCTTCGCTTTCTTAAAGACTCCCTACCCTGGAAATCAAGTACGACTAGTCTATGTTGGGTGGCTGCGCTCTCACCCGGTATCACCTTGCAGTTTGTATAACTCTTCCGCCAAGCGTTCCTTACTAAAAAGAGGTCAATATGACTCGCGTTACTTCCACTCCTATACGTCAAAAGCTGAGATTCTCTTTTCTCAAATCAAGTGTTCATAATACTAAGACCATATGCTAATGCGAAATCCAAGATACCACTTCCAGCTTCATTTCTCTCCCCATACCCAAAAAAAACCTCCATGAATGCTCTCAAAGCCAACTCGATTGGTGCCCACATGTCCATTAAGATCCCCACCAATGATCAATTTTTCACTAATAGACACTCGTTGCACAACCTCCTCTAAATCCTCCCACAATTGTTGTTTAATAGATGCTTCTAATCCCACTTGCGGCGCATATGCGCTTATGATAGTCACCGCCTCCCTCCCTAAAACTAGCCTGATACTCATAATGCGGTCGCTCTTCCTCGAAACTTCCACCACATCATCAGTATATTCCTTATCAATAATGATGCCTACTTCATTCCTACTCTTATCCTTTCCGGAGTACCAAAGCTTATAACCCCATGGGGCTAGTTCTCTTGCTTTTCCACCAACCCACTTGGTCTCTTGAAGGCACATTATGTGAATCTTTCGCCTCCTCATAACCTCCACCACCTCCGCCGATCTTCCCGTGAAAGAGCCAATGTTCCATGTTCCAAAGCGCATCTTACTACCCCTACCCCTACCACTACCCCTACCACTACCCCTACCACTACCCTGGACTAGCTTCTTTACCCGCACCCGTCCCTGATGCGGTAACCCTTGCATATTTGACACCACCCCCGGGCGCCGGGATGGCGCGCTGCTTCCGGGCGACGACCTAGCAACCCTTGCATACTTATCACTACTCCCGGGTCTATGAAGTGCAGCGCGTCGCTGAGTAGGGAACGCCCCCACGTTTTTCATTTGTCGATTCATGTCATGATATGGGGCTATGTTTTACGCTGGCCGCCCCAAAGCTACCGCAACTCTCCTCCTTTATCCGGGCTTGAGACCGGCAGTGAATATCACACAGACACTCACAGGCGGAGTTTATTAAGTAATGCCTAAAAAAATTAAATGATACATGTCGTGCCTCTTCCTTGCCTTGTATCTCTTCTTCCGTTGTGTCCTCCTCATCCCCCTCCAGTGTTAGCAACATGCTTAGCTCCTTGCGTTGCCAACGGTGATTCAACGTCCATTTTTCGTCGCACATGTAATACAGACTTTTCTCACGCTTCGCTTGTACCTCCCTCTGTTCATATTTTAGTGGGTTGAAAGAGTAAGGGGTTAGGCTTTAAGAGTTAGCTGTGGTTGGGCTGCCGGTATGTGTTTAGTGTTGAGTGTGGTTTAGATGGGTAGGTTCTTGGATTGGCTGGGTTAGACATGGTTCGTTGGATAAGTGAACCCAACTTCTAAACCACTTGGGCTCAAAAGTCTCACCTCGACACGAATTTCATCTTTGATCGCTTTTATGAAGTTTGCCAACATTATGGACTACGGCACATTCTCTAGCGTGGCTGCAGTTTCAATGAAATGTCGTTGATACTCGACGACCGTTCCGGTTTGGGTGGTGGTCAGCCACTGTTCATACAAGGAGCCTGGCCTGAAACGCTTCTCATCATAAGCCCTTTCAACTCCTCCCACCTTCGGTGCTCTCACTGAAACCACACGAGTGCGTCCCCTTCAAGACCAACCACTGCTGCATCCACCTTTTCTTTCTCGGACATACAGTAAAACACAAAATACCTCTCAGCCCTAATAATCCATCCATCGGGGTTAGACCCATCGAAAAATTGGAAGATCCAATTTCCGGTACTTCGAGTTGGCTCCATCGGAGTTTTGGCGTGTGAACTCTCCATTGAACTCTGCTTGTGGGCTTCCTGTGCTGAGAAACCCTCCATTCAAGCTTGCATCAGAGAGAAGTCCATAGAGTCCGTTCTTGCTGAAATACAAAACTTACTAGACTTTCGACTGGCTAGTCACTCTCAAAAGTAAAATGAGATCTATCATAAAAATCCTCTCTCTCTTTCGTTCCCTATATATTACATCCAAAAGATTCCCTTGCACTATTTTTGCCTGCCACTAACAAACTCTTCTGCCACCTCATCATTAAGCAGTTGAGCCTTGGGATTGCTGCTAATTTTCTTGAGCTGGTTGCTTCCCTTTCTTCCTTCACCTCTCATACACATATTTGATGGCAGGCCCATCTTGGTGCGTAACATGTGTGTGTCATGTTAACGTAACCTGGTTTCTTATTAACATTAAATGATTTCTGCATGACCAGGTCTTATTGTTGTTCTTGTGAAGATACTATTATAATATCATTTTACTTATCATTCTGATACTTGAATTTTCCAATCTACATATTGCAACTGAGAATTATAATGGTTCCACTCTTTCAGATGAGTAAATTCTATATTGAAATTTAAAGATGATTGTTCAATGATAAGTTTATAAACTAATTTACCCCAAAAACAGCTCAAATTTGACCCCACTCTATGTAACCTGGCCGGAACCAAATTTATTCGGACCTAAATTTTTTACTACCGAACTTGACTAGAAACTGAACGTAATCCGATCCAAACTTCTCCCCACTAGACCCAATTCGAACCTTACCCCCTGAAATAACCTGAAATCATTTACCCTTACCCCATACCTGAAACCAAATATTAACCTGACGTGAATCCGAAGGGACTAATGTTATTCAACTTAACCAGGACGATAAGTGATCAATAGGATCTGACCTGAACATGAGCCTACCAATAAAATGTGACCTGAACATGAGCCTACCAATAAAATCTGACCTGAACTTGCATCGACCAAAGGCGATCCGACATGAACCCGAACCAAACACCCGAATTGACGGCTCTATATTTCATGGTGATGGAGGAGTTTATTGTAGAAAAAATCTAGATTTCAATATCTCCAAATATCCGATGCAAGTTCTGGGTATCGAATTGTCAATACGGTATCTTAATTCCAATTTCCAAATAACTTTGAATAAGTGTATCTTATTTGAGAGGTGAAGGATTTTTGCTGCCTGTGCTCTTTGGGTATGTGTTCTTAATTTTATTTCGTAACTTTATTTATTGTAGGTTATTATGTTGGCAGGTGTTGATGCTGTTGGGGGTGTTCGATTGCCATCTGGATTTTGTGGTGTTATAGGATTTAGGGCGTCCCATGGTGTTATTTCACATTCAGGAATTGTTCCTGTCTCAACAAGTCTTGATACAATAGGTACGTATTAGTAAAGAGTGCTAGCTTCTGTGTAACTCATTCAGCTTCGAAGAATGTCAACTCATAAAGGCCCTAATGTTGATTATCAGTTGATATATAGTTGCCGCAGTCATGGATTCACCAATATATGGATCAAAACACATAGCTGAACAATTTTTTTTTGCTAGGAAATGGAAATCACTATGAAGTCAAAATGTTCAATAACACAACAATTGCAAGATCTAAGAGTAAACTTCAAGATCCGAGCACAAAGCAAACAATAATTGGAGCCAAAAATATCAACTCAAATCACTAGTCCAAGAACTAAGCTTACTCATCCAATGCTAAGTAGAGGCTAATGAAAGCCAAAAGAAAAGGTGTGACTTCAAAATCAAATTGTAACCTGTAGCTAGGTGTAGTAATTAATAAGGATCAAAGAGAGAACAATAATTGAAAAACTTTGAGAGAAATCCATTCCTCCAAATGTTTTTGAATATTTATCTGTCTCTTCTAGAAAGTTACCCCTTCAACCCATTATTATTGAGCAAGTAGACCCTAAGCAAGGTTTAGTCTTGGCTTTTAAATAACATATTACGGTCTTGGACTTCAAGTGAAACCAGGACGTTCCTATTAAGTAATAGCCGAGTCGTGAAACTGAGTATTGCTAGTCGCTAGATAACCAGGCTTGTCCCTGTGCAAAACTACCCGCCCATTATACCAGTGAAGTTTCTGCTTCACTAGCAAAAACAAGACGACTGCCCCTTTGTAACTTCTGGGTCTGCGTGAAGTTTGACAGTGCAACTTAAACGGCCATATCTCACTTGTTAAGTCTGTTTTACTGCATATGACCTTTGGGTGGAAACTGGAAAGCTCTCGAAGTTTGCTTTCATCTCCATCACCTCCAAATGATTTATAGTTAAAACAACATGGTCTCTCAAATGTTTTTGAATATTTATCTGTCTCTTCTAGAAAGTTACCCCTTCAACCCATTATTATTGAGCAAGTAGACCCTAAGCAAGGTTTAGTCTTGGCTTTTAAATAACATATTACGGTCTTGGACTTCAAGTGAAACCAGGACGTTCCTATTAAGTAATAGCCGAGTCGTGAAACTGAGTATTGCTAGTCGCTAGATAACCAGGCTTGTCCCTGTGCAAAACTACCCGCCCATTATACCAGTGAAGTTTCTGCTTCACTAGCAAAAACAAGACGACTGCCCCTTTGTAACTTCTGGGTCTGCGTGAAGTTTGACAGTGCAACTTAAACGGCCATATCTCACTTGTTAAGTCTGTTTTACTGCATATGACCTTTGGGTGGAAACTGGAAAGCTCTCGAAGTTTGCTTTCATCTCCATCACCTCCAAATGATTTATAGTTAAAACAACATGGTCTCTCAAAGTCAACCTCTCTGATGTGAATCAAGCATTTGATCTTGTTTTAGCCTTAAGCTTTCTGTTAACCATGTTGAAGCCTTATAAGTTATGGCCTTCCTTATGCCTTCGGTGACCTGACATAGGAATCTCTAGGCCACTAAACAGTCTTTACGTCATGAAGGTGTCTTTGTTAATATAAGGAATGTCATAATCGAAGATTATTGTTAATTTATTCATAAGGATTGATAGGTCAGATAGCCACAAAGGTTGCAAATGATACTTGACTTGCCTAATACGCTCATATGTATTTGGCTGCTCTTGTGTCATCTTGATTTTTTATTTGAACTATGATATAAAGTACGAATTGTAGTTCAACGATATCTTGATCTATTTCGTGTATCAGCTTGTAGAATAATTTTCATACAAAGTAGAATATACGTATTAGGAGAAGTTGTCGATGTAACTGGTTATACATTGGTGAAGCTTTGTGGAATCCAATAAACTGGTAGTAATATTTTAACTTTGATCTTTTCTTGGCTGTCTCTTGTGTTTAAAGAACTGAAAATCGAAAGAAAATTTATGTTGGTTAATTCCACTTTCTAAGACGTATTACTAAGTGAAAGAAACCAATCTTTATCTCCAATGTCTAAAATCTCAAATTCTAAGTAGTTCAACACAAATAGATGAGAAATAGGTGCAATGTGGTTTTGTAGCCTCAACGTGGATGTACAAAGTAGCCTTCAGATCCATATGAGAATACCAAGTCTATCTCCTAGCAAACACTAAAACACGATCTCATTGTTGGAATAAATAAAGTGTGCTAAGCTGGTATTAATAACCTAAGTGTTTCACAAAATTCAAGATCTATAGGTTTTTCCTTTAAGTTTTCTTCACTACATATGATATTTGTTAGGGTTTCATGTTAAAACCTGTGAGAAAAAAATGGATATGATATTAGCATGTGAAAGATACAATGGGTCTAACTGTCTAAGAACTAAACTTAAAGATCTAAACGCAAAGTAAGAATTCTAAGAACAATGGAGCTACAGTAAGTACTTTAATTTAAGTGACCTGAGCTTGACTAACTGAACAGAAAGTATAAATTTATGGAAACCAAAAGGGTAATTCAAACTAATATCATAACAAAGAGCTACTACCTCTGTTCCTTAGTGTTGGTTACTGTTACTGTATAGCACGCATATTGAGTCAATGGCAGAGATGAAGGGTAGTGTGGGATAAAGTAAGGAAAAATAGGGGAGTAGTGTGAAAATTAGTAATGTCCTCTTATTTTTACTGAAAAGAAAGGGGAAGGTGTGATGTAATGGAGTAGGTTAAACCAGAGTCACATAATTCGCTGGGTACCCCTGTGATTTTCGAATTAAGTCGCTCGTTCCAATTCGTGGTTCGTTTTCGAACCAAATCGCTGCAATTCGCGAATTGGAACGAGTAATTTAGCGAATTGATTTCTCTTATACCAAAACCTAGATCTGAAATTTGAATAATTACTCTTACATTGTTGATTGAGAGAGGAGGATCGAGAAGATGAGAAGAAATTGCGAAATTAGGGTTAATTTCGAACCCTAGAATTTAGATCTGAAGTTTGTGAAGAAATTTGTTTGAAATAGTATAAATTACCTTAGGGCTTTTGTTCTACTTGGAATTATGTGCAAGATGACGGCTTCATTTCCGGTGAAGCTTCCACTTGAGCTCGACGAAGTTGGTCGTCTTCAGTGGTCGTGTTTGTCTGATGGTGATGTCTGAAGAGTCACGTTCTTCTCTTTTTTATTTTTTTAATTTCTTTTTCACTTTCTAAACCTAAAGTGTGAGCATGAGTCACATGGTTCTCCTTTTTTATTTTTTATTTTTCATTTTTTTAAAAATTTTCTAACCCAAAGTGAGAGCATTAAATAGGTGCAGGGAAGAAAATCGCGGATATGGTCGCGTTCGCGGTAACGGTCGCGATGACGCGGGAGCGGCTTGTAACGGTCGAAAAGAGATAAATCGCGGGTGAAAAAATTCACACAATTAGAATTTTAACCTTAAAATGGCATTTTTGAAGTTTTATAAGTATTCTTATAACTTAATTTGACCAAAGCAATCATATGGGTGGGTTACACATATGGTGAATTAAGAATTACTTTAAACATGAGATTCATATCATATTATATATAAAAATTGATACTAAATCATATATATTACTCAACTTGGAAGCATATGGCAAGTTTTTCTCCTTTCGTTGGTGTCCCTATTGTTTTTGTGCTACTATGCGTATATTCCCTTTCTTTTTTTTGACCAATTTTCATATAGTAACGGATGTAACGGGTAAAAAAACGCTCTAACGCGGCGAGTTACCGTTACGTAACGGACAACGCGGCGAGTTGGACGTGAATTTCGTCGCGGTGTTACGTAACGGCATTTCGCGTAACGGCAAGTTCAAAATCCGTTACATAACGGCCGATACATTACGTAACGGCCGAGTTTTGTTTCCCTGGTTAGGTGCATATTTCTAAATTATGTTATAAATCTGGGCTATATATATAACTAGACATCCTTAGGCTTTCTTATTTAATTATTTTTATCCTTATTATTTAGCGTACCGAATTCACCTATCGAACCGAATTCACCAAGGGGTAGAGAATTCCGTTCCGGGGCATTCCGCGAATTATGTGACACTGGGTTAAACAATACAATACATTTCCATAAGTGGGTGTGGGAGAAAGTGTAACCAACTTGTAGGAATGGACCTAAACAGAATGTGTAACCAAAATTAAGAAATGGAGGCAGGATTTGATTCATAGATGGAAACAATACTTTATCCACATAGGAAGGTTTGCATAACAGCCAAGAAGAGAGAAAACACTACTTTTATATATTTATTGAAATAGTTTCACCTTGCGTCGTTTTTCCACAGGAAGGCTAATACATCCCTAAACCATTTCTGATACGAGCCATTAGATTACGGATTACATCTAAAAGGCTGTTTTCATAAGTTAAAAACAAAGCTTAACCGACCCATTAAAAAAATAGACCAAATTCAAGAAACTATACAGCATCCTCCTCTGTTTGGATCATGGTTCGAAAATTCGGGAACGGTTTCGGAAACGGAAACGGTTCGGGTTTCGGTGTAACGGAACGGTTACGTTCGTCGCGGAACGGGATATAGTTGCCGGGGAACAAATTAGGTTATGTAATTTATTTTTAGTTAAAAAATATTTTTTAGGAATTAAATTTTCATGAAGGGATTAATAAAAAGCCTTTAAAAACCGTGACAAAGGAGTAAAAGAGAGATCTTGGTATAAAAAATAAAGGAGTACTGCTACTGTGCTACACGTACAAGTGAAAAACAAAAAAGTCAAACTTTGGTTTAAAAAGTAAGTAAATTAACATTTTGTTTTTTAAATAAAAAGAATGGTGGGCAGTGCTGCACAGCACATGTTATGCAATAAATACAAGAGAGAGAAAAGGTCAAAAACAAAGAAAAGAAAAAAAGATGAAGTACAGAATGTTTCCAGATCTGAAAAACCTAAGAGGAGGAAGATGAAGGAAGAGAAAGAGAGATGAAAAATTACAGAGATGAACATCGAAAACCGATTATCAACAGCGCCGTCATCTTCTGTCATCTCCGGCGAGTTTGGCGGTGGCTAACTGGTACACTATCACAAACTAGGGTTTCCTCTGACTTCAATTTGATTAAAATAAATGCACTTAGTAAGGGAATATTGCTCGAAATTGGTAAATTAATGTTAAGGTATGTAAAAATCTGGCTAAAGTTTGTTTTTTTGACCTTTAAACTCGAATCTACTCTCCTCTTCTCTCCTTTATCACGGTTGAACCGTTCAAAAAAACGGCCGTTACCGTTTTGTATCGGTTGAAACGGCCGATTCGGGAGAAAATACGGTGCTTTTAGAAACAGCGTTCTGAACCGGGAAAATTCGGTTCGCCGGAGTTGAAATCCGTTACAACTCGGGCGATCCGAATTGATACGGCCGTTTTTTAAAACCATGGTTTGGATATTGTTCAATTCTTTTTTTGTTTGGAGAATGGCTTGAAAATCTGCGGAGTGAGCGTCTGCCGACAGTTAAACTTAAAACGGCTGTATCTCAATTATTTACTTCTCCAAGTGATTTCACCTTAAAATGCATTACAGATACGAGCCTCTCAAGCGCACCCATCAACAAAGAATCAAGTAGTCGTTCTTGTTGTAGTTAGAAAGTAAAGCTCAAATTCCACAATGATTTTAAGGCCTTCAAGTCATGGTTCGAAAATACGGGAACGGTTGCGGATACGGGAACGGTTCGGGTTTCAGGGTAACGGAACGGGATGCGGTTGTCGCGGAACGGGATACGGTTGTCGTGGAACAAATTAGGTTATGTTGTTTATTTTTAATAAAAAAGCTGCTTTTAAGGAATTAACTTTTCATTAAGGGAGTTAATAAAAAGCCTTATAACAAGTGAGGAGGATAGCTTGAGTAAAATAAAACATAAAAGGTAAATATATTTTTGACTTAAAAGGTAAATACATTGAAGTTTGGTCTTTTAAAAAAAGAAATCTAGTGGGTTAGGTCTGCCGTCTGCCGTCTGCACTAGTGGGTCAAGAGAGAGAAAAGGTTAGAGAGAAGGAAGAGATAAATAGGAATATCAACATATTCAACAGAAGCCAAAACGGAAGAAGCCAAGATCGAAGGAAGACAAAGAGATGAAAAATTACAGAGATGAAGACAAGATCGAAGCCCGATTATCAACAGAAGCCAATCGTCGTCATCTTCTGCCACCTCCGGCGAGTGTGGCGGTTGCCAACTCCTATACAATTACGAATTAAGGTTTCCACAGATTAGGGCTTTAAATCTGGCTTCAATTTGATGAAAAGAAATGCAATTAACAAGGGGCTTTTGCTTGAAATTGATAGATTACTCTAAAGGTATGTAAAAATCTAAAGGAAGTTTATTTTTTTAACTCTAAAATTCGAATCTGTTCTCTTCTCCGATTTGTCACGGCCGAACGTTGTTGTCACGGCTGAATACGGCCGATACGGCAAAAAAAACGGGCTGTTAAAATCCAGCGTACTGAACCGGCAAAAAACGGTTCGGTAAACTTCAAAACCGTTCCAAAACGGCCGAACCGTTCCGGAACGGCCGTTTTTTGACACCCTGCTTCAAGTGCAACCACAAACCATGAAAGCCTTCATTGTTTTAGAGGAATGCATGGAAGATCATAATTAAGCTATATTGCGGCATAGTCTCAGACTGAAATTAGATTGCAAAATTCACTATAAGCCGAATTGGTTCATGGCGGCCCCCGCATTGCAAAGAAACTATCTGAAAGTCTCGTTGATACAATAACTAATTTATTAATGAAAAATGACAAATTTAATCCTGACGAATGTACACAGCTAGCTGAACAAATTGACATTATGCTTAAGATCCCCTGCTGCCAGCCTCACAAATAAACCAAAATAAACAACTCAAAATAGAAACCCCAACAACTTGGAAAATTTAGAGACATGTAGTCATAGTATTAACGAATCACTATAAAATTGGGAAGGTAAGAACATACCGGGCTTTCCGATCAAAAAAAGAAAAAAGAAAAAGAACATACTGGGTTAATTGTGAACCACCAACATGGTACTTTGCTAGCGCCTTAACATGTGCCTTTAAGCTACATACTTTTTAATTTGTTCTACTTTGCTTAGAGTAATGCTGAAACTTTTCATAGCAAGCAGAGTATACTGGCTCTTGTATAAGTTTTAAGTATGTATGTCTCTTAGATTATCATATGGTGTATACAGATGGGCAACTAAATTATATAATTGTTCCAAAATTTCCAGGTTGCTCTGCCAAGGATCTTAGTGTGCTTCGGCGTGTTGTTCATGTCATGATGAAACTTCAGTTTGCAACTCAACGAAGTCCTAGGCAAATGATAATAGCTGATGACTGCTTCGAGCTGCTTAAAATTCCCGTTAATCGAGTTGTTCAGCCTGTGATTACATCTACGGAGAAGCTATTTGGAAGTATGTTTTTATGATCTGTCTGAAGTTGCCTGCAATGATCTGAGTTCGTTATGTGAAACTATGCCCTATTTCTGTATTTTGGCCTTTAGAGATCACGTTGAGATCTCTGAAGTGGGGACAATGTCTTCTTCCGTCCCTTTCTTTCACCTCTTTTGCACTGATTTTCTAATTTCTGTTTCTAAGTTACATAAATTATACTTAGAGTCCTAGATAACTTGTCACCCAAGTTATCTAGGACCCTAAGTTATCTAGGGTCAATCTCCCTTCTTCCATCTCAGGCCTAAATTTACATCCTAAAATGATATATCGATTTAATCCGAGATTTTGGACTATTATCTGTGCTTTGGTCTCGGGGGTGCTTATGCACTTCCTTACTAAGAGAACCTTCGTATATCAAAGAATAAGCAAAGAGAATGCAAAAGTCGATTTCTATAAAATCACATAAGCTGGAACTAGGCCACTTGGCCTCTTGTGCATCTTTGCGTTGGTAAATGGGATACCTTGGAGGAATTCACTTTAAAAGGAGAGTGGTATGCTTAAGAAATAATGGTGAACATAATAACATTATGGAGGAAAACTTGTGTGTATTCACTTCATCTTTAAAAAAATAAGGGGGGCGTTTGGTTGGGAGAAGGGTAAGGAAAGGAAGCAAGAAAGGGTTGCGAAAGGCAAGGAACTCCAAAAATTTCTAATTCCCATACATGTTTGATTAGTCCATAGGAAAAGGTAATAGTTTTTTTCATTCCTCCTCTCTCCATTTCTCCCTCCCTCCTGTCACTTTCCTCCCTCTCAGACCACCATTGCCAATCTCTCTGACGGTGTCTGACCATCAATAATTTATCTGGCTGTCCCTTGTCCTTGTAGACCAGTAATGTTTCTCCCAGACTGAAGTTCTTTGCTTTTTGTGGTTGTTGGTACTGGTCTCTCGTCGGTTTCTCTCAGATTCAGTGACGAAGCGAGAAGAATGGCTTTGGGGATACGGTGATTAGTTAGATGAAGTGGTCTCATGGAAAAAAAAATTACAACCCAATTTTTTTGAAATATTTAAACTTTTAAAGTCATGCATCCCAAATATCGAAAAAAACCTTCCTTGCAATACCAAGTTACCAGCCTAATTTCATTCCTATGATAAAAGACCGAACTTTATGCTGTCACATCGATTGGCGAAACTTAATATGACATATTGATCAAGTTACCGACAATACTAAGCCCTAATTTCATGCTCTCATCTCATCGGCAAAACTTAAAACAATGAAACAGTATACGGACTTCAGAAGATGCAAAACCTAAACAATTATTAAATAATATTTCATGAATTTAAAGATACAATATTTTAAATTAAATAATTCACAAAAACAAACAATTTAGAAAAACGTATATTGCTGCCTATACCTGTAGATTTGTGCAATTTGTTTTCTCATTTTATTATATTGGTTCATAATATCTCCTAATGGGAGAAAATGAGAGAGGGTGTGTATTAAGAAAGGAAATAGAAAAGAAACGGGAAAGATTGTGTAATCATGTGAAGTAAGTGCATCAGAAAAGCTGGAGAGAGAAAGGTAGGTGTCAGAAAAAGAGAAACTTTAGTTCCTTCTACTGTGGCTGTCATTGTCAATTGAAAGCCATTTTATTTGTCTTCTTTCAACTTTTCTTTCCACTTTGGGGATACTTTGTACCATGGTGCAAAAATAGGGCCATATCGGAACGGTTTCCCCGAGTTGGAACTTGGAACTGTTTTCAACTTTGGCGAACTGAACTCGACTGATTCAACAAGGCGGATTTAACAAGCTCAATATTTTGACCGTATCAATTGTATCACCCGTGACAACAAGGTTTCGCCAATTGTTTTCGCTGCAAAATGTTACTTCGCAAGTTTTTTGCAGATTTTTTCAAAGATTCCTTATCTTTACTTTTGCTTTAGCACTAGTCTACCTCCAATAACGACTCAAAGACGAGAAAAGAAACAGAAGAAGAGGTACCATCACACCACTAAACCTTATCTAACTCTTCTAATATCTAAGAGTAATTGAAGCAAAAAGACCAAAACAAAAAACTAAATTACATCGCAGTCGGCGAACAACGTATCCGTTCCGTTACCCAAAAACTGCGACCTTTCCCATATCCGAAACCGAAATTGTATTTTTGAACCATGCTTTGTACCCCTCATGCACCATCTAGCTCCGCCACTGTGGGTGGTCGGTTGTGGCCCATGGGTGCTGCAGTTGGTGTCTCTGTCCCTAATTTGGGGGCGGTGATCTTGGTCATGTGATGGTGGGGAAATAGCTGTGTTGTGATTGCAGTGGGAAGGGTGGTGGGGTGGATTCAGCGGTTGAGACAAGTGGTAGGGGTGGGTGCAACAGTAGCAGTAGAGATAAGTCATAAGTGGTAGGGTGGTTATGGTGGTGGATGATGGTGGTGATGTAGTGGTCAATGTTGAGTGTGGCGTTGAGGAATTTGGGGGAATAGAAAACCTTGGAGTCAACTTACACGAATTTGGGGGTAAGTAAAACTGAAATTTGGGTAAAATTAAAGATAAAAAAACACCAAACAAACATTATGCAAGGGTAACTAGAGTTCTCATTCTCTTTCCCTTTCTTGAATCCCCATCCCATCGTGTGTGAACATGAGGTGTTATCACGGGTGAGGGCCTCTTTATCAAGAAGTGGAAGGGAGAATCAGTTGTGGATTTTTTGTTGGGATCTAAACCATTCGGTCTGGAGTCTTGAGGGAGGGGGAAGTGGAATGTTGAATGCTTTCACCCTTTATGTGTTTTGCTGATCTTTTTGAGAAAAAAGGGAGGAAGGTGGTGTAGGAAAGAGTAAAGCAGGAAATATTAATCTAAGAAAATAACAATTATCTATTTTATGAGACGTTGTATTTTGTGCTTTCCGATTATCTTAATGGGTCTTTATGAGGATATTGCATATCGTTATTTGAGAGCTTTTCTTCTTACTATCAACTTTAGCTAAATTTATTTAACATAGGGGTTTGCTACTGATGGCTACTAATTCAAAGGATTGGTTGTTAACTTATCGTTATTGCTGAGATTCTTGCCTCCTATTATGTCTCCCCTTCTGTTTCTCCGGCAAGGGAGGGGAGGGGGGGGGGATTGGTGTTAGTGGTTATATCTGGTTTGCAAAATGTTCCACTATCCTTCGTGCCTCTTCAGCATCTTTTGATTGGAATAAGAAACTATCATTGAAATGTTAAGGCATAATTTTAGAACCCCACTAGCAAGTTTTTTCGGAAAACTCTTATCTATTCTGTTGTGGATGGCAGGCAGGCCCCACGGTATACACAATAAATTTAGTAGCGTAGTAGAGACGTCCCCCCCGCGCGCTATTCCTGGAGCCGCCGGGGGGATACTCCGTATGATGGATTAATTTCTTAGACGTATTACCACGTCCTCAAGGATTAGGACCTCTTTTTACAGGTCTTGCCCGTTTATTGTATATTAAAAAGGAAACTTGGCTGACATCTAGCTAATATGTGTCATTTTGAAAAACAACTACTACCTCCATTCTTTTTTAGTTGCAATGGTTTCCTAAAACGGAATTTTCCGAAAGGTTGCAATGTTTCTTTTTCTTTCCTTATTTAGTTAAAAAAAAACCTATAAAATTACTATATTACCCTTACTAAATATAATTAACATTACTTATTAAAATATAATGATAGATTATTACCAATTAATCTTAATTCATTCAACCTAATTACCCCCACTAAATTAACCTAACCTAACCCCCCATCCCCACCCCCACCATTTCTCTGCCATCTTCACCTCTCCTCCCCTTCTCTCAACCTTCATCTGTAAAAACCACCGCCAAGGCCGAACTGAACACCACCCACCAAGGCCGAAAACACCACCACCACCTCTGAAATCGTCCGAAAACACAAGCCCCAAGGCCGAAAATGTCCGAAAACACCACCACCACCTCTGAAATCTTCCGAAAACACCAGCTCCAAGGCCGCAAATGGCCGAAAACACCACCTTAAAGCCCAGAAACGGCCGAAAACACCACACAAAGAATGTGAATGGCTAGTGGTGGTGTGCGATTTGTGGTGTGGTGGTGTGCGATTTGTGGTGTGGTGGTGTGGTGGTGGTTTGTGGTGTTGTGTATTTGTGGTGTGGTGGTGTGCGATTTTTGGTGTTGTAGTGTGCGATTTGTGGTGTGGGGGTGTGCGATTTCGGGGGTGTGGGGGTGTGCGATTTCGGGGGTGTGGTGGTGTGCGATTTTTGGTGTTGTGGTGTGCGATTTGTGGTGTGGGGGTGTGCGATTTCGGGGGTGTGGTGGTGTGCGATTTAAGGGGTGTGGTGGTGTGCGATTTAAGGGGTGTGGTGGTGTGCGATTTCGGGGGTGTGGTGGTGTGCGATTTGTGGTGTTGTGGTGTGGTGGTGGTTTGTGGTGTTGTGGTGGTTTGTGGTGTTGTAGTGGTTTGTGGTTTGTGGTGGTGTGCGATTTTTTTGGGGGGGATGTTGTGCAAAGAATTGGGAGAGACCCCCAATTACAGTTACCTATTCTAGAAGGAACAAGCAAAAGGGCACCTGTGGGGGAATGAATCTAGCTTTGCAAGCTGAGGTGGCAGAGCATCTTTTACATTTGGTTATTGCCTTATTTTTGTTATTTCTTTTAATTCTGTTAAGAAGTAGAGAAACAGAATTCCTCCAGCTGTGGAGAGAATCTTTCTTAGCTATAAATAAGAGATGTAAGCTGAGAGGAAAGGATATCAAATGAAAAGTAAATGAAAGAAATTGGAGAGCTTCCTCATTCTCTCGAATTAGTGAGGAGTTGTATTGTTGTTTTGCCTTGATTCATCAATACAATTTATCTATCAGTTACTAGTTATTCAGTTGTTAGCAAAGTGGTATCAGAGCCTCTACGAGCCTAGGGAGAATGGTGCCTGGAGTAACTAACTCTCACAGGATGGATCAAATGGAGAATAGGTTAGTGGAATACGTGAATAGAAGTGAGGAGAGAATCACTACAGTGGTTGGTAGAATCAACCAACCTCTGCAGGAAGCTCTTGCTCAAATGGCAGCTGCCATTACCAAACTCACGGAGGATATGAATGTCCAGTTAGCTCGAATGGAAGGAAGGATTGAACGAGCAAGGGAAACTCAAGAGGGGATGATTTTTCAGATACGAAGAGATCAAACCACTTTTCAAAATGGGATTCGAACCCAGATCGAGAATTTAAGGAGGAATGGAGATGAACAACCTCGAGAACAATAAATCTTGGAAGAATTCCAAGAGGAAATGGGGGAAAGAAGAAATGAGAACTTCGAAAATGAGAGAATCCTGAAACTCCGGCCTCACAAGGTGGTGGTGGGTGGCGATTTAAAAAACTTGACCTACCTATGTTTGATGGCCAAAATCCTGATGGTTGGATCATTCGTGCTGAACGATTCTTCCATTTCTATCGCCTGAGTGAAGAGGAGAAGGTGGAGGCGTCTGCGGTGGCGCTTGACGGTGACGCGCTGTTTTGGTATCAATGGTATCAATGGGAGAACCGCCGCCGGCCGATAAGAAGATGGGAAGAGTTGAAGGGGATGCTCCTCAAGAAATTCCGATCGACGGCTACCGGAACCTTGCATGAACAGTGGTTGGAGCTCCGGCAACTAGGAGGAGTAATGGAGTACACGCGCCGGTTCGTGGAGCTACTGGCTCCCCTGAAAGATGTACCTGAGGAGTTAGCAAAGTGTCAATTTATTAATGGGTTAAAAGAGCATATAAGAGATGATGTTAGGGTCTTGGGCCCAAGAGACTTGGACTATGGACCTGGCCCAAAAACTCGAAACCAAACACAGCCATACTGAACCAAAGAAATGGACCCCACGTGCTGGGCCAAGTTATGGACCTATGAGAAATTATAACCCAACCACAAATCTTTTGAATTCCATCAGCCAACCCAAAACCAACTTTAACCCAAATTTTTCTTCACATTTTTCATCCAACCCAAACACCAACCAAACTTCAATACAACCCACCCAACCCACGAACTCCCTTCAATCCACAGCATCTTTCACACCAAAACCCAACTATAATCCAACCCA
The DNA here is from genome assembly GCA_947645195.1 of Patellifolia procumbens. Lineage (NCBI taxonomy): Eukaryota > Viridiplantae > Streptophyta > Magnoliopsida > Caryophyllales > Amaranthaceae > Patellifolia > Patellifolia procumbens. The sequence continues at coordinate 476,347 of CANSGD010000901.1, forward strand.
ACCCAGAACCCGCAACTTTGTGAGGAGGCTAACTGATGCTGAGGTTCAACAAAAAAGAGAGAAGGGGCTATGCTTCAAGTGTGATGAAAAGTGGAACCTCAACCATCAATGTAGAGGAAGAGAGCTCAGTGTGATGCTCACTATTGAGGAAGAGGGGGTTGATGAAGAAGATGAAGCTATAGAAGAAATCCGTGAGCAAATAATACAACCAGAGAAATCATTAAACTCTGTAATGGGGATAACAACTCCTAAAACTATGAAGATGTCAGGCTCTATAAATGGCACTTCTGTAGTGGTAATGATAGACCCAGGAGCTACTCATAACTTAATTGCCTCTAAGGTTGTGCAATAGTTGGGGTTACTTCAAACACCAACTCAAAACTTTGAAGTATCCTTAGGAACGGGTGAAACAGTCCAAGGAAGGGGAGAGTGCAGAGCTGTAGAATTGGTGATACAAGAAACAGTCATCATTGAAGATTTCCTTCCCCGGCCCTTTGGGAAATTCTGATGTCATATTGGGAATTCAGTGGTTGGAGAAGCTAGGTACAATGAGCACCAATTGGAAGACTCAAACTCTGAAGTTTCAATTAGGAAATCACACCCTTACTTTAAAGGGAGACCCAACAATGGGAAGAACTGGCATTTCTCTAAAAGCTATGATGAAGACAATAAAGAAAGAGAAAGGGGGGCTACTGGTGGAGCTCAACATGATGCAGCAAGAGGAGGACAAGCCACAGGAAGGTCCTTTGGAGCTGCACTAGCTTCTCACACAATATGAACAGGTATTCCACATGCCTACTGGGCTACCTCCCATAAGAAATCATGAGCATGCAATCACCTTAAAACATGGAGAAAATCCTATAAGTGTAAGGCCTTATAGATATCCCCAGTTTCAAAAAGATGAAATTGAAAAATTGATTAGAGAAATGCTGTTAGCAGGAATTATACAAGTATCATCTAGTGCCTATTCTAGCCCGGTTTTACTTGTAAAGAAAAAAGATGGGTCTTGGAGATTTTGTGTTGATTATAGAGCTCTCAACAAAGCCATTGTACCTAACAAATTTCTCATACCTATCATAGAGGAATTACTAGATGAACTACATGGCTCTTTTATGTTTTCTAAACTGGATCTCAAATTAGGCTACCACCAGATTAGGATGAAAAAGGAGGACATTCCTAAAACTGCTTTTAGGACACATGAGGGGCACTATGAATTTTTGGTAATGCCATTTGGTCTAATCAATGCTCCTGCAACATTTCAAGCCCTCATGAATGAAGTTTTCAAACCCTACTTGAGGAAGTTTGTACTTGTCTTTTTTGATGATATTTTGATTTTCAGTAAAACCTCTTCTGAGCATTTGGAACACTTGGCAATAGTGTTGAGATTATTACAGGAGCATGGGTTATATGCTAATAAGAAGAAATGTGAGATTTGGAAAGAAGAGGTGGCTTATTTGGGCCATGTTATCTCTTCTAAGGGAGTCTCTGTGGATCAAACCAAGATCCAAGCCATCAAGAGTTGGCCTAGACCTTCTAACTTGAGAGAGTTAAGGGGGTTCCTAGGGTTAACTAGGTACTATAGAAAATTTATCAAGGGATATGCTGGGATTGCTCAACCTTTAACTGCACAGTTGAAGAAAGACAATTTCGGGTGGAATGAGAGGGCTACCCAAGTCTTTGAGGAGTTGAAACACGCCTTGGCTACTGCACCTGTGTTAATGATGCCTGATTTCTCTCTTCCTTTTACACTTGAGGCAGATGCATGTGGTTATGGATTAGGAGCTGTGTTACAACAGAGGGGACACCCCATAGCATTCTACAGTAAGACCTTGGCCCCAAAGCTCAGGCCAAGTCCATCTATGAGAAGGAGCTGATGGCAGTGGTGCTAGCTGTCAAAAATGGAAGCCTTACCTCTTGGGTAGGCATTTCATCATCCACTCTGACCAGCAGAGCTTGAGATATCTTATGGAACAGAGGGAGGTAGGGACTGACTACCAAAGGTGGATGAGCAAGTTAATGGGGTATGATTTTGAGATCATCTACAAACCAGGGCCCTCAAACAAACAAGGTAGCTGAAGCCTTATCTAGGGTTGTAACCACTGGGGTAGAATGTAGTAACTTGCTAACACTTCACTCAGTGAACTGGGATGACATACATGCTGAAATCAGGAAGGATAACAATCTACAGCAGCTCACACAAGCAGTGGAGAATGGCTCCTTATCTCCTAAGGGATACACAGTACATCAGGGGTTTTTGAAGTATAAAGGAAGGGTTGTGTTGCCTGCACAATCTTCTGCGGTCCAGCAGCTGTTACAACTATACCATGATTCACCAATGGGGGGTCATTCTTGGAGATTTCAAAACATATCAAAGAGTTGCAGCAGAATGGTTTTGGCCAGGGATAAGGAAGACAATGTCCAAATATGTGCAAATGTGTGAAGTTTGCCAACAACAAAAAACTTCAACCCTTAAACCTGCTGGATTGTTACAACCACTACCTATTCCCTCTTCTGTTTGGGAGGATATTACCATGGATTTTATTGAAGGATTACCTAAGTCTGCTGGGTTTAATACTGTGTTAGTTGTGGTTGATAGGCTAACCAAGTATGGCCACTTCTTGCTCTTGAAACATCCATTTACAGCTAGCTCAGTGGCTGCAGTGTTCATAAAAGATATAGTGAGGCTACATGGGTTTCCTAAGAGCATTGTCTCAGACAGAGATAGGATATTCATGAGCTTGTTCTGGAAAGAGTTGTTCAAACTACATGGAACACAACTGAAGAGAAGCACAGCCTATCACCCACAAACTGTTGGCCAGAGTGAAGTGGTGAACAAGTTTGTTGAAGGATATCTAAGGTTCTTCATCAATGGCCAGCCTAAGGCTTGGACAACTTGGATACCTTGGGCTGAATATTGGTATAATACCTCCTACCATGCTGCCACTCAGTGCACACCTTTCAAAGCTCTCTATGGCAGAGATCCTCCACACTTGGTGAAATTTGAGAATGGTACCACCACAGTAGCAAGCTTGGAAGAACAACTAGTAGAGAGGGATGCTATATTGGATGAGCTCAAATTTACACTACTCAGAGCACAGTCCAACATGAAGAAGCAGGAGGAACTACACAGAAGAGATGTGCAGTATACTGTAGGAGAATGGGTATATTTAAAACTCAGGCCTTATAGACAGAAGTCCCTAGCAAAAAGGCCATTTGAGAAGCTCAGTGCCAGATTCTATGGACCCTTCCTGATTGTGCAGAAAATAGGCCAAGTTGCTTATGAACTACAGCTCCCAGAAGAGGCCAAGATACATCCAGTCTTTCATGTCTCTCAGCTTAAGAGAGCAGTTGGAAACCTACCCTACCACCTGACTTGTCTGCAGAATTGGTGAAGTTTTGGGAGTTAGGCAGGTTCCTATTGGGACCTCAACTCATACAAAAGTTTTAATTCAATGGAAGGGCATGCCAGTGCAAGAGGCCACTTGGGAAGACTTTACTCTCCTCCACTCCAACTTTCCCTCTTTTCACCTTGAGGACAAGGTGAAAGTTTGGGTGGGGGGTAATGCAAAGAATTGGGAGAGACCCCCAATTACAGTTACCTATTCTAGAAGGAACAAGCAAAAGGGCACCCTTAGTTTAAAAAAGCGCGCCTGAGGCGCGCCCAGGCGCCAGGCGAGCAGAGGCGCACGACTGATCGCCTTTCGAAAGTGAGGCGAAGCGTTTTAATCAAGGCGCAGCCAGGCGCGCGCCTTTGGACGCCTCCGGCAAGGCGCAAGGCGCGCGCCTTTGACGCTTATTGTTGACACACGAGAGAGAAGAAGGAAATCTGGGTTTTAACTCTAGAAAATAGTTAAATTTCTACAAATTAAAACTTACCCAGGCTTTAATCTCTAAATTCGACCAAGATACCTCATCTAATTGCATAAATTGGCTTCAATTTGAATCCAATATAAAAAAGCCCCAAATTGGCGAAACCCTAGCTCGCAAATTCAGTATAAATTGGCAATCTAAGGCCTGCAAACATGACAGAGAGTGTCGCTAATTAAATCTCCTTTGTCACCGGCGCCAAAAACTTCCGGTACCGGGAGCCATTGCTGGTAACAATGTTTACAGTGCCGGAGATCTGCGTTTCTCTTTCTTCTTTTATTTGATTCTGTTCAATTGTTTTTAACTCTTATTTTTTGTCTTTATTTTGCTTTTCATAATTTTTTCTTGTGGCTCCCACTGAGAGTAGAATTCACGTGAATGCAAGTAAATAAGCCCCCTCTTTTTGTTTATTCTTTCCAGTAGGCCCCATTACTGAGAGCAAATATATTACTCCATATACATAAAGTAACATACTGAGAGTAAATATTCTGCCACTAAATGTAAATATAAAGTAACATACTGAGAGTACTTATATAGTGAATATATATAGTAAATAGCCCCCTTTTTGCTTGCAAGTAAAGGGATGAGGGGGCCAATGGCAGAATATTACTACCTCCGTTTGTTTTTAATTGTTACGTTTTTCTTTTTTGAACGTTTCTTTTTAATTGTTATACTTTCACTTTTACTAATTTTGGCAAACTTCACATCTTCATACTCCAATTTCCAACATTTTGGGACCCACATGTCATCTTCTTTTCCCATTAAATACCCAATCACCCCCACACTTTTTATTTTTACAACATTATCTCTCCTACTTTATCTATTCCCTAAACAACTTTATCAATTCCCAAAACAACTTTATCAACTTTGGGAGGGGGTTGCTGTGGCCAAGGTTTGTGGTGGTGTGGTGGTTTGTGGTGGCAGTGAAGGTGGTGGGTGATGTATTCTTTATAATTAATTACATAGCAATGGTCCCCACTCCCCTTAGTTATATACCCAAACATTCACCTAATACCACACTAAATTTTTTGCATTGGTTTCCGTTTTTTTTAGAAACATTGCAACTAAATAAAAACGGAGGTAGTATTTGATTTTTTTTATATTAAGTAGAGTACCATCTCCTTTTGCCTTAAGAATCATATAGAAGGCATTATTTTGGGGGGGTTTCGAGGCACAAATTAAATTGGATAGAAAGGTTTTTAATAGGAGGAAAGTAGTTATTGTGGTCCCATTGGCCGGACTTACTGAATTTATTCCTGCAAAAGGCAGCGATACTTTAGAAATTGTTCATAAAAAAAGTAACCACTAAGCTGTCATTGTCAAAAAGTGACACATATTAGGACTTCCAGTAGCTGTCAAAAAATTTTGCTATGGAAAAAAACGAATCCTCTAAATCGTCCTTGTAGTTATGGCACAAGGATGTGCTCTATTAATCTGTTTATAATGATTTAAGAGGGCTACTGAAGAAAAAATATAACAGTAAATCAGGCTAATAAAATTGCTCAAAGTGATGTAAACAGGGAAACAAAACTCGGCCGTTACGTTACGTAACGGCCGTTATGTAACGGATTTTGAACTTGCCGTTACGCGAAATGCCGTTACGTAACCCCGCGATGAAATTCACGTCCAACTCGCCGCGTTGTCCGTTACGTAACGGTGACTCGCCGCATTAGAGCGTTTTTTTACCCGTTACATCCGTTACTATATGAAAATTGGTCAAAAAAAGAAAGGGAATATACGCATAGTAGCACAAAAACTATAGGGTCACACCAACGAAAGGAGGAAAACTTACCATGGGCTTCCAAGTTGAGTAATATATATGATTTAGTATCAATTTTTATATATAATATGACATAAATCTCATGTTTAAAGTAATATTTTATTCACCATATGTGTAATCCACCCATATGATTGCTTTGGTCAAATTAAGTTATAAGAATACTTATAAAACTTCAAAAATGCCATTTTGAGGTTAAAATTCTAATTGTGTGAATTTTTTGAAAAAATTCACGCCGCGTCAACCGCGATTTGTCTTTTTTCGACCGTTACAAGCCGTTACCGCGAACGCGACGATATCCGCGATTTTCTTCCCTGGATGTAAATCAAATTCTGTGCAACAGATATGCTGCAAGTCCACATGTTAGCTTATACTATGCGTTGCTGCTACATACATTATTTCCTTTGTTACGCAGTTCTGTTTCCATCAGTCTGAATTACCTTTTTTCAGGGCAAGTTTTGAAGCATGAAAATCTTGGAGCGTACTTAAGTTCCAAAGTCTCAAGTTTGTTGGAGTTGTCCCCCCCGAAAATAAATGATCAAGGGAACACTTCTACATTTAGTCTGCTTGCTCATGTTATGCAGTTACTTCTTAGGTATGTATTAATATGAAAGCTCTATAATTTTGGATGTTTGTGAATTGCCCAGTTAATGATGGTTAATTATTTATTGTTGTGGCGTCAGGCGTCCGCAAAGTTCAATGCAATTTATATCTGCTAGTCAATGAAATTCTGCCTTAAGTAGGGAATTAATATTAGGTCTCTATACCTATACAGCTATGCCTGCTCTCCTGCTCACGTGCTACAATTGCGTAGGATCTATAATCCTGCTGATGAGACAAACCCAGAATGTCTTATCTTTTGTCAGGAGAAGGGGGTTTTTATTGCTTGATGGGGCATGCTAAGCATTATCAGGAGGATTTGAGTTCTTAATCTCCAGCTGATGACCCATGGCTTACTTGGTACCATCTTGTGTCTAGCTGATGATCGACAATCCTTTACGTCATGTTCTTGCTCAGTGTTACCTTAGTTGCTTTTAGCCTCTACGAACTAGTTCAGGGGCTCATTGACAGACCATTCTGTGTTGCGTGATATGAGACACTCAAATTATAGTACCCAAAGCTTTTTAACGTGAACTTTTACCCACATCTCTTAGATCAAAGGTCATGAAATTAAAACTCTTTCCTTTACGTAATGGCCGTTATATAACGGATTTGGACTTCCCGTTCTTCGAAATGCCGTTACATAGCGCCGCGATAAAAATCACGACCTTCTCTCTATGCCATCCATTATCTAACTATCTGCTTTAGATAGTTTTTATTCCCATTACGTGGATTACTTGCCATAAATGGCCAATATAGGAGAAATCGAAACATGCAATGCAACTCAAAAATATATACGCACACCAAAGAAGGGAGAAGAACGTGACTTGGGCTTTCAACTTTGTGAAATATATATGAGTCGGTGTCAACTATTATTAATAATAGGATAGAGCATTCATGTTATAGGTAAGTATTCATTTACCATATACTTCCTCCGTTTCGCGATACTCACAACTAAATGAATTGCAGACAAGGAAGAGGAAAGAAAGGTGAAATTAGTCCAATATGCCTATACACTTAGCAAGGTTAAATTAACTAAATCAATACCATCATATACACATTGACCCGTGTGGGCCCACCACCACTAAACCCAGTGACTTGATTAAAGAAGGTAAAAAAATTTTTTAGTACTTAATGATTCCATTCAAAGAGTTGAAACAATTAAACTTTAAATTTTGTTACCATTCTATTCCCTTGACACATTCCATCACCTGAACCAAACGACCCGCTAAGTGTTATACTTTCCTCCGTTTTTTATAAGTGATATAATGTTGCTTTTACGCATTTTGAGGCAAAATTTGTTAAACTTGATTAGATAATTGAAAGTGGGTAGTGAGGCATTTAATTAATAAGATAATCATCCATCCATCCACCGCTACAACCACCACCAAACCACCACCCAAAACCTCCACCCACCCTCGAAACCAACCCCATTTCCTTAGCCTCCATTTCTCTCACCGGCGAAATCAGCCACCCATCCACCCTTGAAATCAACCTACCACCGGCGAAATCAGCCACCCGTCCACCCTCGAAGCATTCCTCCTTACCGCCGGCTCGATTTCTGCTCCTTCTCGATTTTTCGATTTCTTCTTCTCCATTCTTGCTCCTCCTCCATCGATTTCTCGTTGTCCTTGCTCGATTTGCTCGAATTTTTCGATTTATGCTCCTCCTTCTTCGATTTCTCGTCGTCCTTGCTTCGAGATCTGCTCGTAAACCCTAGATTTCGATTTACCGCCGGTGGCTAGTGGCTGAGATGGTGGAGTCGGTTGTGGAGAGAGATGGGGAGGGTGGTAAGGTTGAGGGGAGGGTGGCTAGGGTTTCGTTTTGGTGGGTGGCTGTGTGGTGGTTCGAAGTGTTTTAGTTTTAGGGGTAATGGAGTTTGGGTGGTTCTGGTGGTCAGGTGGTGGAGAGATATGGGGAGGCTGGTAAGTTGAGGAGAGAGAATTATTAAGTTAATAATAATTAATTTTTGTTACTCCCTCCGTATAAAAAAAATGCAACGATTGGTCTTGGCACTCTCTCATAGGCAAATGATCCTAATAACAAATTAAAGAGATGATTAAGTTTTTAAGGAGAGAGGAAGTGAGGTTAGTGACCTTCAAACGCCAACCATCACCTACCACGCCAACCACCAACTTCAACACCAACCATCACCTACCACGCCAACCACCAACTTCAACACCAACCACCCCGCTAACCACCACCTTCAACACCGACCACCCCGCCAACCACCACCTTCAACACCGACAACCACGAACACCACCGCCAAGCCCAAGATTTCGCCTAACCACGAACACAACCGCCCCCCACCGCCTAACCACGAACACCACCGCCAGATCGAACCGTAACCACCTCTAGAACCACCGCCAAACCACGAACCCAGCGACCCCTAGAACCATAGCCAAACCACGAACCCTAACCACCTACCGCCGCCAGATTTCGCCTAACCACGAACCCTAACCACCCCTAGAACCACCGCCAAACTTCAGCAATTGACCACCATATTGCGATTGCGATTGAGCATAAGAAGATGCTCACATTGCAATTTATAGCTCCAGGAAGTCCCTCATAGAAAGCTGGCCAACCACCGCCTAACCACGCACCATTCACCACCACATAAACCATCGCACCCCAAGATCGATCAAGAAGCCACCGCCGAACACCATCGAGCCTGGAAACCGTGGTGGTGGTTAGGGTTTCGTGGTGGAAGTAGTGGTGGTTAGGGTTTTGTGGTGGTGGATAGGGTAAAATTGGGTTGAATGTGGTGTTGGGTGGTGATGGGTGAATTTAAGTTGAATTTGAGTAATTGGGTTAAGAGTTGAAGGAAATTATTAACTTTAATTGATTTGTAGTTAAATTATAATGATAATTAGGATGTTTTAATTATGATTAAGTAATGGCATTTTTGTAATTAAAGCAAAAAAAAATTACCTGAAATGGAAAGTTTGCAAATGTTGATTTTTTTTTTGTTACGACCAAAAATTGCAAATGTTGCATTTTTTTTGATACGGAGGGAGTAAGATCATATAAACATGGTTTAGTAAGTTTAATAAGGGTAAAATTGTGAAATAACACACTAAAACTTACCAAAGAAGGAAAAAACCCAAAGTGTATCACTTATTTCAAAACATCCATTTTTAGAAACTGTATCACTTATAAAAAACGGAGGAAGTATTACTTTCTATATCAATATACTCTTTGTGCTCTTTGTGTGATATGTCTATGTTGTTTTTCTTTTCCCTTCTATATGAAAATAAATGATCGTACATGGCCATGTTCTTTTTACTTGTGAATATTGATGACTGGATTTACTATTTAAATAGTTACACATCATCTGGTGTTGGTACAGATGTGAATTTAAAGATAATCATGGAGAGTGGATGAATTTAGTGAGACCTGATGTTGATGCTGGTATCGAAGCACTGTTCCATGAAGTTGTTGTGGTTGATGAGAGTGAGATTCAAAAGATCAATCGAATTAGAAATGAAATGCGGCTTGCACTCAACTCACTTTTGAAGGTTTGGATTTCTCTGTGTGCTAAATATAGAATGCCTTTGCTGATCAAATTGATGCTGATTTCAGTTTAAAGTTCTGTCATTGCTTCGATATATTTATATCTGCAATGGGATATGGGATATATACTTAGAACCTCAGTTGTATTTTATTGCTGAATGACAATTACAACAACAACAACAGCTAAGCCTTATTTCCAAAGTGATTTGGGGTCGGCTAACATGAATCGTCAACTGAAACCGTTGCCAAAGGAGATGGCATCGACAAGAGTGATAAAAAGTTTTTAAAAGGGTTTAAATTTTAACAATTTTTAAAAAGTTTTTGCAAACAAGGTTTACACCAAAAAATTTTAAAGGAGGCTTTCAACAAAAGGTTTAAGTACCAACACAATTGAGAAAAACAAATAAATGCAGTAATCACATTCCTTCCTCCACATGGATACTGCCCCTTCACTCAATCCTATCCAACGCTATGCTCTCCTCAATCCCAAGTAGCCTCATATCACTTTCAATTACCTTAATCCAAGTCATCTTAGGTCTTCCCGTGCCCCTTACAATTTGATTACTCCTCGACTCTTCAATTCTTCTCACCGGTGCATCATCTGATCTCCTTTTCACATGACTAAACCATCTGAATGACAATTGTTAAATAAAAAAATTTAATTTAATGATTACAAATAACCTTTGAAAATACAAAATCAATCCTCCAGTCAAGTAAGAAGAATTAATGTAGGTTTGCAAAGAAAACATGAACGTTTACAGCAACTTCTTTCCTGTTGTGGTGATAGTTGTTTTTTTGGCTTTAATCTTATCAAAACCCGCAACTAAAAGAATACTTCCCCGTTTTTTTTTTACTTGCATCATTTCCCATTTTTGGAAGTTACATATTACTTGCATCATTTCCTTTTAGGGAAATACTTCCTATCTACCTCTTTCCAATCACATGGGTCCCCTTTTTATCTCTCTCTATCTCTCTCCTCTCCTTAATTTTTGTGCACATGCTCAATGATGCAAGTATAAAAAACCGGAGGAACTATAAAATAACACCCATAAGTCCAAAGTTACCCGCTGATGAAAACCGCTAGTTTCACTGTCATCTTAAATCAAACCCACATCATCAGCCCCTTTTTAATCTTCTTTCCCACCATAGCTCCATTTACCTTTATGTTCTCTCTTCCTGAACACCACCATTCTCTCTCTTTCTGAACACCACCATTCTCTCTCTTCCTTCTAGTCTAGGATGCCCGGACTCGGGTATCACATGGACCTGGAGACTTGTTTTGATTTTGAAAGGATCCAAAATTTAGGTATGGACTTGGCAACCTATTTGTTAAAACCCAAAAAAAATTTAATTTTGAAATATTTATTAGCTACTACTATGGCTATAAAAGAAATAGGAGATACGCAGAAGCTACTAATCTTACCATTATTATGAAAATCACAAAAAGAAAATACGAAGAGAAGGAAAATATGAGAATAAGGTGAAGGGAAGCTGAGAATAAGGAGAAAAGAGAAACTGAATGGGGGATAGATTGTATTGACAAGACCTAATCAATTACAATTCTTAACTTTCGAGCCGTTAGGTCATGGTGCAAAAATACGGTTGTATCTAAACGGTTCGCCCAAGTTGGAACGGTTTCAACTTTGGCGAACCGAATTCGACCGGTTCAACAAGATGGATTTAAAAAGCTCGATATTTTGGCCGTTTTGGCCGTGTCACCCGTGACAACAAGGGTTCACCCGTTTTTTCCGTTACAAAACGTCACTTTGCAAGTTTTTTGCAAATCGTTTTAGAGATTTCTTATCTTTACATGTACATTAGCACCGATCTACCTCCAATAATGACTCAATGACAAGAAAGAAAGAGAAGAGGCACCACCGCACTACTGAACCTATATACCTCCACTAAATTCTAAATTAATTGAAGCAAAAAACCAAAAAAAACGTCTAAAATTAAATTCCTGCCGGGACAACTGCAACGCAATCCATGACCAATGTATCTGTTCCATTACCCCGTAACCGCGACCATTCCTGTCTCCGAAACCTACTCCATATTTTTCAAACCATAGGTCAGGTGCTCTTTACCCCCTGTTTTCCTTAAAAGGTTTCTGGATGACCGATTCCGCGCTTCCTTCTTTCTAACTTCAATTGGAGTATCTCTTGTAACTTCTCTCCTCTGGAGTGCTAACTAATTCTGTTAGTAATTTCTTTACTTCCCTGCTGAAGGAATCATCCTTTGGAATTAATTCTGGTACGGATGTGCTGGTAATCTGTGTTTCTGCCACCTTTTGTTCATGAATCATACAATGATTTGTGCAATTTGTATTGTTCCTCAAAGATGGTTGGATGGCTGTGATAGTCGTGATTTGTGATACAATATGGTTGGCATCCTTTGATGTGTCTCGGCCATGTGTGGCTTGTCTTAAAGTGAAGCTAGCCTTAAATGCACGTAATGCGTGCAAAAGTATATAAATGGTTATTGGAGGTGAGAAAAGAAAGAAGATTATGGAAAAGTCCGATAGGTTGGGTTAGGGTGTTTGTATTGTTTTTTCAAAAAAAAAAAAGTGTATAGCTAGGGAGTTGTGCCATTCAGTTAGGAATTTAAAAAAAAATTAATGTTGATTTTGGTGTCACGCTTACAGAATGGAGATTGAATATATAGCCACACATCTTTACATGTTCTTTTCTAATGCATGCTGGGTGACATGGCCATTCAACTCAGTTCAATTTCAATAGCAACTTGTGAGCCTCTGAAGTGTCTTCCTATTGAAACCGTAGTACTTTTAGATTGGGTATGGCATTAGTTTGAACTATTAATAGGATTTGACTTGTCTATGATTGATGAATTGTTTGAGCAGGATGATGGAGTGCTGGTCATCCCTACATTTGCCGATCCTCCCCCAAAAGTTGGTGGAAAAGAGTTATCATCAGAAACTTATTTGAGTCGTTTATTTAGTCTACTATCTATTGCCAGCTTATCAGGCTGTTGTCAGGTAAGCTATTGGTTTTCATTCGGTTTTTGATTTAACAAATGCATATGATGAATTTATTTTAGAGCTTGTTTATATGCCTTGTTTTGTTAATGCAGGTTTCAGTGCCTCTTGGATATTTTAACAAGTGCCCTGTTTCGGTGTCCTTTATAGCACGGCATGGAGGGGATCGATTCTTGATTGACACAGTACAAACCATGTATTCATCTCTTCAGGAGCAAGTAGATGTATTTTCTAAAACAAAATCTACACCCAATACATACAGTCGGGAAAGGTCTGCAGAGATTGCTAAAGAAAAGGTCAAATGACTTCCTCCCCTGTTTATCTACCAAGTTCATCACTTGGGTTGTATATCTGATGATTTTCATGCTTAATGTGGTGTGAAGAGGCTAAACATAGCTAAATGACTAGTAATATATCCACCAAACCAGGGAGGGGGAGGGAGGTGGGATCAAAGAAATTCATTTTTTGGCCTATGTGCTCCCCGACCTCCTTTATTTACTCTTTTGTACCGCAGGGGGTGGGGGCGTTAAAGATGTTTGCTACCTCCTCCACCAGAAACACTTTCAGAAAGGAGAAAAGTGAAGACTTAGAATGTAACCATGTGAGTCTTTCACGTCAAATTCCCCTTATACAGGGAGCCAACACAATGGATTGATTAGAGCAATAGTTTTTAGCAAAAACAAGCAATTAGGTGGCAGTTCACCTAGTGCAGTTGCACAGTTGCTCCTGCACAGACACTAGTGCAACTCTTGTCCGACTAAGTTGAATCTCTAGGAGAGGAAAACTGTAAGCGACAAATTACCTGTTATGCCAAAGCTTTGCTTTTCCTTCATCGCATTGTAAAAAGAATGTTCACCACACCTGACATGTCACTATGGTCTCTAATGTTATAGGCCTCCAGCAGCTGTCACTGGTGACATCCTTCTAGGTTAACCGAGTTGCTATTTCACTTGTCTCTATCTATGAGATTATCAAGTTCTTTTTTAAGTGGGGGTGTGATTGGGAGAGAGAGAGGGAAATACATAGAGAGTAGAGACTTGTTGTCATTGTTTGGTAGATGGTAATCAATGTTATGGTGGTAGGAATCTTCTAAGGATGCCAATTTGTCTTATTTAAGGTTTAGGAGTGGCCTTTTATTGATTTTCTTTCCATTGGTATTCTTCTTTAAAGTTGAAAGCATCTCCTTTTTTTTCGTTGTCCAACAAGAGTCGTTCTTTTTCTTCTTCTTCAGCGTAGGGGTGCTAATCGAGCGAGACAACTCTTGAACTACTCGAGCTCGATTCGGTCAAAGCACAGTCAACGTTCGACTCGAGTTAGATAGGATTGAACTCGAACTCGATTCGAGATACTAATGAGACCGAGTCGAGATACACAAAACTCGACTCAAAAATTCGCGAGAAACTCGAATGATATAATAGAGGGTAAAAATTATTCCATTTTAAAATAAAATCTATCTTATTGGTGTAAAGCAGACTGGAAAATTCGCAAATGGCTTGAGATTAACTCGAGTCAAACTCGACTCGAGCTCGTCCAAGTTGGTCAAAACTACTCGATTCGTAACTGGACTCGATCGTGATCGACTCGAGTCGACTCGACTCGAGATCTTAACGAGTCGAGTCGAGTCGAGTCGAGTTATGCAAAACCCGATCAGACTCGGCTCGTTATGTAAGGCTAATTAGAACTTTGGAAGCAATATATAGCTTGTCCTTGACACTCGAAATATTGTCTTTCCTTCATTGCACACTTGACTTCCGTTTCATCATCATGAGTTTTGAAATTTGAACTAGATGGGTTAAATACCGAAAACTTCTGGGTAGGTATCCTACATCGAAACCGAATTCCTTCTGTTAAAGAATCTCTTTTTGGTTGCTTTGGAACAATTAGGAGATTTCCTAGAAGAAATTTAGGGTGTGTTTTGTTCTCGCTTAAGTAGAAAAACTTGTTTTGTTCCTTTAAATGTGCTTTAAATTTCAAACTTGACTTGCAAACATCATTAGGTGTAGTGTAATTAGTAACCTTCACCTTGTCGCTAATATTCTTTGCTAAACCACTCGTAAATCTAGCAATCTTCAAGGTCTCCTTCCCACGAATAACTTTTGAACTCCCAATGTATTCCACTAACACTAAGGTCATATTATTAGTGTTCATACTCTTTTTTGGACCTACTTTTTGCTCATTTACTTCTTAAGCTTGTCCCATGAATCTATTTAATCTTTGCTATCTCTCTTCTGCCGCGTTTTTCGATTTTCATAAATTTTTTCTAAAAGGCTTGAGGCAAGAGGCGCAAAGGGTCCGTGCAAGGCTCAAGGTGAAGGCGCACGCCTTTGTGCCTAAAACCATAAAAAACAATTCTAAAACATAATTAGAACTATAAATAACATAAACATTATATTCATGATGCATCAAGTCAAATGTTTTAAGCAAACACTAGAAACTTAAAACACAAGAATGAAGATAAGTATAAAAGTAGTCGCTTTTCATGATAGCCCCTTACAACCTAGAAATCCTCATCCTAATCACCATCATCACAATATTGCTCATCCTCCACTCCTACATCATCGTCCTCATCCCCAATTCCTCTTTCTTCTCATTGTCCTCATCATCCAATGGCATGACTCTATGATATGCTTTAGGAGTGGAGTTATTATCAACACCTTCACCTTCTAGATGAGGGTACGAGTGACATATGTTGGGGTATGGGCTATGATCGCTCTATCAATGCCATCCATGTCTATTTCATACCCTCAAACACAAAACCATCATGCTCATCTTCTTAATCCATTCTCCAAATAATATTTCTGTGAAATATGGAGTTATATTATATATATGTATGGAGAAAAAGTTATAAGATTTTTGGACTTCTGCTAGCCAAATTTGTTGAGTACTCCCAAAATAGTACCACCATTCATAGTACCAAATATAATTATATACTCTTGTGGATGATGTGGAACCGAGAATTCTTTAGGACTTTAAACAGATACTCATTTTGATTGAGGGATGATTTTCTTGATTTTGTATTTTGAATATACTGTGATTGAGGCTCTTTCAGCATGTTCAATTTCAGTTGATTTGGTGTCGACGAGTATGAACTCGTAAAACATTTGGGTTTTGTATGAGGCTTTTGGTTTGTAGTGGCAGTTTGTGGGAAAAAGTACTAGTAAATTTGATAATTTTAGGAATTTGGAGGTTTCTTTGAAGCGAGTAAGAAACATATGCTCCTTACTAGTTTTGGCAATATAATTATGAGCATTTGTGTTTGACTTTTGATGGTTTTGAGAATTTGAATTTGAAGTTGAGGCTTCTGGTGGATATTTCACGGAATGTGAGTAGGTTAAAGGCGGAAAGTCTTGAAATGCCTCAAACTTGTTGGAAGTAGGTGGCTTATCTTTTGAAGATCGGAGCTTTTGAATCCTCATTACATAATCCTTTGGCCTTCGAACACCTTTGCCTTTATCGTTGTATTGATTCATTTTTGCTTCCTGAAAATTTAAAATTAATTAAGATTTTCTTTACCTTGTAAAAGAATTCTCTTGTTAGAAAATCCATAAGAGAATTATATTCTCCTTTTATATATTCAATTTGAAAATCAAAAACAGATAAAATAGCTTGCCATCTAGCAAAAATTTGTTTTGAAACAATATTTTATTTGAACATCTTTTTGTAAAATTTCTTTTGCAGATTTAATTACAATCTATTCGTAGTAAAAAGCTTTTGTTATATAAATCATCCTGAAATTATAAAATACAAAGGACAATAGATAAAATTTCCTTCTTAATGGTAGAATAATTTTTTAAGGTCCAAGCCAAATGTCTGAATGTAACCTAACTATCTGCTCATTTTTATTATCATGGAGTTTTTGCTTAAGTATCCCTCCGTATCCTATCTCAGAAGCTTCTGTTTCAACTATCATAAAAGTTTCAAGATGTAGAAGTCCTAAGCATGGGAGTGATTTAACATTTTCCTTTAATATCTTAACAGCTTAAGTATGTTCGCCTGACCATGCAGGATGATTTTTTTTGTAGTCTTTCATAGACACACGAACAATATTTTATTTTGTTTGTATCTGCATGGTCTGCAATATAATTAAGACATCCGATAAACCTTTGAAGTTGATTTTTATCTTTTATTTTGTTCAGAAATTTCTCAGCAAGCTCTATTGCTCTAAAAATCTTATCCTAGTTTGAAATAGTTTCATTTTTGAAAATGATACGACTAAACCATTCCTTTTGATAATATATAAGAAAGTGTTTAGGTGCTTGAAATGTTGCTCTATTGAATTTGAAAAAATCAATACATCATCAATATAGACTATAATAAATTGAGTATAAGGCTATAAGCAAACCCCTACTTTAACACATTGTTTGGATAGAAGAAAATGTAAGGAAAGGGAAAGAAGAGAAAGGGAGGGAGACAATTTCTCTTGTTTGGGAAATAGTTTTGGGGAGGGGAGAGGGAGGGGGAGGGACTATTTTCCCTCCTTTACTAAGTTTAATCCCTCCAAAATTGGAAAGATTTGGAGGGAAAGTGGAACATACATCTTCCTTCCCTTTCTCTTCCCTCGCCTTCCCCTTTTCTCCCTCCCTTTCCTTTCCCTCCTTCTATGCTATTGCTACCCAAACAAAGTGTAAGAGTAAGGTAAAAGCAGAAGGGTCCCTAAGGGGGATAAAATATACTCTAAAAGGTTAGTACTTAATGCACATCAGCGACCGTCAGTTTTGTCTCACTATCCAACTCAAACAGACAAATGCAATGATATGCAATTACCAATGACACTCCTAAATATAACAGTAACCTTTTGAGAATCCCGTAAGTAGGTTAGTACATGGGACTTTAATTTTTAGATGCACAACTCATACACGCAAGTGAGTTCATTTTTC
Source organism: Patellifolia procumbens (assembly GCA_947645195.1). Classification (NCBI taxonomy): domain Eukaryota; kingdom Viridiplantae; phylum Streptophyta; class Magnoliopsida; order Caryophyllales; family Amaranthaceae; genus Patellifolia; species Patellifolia procumbens. The sequence goes on from CANSGD010000901.1 coordinate 493,973, forward strand.
AGAATGTGCCAATGTAACCAAGATAAGGATCCAATTTGAATTCAAGGCTATGGATTTTATTTGCCCCCATTTAAACCTAAACAGGGGTTTGGAGGGAGGGGCAAGGGGATTAAGCTGGGCTCTTTTTTTACTTCCTTCTCCTCATACTTTCTCTTTTGCTACAGGGAAATCAAGCATTCAAAGATAAGCAATGGCAAAAGGCTATTGGTTTTTACACAGAAGCAATCAAGCTTTATGGAAGTAATCCAACGTACCATAGCAATAGAGCTGCGGCGTTTCTGGAGCTTGGAAGGTACTAGTACATGTATTTTGGGCCTTTAACAACTATACTTTGCTGTACCAAATGGGTATTTTTGTCTTATACACTGTCCAATTTTAATTAATCCTAAGACAAACTCTTCAGACTTATTTGGATCATAGTGGACCAATTAAATGGCCCGTTGTTACTTTACCTTTTCTTTCCATTTGATAGATCTAGGGTTGGTCAATCGAAAGCGGAAACTGGAGTGCAGGCCCCATGGTTTTAAAAAACGGCCGTATCAATTCGGATCGCCCGAGTTGTAACGGATTTCAACTCCGGCAAACCGAATTTTCCCGGTTCAGAACGCTGTTTCTAAAAGCACCGTATTTTCTCCCGAATCGGCCGTTTCAACCGATACAAAACGGTAACGGCCGTTTTTTTGCCCGTTTCAACCGTGATAAAGGAGAGAAGAGGAGAGTAGATTCGAGTTTAAAGGTCAAAAAAACAAGCTTTAGCCAGATTTTTACATACCTTAACATGAATTTACCAATTTCGAGCAATATCCCCTTACTAAGTGCATTTATTTTAATCAAATTGAAGTCAGAGGAAACCCTAGTTTGTGATAGTGTACCAGGTAGCCACCGCCAAACTCGCCGGAGATGACAGAAGATGACGGCGCTGTTGATAATCGGTTTTCGATCTTCATCTCTGTAATTTTTCATCTCTATTTCTCTTCCTTTATCTTCCTCCTTAGGTTTTTCAGATCTGGAAACATTCTGTACTTCATCTTTTTTTCTTTTCCTTGTTTTTGACCTTTTCTCTCTCTTGCATTTATTGCATAACATGTGTTGTGCAGCACTGCCCCACCATTCTTTTTATTAAAAAAACAAAATATTACTTTACTTACTTTTTAAACCAAAGTTTGACTTTTTTGTTTTTTACTTATAGTGTAGCACAGTAGCAGTACTCCTTTATGGTTTATACCAAGATCTCTCTTTTACTCCTTTGTCACGGTTGTTAAAGGCTTTTTATTAATCCCTTCATGAAAATTTAATTTCTAAAAAATAATTTTTTAACTAAAAATAAATTACATAACCTAATTTGTTCCCAGGCAACTATATTCCGTTCCGCGACGAACGTATCCGTTCCGTTACACCAAAACCCGAACCGTTTCCGTTTTCGAAACCGTTCCCGTATTTTCGAACCATGGCAGGCCCGGCCCTTAGCCATGTGCAGTATCGCACAGGGCCCCCAAAATTCAGGGGCCCCAATGTACTGCTGTACGTATTTGAATAAGTATTTATGGCACTAGAAGTTATCACTAAAACTCCTGAAGCACAGTGGTCAATGCTCTTGCGGAGATCAGGGTTCGACTTCCGATAGCTACTACGCACTATACTTTTTGTTGCTTGTGTAGCCTTGTAGGTTCACGTTCACAAATCAGTTTCTCTTTTTATTTGTATATTTTCTTCCTTCACTGTTTAGGTTTTAAAACTTAATTTTACAGCCTTCTGTGTTTTTTTTGTTTTTTGTTTTTTTCCCCCTTTGATATCCCTCTAGCTAGTTTAATAGTTTATTTTCAATTTCTTTTTATGCCTTTTGATTCTTGCTATTTTATGTTCAATTTCTTTATTAGGCTTTTTGATTTTTTTGCGTGCAAATGAAAATTTTGGTGTACTTAACATATCTCTCATTGAAGTTCAAAGTATTAGGTCGAGGCGATGCTCTGAGTGTCTTTTTGTTGTTATAACGTTTTAGTAGTTCAAGACAACTGAATTGGTTTGTTGTCAATAGACTGTAGTAAAAAAGAAAAAAATTGTTTTTATTCATAATATGCATTTTCAATATTATAGTTTAATAGCTTTAACTATGGGTTTCCATTGAAAATCATAATAGCATAACTAAACTTGATAAAAGAAATAACAATGGTGTAATAGAGTGATGCGTAGATTTCTTTTTCCATACTCAAGGTTGTGGGTTCAAAATCTTATATTGACAATGTTGTATTTTTTTAAGTATGCGAATGAAGTTGACATAATGCTAAGGGGATGGTGACATACGGCGGGTTACAATTTTGTTAAAGTGATGGTCACAATTCTTGCGGATGCGTTTTAATGTATATTGATGTCGATGTAGTTTTCTTCTAGAAAGGCACAAGTAAGATATTTAGAATATTTTTATTCGTTATTTGATCCAGTATTGTCACTTAGGGCCCTTTAATGAAATTTAGCACAGGCCTCCAAAATTCTTTGGGACGGCCCTGCTGGAGTGTTGTCCATTTGGTTGGTGTTATTGGGAAGCTTACTAACAGACTAATTATGAAACAATGTGTCGGTAACAAAGATCTGAGATCAGCAAATTTGGCTTATTTAGGTGATTGACTCTGTGTCCATTTCTTTAACTCTTATATTTCTGGACCCCCACCCTCCCTTCAAACCTAGTTAAATGCCTGACTATCTATCTGGTCCATTTTGAGTTTTGACTAACTGGCCTCCTTGGGTGTAAGATAACCTCAATGTTCACTGATTAGCTTACTCAATTCTAACTTTTCTCTTTCCAGTTTTGTTCAAGCAGAGGCCGATTGCACTAAAGCCATAAACCTTGATAAGAAGGTATGTAGATTGTTCGTCATCAAATGACTCAGTTTCTTATCTCTTAGTTCTTACCTCTTTGTGTTACATTCATGTCTAATGTTAGACTGCTATACCCCCACCCCCCGCCCTTGCTGATACCAAGCTACATATTGTCCTTTTGGTCTCGACTCTCACTTCCCTTGATGAATAGGGAAGTACATCCTGCATTCCTTTGTTTTTAGTTCAATCAGATGATTTATTGTCGGACAGAGCTTGCTAAATAGCCTTTAAAATTTTTGTTTTAAATGAACTGAAATACCTACCTAAGTCGATCTTGCTAGCAATTTGCTAAATTTCTATGGGCATTGGCGCGGTTCTAAAACAAACTTGGACATTATATTTCCCTTATTTGTATGGGTATAATTTTAAGAAAACAGTTATACATAAGTCAACTAGCCATCGAAAATGGGTACTTTATGTCATGTAGGTTTCACATTTTAAACCTGTACGACGGCTTATATATAATACTTTGACGAAATTTAGATCCTACTTATATTTGTGATCGTTCTCTCCTACTTTTGAGAATAGCTTTACCATACGTTGCATCTTGCTTAGATCCAAATGAGTGAAGATAGAAATAGCTTATTTCTGCTTCTCAATTGTGTGAATGTGCAGAATGTCAAGGCATATTTACGTAGAGGAACAGCACGAGAAATGCTCGGGTACTACAAAGAGGCAACTGAAGGTGTGTTTCGATCTCCCTTGCCCCAAACAGCCCTTCTTTTGCTATAGGGAAGTGGGTGTACCGTGTATGTCCTTCTTGGTTATTGCTAGTGTGGTATGGAACTGGCATTAAATTTGAACACTAGTTGTTGAATTAGAAGTGACATGTATACAAAGGGTTTTCCTTTTGACGCTATTATATGTGAAAACAAAACGTAGGATGCAGTTCTTAAAAAAAGAGTAAGAGAACCTAGGAATAGGATGCAGTTGACCATTTTGGTCAGAAGCAAGTTGATTGTGTAAAGGGAGAAAATATTACAAAATCTGAAAAATTGAGTTCCACTGATGTTAACATTATGTAGTAGGGTGATGTTGACATTATACCTTTACAGGACTAATACTAAATAGTGATATTTTATCACATGTAGAACCCAATTTGTCACAAAAGATTAATATTGTGCTATACAGGGTTCTATTTAGTTGTCATATTATATCATGTACATTGCTTTACGTGTACAATAGCCAACTTATGACATCAATGGTAGTGAGACACTCCTTCCATTTGGGAGTAATTGTCACGTTGTTCCTGCTCTTCCTGCTACTCAATCTGAGTATGAGTATCATGTAAAACTTAATTATCAACCAAAGTTATTCAAGGATTTTGCTTTGACACCCTAAACTAGTACAACTGGCTTATTTACGGACAGAGGTAGTAAGTGTCAGTGTTGATTGCTTGATTGATATTAAGAGTTGATTACAATGTCGAAGTTCTTCCAAGTTCTGCTGCTGATTTGAAATTAGCAAAGACAGCAATGTCATTTGATCACTGTTAAAAAGGCCAGGCTTCGTGTATGGGTTAGAATGTGCTGTCATTCAGAAACTTATAAAACAATGCTCCAACTTGCAGATTTCAGATATGCCCTTGTTCTCGAACCAACCAATAGAAGGGCGGCTGCATCAGTGGAGAGGCTAAAGAACTTATTCCAATAGGTTTTCGAGCATAATCTTTCCTGCAAGCTTCAACTTCGAAAGCATTTAAGAACTTTACAAAAGATTGGTTGCGGGTCTGTATTTAGTTAAGACCATGCTCACACTGATGGTTATCTGATTTGGCTGAGGTGACTTGGACAGCATTTTGTCCTGGATGCATTCTGGGAGGCTGACAAGTACTTTTCGCCTGAGATGAGAAGTACATACGGCGTCTTCTATCGAGCAAGTTTTTGTCTGTGAACTTATCTTCGTACGAGCCCAAGTTATCTTCATAGGCAACTATATAGTGAAAAGCACTCTGCAGCTGCTCAAATATTATGCTGTCCGTCATAGTTGCTAAAATCAGGTTTTGGAAATTTTAATCATCTCTTTCAGTTCTCTTCATGCCGAACCCCTGAATAGTAGTTAAATACACGATTGGCATTCCATGGTTTCATTGTATCATTCTGATATATAGGCTACATTTACTTGGCCTCCTATTATTAATATGATTATTTTTTTTGGTTAATACAAAGTTATATTTTTCAAATCTAATCTTATGTGGTTTGTTCTTTTCATTTTTCCTGGCCTCTTCCATGTTGATGTTTATGAAAATTCTTTTGTCTTACCCTTATTGTTATTACTCTTTTCTTTTGTCCCCTAACTTTTGGAACTTCTTTGTAGTGGCCACCATAGATTCCTCGTTTCGTAGAGCATTCCAAAGTTGATGTGAACGCGAAGAGCCTATATAAAATTATTAAAGTATTATGATCTTTATAAGTTTTGAGTATGGTTAATTTACAAATTAAGGTCACGAGAGTTAGTTACCTGCTTGTCAATTTTGATTTCACGAAGGTCAACAACATATTTTTGTTGCTTTATTAATCAATAAGATCATCGTTTTATGCTTAATTTTTAAAGTTGGGAACTTTTACCTGATCAAAGAGTGTAGTTAATTGAGTCTTTTCTTCTATGTTAGAAATAGTAGCAAATAGTCAATCTTGCTACTTTAATTGATACTTTTGAAATAAAAATTGATTCTTTTCTTCCTTGTTTATGCTCAATCGAATTCAAAGTCAAAGATTGCTTCTCACCCATTTCTTAGATCAAATAGGAACTGAATATGCAACTATTTGTTTACTTGACGATCAAGTGACAAACTCTCACGACATTGATTTATGACCATACTAAAGAAAATTATGAAGGCCATATACTTTAATACTTCCTCTGTTTTAGAAAGGTTTGAACACTAGATGTGACATTTTGTTTAGGATGATAATAGGTTGTGTGCTTGTTAGATATTATTTTATCATTAATACATGTAGAAGTAGATGTGATAAAAGTTAATGAAATATTTTTTTTGGAGGAAAGAGAAAAATGGGTAACTTGTTAGTGATAAAGGTAAAGTGTGGGGGCAAACAAGTGTAAAAGAAATACTACATCTGTTTCATATTAGTTACAACAATTTGGCTGACGTACTTGCCAATACATAACTTTGACCATTAACATATGTAACTAGCGATAGTAAAAATTATGAAAAATTGATATGTCAAACTTATTGAGACAAATCTAAGAATATTTTATTTACTAACATTTTGGTTTTATATGTCAGTTAAAAATCATGGTCAAAGTAAAACATATAAATAGTATAAAAGTTAAACTGTTGCTACTAATATGGGACAAAGGGAGTAATATAGCAATAGTGGGACTATGTTAAAAATGCAAGTATTCAAACTAATTTGGGAGAATCATGAAAGGAAAATGCTTAGACTATTGTGGGACGAAAGGACTTTGAGTAGTCTCTTTGCATCTGCATCGAAAGTAACCTTACAAATCAAACACAAGAAACTAAACCAGGGATTTAGGTTGTCTTTTGTTTGGATTGAATAATGAAATTGAGTATATTTAGACGAGCTCACTACACTTCAGTTCAACTTTAACTTAAATGGAATTTTATTATCATTAATATTTTTATAATTAACCTTATGATTAGTAATATTTTCTTACTAACATCATTATAATAAAATTAATATTATTCGTATTATTAATCATAATTTATAATATTATTCTTTTAATAAATTTATTTATTAATTGATATATTATATTATTAATTATTAGTATAATTGTTATTCTTATTTATCATTATATTCTTAATGATTTTGTCAATTAAAATCATAATGTTAATTATTAGTCTTCTTATGATGTTATTATTATTTGAAAACAAATAAGCTTCCATTTAATCAGGCATAAATCTCTACAATTTGATGTAATTAAACTAATGACCAAAGCCTTTCCAAATTCTAGTAAAAAAATGTTGATAGGCTGTTATTAGAGAAGTTAAAAGGTACATTTTGGTGTACGTACCTCTCCGTACACCAAATGAGTATGATTTGGTCAAAATGAGTATGAAGCCAAATGAGTATGAATTTTTCAAATGAGTACGAAGCCAAATGAGTATGAATATTCCAAATGAGTACAAAGCCAAATGAGTATGAGTTTTTCAAATAAGTATGATTGTTCCAAATGAGTATGATTGTTCCAAATGAGTGTGATTTTTCCAAATGAGTATGAGTTTTTCTAAATAAGTATGAGTTAGCCTAATGAGAATTTTCCAAATGAGTATGAGTCAACCTAACGAGAATTTTCCAAATGAGTACGCCTTTTACAAAAGAGTATGACTTAGCCAAATGAGTATGACTTAACATAATGAAAATTTTCAATTGTTCACTATAATTAACATATATAAATCAAAATAATCATGCAAAAAAAGAGGAAGCTAACCAACTAGAGTTGATGATATCTCTCCAATTAGGAGAGGAAAGATTACGCGGTCCAGAAACATGAAATGCATAAGGATGAGCTTCAATATTAATGTTGCTTCCTTAAACTATTTCAATGGCGGTTGCTGCAATTACTTCAACTACTTATGTTGTTGCCATTCTTGAATAATCACCCTTTATTCAATCAATCACTTTCTTACTAGTAACAATTGAGTAAACCGATCGAAAATAGGCTATAGCATTTAGAGGGTTGCAATTCAAGAACAAGTAGCATTTAGAGGGATGCAAATCGATCAGTTCTACAAGTCTTAAACAAGTCACAGCATAAAAAACTGATAGAAAATACCACGTAAACTCGATTGAGAGCGATGGGTAAACTCGAGCTCAGCTCGGCTTGAAGTCACTTTGGTCGAGCTCTGGCTCGGCTCGAAGCTCGACGAGCTCGCCAAAGTGAGGCTCGAGCTTGGCTCGTTTACAAACCTTTGAGCTCGAGCTCCGCTCTTTTGTTTTTATCCCGCCTATTGGTTATTGGTTTTATTGTTCTTCCTTACATAAAGTAAATATGTAATAGTCCATCATACATAAATTAAGTGCAATATGAAAACTAAACCCAATAATATTATATTCCTTTATGAGCTTTGCATGTTTGGGCCCATTTTTTTTATTTTTCTTATTGTCACACGTTTCAAATGTAATTTTTTTAAAAAAAAGAGCCGAATGAGCTTAAACGAGCCGAGCTTTGCTGGGCTTGTACTGGAGCTCGTATAATTAACGTATAGCTCAGGTTCGAAGTTGACCGAGTTCGAGTCGAGATTTGACCGAGCCGAGCTCGAGGGCTCTACGAGCCGGCTCAGATCATTTACACCCCTAGTGATGGGTGACATGAATCCCAAATCGCCATTTAGAGGGTTAAAGAGGTGCCGGAACTTGCACATGACCGGCAGAGGTAGTTTCCCTGTAAGAAGGTTAGTTGTCGGCGGCAAGTAAGGTTGACGGCGGGCAGCAGACCGACAGTATAGTCTTGTTAATGATTGCAAATTACGATTCTCCCCCTATTCTTCAATATAATTACGCGGATTGCCATTGGGAGTACTCCCAGGTGTATATAATGAATTGCCGATAATCAGTATATAATCAGGCATATATCTTTACAATTTGATATAATTAAACTAATGACCAAAACCTTTCCAAATTCTAGTAACAAAAAATGCCGATAGACTGTGTATATTAGCCCTTCTTAAGCGTTAACACTCTCATTATGGTTTTATATACCTCAAAATCACCATAAATTTGTCTTGTGACTGCTTCAATAAACGAAATTAATTGAAAATATTTTCATCACTATATATTTTCAAAGGCGTAAGCCAGAATTACATGCTGCCACATGACACTCCACCTTCTTCAAATGCATTCTTCCCATGTCATTATATGTAACCACCCGACTTTCCAAAGCTTAATTAATTATATTATTAGCTTAAACGAGTAATAATTTGAGTTCTTGCGATTTGTTTATAATTATTTGCGATCTTATTTTTGAACTTTTAAAACGATTATAAAAGAGTTTATTATAATTTCAATAATATTAATTGTTATTAGGGAATTTCCCCATAGTGTCCCTTAGATCTCAGGAATTTCCAGCGGTGGAAATTCAAAAATAAAACTTTCTCGTTAGTAGCCATGTTTTACAAATTATTCCCAAACATAACCTCGATGAAGAATATTCCTCGCTGTATTTTGGTCCAAAATAACAGGAGGTTGTCATTGGCGCAGTAGGTGCAAGAAGAGTGTCATTCCTCACCCCGCCCTACGGTATGTCCATCGTTTTCTTTCCATGACATCTTTTGCCATGGGAAACCCACTAACCTTCCAGACTTTGATTTAAAATGTCTTTCGGCTATGATACCACAAGGGGAAGGGTGTTCAAATTGGGTGAAAGTCTGGGTTACGAACTGTATAAATTTATCCGCTGAGACTAAGGTTAAGGGAAAGCTGAGCATGGGTGGTTGATATCACGTATTTATATAGAGTTTTCTCCCTTATTTACAAGCTAATTTGTGCGTCATTGGAGCTCTTGGGAACTATTTTGTGCTAACTATCGTATGTAGTTGTGGTTTCGTGTTTTAGTGTTGAATTGCAGGTTTTATGGAGTTTTCTCCTTATTTCTGAGCCTTTTGGAAGCAACCACGGCTTTACGAGATGTTACGAGGCACGTAGGATGGCTCACGAGCTTTATGGATAGTTTAGGAGGTCCCAAGACCCCTAAACGTGAAGATTAGAGAGCCAAGGAGTCAAAGGAGGTTTCCGTGCACTGATCGGGCAGAAATGGCCCGATCGGGCGAAGTATTTATGATCGGGTATGAAAGTCACAGACCCGATCGGGCAAGTCTTGCCCGATCGCATCGGGCGAGCACACATGCACCAGGCCTGATCGGGTGTTCACCACCCGACCCGATCGGGTAGGCTGCTCATAGCTCTCGTTGTGAAGCTGCGGATGAGGCGAGCTTGTTGGGCTCGTTTGTCGCCTGGCCCGATCGGGTGGATGCCCACGGCCCGATCGGGTGGGCCGTATAATTTGGTTAATGCTGCGCTGCTGCTGTACGAAGGCCCAGAAGACAAATTGCTGAGAGTGTTGTTTGACCCGATCGGGTACTGTGCTCGGGCCCGATCGGGTCTGGTGCCTAAATCGCACTTTTTCGCTTTCTTATTTCCGTTTTTAGTGAACTTGAGGGGTATTATAAATACAGTTTTCCTCATTATTTAGGAACATCTTTTTATGATCTATTATTCATCTTTCATTCTAGTTTAGACTCTGGTTTATTCTTCATTGTTCTTAGCTTAGTTTAAACACTTAGATTAGTTTAAAGGTGATTAAACCTATTCCGATTTCAATAAAAGTTCCTGCTTTCTGTCAATTGGTATTCTTTCTTACCCTAATCTCTTTTATTATTCTCAATTGCTTAGTTTATTTATTCAATTATTCATGATGCAATTATTAGGGTTTCATATTAGTTTTGTCGTTGTTAATTCGATTATGAGTGAGTAGTTTTCTTTCTAGGTGTTAGAGAGGAAAGCCATGTTTATATCATGATTGTGATTTAGATTTCTATCAATTTCTAGGGCTTGATTAGGGTGATCGTGATGTGGGTTGTTCTTATTAAGTAATTAATGTCAATGTACAATTTCATTGATTGCTTGTGGTTAATAGTTGTTTGCACAGATCCGTCTTACGACTAGAGGCCTAGGACATGTCAGTAGTTCTGATTACGTTAGTTAACATGCGGCGTATGTTGAATTATGAGCGTTGGGTCTTAACCATAACTCAACATAGGCTCTAATCCCTCGACTCTTGACTTAGATTTTGATAGTAGTTGACCCTATCTGATTGGTATAAGCATGGTGGACCGACCTAATACCCTAGGTTTTTAGTCCATAGTTACATCCTCGATTTATTCCGTCTTCTGTAGTTTAATCATTAGTTCAGTTAATTCTTCCCTGATTTCATCTGAAGTAGCTGAATTGGTTGAATATTAGCTTAGAACTCTGTCTCTCTGTGGATTCGACCCTACTTCCCTTGACTACCATAGTTAGAGGACTTAGGATTATCTTTGATTAGGTGATACGACTAAAACCTATCAAATTTTGGCGCCGTTGCCGGGGAGACGACTAGTTCTCTAAGTTTTTATTTAATTATTTGGTCTACTTCTCTGTACCTCATTGGAACTTCATTGTTTCAATCGAGGTACCCCCTACTGCTGCTTTTTTGTTTCTTTTGTATGCCCAGGTCCCAAAGAAACGGTTCCCCCATTCCAGCGGACCCCGATCTTGATAGGATAATCAGGCGGATTCGAAAGATAAAGCAGAAAGAAAAGCAGTCTGTTCAGCTGAACACCTCTGGAACAGACACCTTGAGTTCAGTCATGTCAAAGTCACTGAAGTCATATGGGGTGCCCAACCCAGATGGTCTCTCCACTGGACCTACTATGCCCACCATTGCCGCAGCAAATTTTGAGATTAAGCCTGGACTCATCAGTATGGTCCAGCAAAATCAGTTTGGTGGGCATCCTACTGAAGATCCGGCAAATCATTTGCAACGGTTTCAACAACTTTGTCGAACCGTTAAACATGCCGGCGTCACTCCAGAGCAACTAAAGGTCATGTTGTTCGAGTTCTCATTGAGGGATAGAGCCCAGAAATGGTTGTACGACGTGAAAGAGACAGAATGGAGTGAGATTTCTGCTGCATTCCTGAGAGAGTATTATCCACCCACAAAGACAGCAGAAATCAGAAATAAACTAGCCATGTTTTCCCAAGAGCCTGATGAAACATTACGGGAAGCGTGGGCTAGGTTTAGGGATTTACAGAGAGAGTGTCCACACCACAACATGGACAAATAGTTCTTGACGCAGACATTTTACAATGGTCTGCAGCCTCAGACGAAGAGTATTGTTGATTCGTCTGCAGGAGGAGTTTTTCTGGATAAGGAAGTGGATGTAGGCTACGAGTTTCTATCAAACCTCGCATCCAATGATCATTCCACTTCCCGAAGCCTCACGAGGAAGATACTGGAGGTAGATGCCATTGCATTATTGACTTCGCAGATGGCGAAGTTGAGTCAGCAAATTAACACCTTCAGTTCCTCTTCCTCAGCAGAACCCCCTTTGAGTATCAATGCTATGTCTGCAGTAGCACCCATTACCTCATCTTACTGCGAGGTATGTGGTGTACAGGGTCACTTTGGGCATGACTGTCAGTTCAGTCAATTTCAGATGGAGCAGGCAAATGCCTTTCAACAAAGGCCACAAACTTTCCCCCCTTCACATAACTACCAAAACCCACAAAACTATCAACCTCCACCTCCACCAAACTATCCTAAACCCTCATACCATCAAACCCCACAAAATTTCCAAAGACCACCACCACAAAACTTCCATCATCCCAATAACTTCCAAACTCCACCAAATTTCCACACCCCACCTCCACAAAACAACAACCCACAAGAGCCTAGCAATTCTGAACTGATGAAACTGATATTGTCTATGCAAAAGGCAAATGAGGAAGCACGGAGGAACCAAGAGAAGCATATCAAACTTCTCGAGGCTCAAGTTGCTCAGTTGGAAGAAACTAATGCACAGAGGCAGCAAGGACAATTGCCAGGGCAACCCGTTCAGAGAGAACATGTGAATGCCATCACTCTTTGTAGTGGCATTGCATATGATGCCCCTCCAGTGCCCGTTGATGAGGTTACCCCGACTGCAGGGAAGACGAGGGTGGTAGAGGAAGGAAAAAGGAAGAATTCGACGTCTGAAGTCGATTTGTCTGCAGAAGCTGAACAGACAGGGAAGAAAAAGGAGAAGGTTTCTGAAATGCCTTTTACACCAAGGCTACCTTTTCCTCACAGGATGCAACAATCCAAGGTCGATCAGCAGTTTGGTAAGTTCTTGGCTATGGTCAAGAACCTTGAGGTAACAATTCCATTCACAGATTTAATTACCCAAGTGCCTGTTTATGCCAAATTTCTGAAAGACATGATCATTAAGAAAAGAGACTTTGGTGGGGTAGAACGTGTCGCTCTTACTGAAGAGTGTAGTGCTTTTATTCAGAATAAAGCCCCACCAAAGTTAAAGGATCCTGGTAGTTTCTCTATACCCTGCCATCTTGGACCTATTTTTATTGACAAGGCTTTATGTGATTTAGGTGCTTCTGTTTCTGTTATGCCATTATCTGTTTTTGAGAAACTGAATATGGGAGCACTTAAATGCACACAAATCACTTTGCAGATGGCGGATCGTTCTATAAAATACCCTCTAGGTGTTTTAGAGGACGTTCCTGTTAGGGTTGGGAAATTCTATATCCCTGTTGACTTTGTGGTGTTAGATATGGATGAGGATGCCCAGATTCCTATCATCTTGGGTAGGCCATTTTTGTGTACTGTTGGTGCTGTAATTGATGTTAAGTCTGGGTCTTTAACTCTTAGTGTTGGTGATGATAAAGTGATATTTAAACTAACCAATGCTGTTAAGGCACCTATGCTTGAACAATCTTGTTGCAGGGATGAGGTTTTGGATGAAGTAGGTGTGGAGAAGACTCCAATTCCACCTAAGGTTGCCTCACCGTCTGGAGGCATAGTCAAGAACATTTGGAGGAGAAAGATGTTTGATGAGGGTGGCACTCATTGCCAAGCCCCTCCTATTTGAGAGATGGAGGATTATGGTCGTGCGGGACCTTTATAAACCAGCGCTGTGCGAGAGGCAACTCGTATTCTTTCCCTTTTTCCTTTTCTTTTCATATTTTTTTTAATTATTCTTTTTATTTTTCTTCTTTTTGTGAGCGAGAGTGAGGGTACTAACATTGTTTTTCCTCTTAGCATAGTCCTTATCACCTTTTGGCATTGAGGACACTGCCAAGTTCAGCTTGGGGGAGGAGTTCTGTTTGTATTCCCTATCTCTTTTACTGCTTTCTAGAGTAGATTTACTGCTTTCGAAAAATACTGAAAAATCAAAAAAAATATGGTTCCCATGACTGGTTTAGTTGCCTCCCTGTGCCCCTTGCTGTGCTCTATTTGAAAATGATTTGACTTTGTTTTCTGGATAGCTGGGCATTTGTGATCTTGAGGCTATGATTTGATGTTTGATTGCTATGATTTCGAGCTTTTTTGGATTATATTAGACCACTTTGTGCTGCATACCTGAATTGGTTAGACTGTGAGGCTTCTTTGTAGCCTATTGGATTCATATTATTATCCCGTGTATTCTTGTGTGTTAATTCCTCTTTAGTGGATTGATCTTGACTTTGACTTCGTACTTGTCTGATTTTAGATGACTTGTAGCATGTGCTGTGATAGAGGCGTTCTTTTGTCTAATTCTTGAGCTTCAGAGTGAATTTTTGATATACTTTTATCCTCCTTAGCCCCGCTGAGCCTAATGACTTGTTTCGTGTTACTTAAACCCCTATTATGAGCCCAAAGCCTTCACTTGATATATTTCCAAGCCTAGCTTGGGGGAGCTTTTGTATGGGTTAAGTTTGAGATTGGTTTGTTGGTTTAGTTTGATTTTTGAGGAATTTAAAAGTGTATTTGCTGTGGTTTGAGAGTGAGAAAGAGAAAAGAAAAAGCAAGTTTAGAGTTGCGTGAATGAAGTTCAGAAAAATGAAAGAAAAATGAAATGAAAATTCAAAAGAATTCTAGTTCTTTCATTCAAGTACGTTCATAAAGGAATATTCGCTCCATTGCTAGAAAATTGGGTTTGTTATGAGCTTTTCATTGATTTATGAGAGTTGGGTTACTTTACATGGTTTTATGGTGATTGTTGGGAGTTGTGTAGGTCATCTTAGGCCTTGTTTGAATGTTTTATGCTCCCCCTTTCTTGGTTTTCCACCACATTACCCAAAAGTATCCCCTACCTCTCACCTAAGCCCCATTACAACCCTATAAAGTCCTCTTGAGCTCGTGTCTGCAATGTTCATTTGATTGATTTCGAGTTAGTTTGTCAAAGTTAAAGAGTATTTCTGCTAATCGAGTCGACTTGACTAGGATGAGCGTCATTGAACCTTCTTAAACACATGAGAGTGTGAGTGGGAAGGGTACTTATGGTCGGGTTGGTGAGTGTTCGGGCACATTCTTTGCCTGCCACAAAATTGAGAGGAGTGACACCCTTGTGAGTGCCTTTTCAGTTGTTGTATGCTTTGTGGATGCTTGAGTTTGATAAATTGCTTGAATGATTGGTGGTTGGATGGATTTGATGAGCCAAACTTGAATTATGCCTGCTTGAACGATTCTTAGTCTTGAAAATGTTTTGAGCTTTGATTTGTTTTTATCTTTGGGGTGAGGTAATCTATTCCATGTTCATGTGCTGTTTGCTTGAGGACAAGCAAAGGTTCAGCTTGGGGGAGTTTGATATCACGTATTTATATAGAGTTTTCTCCCTTATTTACAAGCTAATTTGTGCGTCATTGGAGCTCTTGGGAGCTATTTTGTGCTAACTATCGTATGTAGTTGTGGTTTCGTGTTTTAGTGTTGAATTGCAGGTTTTATGGAGTTTTCTCCTTATTCCCGAGCCTTTGGAAGCAACCACGGCTTTACGAGATGTTACGAGGCATGTAGGATGGCTCACGAGATTTATGGATAGTTTAGGAGGTCCCAAGACCCCTAAACGTGAAGATTAGAGAGCCAAGGAGTCAAAGGAGGTTTTCGTGCACTGATCGGGCAGAAATGGCCCGATCGGGCGAAGTATTTATGATCGGGTATGAAAGTCACGGACCCGATCGGGCAAGTCTTGCCCGATCGCATCGGGCGAGCACACATGCACCAGGCCTGATCGGGTGTTCACCACCCGACCCGACCGGGTAGGCTGCTCATAGCTCTCGTTGTGAAGCTGCGGATGAGGCGAGCTTGTTGGGCTCGTTTGTCGCCTGGCCCGATCGGGTGGATGCCCACGGCCCGATCGGGTGGGCCGTATAATTTGGTTAATGCTGCGCTGCTGCTGTACGAAGGCCCAGAAGACAAATTGCTGAGAGTGTTGTTTGACCCGATCGGGTACTGTGCTCGGGCCCGATCGGGTCTGGTGCCTAAATCGCACTTTTTCGCTTTCTTATTTCCGTTTTTAGTGACCTTGAGGGGTATTATAAATACTGTTTTCCTCATTATTTAGGAACATATTTTTATGATCTATTATTCATCTTTCATTCTAGTTTAGACTCTGGTTTATTCTTCATTGTTCTTAGCTTAGTTTAAACACTTAGATTAGTTTAAAGGTGATTAAACCTATTCCGATTTCAATAAAAGTTCCTGCTTTCTGTCAATTGGTATTCTTTCTTACCCTAATCTCTTTTATTATTCTCAATTGCTTAGTTTATTTATTCAATTATTCATGATGCAATTATTAGGGTTTCATATTAGTTTTGTCGTTGTTAATTCGATTATGAGTGAGTAGTTTTCTTTCTAGGGTGTTAGATAGGAAAGCCATGTTTATACCATGATTGTGATTTAGATTTCTATCAATTTCTAGGGCTTGATTAGGGTGATCGTGATGTGGGTTGTTCTTATTGAGTAATTAATGTCAATGTACAATTTCATTGATTGCTTGTGATTAATAGTTGTTTGCACAGATCCGTCTTACGACTAGAGGCCTAGGATATGTCAGTAGTTCTGATTACGTTAGTGAACATGCGGCGTATGTTGAATTATGAGCGTTGGGTCTTAACCATAGCTCAACATAGGCACTAATCCCCCGACTCTTGACTTAGATTTTGATAGTAGTTGACCCTATCTGATTGGTATAAGCATGGTGGACCGACCTAATACCCTAGGTTTTTAGTCCATAGTTACATCCTCGATTTATTCCGTCTTCTGTAGTTTAATCATTAGTTCAGTTAATTCTTCCCTGATTTCATCTGAAGTAGCTGAATTGGTTGAATATTAGCTTAGAACTCCGTCTCTCTGTGGATTCGACCCTACTTCCCTTGACTACCCATAGTTAGAGGACTTAATCATCTTTGATTAGGTGATACGACTAAAACCTATCAGTGGTATGGTGACACTTTTAGCCTCATTTTTTAGAGTGCAGGTACCAACAGATGCGGAGGGAAACCCTACCCTAGTTCCCTTAGGTACAGGACGCTCCCACTTCTAAGACGAGCGTCAGTTGCATAGTGTTCACATGCTATGGTTTAGGAATACAACTGAGGAAACCTGTTATGTATGGCTATTTGGGACGCATGATGTTAATAATATGGCCTTGCCGCAAGATCACGCGGTCGTTGATGAGGAAACCACCCATGAGCAACTTTACATACCCCCGGATGAGGAGTACTGAGCAGGGGTAGAGGAGGAGTTAGCCGGAGAGGCTGAGGCTCGGCCTCAAAAACAGCATCAACAGGCTTTCGTACCACCTCAGGTCCAAGCTCATATCAATGAGCAATTTGACACTTTTGGAGGTGAGTTGAGGGAGATGTGGGAGCAGTATTATAGGTTGGAGGATTTAGTATATTTGATTGGTTCTACAGTCTCGGTCATTAACTCATTCATTGTATCCCGTTATCCACCCAATGGGCCGGAGAACCAGGGATCTTGGTATACCGATATTGAGCATTTAGTGTATTCCCTTGTTCTATGGTCTCGGCTATAAACTTATTCTTCGTATCCCGTTATCCACCTAATGGGCCTCTTAGAAATTTCTTTTCCCTTCCCTCTTATTCTTTTTGTCCTTTTCACATTGAGGACAGTGTGTAGTTTAAGCGTGGGGGTGGGGAATGTTTTGCAATGTGGGTTGTTTATATTGCATCTTTCATTTGATCTTTGTGGGTCCTATAACACTCTGATAATTCTCTCTTTATAAAACATATATTTTCCCAACTAAAATAGAGAATTATCAAGGCGTTATCGCCCGTGTGATAATATATCAGCTTATTCAGAGTTTTGCAGCGGAAAAAACCATTACATAAAACTTTATTAAATACTTAAAGCATAAATACCGTCAATCATAATCAAAACCTCAAAAGTAATTTAAAATCAACTTAAAGAACTTTAACATAGATAATCCATAAAGTAACTTAATAAAATTAACATAAATATAAGAAGCAATAAAAGTGAGAAAGCGATCTTTCACCAATGCTTCGCATTGATGCATCATATCTTCCAAACCTGTAGGCAAATACTCAATTGAAACTGCTCGCCAATAAAGGGTCATCACAGGATCAATAGGCACAGCATGATCGACACAGAAAAGCACGTAATCAGCAAAGCTGAGTACATACATAACAATATAAAACACAAACTTAACATGATAATATTGAACAACGAAACATGATCAATAGTAATACTCTGAAACTTAACTCGTAAGATAAGACTTGACCTCATAAAACATATGACATGATAATTTATTTAAATAAATTGAATAGACAATGAATCAAGTTGTTCAACCAAAACCATTCTTCAAAATAGAACACGAATTATAGGCACGACTCCGTAATCCCTTGACCAACGATATCGAGGAACCTCTAAAATAAAATAGGGCACAATGATCAATCCGACCCCAAGAAAAGCCATGGGCTACAACCATGCACTCCAACTCATACTAGTCCAGAACTTCAGACGTGCACAAGTCTAAAGCTAATGCTATTCTCTTTCACTTTAAGTATTAATATGTTATTCGATGTTGAACTCTAAACAGACAACCAACACATAACATGGATACAACAAATATTCCAGTTTTATCTTAGGATTAAATAACGTGATCAAGCAATTCCAATTGACCAAGAATTAATCCTCCAATTTATTTGTTGACTTAAACCAACAATCGAATGTCCAAAGACACTAAATACACATACCCTACAAAGCCCTTGATCTTTGCAAAGTAGTAAAATAATAATAACCAATAATAGTCTAACTTACCCACAAAATCCTCGGCTTTTGAGAAGTAATAAAATATCCATTAAGGGAAAGAATACCAAAAATCCAATAAACATATTTATAAACCAAGATTGACCGTAATTCGCATGAGGGGTTAAACTATAGAAATTCTCAAAACAACATGCTTGAATCAAACATCCATTCAATCATGTAATAAAACATAAAGGCAATTAACATGCTCAACAATACGTAGTTATAATTCAATAACCACGTATGAACCATAAAAGGGTTCCTTATACATGATACTATAAATAATCCTGATTTTTAGGATATGATACTAGTATAACACATAAGGACATGTATGTACCTTGGGTAGACAAAGTGAGAGGCCATTTTAAACTCTAGAAGTCGCCTAAAGTAAATTCTCCGCCTACCAAAATAATAACATAACAATGACTTAATATCCTAATTAATTCACATTAATATAAATTATTTTAAAACGCTTCAAAACTCGTTTTAAAATACTTTAAAAATATTAAAGTTTCAACCTTTAGCAACCTATAATATAATACTATAAGTCTAGGTTTTAAAAATCTTAAAAAATTCTTACTTTTATACTTAAAAACCACTCGAATTCATAAATAATATAAATAGATTTTTAATTACTTAAACAATAAAGTTTTCAACTTTACTTATAAAACATATTAAATTCATAAGAATCACAAATTTAATATTAAAACTTTAGTTAAACATTATATAGAGGATAAGAGTTAAGAAATAACCAAAAGTAAACACGAAAACCGGAAGAACGAAGAGAAGGGACGCGCAGGGAAAGCGTGGATGGGCAGTCGACGCGTGGGAACACGCGCGGCTGCTGGTGCTGTGCGTGAGCGGTGAAGGGATAGGTGAGGGAGAGTGTTGTGTGGCTGCGCGCACGCAAGACGAGAAAG
Organism: Patellifolia procumbens; assembly: GCA_947645195.1. NCBI lineage: Eukaryota > Viridiplantae > Streptophyta > Magnoliopsida > Caryophyllales > Amaranthaceae > Patellifolia > Patellifolia procumbens. Next base: position 513,553 of record CANSGD010000901.1, read on the forward strand.
AGTGGGTGGCGTGTGGTGTTGGGATAGCCGGAAAACACCACGAAAGAGGGGAGTGAGTGTGGGTGTCGGACGCCGGAGGGGACAAGTGAGAGAGGGAGAAGGGCGCCGGTTAAGGAGAGGAAAAAAAAAAGTGAAATAAAGTGTGCAAACTTGCTGTTTAGGGAGGTATTATAGGTTTGCTTAGAAACCTAAGGTAAATAGGTTTAGGCTTTGGGTTTGGGTTTGGGCTTAAGTTGATCTTTGAACTTAAGTAAACGGTTTGGGCTCCCAACCCAATATTAAAATTCATTTAAACACAACCCAAAAAATTTAATAAAATATTCAATACTTAAAATCCAACCCAATAAATATTAATAATTATTTAAAATATTTAAAAAATCATTTGACTTTCGAAATAGTCAACACTTAAATAATTAAATGAAATAAATATGAAAATAATTATAAATATACTTAAAGTGTATTTATAAAATTCATAAAATTATGGGAGATTATAGGTCCAACTAGGGTTAGTTATTTTCTCATAATTTTTCCCTTAATAAAAGATATATATTGAGTATCTAATATACTTAATAATATTTATCTTTTTGGAAAAAGATTAAGTAATAACTATCCCCTAATCATCACCTAAACAGCCGCCCATCTAACTTGAACTACTACAAGTTGTGGTCGGTCCAATTCACAAATAATTCTAATTGTCACTAAGTTGTGTGACCCAATAGGATCAACTTTATTTACTAGTAATTAGATTATTTAATTACAGATTATAATTGGTCTTTAGCAAGACATTATAATCACATAAATTAAACTGATTAATTCCTCACAAATAAATTGAATACTGTTAGGACATTTTCAACATTGTTTGTATTTGCTTTGTAATTTCGATGTAAATTTGAAAATTTTGAAGATAAAAAAGATTTAAAAAAATAAATGAAAAAAAGAAAAAAAGAAAGAAAGAGAAAATTTTGTTGAGCTGAAAACCCGCAAGGGCGGGCGACTCGGGCAAAATTGGGAGGCCCGGATAGGTTGAAAACTTGAAAGGACAACTTATGCAATTCATTGAAGAACAAAGAGAATACTCCATTCAAAATTAAAAAAAGGAGAATTAATCAAGATCGAATTGAAGATGTTCATGCAATGAAGAATCAAGCATGAAATGAAGATCAAAATACCTTAGGGCGTATTATCTTCTTCATTTTAAGGTCGAGTAAAGGTACAAATATATTTCGTATTGAATTCTCAAGGGAACTGGGACCTGTTCCCATAATGGGAACAAACCTTGGTACAGTCTTAGGAACAATGGTTGGGAACTCGCTTAGAAACTATTTAGGAACAACAAAATAATCAGTCAAAAATAAACGCTTAACAATTTTAGTGTAAATGTCAGTAATCTAAAGGCCAGTTCTAAATGGTGGTTATTCTAGAGAGTGAAACTCTCTCTTTTCTCTCTAAAGAATAACAGATATCTTGTGCTGCTTCCTACCTCAGCTCGAGCTGGCGCCATGGCAAAAGGTGGGAAGACAAAAAGAGGTAACCATTCGAGATCTTCTGGAAAAGGGAAGAATAAGAGGGGTGTGCCATAAACTGGGTATGCGAAAAAAACAAAATCAATGAGGGAGATTGTAGGAATCCCATTGATGGAATGGACGGCTCATTTTCTGCCTTTCATAATCAATTAATCGGTCTAAACGACCTCGTCATGGGTGCAATCCTGGTATCCGAGCCAAACCCTCTTGCCTCGTCGATCAGTAGTAGACTGCTTAAAAATTAGCAACTCAGTTATGAAATCAAAGAAAAAATAAAAACTTTTCATCATCTTAAACAAAATTTGTATAGTAGTGCAATGACTAATACTATGAGCATATTATATAACATTTGATGATCAGCTTTTTACAAACTAAAAGCTGCGTAGTGATTTTCACTAAGCATACATAAGTTTTGTCTTACTATGACATGAATAGTGTTTGTGAATAGTATTATGATTATTTTACAAGCATGCATGTACTACTTTACGATTGTGTTTAATGTTAAATATTATAGTTTAATTTCTTTTATGTTAAGAGGAAACTAAGTTTATTTTTTACGCGCTAAAATCATGTTTTTATTATTATTGTTGAAATACTTTTTCGCTAAGAGTTACCTAAATCATATAATTTCTAATTTAGCGTGCCTTAAGTAATTAAAAGGTAGTATTAAGTGTTGGTCAGATGTCGGTCAGCCCTTGTGAAATTCGTTGGTCAGCCGTTAAGAGGACAGGTGGTCCCGTTGGTCCCACTTATTGTGTCAGCTTAATTACCTTTGAATACTAAGTTAATTAATTTTAGGAAAATTTCCAATGGTGGCCCTTAGATACCAGGAATTCTCAGTGGTGGAAACTCCATAATAACTTTTATGTTGGTAGCCCTACTTTATAAATTATTTCCAAACATAACCGTATTGAAGAATATTCCTTTTAATAATAAAGCATATTCCGTTAGTTAATACTTAAGGCGGTCACTCGCGCATTACACAAGACATTTTGGGTCATAGACCGATTAATTGATTATGAAAGGCGAAAGCCTTTGATAATATAATTAACTTGAAATTTAAAATTTGAAAGAGTTTTAAAAATAAATTTTCCGTTATAATAAATAAATGACTAAAATATTTGATAGAAAATAAAATTTGAAACAGAGATATGAGTAGAATAACTCACTTTGATATATTTTTTTGGTGTTTGCACCCGGTTCACCCTTCGGGCTGCATCCGGATCCAGGACAAGTTCGGGGTGGTTAAGTTTCATTCCTCTCCCAAGGGTGTTGCGGGGATTCGAACACGGGTCCGTCCTACCAAAGCCAGCCCCCATCACCACTGGACCAACACTTACTTGGTACTCACTTTGATATATGGTTGGAATAATTTGTACAATAGATGAACAAACTAGTATTTGATTTTTGGCGTAATGCCTTTGTATAGGGTTTTTTGTGATTTTTTGACTGAAATAGGAAAATATATTTGCTCTAATATTTTGGTATTGCGGAAGAACTTAGGAAAATATTACAAAGCTACTACTATTTGAAAATTTTGGATCATTGTTGGAGTTGTTGAAGTTCTTTTAATTGTTGTAGATGTTGTAGATGCTCCTCTGATGCACTGACATGGATTTCACTATTGAGTATTCTGTTGCATTTGAACTTTGAAGGTCATGTTGCCATGGTAATACATCACTATGAATCATGAGTCATGGCGTAGTCTTGGCATTTGTAAGATACTTCTTCAGTTGATTAATACGTGGTGCAATGCTTAAGCAATGTCGCATCCATTTTGCTTGACAGTTGTCTATTTTTTCGTCTAGTTTATCTATTTTTGCTTCGAATGATACGTCCAATAAACACCGTTTTCGAACTTGAACATGCAAAAAAGGGTTAGTGAATTTTGTCCCTAATTTTTCCTAAGTGAAAAATCACTTAGCATAATTTTTTTTTATTTTTATATTACCCTAATTTTTTCCAAGTAAAACCTGCGGGCTTTAATTTCTTACATTTATATTTTTACTGCATATATGGATCCTGGGAGCAAGTTCTCCAAATGGATCATTTGAAGAAGAGTGAACTGATGAATCAGATGAATTATCTGATGATTAAGCCATAAGTTGTGTCTTTCTTTTGAGTAACTTAATTTCTTTATCCATGGATACCAAATTCTTTGTGAAATAATATTTCTGTGAAATACGGAGTTATATTATATATATGTATGGAGAAGAAGTTATAAGATTTTTGGACTTCTGCTGGCCAAATTTGTTGAGTACTCCCAAAATAGTACCACCATTCATAGTACCAAATATAATTATACTCTTGTGGATGATATGGGACCGAGAATTCTTTAGGAGTTCAAACAGATACTCATTTTGATTGAGGGATGATTTTCTTGATTTTGCATTTTGAATATACTGTGATTGAGGCTCTTTCAGTATGTTCAATTTCAGTTGATTTGGTGTCGACGAGTATGAACTCGAAAAACATTTGGGTTTCGTATGAGGCTTTTGGTTTGTAGTGGCAGTTTGTGGGAAAAAGTACTAGTAAATTTGATAATTTTAGGAATTTGGGGGTTTCTTTGAAGTGAGTAAGAAACATATGCTCCTTACTAGTTTTGGCAATATAATTATGAGCATTTGTGTTTGACTTTTGATGGTTTTGAGTATTTGAATTTGAAGTTGAGGCTTCTGGTGGATATTTCACGGAATGTGAGTAGGTTGGAGGCGGAAAGTCTTGAAATGCCTCAAACTTGTTGGAAGTAGGTGGCTTATCTTTTGAAGATCAGAGCTTTTGAATCCTCATTACATAATCCTCTGGCCTTCGAACACCTTTGCCTTTATCGTTGTATTGATTCATTTTTGCTTCCTGAAAATTTAAAATTAATTAAGATTTTCTTTACCTTGTAAAAGAATTCTCTTGTTAGAAAATCCATAAGAGAATTATAGTCTCCTTTTATATATTCAATTTGAAAATCAAAAACAGATAAAATAGCTTGCCATCTAGCAAAAATTTGTTTTGAAACAATATTTTGAACATCTTTTTGTAAAATTTCTTTTGCAGATTTAATTACAATCTATTCGTAGTAAAAAGCTTTTGTTATATAAATCATCCTGAAATTATAAAATACAAAGGACAATAGATAAAATTTCCTTTTTAATGGTAGAATAATTTTTTAAGGTCCAAGCCAAATGTCTGAATGTAACCTAACTATCTGCTCATTTTTATTATCATGGAGTTTTTGCTTAAGTATCCTTTCGTATCCTATCTCAGAAGCTTCTGTTTCAACTATCATAAAAGTTTCAAGATGTGGAAGTCCTAAGCATGGGAGTGATTTAACATTTTCCTTTAATATCTTAACAGCTTGAGTATGTTCGCCTGACCATGCAGGAGGATTTTTTGTAGTCTTTCATAGAGACACGAACAATATTTTATTTTGTTTGTGTCTGCATGGTCTGCAATATAATTAAGACATCCGATAAACCTTTGAAGTTGATTTTTATCTTTTATTTTGTTCAGAAATTTCTCAGCAAACTCTATTGCTCTAAAAATCTTATCCTAGTTTGAAATAGTTTCATTTTTGAAAATGATACGACTAAACCATTCCTTTTGATAATATATAAGAAAGTGTTTAGGTACTTGAAATGTTGCTCTATTGAATTTGAAAAAATCAATACATCATCAATATAAACTATAATAAATTGAGTATAAGGAATAAAAATATCATTCATAATATTTTGAAATTCTGAAGGGGCATTTTTGAGTCCAAAAGGCATAACATTCCACTCACACTGCCCAAAAGGGACATTTAAAGCGATTTATATCTATACCTTTCTTTTATTTGGATTTGCCAAAATCCACTTTTCATATAAAAATTTGATAATATTTTGCATTATAAAGTCGGCTCAATAAATCCTTTTTATTGGGAATTAAGTATCTAAGCCACTGTAAAACTTTATTAAGGGGATAATAATTAATAACTAATTTAGGGACTCATCTTTCTTTCTCTACCTGATTGATGACATAAAATGCTGCATAACTCTGGGGAGATTTTGAAGGTTTAATAATTTCTTAGTTAAAAATGTTTGAACTTCTTTTTTGCAAAATTCTAACATTTTATGATTTATTTGAATAGGTCTTGCCCTTAGTAGGAAAATGTTTCTCTGAGAATTCCTTTTCATAGGATAGTAATACCATATGCTTTTTTCTTTCCCAAAATGCATTAGGAATATCGGCCCAAACTTCATTTTTGAAAGTATTTCTAAATCAAAATTTTGCTTTTGAATATGAGAATTCTGTAATTCTTATTCTATTTTTAAATATGAAATTTCTTGTTGTAAAAGAGAAATTTGAGACCTTTTGTTGGTAATTAAATTGATTTGTTGGAATATAAAAGAAGATTGAAGTAAGGCTAAATCCTTTTGAAGAACTGGGGTAAGAAATTGAAAAGATTTTCTTTCCCTTTATATTTGTGTGAACACCAGTATGATCAACAGTAAACGGATAAATTTGAGTTACAAAAGGAGTGCCAAGTATAATTTAATTATTTATGTCTTTCACAAGTGTAAATGAATTTTTAAAACAATATCTGTTATTACAAATATAAGCCTTTGGTAATTTATATTTTATTTTTAAAGGGGATCCATTAGCACTATGTAATATTGTAGTTTTCTCATAAAAGGTGCTAGTAATTAGTCATTCTTTAATACAATTTTGATCAGCACCACTATCTAGTAGCGCTATGGTGTTTATGTGAAAATCGTTTATTTTAAAGGAAATGAGAATATACCATTTCTGGAAACTTATTGTATCTATAACATTAATTTGATCGTCATTTGGTTTTTGTGAATAGATTAGAATTGGAGCCCAAGTAGGACTATAAGAGGAAGAAGACTTCTCTTTTTGGATTTTATTATTATTATTTGATTCTAAAATAGCTATTCTAGTTTGAAGTTCTAGGTCTTTTCTTTTAAATTCTAAAACTTGTTCTTTGAATTTCTTTTATTTGAGACTTAAAACTATTTACTTCTGCTTGTAAATCTTTTATTGTAATTTGGTTAATTATATTAGGAGCAGGGTATTGGTTGAATATTTTAGACAAGGTTATAGGTTCGGACCCAACAGGTTTTTCCTCTTTGTAAATTATATCTTTTAGTTTTAAAAGATACTCCTTTTTAATATCTACGTCTTCTATTTTCTCTCTAAGTTCAAATAAGAATTCTTATTCGTCTTTAATTTTTGTAATAACATTAACTGAAGGATGTTACATAATATTTTTATTCGTTTAAGAGTAGTTAAATTCTGAGAGCTAAGGGGAAATGAAGTTTCTTTACTGCGTGCTAAATGTGTGTAACTATTATCGTGCGAAAATAACTTTCTAAGTAAAGTAGTCATGGTCATAAAATTAATTAACTTAGTATTCAAAGGTAATTAAGTTGACACAATAAATGGGACCAACGGGACCAACCTTTCCAGGACCACTAACAAGCTAAAGTCATATCACCTAATCAAAAGTAATCCTAAAGTTCTCTAATAAACAGTAGTTAGGGAAGTAGGGTCGAATCCACAGGGAGACAGGTTTACAGAGCTAATATTCAATTAAAAAGCTACTTCAGATTAGATCAGGGAAGAATCAGTTGAACTACTAATTAAAGTAAAGAAAGCAATATGAAAACGGGATTCAACTATGGATTAAAGGTCTAGGGCATTAGTTCGGTCCACCACGATTATACCAATCAAAAGAGTCGAATAACTAATAAAATTTGGGTCTAAGGTCGAACCATTGGGGCCAATGTTAAGCCTACGATCGGGTCATAACGCTCTTAATTCAACATATGCAGTAAGATCGCTTACATAATCAGAACGATAGTGTGTTCTAACCCTTTAAAAAGTAAGCATACGATCGGGTCATACTCAAGTTGTCAAACATAGTTCATGAAATTATACACTGATATAAACTACGAAATAAAGAACGAATCACACTACGATTGAACTAATCAAAACCTAGAACTACTAGCAGTTAAAATATGAATCATGGTATAGACATGGTTTTCCTCCCTAAAACCCTAGAAGTACGACTACTCAGACATCATCGAATCAACAATCATAAAACTAATATAAAACCTTAATCTTTACATCATGAATTAATTAAATAATCAAAACTAACCAAACAAGAAATAAAGAGCGGAAATAAAACGAAGAACAATACCAATTGGCAGAAAGCAATAACTTTTATTGAAATTAATCTGAGGTTCGATCTCCTCCAAAACTAATCTAAAATGTTTAACTCTAAGAAGCTCTAAAACTAATACTCATGCAAGCTCAATAAAAGATGTCCCTTAAAAATAAACAAGCTTAGCTATTTATACTAAAGCTAAAAACAAATAAAAGAAGGAAATAAAAAAGATAGAATATGGGGCCTCCGTAAGCCTTGCCGGGAACGGGCTGCATTCGCCCAGATCAGGCCGCATGAAATTTGGGCCAGCTAAACAACTCCTTTGCAAGAAGATACTAATAAGCAGCAACAATGATGAACCGTCCGATGGGCTCAGGCTGTTTTCCCCAATCGGGCGGATTGCAAGGCAAGGCCCACGCACAACAACAAAGCAGCAATGGTCTTGGACTTCTGCCCGACGGCATCGGGCCAAAAACACGTAACATCATTTTCACTCAACAGCACATGAGCTTCTTTCGTCTGATGGCATTGGGCCACACAGCCCGATCGGGCCTGAGACAAATGAACTTACAACCTTGGGTAACAACACGACGTAATCTCGGCCTGATGGGTTTGGGCCATTCAACCCGATCGGGCCGAGTGCATTTTAGCTCATTTTTATGGGTTTTGACCTTCCGAACTCGATTCTTTGCTTCAAAGCGGCCTCGGGAATCTCCCAAAGCACCAACTATGCTCGTAACGCCCCACACGTGCCTCTTAACAACTCATTAAACCGTGGTTGTCACAATAAAGCTCGGAAAAGGGAGAAAGCTCCCTAAAATCTGCAATTCAACATGAAAACGCAAAACCACGACTATAGAGGATAATTAGTTAAAATAGCTCCGAAAAGCTCCAATGAAGCACGATTTAGCTTACGAATAGAGGGGAAAAACTCTATATAAAACCATGATATCAACCACCTATCCTCTTAACGGTTGACCAAAGGATTTAACAAGGGTTGACCAACGTTTGACCAACACTTAATGCTACCTCTTAATTACTTAAGGCCCACTAAATTAAATATTATATGATTTAGGTAACTCTTAGCAAAAAAGTATTTCAACACTAATAATAAAAACTAGATTTTAGCACGTAAAAAGTAAACTTAGTTTTCACTTAACGTAAAAAAACTTAAACTATAACATTAAACATTAAACACAATGTAAAGTAGTATATGCACGTTTGCAAAATTATCATAATACTATTCACAAACACTACTCATGTCATAGTAAGACAAAACTTATGTATGCTTAGTGAATATCACTACGTAGCTTTTAGTTTGTAAAAAGATGATCATCAAATGTTATATAACACGCTCATATTACTATTCATTGCACTAGTATACAAATTTTGTGTAAGATGATGAAAAGTTTTCATTTTGCCTTTAATTTCACAACTGAGTTGCTATTTTTCTAGGAGTCTACTACCGCCCCAAAGAGGCAAGCGGATCCGACTTGGATACCAGGATTGCTCACAGGACGAGGCCGTTTAGACCGGTTAAAAATATTATCAAAGGCGGACTAAACTAAATTATTATCTTAACTGTTACTAGAATCATGTGCACGCAATGCATGCGAAACAATTAAAAAATTATTTTTTGAGTGAAAAACTTAGTTAATTAAGTGCTTAATTATCTATCATTAGTGCAGCGGTTAAGATTTTTATCATGATCAATTTGATCAAATGCATCTTCACTCATGAGCAAGCAATTACTCATGTATTTGAAAATTTAAAAATTCAAAATTATATAAAAATATAGCAAAGTGGGTGTCTATTTATAGATCTCAAGAAAATATAACCATTGATATTTTAAAAAAAAAATTGACTCCGTAGATTTTTAGATATTTTAGTTTTAAGTTTTAAACATCTTTTGCTAAAAATTTGATGGCTAAGTTTGGAAATAAAACTTACTGTGGTTTTCAGTTTTTCAGTTTTTTGTATTTGAAAGTCATACAAATTAGTCAAACTTATTAGAAATGATATATGTCCGTCCTATAATAAATAAAAAATTAGTCAAACTTATTAGAAATGATATACTCCCTCCGTTTCTTATTATTTGTCCCATTTACTGTAGCTCCAAATGCCAAGAAAGATGATGTCATATGCATGTGGGTGGGGACAACAAGTAAGGAATCCACTTATTTTATAATAAATGTGATAGTTAAAGTAGGTGAGAGAAACTTTTAAGGTACATGTGGGACCAAAAAGTGATAAAGTAGGGGTAGATGGGTGATATAATTTTTCCATATAAGAAAAGATGAAAAAGTATGACAAACAAAAAGAAACGGACAAAAACGAAAAGTAGGACAAACAAAAATAAACGGAGGGAGTATGTCCTATAATAAATAAAAAATTAGTCAAACTTATTAGAAACATGATGATTTTGAAAACTGACAACTAAAATGTGAAAACCACTTTTTGTGGTTTCCTTTTTTTGTTTTTAGTTTTCAAAAAAAATGAAAACAAAAAACGATGATGAATGGACCCGTAATGACTTCTTTGATTTATTTTATTTGTTTTTTCTTTTCTTAATTTTGGTGTCACCCCTCTGCCCTTATAGTATAGAGATATTGAAGTGTTTGAACAAATTATTTACCGTCTTTCTTAATTGATATAGTTTTGGTTATTAACAGTGCGTTTGGTAGGGAGGAATTGGATGGAAAAGAAAGGAATGGAAAGGAAAAAAGAGGTTTTCCTTGGTTTGGTAAAATAAATTATAAAGGATTTGATAGGAAAATAAAGGCAAGGGCCGAAAAGAAAACTTAAAAAATCTCTTCTTTCCTTTCCTCCCAAAATTGGGGGAATTTGGAAGGAAAGAGAAAAAATCTCCTCTTTTCTTAAACTTGCTGTAGATTTTGTTTTCCTTTCTTTTCCCTTCCTTCTTATCAACCAAATATTGAAAAGGTTAGCTCCCTCCTTTTCCCTTCCCTTCTTTATCTTTCCTTTACTAAAGTTTTTTAACAGCTTATATCATACTCACCCGTTTTCTTTAAAGATTACCAAACACACTGTAAGGATGGAAGCCTACTGCTTTCATTTAGAAACGCAATGACCTCTGGAGCCAACACTACAAGCTTGATTACATGTAAACTTGTAACAAAATGGGTAAAATATTGTTTAGTGATTAAACTTTTCTAAGCATTTAAATTCAAATTGAGGATCCATCTTGGCTACATTATTCTAAGGAGTCAATCAGCTCTTTGGACGAGAAGCATTTGTATAAATTCAAGTTGAGGTGCAGAGAATAGTAACCGAGTGATTTGTTGTGCGATATTCTTTTTCAGGCTTTGCATTTAGTGCTTCTATGTATTGTGTTACATAATTCCAGTTTGGTAGAAGAAACAGGGGAAGGGAGGGGGTTCTGTGTTTTTGAGTAAGAAACGGGGATGGGGAAGGTGTTTCAAGAAGATGGAAAGCAATTGTAACGATAATGACGGTGTATTTTAATGAAGCCAATGCCGAAAAATTGATCTCTTTGCCGGAAAATGACGTTCAAGTCCTAAATAACAAATATATTTAATTATTGAATCGTTATTCACAATTTAATTGTTTCGAGTACCTCTTCACAACCAAAATGTTTTAAAAGGTCTCTTTTGACAAAATATTCCTATTTCTAATAGACCTTTCACACTTTTTAACGACCCCTAAGGGGTGTTTGTTTATGGGGAGTAAGGGGAGGAATTGCGATTTTAAATCCTTATAATGAGAAATCTTTCGTTTGTTTGTGGGAATAGGAGATTTTAGGTGGGATTGGGACGGGGTAACCCCCCCCTCCCCTCTTATCTCACCAAAATAATACCTAAGGGTGTAGGTATTATGTTAGGTATTATGGGTGGGATAAAAATAAAAAGCAAAGTTACACAATTGCCCTTAATAAATAGGAAAGAGAGAAAATTTTAATAAGGGTATCTAAATATAATCAAAGTTTAAACCAATTAATTTCAAACTCATCAAATAAAAATATATATTATTTTATCCTTATTCCACCCGTTATTTCCTAATCCCATCCCTTTTTTTTTGGTGAAGATGAGGGGACAAAGCCCCTAAACAAAAGCAAAGAAAAGAAAGCAAGAAAAGGAAATAACACAAAACAGACTCTACTAAGACTCCTAACAAAACCCAAAAACAAAACTAAAAGGATGGGTGGAAAAAAGGCTTCCAACCACCTCTTACAAAACAACTATCCTTGACCAACATAGCCATCCACAGTAGCCACCATCCTCGGCAGCGTCACGCCACCCAAGTCCTCCAATAAAGTGGTCCTAAGATCCCCCGGGACCGCTTCAAAAAATATCACCCTCTGATTTAAATTCATTCCATGTTTAGCTAGCCAATCCGCCGCCAGATTTGCCTCCCTATAACAATGAGTAATCTCTACTTTCCAATCATTCCTCTTCAAAAGGGCTTTACACCTTTGAATGAGGTGGATAAGTGGAGATGAACTTGGTTCACTTTCCCACAACAACTTAACAACCATCTCGGAATCCACTTCGAACTTTACTCTCCGATGCCCACCATTCCACGCCACTGTTAGGCCACGTAACACTCCCAGCAATTCAGCTTTTAAGCTCGAGCAAGCTCCACAATTTTCAGCAAAAAACTTCAAACAAATCTCCATTATGCCCCCTAATAAGACCCCCTGCTCCCACCTTCAACATGTCGCTAGATGCTGCACCATCTGTATTCAAGCACACCCAACCCTCACGCGGACGCATCCATCTCACAAAAACCTCCACTTTTCTTCTTTTCCTCAAACTTGTCATGACTCTTTCTTGGTCAAAGGCTCGTTTCACTTCGCCTATCCATTCACAAATGAAATTCAGTTGATCCGTGGGTATGCGACTCTCTCTCTCAAAACACCTCTCATTCCGCCACCTCCACAACCACCACGTAGTCACTCCAAAAACTATAGGCCACTCTTCTCCCAAGTGATGATCTTGATAATCTAAATTATCCAGCACCAAATCTTCGAATCGTCTAACTTTAAAAATATTTTCATTTGACCAACCTAAACGGCGCATACCACTCTCGCTACCGGACAGCTCCGAATAATATGTTCAACATCCTCACAACTCCAACCACACATGAGACATCTGGGGTCGTTGGTTAATTTCCTAATGAAACGATTAGAATTAGTCATTAAACGTTCCTGAATAGCCAACCATAAGAACATACGAATTCTTTGCGGAAGCGTTGCCCTCCAGATTAACTTCCAGCCTCTCGTTTGAGCCAAGTCAGTAGAAATATTATTTCGCACAATGTTGAGCGTGGACGCGATAGTGAACCCACCCGTAGGAGATCCATTCCAGAAAACTTCATCAATTGCATCATCATCATTTATGAGTTCAAACGAGGCAATGACACCTACAACCCACGCTGGAATGTACTATGCAAATAATTCATATTTCCAACCACTATCTACACTCCACATATCTCGAACCGAGAACTCCAAAACATTAACCGGAGGGTCTTGGATGATCAAGTCTAACAGTGGTTCCTTCGTGGCCCAACTTCGCCTCCAAAACGACGTCTGTGCTCCATTACCAACAGCCGTACTCACCCCCTTCCGAAGAGTTTCTCTATTTTCAAGAATTCCTTTCCATGCATTCGAAGCATCACTACGAGGTTTAAACATGTCGATATCGCACCTCCCCTCACAATACTTGCTCCTTAGTACTCGGGACCACAAAGTCTTCGGTTCCGCAAGGACACGCCATCCCAACTTAGTGAGGAAAGCAGAGTTCGCCTGGCGCATTGAACAAAGGCCCAACCCACCCATACTTTTGGGTTTCGTGACCTTATCCCACGCAACTAGGTGAACTTTACGTTCCCCTTCCACCTCTCCCCATAGGAATTTACGAGTTTTACGGTCTAAATCATCACATACAGACCGTGGCAGCCTCGTAGATTGCATAGTATAATAAGGAATAGAAGATAAGCACGATTGAGCAAGAGTCGCTCTACCCGCTAAAGACAAGGTCTTGGTTTTCCATCCCGCCAATTTTGCATTAACTCTTTCTAATAAGTAATCATAGTCCTGCTTCGAGCTTCGTTTATGAATGGTTGGAACCCCAAGATACTTACCAAAATCCGTAGTTGACTCCATCTGCATCTCACTACAAATCGCATCTCGAATCTCAAAGTTAGTTTCCGAGAAGAAAATCTGTGACTTGTCTAAACTCACTTTGCTACCCGAAACATCACAGAATTTGTCTAGACAAGATTTCATCACTATAGCCTGCTCCACCGTGGCTTCGGCAAAAAGTATAAGATCATCCGCAAATGCTAGATTCGAGATAGAAGGGCCATCACGGCTCGCGTGTGCTGGAATCCAATTGCCAAGAGCTATTTCATGTTCAATCAAATGTGACAAGCGTTCCATACAAATAACATATAGGTAAGGAGATAGGGGATCTCCTTGCCTAATGCCTCTCGTTGGTTGAAACGCTTCAGTTGGCTCACCATTCCACAATATTCTAAGCTTCGCCGACGACACACAATTCATCACTAGGTCCACCATGGATTGAGGAAGTCGTACCTCCAACAACGAGTCTCTAATGAAGTTCCATCGAAGTCTATCATACGCTTTCTCGAAGTCAATTTTGATAGCCATCAACCCCTTCCTACCCTTTTTCCTCCTTATCGAATGAATCATCTCTTGAACAATAATGATATTATCAGTTATTTGTCTCCTAGGAACGAAAGAGCATTGAGTGGGAGAGATGATTTGCGGTAATACTGGTTTTAATCTATTAACCAACACCTTCGTCACCACCTTGTAAACAATATTGCATAAGCCAATTGGACGGAATTGATTAGCCGTCTGAGGAACATCCACTTTAGGAATAAGAACCAAGAAAGCATCATTCAACCCTTCCGGGAAGTCACGACCTTCTAGCACATCTCTCACCATACGGTCCAGACTCGGCGCAACTAATTCCCAATATTCTTGAAAGAATTGGTTGAAAGCCATCCGGGCCGGGAGCTTTATACGGCTTCATAGTCACCAAAGCTTTCCTGATCTCGATCGCATCAAAAGGACGAATTAACGTCTCCCAGTCTTCTTTCTCAATGCGTGGATAACAATCCAATAGTAAGTGTCTTCCAGTAAACTCCGAATATTCTTCTTGAAATAGATTTTTTCAATAATCAACAATCAAGGTTTTTACTTGCTCACCTTCTATGACCCAATCACCCTCCCAATTCTTAAGAGACTCAATTCTATTCCTCTTTCGCCTTATCACAGTGGACAAATGAAAATATTTTGTATTGCGATCTCCATCTCTAATAGCATCTTCACGCGACTTTTGGAACCAAAGCAGCTCTTCTTGATTCAAAACATCAACCATCTCTTTGCGTAGCTTAGCCTCAAGGGCCAACAAATAATCCAGACGCCCTTTAGCAAGCAGCTTTTGCACGCCTTCTAATCTAGCAAACAACTCAGATTTCTTGCGGAAAATGTTATGAAATTCCTCTTTGTTCCATTTATTTAACAACCCCGCAAATTTTCTTAGGAAAGGGACTAAAGGTTCCCCATTTGACCACTTATTCCGCATAAAATCCGCGAACTTCTCATGATTCATCCACGCTGCTTGAAAGCGGAATGGTTTTAAGGAAGTAGGAAGAGGCGCAAAACCATTCGTACTGATTAGAATAGGGAAATGATCAGAAGCAATTTTTGGAAGATTACGAACCGCACCCTCTTCAAATCTCAAACGCCAATCACAATTAGCCAAACCTCGGTCTAACCGAGCTGATTTGAATGTTTGAGGAGAATTACCTCTGAACCAAGTGTGATTAGGGCCCGAACATTCACGATCCATAAGGCCTTGATTCTCTATCCAGTTAGCAAAGTCTCGACATCTACGACTCATCTCCGACCCACCACTACCATTTCTCTCACTCATGCTAGTAGTCTCATTAAAATCACCTGCCGACAGCCAATGACCCGAATACTCATCTTTAATTCTTTCTAACTCCCGCCATGACTCCTTACGAATAGAGCTATCCGAGCAAGCATAAACTGCTGAGAATAACCATGGGTCCTCACCTATTTTACTTATTTCCACCGTTAAGTGTTGTGAGTGTGAACCATATG
Organism: Patellifolia procumbens; assembly: GCA_947645195.1. NCBI lineage: Eukaryota > Viridiplantae > Streptophyta > Magnoliopsida > Caryophyllales > Amaranthaceae > Patellifolia > Patellifolia procumbens. The sequence goes on from CANSGD010000901.1 coordinate 529,373, forward strand.
AATTCACATTCACCATATCTGTGTTCCAAAATAGCCAAATTCCTCCACTAAATCCTTGAGCTTCCACTCGTCTTTGCCCTGAGAACCCTATACGATCACAACACTTCTGAGCTTGATCACCAGTAATGTGAGTTTCGACCAGATTTAAGACTGAGGGTCTATTTATACGAATTAGCTCTCTTATAGCAGCTAGTTTATTCATCACACCTTGAACATTCCAAATCATAATTTTATGGACATATTAAGCATCGGAAAAATTGGATACCGGTCATAAATGTTCAACGGAACATTATGCATCATTGATAGGAACGCTTCTTCCAAAAAAGCGGTTTCAGTTACTGTTGGGTTGATAGGTAACATCCCATCCCTTTTTTAATTGCCCTAAATTTTTTATCCCCAAACTCCTAGCCCACATACCAAAGTGGAATGACCTCAACCGATATAAGTTACTGTTGGGTTGAGAGAGTGATCTTCCACGGTTCACATCGACAGGAAGAATAACTTCGCCACCTGGAGGTGACTTCAGTGCAGTTTGAAGTTATCAACCAGTTGCTAAAGAAAAATATATGCCAATTTACTGTTCCATTTTCTGAATGGATCTATTAGTTTTTTTTAGTATGCAAGCATTGTTAATCCTTGGAAATCAAGATGTAATCAATCATTACAATAAATACTTAACCAATTTTGACAGAGAGACAGAGAGGGAAGGGGCAGGAGGCCACCTTAGGAACAGAAGAACACAGTACAAAGAATCAAATATTTATCTAAAGTTGAGGTATTAATAGTTCAAGTTGTTCATCCAGCCTCATTTGTCCAATTTCTTTCCAGAGAGCCAGGAACTTGCCTCAAATTTTAGGCAACTTGCACTTTGTTGCAACAAAACATTTCCAGAAGCCTCTACTGATCCATGATTATTCTTTTCAGTCACTACTTCTTGACGAACTTGGCCTCGGCAATTGGGGACCTATTATGGGCTTCTGTAGAGGCTTCAATGCAGCCATGATCTCGGTAAAGGTAGGTCGCATTTTCGGATCTCTAGAATAATGACAAGAATTAAGATGGTGCAGCAAAACAAATAGCAATCAGAAATTGATATAACTGCTAGTTAGCTAGAATAACATTCAACCTTTCAGTGATTAGTTATGTACAGGGCAACACAGTCCATTTTATTTCGAGGGGTCACATATGATGAGACCTTTGTAGTTTAGGACAACTAGTTAGGTTTTATGGCTCACATCATTTCCAGTTGAGATCCCCGATTCAAAGACCCAAAAGCTATACTATGAAAATTTCTAGTTACCAAGACTTAACAGCTAAATGACTGAAAAGAATGGACACAAAAATAAGAAGGCTTTTATCGTACATTATACCAAAACATTATGAACTTAAACAAAATCGAAAAACTCATTGATATTGTCATGGCAGAGCGCATCTAAGACAGAGAACCCCAGCCACATATTAAGATCGCTCTTACCAATAGATGTGCTCCCGGAACTACAAAGTCAATTACAGCGGTTTCAGTTGACCAAGACAACAACAACATAGAAGAAACTGATACAGCAGTTGATTACAAGTAAAACTTGCCAACTGGGTTGGTACAATTGTTACAGCTTAGCTTATTCAGATAGGGTCATATCAGTCTAGGCTTGATTTTCAGTTAAATCCCGTTTTTAGTTGTCTTTTGCAGGTTGTTTCAGGTTTTGCATTGCAAATTCATACTAAAAACCCGAATCATCAACTTCCTCTACTTCTCCTTCAACTGCAATATTGTGACCAAGGAAGAAAAGCGCGGATATCGTCGCGTTCGCGGTAACGGTCGCGATGACGCGGGAATGGCTTGTAACGGTCGAAAAGAGACAAATCGCGGTTGACGAGGCGTTAATTTTTTGAAAAAATTCACACAATTAGAATTTTAACCTTAAAATGGCATTTTTGAAGTTTTATAAGTATTCTTATAACTTAATTTGACCAAAGCAATCATATGGGTGGATTACACATATAGTGAATAAAAGATTACTTTAAACATGAGATTTATGTCATATTATATATAAAAATTGATACTAAATCATATATATTACTCAACTTGGAAGCCCATGGTAAGTTTTTCTCCTTTCGTTGGTGTGACCCTATAGTTTTGTGCTACTGTGCGTATATTCCCTTTCTTTTTTTGACCAATTTTCATATAGTAGCGGATGTAACGGGTAAAAAAACGCTCTAATACGGCGAGTCACCGTTACGTAACGGACAACGCGGCGAGTTGGACGTGAATTTCATCGCGGGGTTACGTAACGGCATTTCGCGTAACGGCAAGTTCAAAATCCGTTACATAACGGCCGTTACGTAACGTAACGGCCGAGTTTTGTTTCCCTGATTGTGACCCCTCTAAGCTCCCTCAAGCCTCAAATAATACCCTCCAAATTAATACCTATATCCTAGGCAAGGCCCCAAATGGTTCACAAGCATCAGCTGGAATACTGGGACCACCACTATCCTTCCTATACAACTCTTTAGACTAGAAATTCAACAAGTGCATAAAACTACAAAACTTTCAAACAACAGTCCCTTGTTCTAATTGCAGAACATTAATGTCAGCCTAGTGAGGCAGTATGACTATGTTTTTTTCAATAGACAGGAGAGAAGTTATATTACATCTTCTATCCTTTGACCGAAACTCTGAACGCTATAGAACTCTTTGACACATTAAGACAAATGAGACACCAATATCTAACTGATTAAGTCACTAAAGTAACTAATTGCCAAAGTAAATGCAAAGTGCTTCAGATAAATGATATTTATGGAATAAATAGCCCATACTCCAACAAAGGAAGGGAAATAACAAATAAATTAAATGCCTCAGGTAAATGCAAAGAACTTCAGTGGAAAGTTTCATATACTCACGTTTGCCAACATTTTCGAATGATATCAGCAATCGTAGGATCAACATTATCTGGTATGTCCAGACGTCGATGCTGAAAGCCAACGGCACCAACCACCTGCATAGGATTCATTCCTCCCCATGGCTGCTGGAGAGTGCAAAGCTCCCAAAGTATGACCCCAAAGCTATATACATCGCACCTAATGATATCAAACCGTTAGATAGAGTACTAAATTTTGTGACATCTCCAGTACCAGAATCAGTACATTACCAGGGACATTGTCAATGTTAAAGAATGAATAAAATTAGAGACCACCATTCCTTATCAGGAATTCATACCACTTCTTTAAGAGGTATAAGTGGATTGAGAGCAGCGCAAGAATCAAGAACTGGTAAAAGTGGGGATTAGTAAGACTGAAACTTAAAAGTTAAAACAATTTTTGTAGGAATTCTTTTAAACATGTATGAGCTATAAATGTATGTAGACTCTAGGTCTAATATTTTGTTGAGAAAAGAGACATACTTTTCATCAGAAGGTTCATTGCGAAGCACTTCCGGAGCCATCCATTCAGCCTTCAGCAAATATATATCCGTTAATTTTTTTGCATTTTGAAGTTATAAAACACGTATAGATATTACCCAGAAAATACAAATGGTAATAACGAAGAGCCAAAATAAAACAAAAATACTTGTAAAATATAAACAAAGAAAAGCACATGGCAGAAAGTTTCTAAAAGCAGGTATTGCAACAAACATAAGATTCAACACAAAAGAGCTATATCCTGACAATAGAAATGAGCAAGTTATGCACGAAGGAAGTTCAAAAACACAATTGAGGAGGCGAGATATCATGAAAAATAAGATAGGGATCATCGCTAGTATTTCATTGCATTATTTTGACTTTACTTAGTATTTGAAGTTCTTGATACAGAACTGAACGTAAGCATTGAATTCATGATCTAGAGAATACAATTTTATAATTTATTCTGTAACTTTTTTTTTGTCCTCTAGATAATTGTAATTGCCCATTTCACTTAGAACAAAGTAGTATCAAAGCTATGCCAATAAAAGAAGCTTCGCTTGCATCTAAATGCCTATAACTGACCAAACAAAGCAACTACAGATGATTGGTCTCATAGAATGAAGGTTATGCTCGGTTTTCAAGGAGTGTGTGGTGTGGGTATCGTTGAAAATGGATTTCAAGAATCCGTAGATGTTCAAAACTATGACACAAGCAAAAGGAAGCGCTTCAGGCGAAGAGACATAAAATTTAATACGTATTCGCTGTCATAATATGTTTGAAAAATTAATAAATAAAATGGTGGCACATACACGAAGGCATGGAAATTTTTTTATATTGTGATCTAGAATTTGAAAACAGTGAAGAAGGGCGAAGTTATAATCACTCTCTAGCAAGAAAACGATATAATGACAAATTATACTCAAAGTACTGACAGTAATAGATCAGATGAAGAGACTATGAGGAACTATGAGAGATGTTTCATGTGGTTGAGAAAACTCTTTCCTCAATTAAGTTAATCTTGTAGCCTTAGCTATTGAGTCTAATGAAATGCAGAATCACTAATCACTTGATTAAGGCCTTGTCAGCCCACAAGGTAACAATGAGGCATGGGAAGCAAAATCAAGATGGCCCTGTATTGTTGCCACACATTAGAAAAGTTGTTCAAGAAGAAGTGTTAGCCAACTAAGAGGAAGAAGTCATGGTTGCACATTGACATGATCCAAAGAAGTAGATATAAATATTTCAGATAGTCAGAGGAGTAGCGGAAAAGGAAGGTCAAGTGAAAGATGCTGTCATGAAAGATAGGAGAGTGGACAACTCTGAAGTACAATGTTACTCATACGGAAAATGGGGGTAATGCCAAGCTTTTGGAGTTGTAGATGAGGGTGTGGCAATGTTGATGATCTACTTCTTTTCTGTCAAGGAGATATGCCATCTTTCCCTCTCCTTTTGAAGGCCTTCACTAAATCTTCTTCTACCTCTGGCTTGCATGCTAATGTGACTGAATCCTAGCTTTACACTTGAGATTCCTATGTTTAAAGAAAGGTCTCTGTATCTAAGTTCATGTTGGGGAAGCTTCGCTTCAAGTACTTGGGCATTCCTCTCTTCCGGGAACTGAGTAATGATGACTATGAAATTGAAGTTCTAAAAGATATTAGAACCTGGGGCAATTGTCAATTCTATATTACTTGCTAGTTGCCATTCATACATTTCTTCTGTGATGAACCTTCAATTAACAAAACCTATTGCCTTAGCACCATGGGATTAAAACTCGGTCATTCAGAATGGCCAAGTCAATAAGGAAATTGGAGTAGTACATCTATCAAGCTTTGTTGCAGAACACCACGATTAATATCACGTCCTTCCAGATGTAGCCGAGTTCTTTGAAGAGCCATGCCACCACGAGTGCTGATTAAAACTACCCATTTAGCTTTGGCCTTTTGTTGGGTGAGAAAATGAAATTCCTTTCCAGCAGAATGCTCGGCTGTTCGATGTAATATTGCCTGTCACTTATTTATATGCAACGAGCACTAGCTCACTGATTATCTAGGATGTAAGGAGTTGTAAAATGAATTCTAAGCTTCTGTTTCTATTTATGGACCTTTAACTTGACTAAACCTATGGCCTTAGCAACATAGCATTCACGACTCGGCCGTGCTCAATGGCTGCGCTGTGATAGAGTTTGGAACATCATTCCATGAAGCCCTTTTATAAAACACCATGTTGAACTCTTTTTTGTTACTAAAGTTCTTTTGTCAAAATTGACCAGCGTACTTTACTATTTCATTATGTATTTACTGAAATATATTAGGAAAAATTTTCATTAATAAGCCATCCTTTGGCCCGCTGGCCTAAAATAAGTTTTGATTATTCCTGAATAAGTCTAACTTTGATAACAATTTATTTTTAACAAGTCAACCGGTTACAACTTGCTGTTTGTGATGGACCCACACCCAGCCCAACCCATCCAACCCATCCAAGTGTATGCTCGTAGACCCAAAAAGAAACTAGGGGGGACAAACCTAGATGTCAACGGGCAAGAGGGAGACCAAAGAGGAGAATGAAACATGAAAAGGGAAAAGCAAGAAAGAAGCAGTTTTGGGTGTTAGCCATTTTGGGAATGAAGACAACAATGATAGGGAAATCTCCTTAACCTTGGGAAGCATGGCAAAAGTAGTCCAAGTACTAGAAGACAACCTTAATTAATACTAGGTTAATTTTGTAGCTTGAGTATAAAAGCAAGTAGAAGAATGTGGAGAAGGTATCTAGAAATTTGTAAGAAAGAATTGGAGAGTAGTAGCCTTAAGCTACCTTGAGAGTTATAGCCTCAAGCTATAAATTTTCCCTTGTAACCGTTGGTCCATAGTGAATTAATTGTTCAAGCTTTCATTTTAATCATTGTGATCCTTTCATTGAATTGAGTACAAAGTCAGTCCTTGTCACTTGGTATCAGAGCTCCGATCATGGTGCTCACACAGTCGCAGCGGCTGGACGGGTTAGACGAGAAGGTCGCGGCTATGGAGGGAAGGCTTGAATCTATTGATGGCAAGCTAAACACCCAGGAGGCAGTTATAGTAGGGTGGTATCCGAGGCGGTCGGAAAGGCCATGGCCGAGGCTCAGCAAACATTGACGGAGCAGTTTGTTTCCTTGTTCGAAGAAGAGAGAAAGAAACAAATGGAAAGTATTACACGGTTGGAAGGGAGAATCGATCGATTCCGGAGCAACCACGAGATGCAGGCCACCATGGCAGCAAGAGGTAATGAGAGAGTTAGAGAAAAAATGCGAACAAACCTGGGTGGAGGGCAGGCGCCACGCCAAACGCCAATAATACGTCTCGACGGCGAAGCCAGCCAAGCTCAAGGGGAAAACTGGGAGAGAACACCGGTGGGAGGAGGAGGAATGCAGATGGTGGCGGAGGGGGAGGACGATGGCGTCAAAAGAGGATAGACATGCCAGTGTTTGAAGGGAAGGACCCCGATAATTGGATTATGAGGGCCAAGATGTATTTCGATTTCTATCGATTGACGGAGGAAGACAAAGTCACCGCGGCGGTGGTTGCGATGGATGGACCGGCGCAACAATGGTATTATTGGGAGGATTGCCGGCGACCCGGTGAGCGGGTGGGGCGATCTTCGAACACGGATCTTAAAAGAGTTTAGACCCACTAACGCTGGAACACTCCAAGAACAGTGGTTGGCTGTCTCTCAGACCACCACAGTGGAGGAGTATAGGAGGAAATTCATAGAGTTGGCTTTTCCCATTGAAGATATCCCACAGGCTATCATGAAGGGGCAATTCATAAATGGGCTGAAGGAAGATATAAGGGCAGAATTGAGATTGTTGGACCCGGGTACATTGGAGCGGGCCATGGATCTGGCGGGTCGGATAGAAGAGAGGAATCGGGTTAGTGGAAGCAAGAGAGGAGTTGGGCCATGGAGAACGGGGCCGAGCCAATTTTCTTCAAGTTCGAGCGGGTCCAGCAGCAACAGAGGGGGGGTGGGCTGATCTCCACATACGGGCTTCCCCCTAACACCGGGCCAAGTAAGACGTGGCCTAAAGCCCCTGAATCTCAAGGCTCAGTTAACTTGAGCAGCCCAGCCCAAGTCACTTTCCACGTCCAGTTCAAGAAACAGAATCTGAACTTCAAGAAAGAAGAGCTAAAGGCTTGTGTTTCCGTTGTGATGAGAGATGGGGAGTGGGTCATCGGTGTAAGCGCAAGGAGCTTAGTGTGCTCATGGTGGCCGGCGACGAGGCCGAAGAGAACGACGATGAGGAAGAAGAGACAGCGGAGGAAGCCATTGAGATCTCCTTGTGTTCGGTGGTAGGGTTGTCCAATCCAAAAACTATGAAGTTGAGAGGGGTGATACTAGGGAGTGAGGTGGTGGTTATGGTGGATCCGGGGGCCACCCATAATTTCGTGCCAACGAGAGTCATCGAGGCAATCCAGTTGGGGGTGGAGGATGGCGGAGAATTTGAGGTATCTTTGGGGAACGGCGAGTCGGTTAGGGGAAGGGGAGTGTGTCGGCAAGTGAAGGTGAAACTCCATGGAGGGGTGACCGTGATAAAGGATTTTTTGCCTTTGGGACTTGGTAATGCCGATGTAATCTTGGGAGTGCAATGGTTGGAGAAGTTGGGCGCGGTCACTACCAATTGGAAAACGCACGTCATGCGTTTCTCCGTGGCCGGGACTCCGGTCACCCTCGTGGGGGACCCTACACTAGAGACCACCCAAGTGTCTCTTAAGGCCATGATGCGTTGCATAGGTAAAAATGGAGGGGGGTTGTTGGTTGAGATAAACAGGATGGAAAGGGAAGAGCGGCCGAGAGGGGAAGAGGAAGGTGACGTACCGGAGTTTTTGAGGGGAGTCGTGGACGAGTTACGGAGTGTGTATGAAATGCTGCAAGGACTACCACCGAACCGAGGGCATGAGCACGCCATCACGCTCAAGGAGGGTAGCAATCCCGTGAGCGTACGGCCATATCGATACCCACAAGCTCAAAAGGATGAGATTGATAGGCTTATTCGTGAGATGATGGAAGCGGGGATCATCCGGCCCTCTACTAGTCCTTTTAGTAGTCCGGTGCTTCTAGTGAAAAAGAAGGATGGGTCTTGGAGGTTTTGCGTCGACTACCGTGCTCTCAATAAGGAGACGGTCCCGGATAAATATCCGATACCGGTCATAGACGAGCTACTTGATGAGTTGCATGGGGCCACCACTTTTTCAAAGTTGGATCTCAAGTCCGGATATCACCAAATCCGGGTCCGACCCGAAGACACTCACAAGACGGCGTTTAGGACCCACAAGGGCATTATGAGTTCCTCGTCATGCCATTTGGGCTTACTAACGCTCCGGCCACGTTCCAAGCCTTGATGAACGACGTGTTTAGGCCATACTTTAGGAAATTCGTGTTGGTTTTTTTTGATGATATCCTCATCTATAGTAGAAGTCAGGAGGAGCACGTAGGGCACGTGAGGAAGGTATTAGAGAAGTTGGCGGAAAATAGCTTGTATGCAAATTTTAAAAAATGTGAATTCGGAAGGAAGGAGGTTGCCTACCTTGGCCACGTGATTTCGAGTAATGGGGTAGCAATGGATGGGGAGAAGGTAGAAGCGGTGTTGAGGTGGGGAAAACCGAAGAATTTGAGGGAGCTTAGGGGGTTCCTCGGTCTCACCGGGTATTATCGGAAATTTGTGGCTTGTTATGCACAAATCGCGGGTCCCCTCACATCTCAACTAAAGAAAGATTGTTTCGGGTGGTCGGAAGAGGCCACGCAAGCGTTTGAGAGTCTTAAGCGAGCCATGGTGACGGCACCGGTTCTAGCTATGCCCGACTTCACTAAAGAATTTGTAGTAGAAACGGATGCGTCCGGGTTTGGAGTTGGGGCGGTAATGATGCAAGAAGGAAGGCCGGTGGCTTATTTTAGCAAGTTGTTGGGGGTAAGAGCTAGGGAGAAGTCCATCTACGAGAAAGAGCTCATGGCCATTTGCTTAGCCATCCTAAGGTGGAAGCATTACCTTTTGGGCCGACACTTTGTGGTTCGCACCGACCAACAAAGTCTTCGATACATAACCCAACAATGAGAAGTGGGAGGGGAGTATCAAAAATGGATGCGAAAATTGGTTGGGTTCAACTTTGAGGTACAATACCGACCCGGGGCGTCCAATAGAGTGGCGGACGCTCTATCACGCATGGACCAAGACAAGATACTGCTGGGGTCATTAATTCACTCACAAAAGGTGGATTGGGCTGAATTGGAAACAAGGATAGCTGGCTGGCCCAAATCAGGAAGGGGCTAGAAGAGGGGAAGGAATGTCCAGTGGGTTTTCAATTGGAGGCTGGGCACGTGATGTACAAGGGGAGGATGGTTCTCCCAAAAATCTCCTCTTTTAAACACAAGTTACTTCATGAATACCACAACACCACCACCGGCAGGCATAATGGGGAGGTCAAGACATATAATCGGCTGGCGTCGGAGTGGTTTTGGGTGGGAATGAGGCGAGAAATCGGGGACTATGTGAGCCGCTGCGCCGTATGTCAGAGGAGCAAGGCCGAACAACGGAACCCTAGAGGGTTATTGCAACCACTCTCAATTCCGATGGCAATTTGGGAGGACATATCAATGGATTTCGTCGACGGGCTGCCGATGTCCAAGGGAATAGACTCCGTTTTGGTAGTGGTGGACCGTTTGTCAAAATATAGCCATTTCATTGGGTTGAAACACCCGTACAATGCCTTGAAGGTTGCTGACGTTTTTATTCGCGAGGTGGTGAGACTCCACGGGTTTCCGGCCACTATAGTGTCGGACAGGGATAGGGTGTTCATGAGCATATTTTGGCGAGAGCTTTTCCGACTACAGGGGACGCTGCTGAAACGCAGCACGGCGTACCACCCTCAAACCGACGGGCAGACAGAGATCGTCAACAAGGGGATGGAGACCTATCTTAGGTGTTTTGCGATGGATCAACCGAAGAAGTGGGCTCAATGGTTGCATTGGGCCGAGTTTGCCTACAATACTTCACCCTATACTTCCACTAGGCTCACGCCTTTTAAGGTGGTATATGGGCGAGATCCACCCAAATTATGGAAGGTAGGCAGTGGTCAAACGCCGGTGGACCAGTTGGAAGAATGGTTACATGAGAAGGATTTGATGCTTGACGAACTACGGGTGAATCTGGTCAAAGCCCAACAACTCATGAAAGGGTATGCGGATAAACACAGGCGTGATGAGGAGTTCGAGGTTGGGGGGCAGGTCTTCTTGAAGCTCCAACCATATCGTCAAAAGTCCTTGGCCAAGCGTCCCAATGAGAAGCTCAACGCCCTTTTTATGGACCCTATAAAGTCGTGCAGCGAGTGGGGAAGGTGGAATACCGACTGGAATTACGCCCTACTTGTCGGATACATCCGGTTTTCCACATCTCTCAATTAAAGAAGGCGGTTGGGTCGGAACCGATCAGTTCAACCATCCCGGAACAAATAACGGTAGATTTGGAGTTTGTGGTGGAACCGGCTGGACAGCCGAGTTCAAACGGTGGGCGGAACGATCAACGTCGAAGTCTTGATTAAATGGAAGGGGCTACCCACTTTTGAAGCGACTTTGGAGAGTGGTACCACAATCACGGAACGTTTCCTGGACTTCCACCTTGAGGACAAGGTGAATCTCGAGCCGGCGGGTAATGTGATGGACCCACACCCAGCCCAACCCATCCAAGCGTATGCTCGTAGACCCAAAAAGAAACTAGGGGGGACAAACCTAGATGTCAACGGGCAAGAGGGAGACCAAAGAGGAGAATGAAACATGAAAAGGGAAAAGCAAGAAAGAAGCAGTTTTGGGTGTTAGCCATTTTGGGAATGAAGACAACAATGATAGGGAAATCTCCTTAACCTTGGGAAGCATGGCAAAAGTAGTCCAAGTACTAGAAGACAACCTTAATTAATACTAGGTTAATTTTGTAGCTTGAGTATAAAAGCAAGTAGAAGAATGTGGAGAAGGTATCCAGAAATTTGTAAGAAAGAATTGGAGAGTAGTAAGCCTCAAGCTATAAGTTTTCCCTTGTAACCGTTGGTCCATAGTGAATTAATTGCTCAAGCTTTCATTTTAATCATTGTGATCCTTTCATTGAATTGAGTACAAAGTCAGTCCTTGTCACTGTTCACCTATTTGACACAGGTTACAATGACACGGTGTTCATCTATCATTGGAACCTTTTGAAGTTGAACTTTTTTTTAAAAAAAATACCCTTCTTCCCTTTTCACACCCTGATCTTCTTCTTGGTATTTTCAACCACCCCAATGCTACCCCTACACACCGGAAAAAACTAGCCCAGCCCTAAAACCACTTCCACCCTCCCCGAAACCACACCCAGCTCAGAAAAAGCCTCCCTTGCTCTCCCCAAAACCGAAGCCCAGCCGGGGGAAAGCTTTCCATGCAAAGGAAGTCAAATGCAATTTGGACTTTTAGTGTCTTCTTTAGTTACTTTAAATGACAATATGTAGCTGTACCATTACCATTATCTAAAGTAAACATTAATAAGAATAATCCCAACTATGGCCTTTCCACCTAAAATAATCCCAACGATGTGTTTTTACTAATAATCTCAACTATAGGGACGTCTGCCAAAAATGAAATCCGGTTTCCCAGATAAAAAATGGAGTGTGTCGTGATCTCATTGGCAATTTTTTCCCCATCTTTTTTACCATCCCACCCTTACCTCTTCCTCCCCCACCCCACCCCACCCCACTGCCACCCCTCCCCTTCTTCCGCCAACCCAACCCTTCACCATCCTTTTCCTCCCAAAACCCACCTTTCACCTTCCCCCCTCCCCCCATCTCTCTATTTGACTTTGCTTTTTCTTTTCTCTCGCTCCCTCATGTCAATAATCCCTTTGCTAACTGTCATCACCGGTGCCGGAGTTTAAACACCATGGCTTCGATCTGTGAAGTGATAGGTACAACACCCTAAAACTCTTGGAAATATAGATCTTAAAAAGACACAAAAAATGCCGCCCTGACCTTTTGGTTCAAGAAATCCACCCAGAGTTCGCCCCTAAACGGTAAGAGGAAGGGGAGCAGATTCTCAGTCCAAAGGCATATCAATATGGGCACCCCTAAACTCTCCTTTAAAATTCATCACGTTTTGAGTTATTCAATCTCCCCTAAACTCTGAAAAACCCAACGACTTTTTTTCCTGGGTGTCTCCGGACCAATTTTTAATTTATATCTAAAGCCATCCCCATTTGTCCTTCAGTTGTTAGTCTGTGGGTCAACGTGGTGAAAGTGGAGGTGGAGGTGGAGGTGGGTTTGGTGGTGGTTGTGGTCCATGGGGGTTTCTTTTACCCCCATTTCTATGTGGAGGTTGAGGGGGGGGGGTAAGGGCAGAATCAATATAGAGGAATTTGGGGGACCCTTAGTGAGCTAAACAAACTCCATAATCCCTACTCCTCCGTTCTTATATTTTGGCGCAAACAACACAAAAAGAGGTCGTCGAAGTTTCCAACCTTACACAATTTGAATTTTGGGACGTTCACTAACAGAGATTAGCTCAAAATACGTATTAGATAAACAAGACAATTGATAGATAGAATTAGCAAAAATATCCACCTTTATACTAGAATAATGCATTAGTAGTCAACTTGATGTCAAATAACCGAATAAGAACTTACTGTTCCTGCAGTTGAGCGTGAAGAAAGAAATGTGCTGTGCTTTATACGAGATAAGCCAAAATCACAAACCTAAAAAAAAAAGTTGCTAACTCATCAAACAAGAAACCAGAGACAAAGACCAAACCTTAACAACCAATTTAAGATTAAATCACAACAGAAGAGGTTCCAACCTTTACAACCCAATTCTTATCAACAAGAAGATTTGGAGATTTCAAATCACGATGGACAATTACGGGCGAACAGTTATGAAGATAATTCATACCTCTTGCCTGAAATTTAGTTTCTAATATTATCATTGAATGTCATTGAAGTTGGCTGGTCAAACTATACAAACATCAGAGGAAGGAAAGACACTTACAGCATCAAAAGCCATCCGTAATCGCCTTCTTTCATCTAATTGATTGTGAGGACGGTGAAGCAATCTGTACAAACTACCCCTGCAAAACAGAATAGATTTTCACGCCAAGTTATCCACCACATGTCTGGATCTTGAATAGATTTATGCATACAAATACTCCTTTTTTCCCTGAATAAAGAATAAAGTTCCTTACTACTATATTGATATGTTCTTAAGTTAGATGGTCTAGACATGTGTTTTCCGCTTTTCTTTCTGAATCACATCAAACCATTTTCCATCTCCACCCTAACATTCTTGCCTTTTTTCTCACCCCATATTATACTTATTTTTTAAACAATTACTTCCCGATTTTGAGCAAAAATTCAGTTAGAAAGTAGGCATAACTCCTTCTGTTTTTTTAAATAGGGACATTTGTACTTTTCACGCTAGCCAATGCATATCTTTGACAACAAATATCTCTAATTGCACATGGTAAAAATTATAAAAAAAATGATATTAAAAACTACAATAAGATGAATCATACAATATCTTACATGACTATGTTTTTCCTCACCTATAAAGAACATAAGATGGTCAAATGATAGAATGTTAATAGTGATAAAAGTTAAAACGTCCCTATTAAATAAAAATGGAGGGAGTACAAGCAACCGAAAATAAAAATTGCATAAATTGAAATGCAATTAAGATAAAACCATATCCTGTTTAATGAACGTAACCCTCTAAACCATTATTTTTTACCTTATTAAAAAACCTTCTTTTTCCTTCTCCCATTTCCAACAATAAAAAGGTTCGAACTCTTAGGTTTTTGTGAATCATACCAATTAATTGAAAAACAAAAGTATTGAACGTGCAATTGATGATAACTTTGACCCTCATAACCTAAATTCTGATGTAAATCATGTTTTATTTTCAACTTTGCCACGATTTGAAGAACATTGTATGCGGTAAATTATTTCGTGCAAAATCCAACCCGTATTACTTGGAAAGTGAAAGAGTATTATGTGGCGAATGGAGTATTTAGCAATATTAATAATATAATAATTGTTACTTTACTCTTCGTTTTACTTCAAGTACCCGTGTCGGATCCTTAACACTCCGACATGAGTACGACAGTTAGGGATGTCAACGACGCAGGACGGGGCGGATGTTGTCATTCCTATCCCCATCCCCGCCCCATTACCCATGGTGGGGCAAAATCTTATCCCCATCCCCGCCCCAACGGGGACACACCAAAAACTATCCCAGCCCCATCACCTACGTGGATCCCCATACCCACCTCACCCCCCGCTAGTCCCGCCCCAACCCCCGTCTCATTCCCGCCCCAATGTCGGTTTACTAAATTTTTTGGGCCTAGGCAAAACAAATGGTAAAAACTTTAAAAAAGATAAATTACGTTAAAAAATAAATTTCTTCAATAAACAGGGATAAAGCGGGGCGGGCGGGGCTGGGGCGGGCGTGGCCAATCTAAAATCCACACCCGCCCCATCACCCACGATGGGTACTGTTTTCATCCCCATCCCCGCCCTATTACCCGCGAAACCTTCCCTCATCCCCGCCTAATTGGGGCGGATGCGAGGCGGGTCTCCACTAAATTCGTCACACTGACATCCCTAGAAAGTTGAACACTTCATTTTGGGCCAAAATCATTGAAATTTTGCACAAAATAGCGGAGTCTGTACACGTGTCGAACATGGGTACACGAGTCCTAGTAACATAGATAATAATAACATTGATGATTAGTAAAATAAATTAGATCAATAATAATAATGATAATTAGTAAAATAAATTAGATTAACAATATTAATAATAATAATATCAATGAAGCTTGTGAAATAATGAATGGAGCCGAACTGAATGGTGCTTAGCAGAAGTTTATGAAGGTGAATTGAACTCAAAAAGAACTTATCGGGGAGAAAAGGCCCGTAATATGTGGTACATAATTATTGGGTTTGCTAATCTTTATTTCCTTGTTTTATATATTTATCATGGAGTCTAGCTAAATGTTATGGCTAGCGATTTGTTACAATAAAATGAAAAACATTCGAAAAAGAGAAAGAAACTTGGATTTTAGAAAATCGAGAGTCAAAGCAAGAAGTCCATTTATTGAAAAACAAACATGATACTCCCATTTTTAAAGGGAACCTAAAAACCTTCTTAATTGTGTTCTTATTGTGATAGCCTCTCCCATCTTCTCTCACCGTCTTATCCCTTCTTTGCTCCTCTCCTGCTGTCTTACAACACTCGACGACAATAGATGATATTTTTAAGATACGAAAGCGTCAAAAAATCATCCATCGAAAAGATAACGATGATGATGCCAAAGCACGTCAAGTAGACAATTAAAATACATTCAGGTAAGATTATTCATCAAAAGTTAAATGCTTGAGAAACCTCCACTGATGTATGTACATAGCAAAAATGTGGTTCATGCAAAGTTGAGCGGGACTGGGTGACAAATCTCCTATACATTAGCACTGCCCATGATATTACAAAATCAGGGTGAGAAGGGAACATACCTGTGGAGAAACTCTGTAATAATTGATAGATTTGGTGGACGAGTAATGGCTCCCATGAACAGAACAACATTTGGATGTCTAAGTCTTTTCATGATATGAACCTAGTCACCAGAAAGCGTAAATTACACTGACAACGTTGACCCAGTGTAAAAATCATCAAATAAACCCTACATCACTTGCGAGGTCAGGCATATTTTAGACATATGCAGTATTACCCTTAATAGTTTTATAAAATTATAATACTGTGCAACAACACAAACCTAAAACGAACACAAGATTCTAATCTTAAAGGAACTGTTAAGAATCATGATATGAAGGCTGAAGTTCCAAGTAACACCAAATTTAATTTTCCAGGGCTAGTAAAAAATGGAACAGGATTCAAACTCTTTACTAATAAAACTTAATTGTAGATACATTATGGCATTTGGAAAACACTAGGATTATATAACAGAATTTGAAATCCCAGTGCTGCTTCGACAGTGTTTCTCCTCGCCTCTCAAACGCAACAAATGAACATCCTAAGTGTGCTCGAAGCCTAGAACACTTGGGAAAGTCTGAACACATTGACTATTCCAAATTTATCACCATGAGCATATGATTACCAGAAAATTATAGAATTTTACATTCCAGGAGTAAAAATCATCGAAGTACGCTTGAACATGATGCAGTTTGGAAGTACAAGAATTTTCACTATTTTCACACTCTAAGCATACGATTACAAACACCTTTAGAAACTGACTAAAATCCAAAACTCGAATGAGCATAACATTAACAATAATTTAAACCACTGTGTATGACATCTTGAATTTATCGTAGAGGTTGTGTAATTCAATGCTTAGTCAATCATATCAATCTGAACAATTGTTAAGTTTGTTATACAGGTGGAAGTTCGATCACAAAGATATTTGTACTAATGCACGAGGTTCTATTTGTTTTGTCTTTGTTGCAGGTTAACGAATTTAAATTGTTTATACTAAAAATGAGGGAGGATTGTTGAGTATAAATGTATCCGTAGTAAACTCATGGTTGGATAGTTTATATTTACAAAATGCAAGGTCATAATAATTAAATATAATCAGTGAAAAGTGTTTAATTAATTAAAACTTGGGACTTTCTGAAAGGACATGTCTTTTACTCTTTTACGATTTTCTCTATATTCATATGCCATATGTATGAAAAAAGGATGGTCATGAGAGAGAATTATTCCCTACTTTCTCTAGAGAAATTCATGTAGATTTCTCTCTTGTTCTTTAAACAAAACAAATAAAAAATTGTTGAGATTGTTTCTTGTTGTCAACTAAGAATCAATTAAATTTTCTTCATATCTTAAAATTATTAGCGGGGTCGGAAAATTACTCTTAGGAAAGCGTATATAATACGTGCTTCAAAGATATCCTATCCGGTTAACCACTGCATTCATATCCATATTTAAATTTTGCTTGTACGTAAAGTGGACTGTTCATGTGTTTTAAGTTATTGATTAGTGGGATTCTTCTCCACATTTGTTGAGAGATAGTACTGCAAATGAACCTGGAAATCTATCATGTTGTGGCAAATGTGTGTCAAGGTAACACCTCAGTGGCCGACCCAAGAGATCTACTATTCAGAGTTTAGTGGTTACATATGACTAAAACGTTATTATACCCAGGTACATTGGAGCAGGTGGATTTGGAATAGGTTGAATACACCTGAACATGCCTTTATCCATTGGTTAGCAACTCTTGGAAGTTTAAGAAGAGATGATATCTTGTACTCTATTGGGTCAATGATGATTCTACTTACATTACTTGTGCAAATTATCGTGAGATCACCAACCACCTCTATTTTTTTTTCTTTAGTACAGATTGTATTTTTATGCTTACCAACTGGTTGCAGAACCTCACGCGTCGCATTAATATTGGAAGAGAAAAATTTATAAGTTCAACAAAGCCTTATTATTTGCTGTTATTGCAGCCGGTGTTGTCTTTGGATTGCTCATGAGCTATTGGAACAAGAAAATCCCCGCTCCATCTTCTACTGGGAAACAAGTCAAGGATGATACTTAATAGACAATTCTCCAATACAGATTGGTTTAATGATTTTTAACAGCTAAATCTGGGCCTCTGTGGCCATTGTGTTTTTTTCTAACGTTTTTGTGTATCAAAACGGTTCTTAGTTTGTCTAGTTGGGTTGCGGCCTAGTAAACTCTCAGCTTTTGGGGTTCATCAATTAAGAAAAATCTTACAAAAAAAGCCTTAACATGATTTTAATATATAATTAGATGTTGCTCGGAGATGGGTATTAAGATTGGACTCAGATCTGGATCCATGAGTTAGGCATGGGAAGTTATGAATTTAGAGATACGAGGACGAATTTTCATAGCTTCCACACACTGTATTACACGTTACTGCTATTCTTGATAGTTAATACTACTCTTTCGGTATGTAGAGAAAAGCATCATTTGCATCCAAGAAAAATATTAACATCATAAATTCCTGTTTACCTTTGACCCTCTTAAGTGATGGTTTCAAAACATATAGTATTTCAATATTACCCGATAAGTTAAAAAAAGTTTATTCTTAAAAAGTACAGTAGAATAAACAATTTACATATAGATACTTCAAGAAAATAAAACAGAAAGAATAAAGTCAGTCCGGATACTGTTCATGAAGAAAGAGGTCAGTTGCCCCTTCTTTTGACTGGTTAACCAAGTAACAAGTAAAAGCAAATAGAAAAAAAAAAGCTCTCCCTCATCATAGGCCTTTGAATTGTATTCAGAATTGCCCTCAGATTGCAAGTCCCAAGACGAGTCTTAGTATCTACTTCAAGAGATAGGTGACTCAATTGAGATGCCGACAAATGGAAAAGAGAAACAAACAAAAGAGAAAAGGCCAAAAAGGAGGAGGTGGAAAACGGAACCAAAAAGTAGAGGATAAAAAAAAGAATTGAAGGGTGAGTTCAGTCGCAAAGGCCATCATCCAACCCGTATTACATGTCTGCACCAGGATCCTTTTTTTCCACACAGGTTCAGCAGGGTAAAGTGTTTAGATTCAACATTTCGTTGTAGCAATTAATTGTTCTATTTTTTGAGATTGTTATCAGCACACGCAGCAATGTCAAATAAGATTTGGATCATCTAAAAGCTACTTGACATAAGACCGCCCAAAGAGAATTACAGCAAAAACTGCAATAATGACACAGCATAGCATTTAAATCTCAAAAGGCCAAAATTTAATAGTATATACTAAATAGAGGTATTGTTGTGGGAAAAATACAATATAGAACAATATTTTTAGAGAGAGCATAGTGCGGGAAGTACACAGCATAAGTGATAGGGGAAGACATATTACCTCACTTTTAAACTCTTCAAGCGACTCCCCATAGATATCTTGGTCTAAGAACCTCTTAATAGCTATTTCCTGAAAATTTTGGTAAAATGTGCACAAGTAAATTATAAATACAGAGTAATGCCAATTCTAATTAATTAACATGCAGAGAAAACAAAAGGACAACCGAAAAACAAAACTTTTGAAAGAGACACACAAAAGGCTACAGGAAAATAATCAAAGGGAGAATACTTTCTTCAGTTTTATATTACTTCACTTTTAGATGCCATTAGACCAAAAGCACAACCTTTTAAGCAAACATAAGATAAAGCATCTTCCAATTTCCTGAAAAAAAAATCCAAATGCTCAAGGAACAACAAACAAGTTTATTACCCTGCTGGGGTTGCTTCCAACACAGAATCTTGTTAAAACAAAGAATTATCATTCAGCAGAAAAAGAAATGGTACAAAGTTGTAAGTCAGGGCTTCCAAAGTTCAGCAAAAAGTTAAGACAAAAGGAAAAAAGAAACTCCAATCTCACAAACACATCAGAAAGAGACATGATTTATAATATATGAAGGAGGTTTAGAAGATAGGATTTTAGATTTTGAAGATAAACTTCAGAAGTTATACCATGGATTTCAGAATACACATCATTGTGTGATTTAACATCTAAAATAAAGCTTTTCTTAGTAACATCAACTATAAGTTTTCCAGTTTTCAATATTCAAGTAGTGTTCGATCAATTACGTATTAATCAGTATTCGATTTATTGGTATGAGGTTATCGACAATTATAAAAGTTCTTATAATATTTTTTGTTTTAGAGCGCAAGAGCAAGTCTTTGGTGAGACAGTTTCATCCTAACTTGTAAACAGACATCAAAAGTTGCCCCTTGAAAAAGAAATAAAAACTCACTCAATCTCCACTGATCTGTTTAGATCTTATACAAAATTTTGTATTTAAATAGTGTCATATAAGAATTCTCATTTATCCTTAGAGGTAAAGATTGAGATCCCAAATGCCCAACAAAACTAGAGTTCTTTATAATGCCGCTTTAGTAATCTCATGCGCGCTCAGGTCGCTCACCCTCTGCATCTCCCCCTCTGAGGTAGCAGTGGGCAGCTCCAACCATTGGTCCGCAGGAGCTCTGTATCTCTATCGTCTTTATATGCCTCACTCTCCCAATCGCTACCTTAAATTTTACCCTGTTTCTTCAAAGGTTGAGGATTATTATCAGAACTTATACAACCCGTTTCTTTTCAGTTGACTCATTTCTTCAGCACGTTTACCAATGCATAATTTCAACCGTTTATATCATGAATCATCAATAATTAAAAGTTATAACACTGGAAATTTTGAAAATATACAACGAGACAAATCTAACAAGGCCGTACATGACTATACATTTTCTTCAAGTACAAATCACAATAGATAGTCGAAGTTGTGAATAGTGTCAAAGGTCAAAATGGGTCATCTAAAGAGAAAAAGAGGAAAGATATGGTAGTGACCTGTAATGGATAACTTATGACTAAGGCTTGACATCAACTAACGTCATCTAACTAAGGCTTGACCCATTCAAAGACTAGATCTACACATCAAAAATGTGATCTTTAAGCTTCTTTGTCACAAAATAAGCATCTATACTAACGTCATTTTTCGTTTTTGATGAGACAATCTTTTATTAGAGAGAATGTAAAGCAGTATAAACCACCATGGACAAGGTATCCTCACAGAGGAATTTATACTCCCTGTGTCGCACTTTAGCTTGAACACGTGTCAATTGGTTGATCAAGACTCGGTACCTGGTCAAATTTTCAAGAACCTGGGAAAAAAATCTAATAGGACCAGCTTATGGAACAAACCGGCCCTCAAAAGTTTGTAAGAGAACCAGTACCACCAGGGACCGATCAGGTTCCATGTACCGGATTTGGTTCCATCTACCCGGGCATAATGATAATTTGTAATCAAGACTAATAAATTAGCGATTATTCAATTATTTAAGCCTTTTTTACTAAGTCGTGAAAAGCCAAACTTAAAGTAATTGTTACAGTGGATACAATATCATGTTCATGTTTTGAAAGAAGAACAATCGAGGTAATTTCTTAACATCAAGCATAGAAAAGATAGTTTATTATAAACACAACAGAAAAAGAAGTGTTTTTATTTCGGTTTTGGTTCCAAGTACTCAATATCAGCCACACTTAACTAGGTACTCTAACCGATATCGGATCCGGAATTGCACACCCAATATTTTGCGCACCCTTTCTTATTTGTTTCAGTCATTTAATTTTATACTTCCTCCATTTGTTATTAGTTGTTCCACTTTCACTTTCACGTTTGCCAATGCTCAGCTTTGACTACTAATTTCATTAACTATCTTTTAGCAAAAAGTTTTTAGAAAATTACATCTTGAAAATATATATTGATATAAATCCAAAGATATTTCAGTTTATAACATTTGTTTTTATATACTAGTCAAATAACATAGTCAACAAGTTCATAAACATATTCATTAGGACAAAAAACACAAGTATAATGCAATAGCATGACCAAGTCAGCCAGCAGATAATACTTACAGTACCACGCCAATCTCCACGATAAACTTCCCCATATGATCCTGGCATGTGCAACCACCCATAAGAAAATGAAGTCAACTAAACACAGCTAAAATACAGAATTTCTGAAACAAAAAAGTCTAGTGTCCAGTACCAAGTCCGATACGCTCGCCCACAGTGATCTCCTCCCACGAAATCTCGCAATCTGAGACATCATCTAGTGGCATGTCAGATCTTGCACTGCTTGCACTATCACCCCCAGCTGACCTATCAGATGTTCTTTCCTCTGAAAAAGCTCCAGATATCTCTTGCTCCTTGCCACTATCACGTGGCTCCTGACTAGCATCATCTCCTTCCACACTCTTTGAGCCAACCCTTTCATTGAAAAAGCCAACATCTCCACCTGGTGAGTGAGGAGAAGCCTCCATCTGCTCACACTGCTTACCAACAGCAGCAGTTGTTGCTACCACAGCTGCAGCAGTGGCAGTCGCAGCAGCTGCAGCAGGGAGTTCAAACTTTGGATCAGGGCTCGATTTGGCCACCGCAGCTACCATGGATGAGGCAATAACAGCAGCAGCTGCTGCTGCGGCTGCTGAAACAGGAACATTTTTCCCAAACTTCGCTGTAGTCACATCAGTATGCATTACAAAAGGGCTTGTGCAGCCTTCGCCCATATCTACTACATTGCCGATCCCAGAGCCTTGTACAGGTTTAACATTCTCCAACAGCAAGCTTGGAGTAGCCCTTGGTTGCCCTCCATGGTGAGGCAATGGGGGTAAGAATTTTGGTTGAGCAGAATGATCCAGATCTTTGAGCTTTCTGTATTCTTGCTTCGTTCTATTCTCCTGCCTTCCTTCACCTAGGGGCTTAGTGAAAGTGACTGATACATCTGAATGGTCTGCGTAGATTTCAGAGAACAGGTTTGGAGGAGCGACAACACCACTTTCGAGCAACACATCATGGAGCTTCTGAGCTAATTGCGGATTTTCTTTGGCAGCGTCAATCATGTATTGTGACACATCCTTCACCTTCATTTTCCGCACTGCTGGTGAACTAACTCCTTCTGTCCAGGAAGGCGATCTTGCATGAATAGGATAGTTACTTCTAGATGGAACCACCTCTGTTGGTAAATTTTTCACTTCATTGGGATTTCCCCTGAACTCTGTTGATTCGTGCAATTTGTCGCCACTCAACCCAGTGAGAAGGTTAGGAGAAGCTGTAGTGTCACTGGGACCATCTATCCCAAGAGGCTGTTTCTTGAGGCATATCTTCTCATCTAGTGTCCCAGAACCTGATGGTTCATCAAATGAACTCACTGCCTCACTGCTACAGGTGCCCGTATTTGACTCGATATCCCGGGACAGCGGACTGGCAGAAAGAGAATCTGCATAGTCAACATGTGTAACTGCTACATCAGATGGAATTAATGTCCCTGGATCTGCCATTAGATCTAAGATGAATTCCCTGAAAGAATAATACATGGTCAGATAACTAGCAATGTATGGGAGAGAATAATTGTAAACTTGAGTTCACCACTTGTAAGTCACAATTATCATAACTGGTATTAAAGGTGCTTCTGGTCACCAATTGGTCATCATGAAGCTTAAAGTACAAGCAAAATACAACAGCAGCAAGCAAACAAGATTTCCATATTCGCCAGTTTTTCACAGTTTATGAAAATATGCAAGGCCAAAGTTTATCCATGGAAAACATTTAAACAGCTGCAAATAGAAGTATAGAGCCACACCCCTATAGACATAATCCAAGAGACAAAATATTAAAAAACGAACAACAATGGATTCACAAAAAACCACCACCAGCATCCAGCAACTTCTTCCAGTATAATTTTGTAATCGCTTGAAACCATCAACACAAACACTGCACTTTCGGAAAATGCAGCACTACAATTTTTTAGCAATGACAGAGATGGAATGACCACAAGCCCATCACACAAGCATATTGTAGAACCTTATTAAGATCTTTCAGGTTCATGTACTACCCTACTTAAAAAAAACTACCTCAAAAATGAAACATTAGGGCCCTTTCAGTATCAGTCACTTTCCTGTAATTGGTTTTTATGATTTTAGAATCATATGATATAAGTTGTAAAAATAAACTCAGAAGTAGTCTTAAAAATAGTAATCATGATTAATGTAAAAACTGACACCAAAAAACTGGAAACCACTTTTTTGGTTTCCATATTTTGCTTGTTGGTTTTTAAAATAATGTAAACCTAAAACAGAAAATGACAACGAACAGGCTCTTAGGTAGCAAGATCAAAGGGCATGCAAATTATAGAAGTAAATTAGTAACAGGACACGGTTATTAGCTTCAACTCTCAAATCTGTATTTATATAAAGCAGACTTCAAACACAGCTAGAGGTTTCAAATCTAGGCTATAACTTGCTTTCATTTTCAATTGGAGACAGTGGCTGCCAAGCAGTCTCATGAATGTTCTGATAAATGTGGTCAATACCAAATTGTGCACCAGAGTCGGTAGTGATATGTAGTGACAATCACGTGCAATGCAGCAAAGGGAATGCTGATGCCTAGCGAAGAACCGGTGCGTTAGACAAACATGGCAAAGAAACTGAAATGGGCCTCCTTCAACCTTGAAGTATAAAAAGGGGTAGGACCTATTACACTGGCGAAGACTTCAAAATAATTAGCAAAAAATCACATACAACCTTATCTCCCCAGAGTTGCACTAAGATCCGAAACTCCTCAATCCACTGATCGACACAAAGGAGATAGCCTCGTAGCCCAAGATAGCTACTTTAGGCTCGGCAGAACATGTAAACCAAACATCCTTAAAAGTCAACAAGACTACACTCACTTGTTAACAAGTCAATACCCCTCAATCTAGAAGCAATCCTAGACCCAGCTTTTAAAACCAAAGTGAAGAACATTAAAGTCTACCCCTGCTAGCTTCCAAGAAGCCATCGAGGGAAGCACATATCTGAGAGGTTCCCCAAGATCATCAAAGAACTCTAGATGCCAATCATATAAAAGGCCATAGATAGTGGAATATCATCGATCATTCTTCTTGACGGTAAGCAATACTAAGGATTAAGAACCTTGACGACTAACTAGCAAAATTCCCTACCTACAAGGAGTAAATCTATACTCCTGCACCAATAGATAGCTCGATTAGCTACAAAATTACAAGGTTAGAGTCGAAAACGAAGAACAAAAGGAAATATCTATGTACTTATTATATGCATCATTTGTAAATCCCACACGAGGCAAAGACAGTTAAAACCAACTCATATTGGACCTTATAGCAGTTGACAAAAAACATTAATCAAAATAAAATCAGAATGCAACACCCACTTGAAACCATGCGCATTCCCAAGAATTACTAAGTTAAAGAAGAATATGCTCCTCTGAAATTGTACATCTTAAGAAACAACCTTTGAAGAACAATAGTGAGAAGTGATTGTGAAATGTAACTATCATAAGACCGGTCTTCACACGGTATTCTTCCAGATAGCCTATATACTTTGAGATACACACACTACTTAAATACAACAATATAGCAAGGGACTTGGCATATTATTCCACGGGTATTCTAAATGTTAGCTTTTATGCCCAATCTGGGCAGTCTTAGCCGCAACATAAGAGCCTTTCTCATGTCAGCTTATGATGTATCGTTGATATATTCTAGATATCTAATGTTGATCAATTCGCAAGCATAAAAATACCGAAAGATCTCCATAAGGTTTTGAAACTTTTATAGGACAATAAATACCAAACAAAAACCATAAAAAGAGCAATGCAGCATTGCACTTTAGAAAAACTACATACATCGTGCCCTTACCTTCCATTATCAATCTTTACAAAGTTCACTGCAACGTCATCAAAGCCTGTATATAACTGTCCTTTCACTAAACGGCATGGAATGTCCACACTATCAGCTAGAACCTTCACAAATACAGAGAAAACAGCCAAGAGTGCAGATAACACGTCAAAAATATGACAAAATGGATATCCAACACAGATGACACAACTTCATAAAGAAAAGATCTGTAACAAAAGATTCTCTATGAAAGCTAAATTCAGTGGAGCAGAAAGTAGTCCGGAAAAAGAATCAAAATTTAATACAATTCTTAATACCGAAATTCAGGCTATCTTCCTGTTTCCTCTAGATCTAAATCAGGAACGTCAGAGCTTTATTGATAACCAACAGATACTTTAGCCCTTCATCAAAAAAAGGTGAAAAGAACCCGAAGCAATCAGGATGCCTTCAGTGCATGGGCTAGCAGAATACTTGTACAAAAGCACCTTAAAATTCATGCCTCTAAAGTCTGTTAGAGAGAGCCATTTGAAACTTCTAACAGATAGAATTATGTTTTTCCCAGATTTTGTATAGCTAGAATATACACTATATTACTTGCCGTTAGATTGCTAATACAACTCAATCGCTCATCATGGACTTCCCCACATTCTAGCACCGTACACGGTCCTCTTTCCTTGCTTAAACTTCTTTTCTTTTTTTTCTCTCTTCTTCCCCTGCGTCCCTCTGTCTGAGAAATATGCTTGCTACTGCCTCCCTCTCTCCATTGATGCTACCTCCAGCACACCAGCATGGAACAGCCTGATGCCTTCCTAAAAATACCTCCTGCCCCTCCTCCCTCCACCCAACTTCACCCAGCCAGGCCGTAAATATTATCCGCAACTTTATTTCTAGACCTCAGAAGGGATTAGTATCACTGATACTCCTTGGCGGAATTGTTCAAGTTGTTGCTCAAGCTCTCTGCGTCATGGACCATGACGGCACCACTACCGATACCTCCATACACAATTGGCCGCTTTATTAGCAACCAAAACTCCCTGCCAGATTTTCCTACTTCCAGCAGCATGCTTCTATGGTAGAAGACGCATAGTAGTCCTGCCTCAACTAGGCAAGCATTGATTGCCAGCGGTTCTGTTGCAGCCCTACTCCCTCCACCAACCCCACTACCTTCGACAGCAAAAACCAGAACAACAGCAATTGAGGCTGCAACAACAAGCAACAATAACAACAACAGCAAGAGCAACCCACCAGCCTCACCAGCCTCGCCAGCGTAAGTGGCCTACCAACTCTTGCAGTGTGTTTGGATAAAAAAAAAAGGGGGGAAGGAAAAGAAGGGGAGGGAAGGGAAGGGGAGGGAAGAGAAAGGGAGGGGAGGGAATAAAAATGAGTTTTCCTTCCAAATCTCTCCAATATTGGAGGGAGGAATTTCTCACAAATTGCTCATTCCATTTCCCTCCCCTCCAAATCCCTCACCCCCCACTTGGTATCCAAACAGTGGATTTTTGTCATCTCCCTTCCCCTCCCCTTCCCTTCCCTCCTATTTTGGCTATCCAAACAAGTTGTTAGTGGTCGTCCCAAGCGCACCACTCTCTGTATTGGGCCCCTCAACGTCCCATGCCATCGTTACCCTACAAGGCCTCGGCCCTACGCAGCAACGCCTAGCCACCCACCTGGTGCTGCACCCAACTCTTATTGGCAAGCTAGTAACCTTTCTAGATCCTTACAATATAATTAAAACTCACCCGTTATGAAACTGGTTCCTGCTGAGTATCTTATCCTGAAAAAAGAATAAGTTAGAAATCTCAGAAATCTTCTTTTTCGCGACTGTGAAACAACATCTGCAATTAGGATAAAAAGATATGGGGAAAGAGGAACGCCTTGACAGACACCTTCCCATTAACCAAGAATGAATAAGTAATAAAGGTCATAAAAGTCAGGATTGTATCCACCTTCCACCCAAGCACCTCTGGACCTTTAAACACCAACTTTCTCCAAAACTCCCACTCGTAAGCTTTGCTCATATCCAACTTCATAGCAGTCGATCCTTTGTGAAACTTCGACCATTTTTTCATCGAGTAGAACAACCCCAAGACAACAAGTGCTTTTATCCGAGATGAGACGTTTAGGGACAAACACACTTTGCTTTTCAATGCCAGGTTTCAAACGGTTACTTTGGTGGCCAACTTGTAAAGAACATTGCATAGCGAGATATAGGGCGGAACTCACAAATCCTCATAGGCTCTGGGAGTATGGGAATGAAGGCCACTTGGGTTTTATATATTTTCGCAAAGAAACACTCTCACTTATCAACGTTGATATAGGTCGTCAAATCATCACCGAGAATATGCAATTTTTGATATAAATATGGCATAAAAACCGTGTGGCCCAGGAGCCAAATTAACCTCTTCCAAGGCCACAATTGAGGAGAAAAGAAGGCCATGGAAACCAACCACCAACCCTTCAAAATCACGGTTCTACATATGCCACACATCCTCCTTACCAAAAAAGCACTCATAAGCTTTGTGATGAAAGCAGTGTCACATAATTCGCGGAACGCTCCGGAATGCGGAACGAATTCGGGAACGGAATTCGCTACCCCTAGGTGAATTCGGTTCGATAGGTGAATTCGGTACGATTTAGGTTCGATTTCGGTTCGATTAGAGGATTTTTAGACTAATATTTTGAGCATAAAACAAGAAAATACTAAGCACATTTGATAAAACAAAAATACAAGATATAAGTTTTTATTAATTTTTTTATTAATAATGCTTAAGTTTTGTTTTTACGTGGAAAAGGTCTTTTAGTCTTCTTAAATTAATCACCCCTAATGAAGTTTTATATATTGTTTTTTTAAATGGTGAAATATGAAACTATAGACTAGTAGTAAACAGAGTGAAGATGAATGGATTTTGTATGTTTGTCTTCCCAAAAACAATGCATGCAGCTGAAAAAATAAATATGGTACATGCATTAAATTGAAAGAAGAAATATAATAAGTAAAAAAGAAGGCTCTTGATATTCTATTACTATATAGTATTGAAATACTCAGTATACTTGAGGAAATTATTCACGTGTCTCTCTTTAGACTTAGGTTAAAAAACTTAAAAAAATAAAGTGCCAAATAAAAAGAGAAGTCACTCCATCTCCATCAGGCGGCGGCTATAAAGGTTGATGAAGAAGCGAAGCAGCGCCACCGGCAACAGCGTCGAACTCTCCGGTGCTCAGGTGGACGTTCCTCGGAGGTATAGCCATCATCTTGCACGAAATTGCTCGTAGAACAAAAGCCCTAAGGTAAGTTTTACTAATTTCACCAAATTTCTCTGCTAATCTAGATCTAGGTTTCGAAATTAAACCCTAAATTTCGATTTCTATTCATCTTCTTCGATCCTTCTCTCTAACTCAACGATATAGGAGATAATATGCTAACCCAAAATTGCTTCTAGAACAAAATTCCTAAGGCATGATAATTCGCTAAACCACTCGTTCCAAGTCGCGAATTACAACGATTTGGTACGTTTTTGAACCACGAATTGGAACGAACGAATTGATTCGAAATTGGCAAGGGTACCCAGCGAATTATGTGACACTGGATGAAAGCATTTTGTGTTATGAGCCCTATCTTTGATTTGATATGAGAAACCAAAACGTTTCATCTTTTCATAAATGTCATCCACTTTACTCTCACGCAAGAAGCACTTGTCAAAGTTTTAAGAAGAAGCCTTTGCGCCGCTTTAAAAGCCTTATCCGTCTCACAAATATCCTACCCCAAATCATAAAAAGTATCCCAGCTTCACGCTGATTCTATCATTAATCTCCAAGCACCTAGTGTCCACCTAAGAGGAATGAAGTACCTCCTCCACCCCGTTTTAAGAAGCCAATAGGTTTCAAATTAAAAGACTAATTCCTCTTCGGTGTGTTGTGCGAACGCCTATTAACAACCAAAATCCTTATGTGATCCGACATATACCATGTAAGATGTTGTACCTAGATGGGAATAAGCTACAACACAACGGATCAGCCACAGTCTCCGGTGTCAAACCTCTTTCCTACATCACCCATGAGCTACTACCCCAAATCTTTTAAAGCACACTCATCGAAAGCAACCTAGAACGCATCCATAAACCTTTGCTCATGAGGCATATTCCCATCTTTCTCATTAAAGGGGAGAATTTCTTTAAAGTTACCACCTATAAGAATAGGAGAGGAGATAGTCATATTAACTCACCCACATATACCAACAAACCTCTAACACAAACTATCTTATATCACCACGCATATGTATCATCACAGATGTGGTGGTCAGGCAATTGCAACACGTCACACCCATGGTTGGAAAATACAGTTTAGGTTTCGGAAACGGGAACACCACGGTTACGGGATAACGGAACGGATACGTTGGTTATGTATCGCGTTGCGGTTGTCGCGGCAGGAATTTAGTTTTAGACTTTTGTTTTGGTCTTTTTGCTTCAATTAATCTTAGATCTTAGTGGAGCTATATAGAGTTCAGTAGTGTTGTGGTGCCTCTTCATTGTCTTTTCTCTTGTCTTTGAGTCATTATTGGAGGTAGATCGGTGCTATTGTATAAGCAAAGATCAGAAATCTATGAAAAGATTTGCAAAAAACTTGCAAAGTGACGTTTATGTAACGAAAAAATCCAACGAACCCTTGTTGTCACGGGTAATACAGCCGAAATGGACAAAATATCGGGCTTTTAAATCCACTTTGTTGAACTGGTCGAATTCGGTTCCCCAAACCCAAAGTTGAAAACTGTTTCAACTCAGGCGGACCGTTCCGATACGGCCGGATATTTGCACCATGGTCACACCTAACCTCTCCGTACTATCGACACCAAAAGCATGTGCAAACCCCAACTTCCATCTTAAGCCAATAACTAGAAAACTATCAATCATTCTTTCAAAGACGTATAAGGTTGCCAATAACACGAAGAGTTTTATTGTTGTTCGCGGGCTTAGATCTCGCCAACACCAGAGAGTTGTCACCATCACCATCACAGACCATATGAACTCCACGTGGATTTTTCTGTCCACTAACAACCAATTCAACTAACACACCATAATCATTCTCTTACGGCTTCCCGAAGTTTTCCTGTTTTCGTGTCCAAAGGCCTTAACACAAGGAGGTTGAAAGGGGGCAGACGAGAAAAGCATTTTTCCACTTGTGAAATCAAGAGATCGAGCAAAAACCAAGGGAGTCACTTCAATTTTGGGTTGGAGGAGTTGCGTTGTCCTCTTTGGCCACATTACTCGAATCCAAAACAGACAATGCACCTTTACTAGGCACTACCATGGACTTACAAGTCAACCTCTGCCTTAGTAACACTTGGTGAAGGAGCACAAAATACACTTTTATAGGAGCACTAAATGGCTCCCGGATCGCCATACCTTAGATAAATATAACTCTTCGTATAAATTTCTTTGTTACGATCAACCGTGGAGGTTATTCTCTTTAGGGACGGGGAAGAACATAATCATGGACCATACTAATACATTGTTTCTTTGTGATCATCATATGCCTCTTCTTGGACTGGGCAACATGCCCCATGCACCCACAAAAGAAACACAGATAGGCTCGTATTTAAAATCAACCCACTTAGAAGCCCACATACAAATCCCTCTCCTTAATGGTTTTGACACTAGTATAAGCCCTTTAATTCGCATGATGATTTCCAATTCCAAAGGTTTTGAATGTAAAATTCAAGAAATCTTCTTAGAGCTTCTCCAATATTAAAAGCAACCGAAATATCACGCTTCCCAAAAGGAAAATCATAGAGCGTGATCCAAAAAGGAGTATCTTAGAAGGCGGCTCGTCCCCCTTATTTGCTTAATAAAGGAGCAACTTGTTATTAAAGGGTGGGAATTCATCCAAGAGCCTATCGCCACAACCAAAAAAATTGAATGACGACCAAGTTTTAGTTTAACAGAACGCTTCCTCCTTGAGCGCCATAACGAGGTTAGGGTTCGCTTCATTGCCTCAATTGGAAATATTTTAGAATCATCAATCTCCCTACCAAAATTAGCGAATTTTTGTTTTCAATGTCAGGATCGACACCATCATTTCATCACCGCAACTATAATCTCCTCTTCAATCACTTTTAGTTTTTCCCATTCTTTTACCAATTCAGACTCCTACAATGAGTGAGAGAAAGCCAGAAAAAACTTGATTAGGATTAATGGTAGGGACCTTAGTTTTACAAAGCAAGCCTAAGACGCGCCTAGGCGCTAGGCAAAGAGCTCCTCAAACCCAAGCGAGGAGGTAGCGTTTTATCTCAAGCTAGGAGAGGCACGCACTTCTTGCCGCCTTGTGAGTGGCGCAAGGCGCAACGCTTCGCCTTTGATGGGAAGCACAGCAGAGGAGAGACAAGGGTACATCTGAGTTGAAAACTAATTAAATCGAAAAAATCTTTATACATGGCCTAAAGTGGGTATACGTGGACATATTTCCCTAACAATAAGATCAACAACTAAATTAAATTTCCAAAGAAAATGTATGTAGCTGACATATTCTCCTCCAACCCATATTCAAGAGGTTGCATGGACAATAAAGTAACTTTTCATATTTCTCAAAGTAACCATTTTCGCGGCATCACAAAATAAATGGTTGTCATTGTTGTTCTTGGTCTACTGGTCTCATTGAAGACATCAACAGCTAAATTACATGCTTCAAAACATATAAGCCATGGGGGAGAACAAGAAAAATCAAACGGCGGTCAGACTCGCTGCTTCTGCAAGCTCTCTAGTCAACATGAAATTTAACAAGGACTTTTCACTCTAATTAGCAAGGCCTTAAATAGAACAGTTTTGTTTTAGCCAGGATGCAATTTTACGCACTAAGGTATACAAAAAGAAGAATGCATGTATTTATCTCCTCATTGAGCTATATACATGCTCACCACGAAGACTCCCAGTTGATAGATTAAAAACGTGTATTATAAAAAGGGCAGAAGGTCCACCGATAAAGGAAGGAATGCAATTTCAGACTCACAAGCATAATAGACATATTTGACTCAGACATTCTGCTTGAACCCACTGTCACAGTAACAATAACAAGCAGCAGCAGTAGTGACAACAACCAGAGCATTTAAAATCAAATTTGTTTTGGATGGTGTAAGTATTCAATTTGTATATGTACCCCTAACGACTTGTCTAGTATGCAATATTACATGGTGGTAACAGTTATGATTTACAGGTATTTTGGTACGGTGCTCACGATTTAATAACTATCTTTGTAGCTCCAGAATGTTTCAGTTTATGCTCCTACCTATTATCTGGATATACCAAGAAAGATGTATGGTCTAATGAGGCTACTACAAAATATTTACTCCTGGGTGGGGCAAGCTCTTCTATTCTGGTTCATGGTTTCTCTTGGCTATATGGTTCATCCGGTGGAGAGATCGAGAATGTGTCATGCCAATGTCAATGTTGCTTCCATCCCCAGATACCTATTAGTTTTATGAGATTCCAGCACCTTCAGTTACCACCTTACAGATGGTATTAAGTGGTAACAGAAAATTACAAACAAATAACTTCTAAGGATATTCCATTATCATGGGTACCATGAGTTTTTTCATATAAAACATTACCATTAGCATCATTAATTACCGGCTACCAAACAGGCAATAACTAGTCAAAAGTAGCAAAGAGGCTATGTTCCATAGATCTACAACAGATCATCTTTATAAGGAAAAGAAGAAAGTAGCAGCAAAAATTGCCTGAATAATCAATCTTCAAAAAATGAAGAAAGTACCTTGAATAGCAAAGCACGATGACGAGCCAGTCCAATTGTTAAAGAACCAAGAGGTAACACCATGCTCCTAAGAGTTGACTTCAAACTATAACTAAGACTTGTCCATGCTCTTAACATGTTGTCTGGTTCCCCAACTGGTCCACCCATGTAATCAGACACCAGAGTAGCAAGTTGACGCACCAGTGCAGCATCACCTAGCAGCAAGGGTTCAGATCTTGCCTTGACAGCCAACATGAGGGCCTTTTGTTCAAGTTGAAGCAGATTAGAATCAGCAGCCCTGTTGACCAAAACTGCCTCCCAACTAATACCTTCAGATACTGGTGTTGCTTGGAGATCAATGAGGGAAGGCATACTTGAAGATTTACAGCCAGTGACCACACCATAAAAGTCATAAAAACCATCCAAGATCTTGTCATCATAGTTGAGAGAATTGTAATTCTGTCAGGCATGGACAAATCTATGATATGAGATAGGTTAGAAAGGAATACAGGAAGACACATTAATTCCACAACAATAAAGCAAGTAGTAGTACAAGAAGAAATGTGAAATGCTTTTTGCTATGATATTAATTCATACACACAAGACGAAGGCATGTCCAAGAAAACCAGATGAATCAACTAGAAGCATCAAAATGAAAATAAGGCCGAGGTTAGATGATGCCATAAAGCAAGCGTAATACGAATCACCTTTACGGTCCCTATCATTTATTCCTGTTTTTCAAATTCCTATTTCATCCCATTCCCATAGTATCTCGATGAGCCAAACATCTTTTGACCTTTTATTTCAGTTGATTGGGCGGTTGTTAATTTGTTATTGTTTTCAGTCCTATATATGTGAATCCGTGATCCCTGGATGTTTCACAATACAAGTCTTCATTAGTTGTCACAAGATTTATATAAAGGAGATACAAGTAGATGCAACCGATGAAATTGTAGTTCATCATAACTAGATGCAACCGAATCATATCAAACCATTACTTAATCTACTCGTAATATAAGAAATAATAGCACTAAAGTATGGGGTTCTACAAGCAAAAGCTGTCGCCTTGCTTGGGTTAAAACAACGACAATGTGGGTATTTGAGAAATATGCTACATTTTGTCAATAGTGAGCATGTAGAGAGCAGTAAAAGTCAAGCAAGAATGAAAACTCATCCACATATGACCATGGATTATCATAAGACATCACTACTGGATATGTTAAAGCTATAAACTTTCACCTAATAGGGATCAATGTCTATCACACCTCCACTACATTTTTCATTCTGCAACAACAATGCAACTAATGTCTGGAATCAACTCACACCAGCACAGGCCTTCCAAAGGACGTCAAGCAAGAAGTAACCCAAAAGACAGAAATGCACATAAGTCATGATTAAGACCTAAGGGCCAAGCTGAACAAGGACTGATGGAAACTAACAAAGCTAGAAGCAGTAC
Source organism: Patellifolia procumbens (assembly GCA_947645195.1). NCBI lineage: Eukaryota > Viridiplantae > Streptophyta > Magnoliopsida > Caryophyllales > Amaranthaceae > Patellifolia > Patellifolia procumbens. The sequence continues at coordinate 564,162 of CANSGD010000901.1, forward strand.
AATTTCTAAAAGTTTCTCAAAATGGTATCGATAGTAGTGGTGATACTAGATTGCTAGTAATAGAGGAATTATTCATCTCCATCGAAATTGAAATATAATGAGCATAGAAGCCTGTAAGCTTACCCAGTATCTGTACGCAACGACTTCAGCAGGAGTATTCTCCTGTGTAAAAGAGCCTAAACTAATTTGCTTGACAGCTTCAATCTGTACAGCTTCAGGATCTTCCCTTGCACTCATTTCCATAGCTAACTGAATTTGATACTCTTCCTCTACCTCAATGTCAGGATCCTTTGAAGTAGTAGAGTCGGAGTCACGCCTTTCAACGTCTGAAGCGACATTGGAGGCACAACTGTGAGCAGGTTCCAAGTTTTGTTCCATTATATCTTGTGTGCTAGCATTTGAAGAAGATGGGAGACTAGTAGTAGCAGTAGTAGGTGTCTTTTTGTTAGTTACGGTTTGAAACCATCCGGCCAAAGCAGTAAAGGGTTTATTATGCTCGAAACGGTGATGTGCCTGTGTATGTGCCTGTGCCTGTGCCTGTGCCTGTGCCTGTGCCTGTGCCTGTGCCTGTGAATGAGGAGATGTCCCAACTTTGAATTTATTGGTTTTAGATGAATTAGATGGTTGTACGTCTTCAGCTTGGTTTGGCACAATATTGAGCTTCTTCAGGAGGTTCTTCATATTAATATCCTAAAGCAGCATTCTATTGCTAAAGAAATAAAAATCTGGCCATATACACCTCCATTGTCTTGGTCCAAGCATCAACTCTCACCCCTTTTCTTATTACTTTACTTGCAGTATGCTGTATGTTGCTTGCTTTAATGAAGAAACATAACCACAATTAACAAACTTTGTGCAAAAACAAAACTACATACCATTCCATGAATCCATGAGCTCCATACCCAATTGATAAATTTAACCAAAACCCCAGATGCCAAAAACTGGTAATAAAATCAAATCAAATCCCTTTTCCACAAAATGAGAAGAAATTACCAAACAAGGCTTTAGAGCAGACCAGATTTGACTTCAAAATGGAATTGTTATTGAGTTTCCTTGGATTTTACCTTTATATTTGTAGTAAGCAGATAAAGACCCACTGACCACACCAAGCATGTAGTAGTAGGATTATGTCAAGGTTTAATATAGACGGCAATTAGAATTAGAATTAGAACTAGAAGTAGTATTTCTCATAGAGCGAGAGAAGAAGAACAACAAAATTAAAAAGGAAAATTAAAATTTAAGGACAAGTCTTTTTTTTTTTTTTTTTTTGATCAAATAAGGACAAGTCTTTATAAAGGGGAAGTTGTGACATAAGCTGAAGACCAACAAGTGGGATTAAAGGACCCCACTAGCGTTGAAGGCAAACCAAGTGCCCAGGACAGAGCATTATAATTTATTTATTTATAGTGCACCCATAAAATTTAATATCAGAAAATCAGAAAATTGAAGAAGGGGGTTAAATAAGATGAGAGAAGTTCCTGATTGGCTGCTTCTGCCTACCAAAGTAGCAGAATTAGTATTCAAAAGGAAAAAAGGTTTAATTGGCTGAGCTTTCCTACTTACCTTTTCTTTTCATTTATATTGGCAAACTCCCAAGGATAGTGGCATGAGGTGGAGATTTTTGCAGTGGGACCTTTTTATGGAATATAAAAACCAGCAACTTGGATTTTTTTTAAGTTTGTGCTGCTCAGCTTTGTGTTCTAATTTTTTCCCTTTTTTTTTTGGTCATCAACTATCAAGTCTATCACTAGAACTTCACAAGCTTTGTACTTATATAGTTTTAAAATGAAGATTGTTTGATTTTCTATTTGGGAAATTCTTAAGGATGTCAATGGGACGGAGTTCGGGAGACCCGCCTCACATCCGTCCCAATTAGGTGAAAATGAGAAAAGGTTTTACAGGTGATGGGACGGGGATAGAGATGAAAATTATCCTCGTTACGGGTTATGGGGCGAGTGCGGGGTTTAGAATGTACCTGTCCCATCCCCGCCCGCCCTACTTCATCCCCGTTTCCTAAGTACTCATTGATATGATATAACCTAATTTATGTTGGGGCGGGCATGGAGGGTGTGAGACGGGCACGGAGAGACATGCGGGTGATGGGACAGGGATGGGGATGAGAATTTTAAGCAGGTATGGGTATGGAGGGAGCATCCTCTGCACCCGTGCCGCCCAGCCCATTGACATTTCTAGAAATTCTCATTGGTATACCTGTAATTTTTCATATTCCTAGAGCTAAAACTAAGTTTTTAAATTTCTCATGGATATACTTGAGGTTCTTCCACCTTCTCACACATGACCTTTTACACCAAAAAATGTTAGCTGTCATGGCACGCAAGCTGAAATATTTTTAGAACGAAAATCGAGGCCCATCAAATCGTAATTTGCAATTTTCGACCTCAAATTTGTCCCTCGTACCAGTGGAGAAAACCTCATCTAGTCCGGCCATTTGGGCCCTATCTAGTCCAATTTGGGACAGGACCAGATGCGGGGGGACCAGATCTGGGCTGAACCAGTTTCTATGTTGGCGCTTTGTTTTCTTTTAATTGGTCCAAGGCCGGACCAGTTTAGGTTTTTCTGCCTTTTTTCTCTTAACTGGTCGAACGCCGAACCAGTTTACAAGTATTTTTTTTAGAAATAATCTTGTTTTTACATCAAATATATATTATTATGTATATTAATAATATATATATATTGTAAAAATATAAAAACTTTTTATATTACATAATCAATCATCAACCAAGTCGCGAGCTCAAACATAGAAAACGTCATGCCAGTATATCTCTAACTTAAATGAATTTATACATCAAAATGACATTCATGTAACATATATGTAGTATATATAAAATACATAAATAGTATATCCAAATAAAAGGCTAATATTACATATACGAAGTTTGATAAATTAAAGCCTTAAACAATCATTTAGCTAGCTATAGATAGAGCAGCAATACAATATCGTTGTCATAGAAGATTGTCCATGATGCAGCAAACTAGCATATCCCGAACCTCGCCGATCTCCTCAGTGGTGCAAGGAACCTCCCTTGGTTTGTCATCGAGAAATACCTTATAAATTGTAATCACAAATAAGAATACATAAGAACATTTAAAACCACAAGTTGACAAATGCTTGGCAAGAAAATACATAAGAACATTTACAATAATTACAGAATTTGAGTCGGTTATTTTGTGCAAGTTTGGGTCGTTTTCCAACCTAAGTTACTCATCCGTGTCAATTAAAACCTAATTAAATCATCCTTTCCCCATTCCCCCCATACTTTATATTTTGGAGGTGTTTGGCTAGAAATTAGGTGATTTGGGTCGGTTTTGATCGTTTTGTTCAAATATGGGTCGTTTGGGATGTTTTAAGCCTATATCCTACCCAAGTTATCCAACCCTTTCAATTACAACCTAATCATATCACATACCCCTAGACCTTTGTATTTTAGAGATGTTCGACGAGAAATTACGGGAAATGGGTCAGTTATAGTTATTTTTTCAAGGTTGTATCGTTTTGGTCGTTTTCCAATCTAAGTCACCCAACCGTTTCAATTACAACCTAATTACATCCTAGCCCCTCTAGACTTTGTATTTTAGAGGTATTTGGCATGAAATAACAGGATTTATGTTGGTTTTGATTATTTTGGTCGTTTTCCAACCTAAGTCACCCAACCGTTTCAATTATAACCTAACTACATCCTATCCCCTTAGACTTTGTATTTTTGAGGTGATTGAAGAGCAATTATGGGATTTGGTCGTTTTTTGTCGTGTTCTACAAGCTTGGGTTATTTTGAGTTATTTTTCAACCTAAGTCAACCCTTTCAATTACATCTTATCCCCCTAGTTTTTTCATTTTAGAGGTGTTTTGTGACACGGTCGTTGGACGTGCCAAATTAACAATCTAAATTAGCCTAATATAGGGCAAGAAAGGGTCGAATCCACGGGGAACATAAAGATTAGTCAAAGCTTGAAAGCGATTAAACGAGCTAAGCCTAATATAGGGCATCTTCCTTCCACCTATATTCAAAAGAGTCACGTCTCCTCACCAACTTCTTGATTTGATCAAATAACTCATAATATTGCTCTCCTCCCTTCTCATAATACTTGAGTTCCTCAAAACTAGATTCAATAAGATTATCATATTCGACAAGCATTTGATGAATAAAATCATGCAATTTTGGCTTAGAATCAAGTAAAAAAGAGCTTTTGTTAAACTTGCCGGTTGAACTTGCCTAAGATTCATGCCCATGTCCCACTCATACGTGTCTTGAGCTAGCCAAATGTAATAATCCCAAGCTTCATTCAAGGAAAGCGCTTGAAATTCTCCATGATGCATATCCTCAACTATGCATCGAGTGAAATCATTCAAACCGGCATAGATTACTTCACAAATATCTCATAGCTCACAACTATAGTTGATTGGAAGAGAATCTTGCACCCTAGTGAAATACCTCCAAAATGACTCGTTCTCGAATTGAGGAATCGAGACACTAGTCATTCTTGAAAATGTGCCCCCAAGATACAATTTCTTACAAAAATATAGCTAAGCAATGGGTTGACAATAACAAGAATTTCATCAATCAGGTTCAGTTCTTCCTATAGCTGCGACTTGGAGGGGGAGGGAAAGAAAAAGAGAAAAGAAGGATAAGGGTGACTTATACTCAAAAATCGAAATCTAATTCAATGTAATCCATTGCTTCCTCGGCAACGGCGCCAAAATTTGACATGGTTGTTGGACGTGACAAATTAACAACCTAACTTAGTCTACTATAGGGAAAGAAAGGGTCGAATCCACGGGGAAACAAATATTAGTCAAAGCTATAAAGCGATTAAGCGAGCTAAGCCTATTTTTGGGGATTTTTGAGATTAATGATTAACTAAGAAATAGTGAACTAATTAGCTAACAATAAACTAAATGATTTGATTTAACTATAATAAGAAAGCACTAGGGACAGGAGAATCACTGGTTAACCACTAGCTAACCTATTAGTCAAGTCAAGGGGATTCAATAGGGTCAATCTATACATTACACTAAAGCAAAATAGGTTTTGCCACGTGTGGTAAGCAGATGAATCCAAAGCAAACCGTGAATTCTCAAGCATTCTAGCGTTTTTCCAGCCACGTGTCAGCTTTACGTGTTTTAATTAAGATTTTTGTTTAATTAGGCCAATTAACAATCCATTCCCTTCCATTTTTGACGTTGATTCATTAATTAAAGCAACTTTTTCTACCGAAAATCATTAGCTTAATCTATTCCTAAAATAACGTGAATTTAAAATCCTTAATTGAATAAATTACGGTATATAATTGCATGAGAATACCGAAATTAATCTTTTAATTAAAGGAATTATTTCAACCGAAAATCATTAGCTTAAATTAGGCCAATTAATAACCCATTCCCTTCCATTTTTTTCATTGATTACTTAATTAAAGGAAAATACCCTACCGAAAATCATTAGCTTAATCTATTCCTAAAATAACGTGATATTAAAATCCTTAATTTAATAAATTACGGTATGTAATTGCAAGAGATTTGATTCCTTGATATCTTCCTAAAATAACGTGGCAACTATTTGGCTTAATTAAGTAATAACGTGGCTATGATAATTGCACGAGATTTGGTTCCTTAATATCTTTCACAAAAATGGAACGTATGGGATTTGCCAATAAATTTGGTGTGCATTATATTTAATAAAGATTGCATTTATATGATAAAATATCAGTTAATATTATTTGCCATAAGTCTTTTTAATTTCGTCTGCCAGCATAATTTTTAAAGTTTATTGCATTTATAATATATAAATTAAATAGGATTTCAATGTTTCTTCCATAAGGTTATAATATCAGTTAATATTATTTGCCAAAATTAACATTCCTATATATTTTCGGTTATAATAGATATCATATAAATGCAATAGACTTTAACACATGATTCAAACAGTAAGCACAATATTGTCTCAAAAACTCAATTTTATATTATTTTCTCTTCAAGTATATGACATCCACGCTAAACATCATGATCACACAAGTTGTTTGGTTCAACTCTTTGACGCTTGAATCTTCATCATCTACTATTTTAGTTAGGATAATTAGACTTTGGGAAAAGCCTATGCTATCGAATTTAGTGGAGATCAGTAGCATAGAAATTATTTTGGTTGATGAGAATGTAACGTTTCTTTGCCTATTTATTTGTAAATAATATAAGGGTAGCAATTATTATATTTTTACGTCCATTTATTAATGATTCTTGTTCTATTTATTTTGTAGGGAGAGAAGATTTGAGCCACTTTACCTAAGGACCTAATACTTACATTAGGTCATTTGGTCAAAGAAGGGCAAATTAATAGGATTCGAAATTTTACTATTCGTGAGAAAGATGATGGTGTCAAACCAACTACAACGAGTCAACCGTTATTGAAAACATGAAATCTGGGGATTTGCCCTATCATGGATTTTTCTTTTATTCATATCCCCTTATGCTTTCAAGTGAATTTGAGACATCTTATTTACTAGGTAATGTTTTTACTATATTTTGCAATATAAATTCTCATCTAAAAATGCATTATGTTGAAGTTGAACTACAAAGTTTAATATTTATTTTTTTTCAGATGTGTTTGGAAGGGTTTTGCCATACACTGTGCAAAAATATACCCCACATCCTAGCTACTTCATTATAAAATTTGCAATTATGGACTTTGAGTAAGTCTATCTCATATAATTCAATAACGTTTCAAAGTTATTTATATATACTTTTATATATAGTCGAAAACTTTATCAACGTTACAATATTAATATCTTTGTTTTTATTTAAAGGTACACTCGCATGGAATGTTATCTAGAAGGACAGTATGCTGAAATATTATATAACTATATGGTTAATAGGCATCCGTTAAACGACCTCTATATAATTCTCCAATGTTACAAAATTTCATACAACAACAAAGGTTAGTTATATAATATTTTAAAAGGTCGCTATTCTAAATGAATTGTAAATTGGATAAATGTTCACGTACATTTTAATTATTGTTGTGCTCTAATTCAATATATAACTTTCCCATATAGTTATTGCAAAAAAATCATCACTGCCAAAAAAATTCTTACTTTCCAACAAAATTTGAATATTGCAAAACAATTCTTATTTTAGCTATTATATTCCAACTCATAAGATTTATTTGTGGTCATAGTCCAACTATATAGTTATATGTTTCATCACTGCCACTATTTTCAACTATATAGTTATATCTTACTTCCTATATAGTATAGAATATTTTGATGTCCACAAAGAATATTTAAATGTATAGGACTACGAAGTTTATCTTAACATAATCAATAAGTTTATCTTAATATATTAAGTATTCGAATTTAGTTGACAATATTATTTAGTAATGATATTTTGTAACATAGATTACCTTTATTATATAGATGAAATTTGATTCATATATATGAATCTAATGGAACATAGATACTAAATATACTATATACCGAAAATTTCATTACTTAATATATCATGTACTATACATGTTAATGTTGACACAAAAACTCATTGATACTTAAATTTCATTACTTAATTACAATCATTTGTAATCACTCCAACTATTATATGATTGATACATATATCTTGCCCACTTTTGTTGGATAATATTATAGTGTAATATATATAGATTTGAAATTTCATTACTTTAACATAATCTAATATTTTAGAGTAGCTACTATCATCATAGCCACGTTATTACTATAACACATATGTTCCTAAAATAACTTGGAATCTATTGTTAGGTAATATTATAGATTATAATATATATCTTATTTTATTTTTGTTTTATATAAGTGCGAAATACGTGACAAATGTTAGATTTGCCACTCGATTGCTCATTGACTGTGATATTAGTGAGTTCCACTCACAAGATGGAAGAAATGATTTTATTGCCCGTCCAGTGGGTATTAAAAGTGTTTCCAAAATAGATCGTTCAGAAATTTGTTGCCTAAGCGAAGCTATTGAAATGCATAAGGTTATTTTGCAATTTATAATTTTGTGAACCACCCTTCTTAATTTTTAATTATTATTTTGAAAACATTTTATAACATTTTATAAGATTAAGGAAGTGATTTTTCAAATGTATTTTAAACTAGGATGGAGAAATTATTTGTCTGGCTAATATAGAAGACATTGATAGTGATTTCGGATATTACTACGAAGGGTGCGTAAGGTGTGGTGTTAAGGTGGTTAAAGAGGGTGAAAATATGGTTTGTCCAATAGACAGATATGTTCTGAAGAAAACTCAACCTAAGTAAGTGTTGCATATACTGACCTTTTATATAACTAACCTTCTATATATTACAACCTAAATCTAGAGTTAATTTGTATTTTTATGACACTAGATTTAGGGTGAAGATCAATGTATCTGATGATACGGACAAAGCTACTTTCGTTCTATATGATAAGGTTGTTCAAGGATTGCTTAATAAGACTGCTCAAGAGTAACTTGATATGCAAGAAGAGGTATGGAGCGTAAATTAGCCTATAGATACATTATTTTTATTGTCACTGATTATATGCTTTAAATGTTAAACAATGCTAATTTTCGTTTTTTTATATTATTTTCTTAGGCAGGTGATATTTATGAGATGTCAGAAGAGTTGACTTTGTTGAAAAACAGGTTGTTTCTTTTGAAGGCGGAATTTTTATGCATGAATAAATTGACAAAGAAAGCTGAATTTATGGTTTCAAGTTTGACCAATGATGAAGTGTCCATTGATGTATGGACGCGACATTATAAAATCATTTTGGTAAGTGTTGATTATATGTTTTATAAATTACATTAGGCCTCTTTATTAATAAGTGTTTGGTATAGTGACACGGTCGTTGCACGTGCCAAATATATATACCTATCTTAGCCAATATAGGGTAAGAAAGGGTCGATTCCACAAGGAAGCAAGGATTAGCAAGGGTTGAAAGCGATTAAGCGAGCTAAGCCTATTTTGAGTGATTTTTAAGATTAATTGATTAACTAAGAAAATAAGAACTAATTAGCCAATAATTAAACTAAATGATTTGGAATTAAACTAAATGATTTGGGTTTAACAAATATAAGAAGACACTAGGGATAGGGGAATCGCTAGTTAACCAATTGCTAACCTATTCGTCAAGCCAAGGGGATTCATTAGGTTCAACTAAGGGACTAAGGTCGCTCATATGTTTCCTAATTACTCTCTCGAGCTAATTAGGAGGACTTAATCAACCAATTTTACCTATTCTCATGGTAAAATCAATTGCTCAAGTATTTCCACAACTCATAGCGATTCAATTAAGGTCCTAGGTAGCCTAACACCTATTCTCATGGTGAAGTCCACCTATTGACTAACCTAAGGTCTATCAAAAGCTTCATCTCTCAATCCTTCACTTTTGATCCTCTAATCTAGTTCAATTGATGATCAAACAATTAAACAAGCAATTAAATAGGTTAGTCAACCCAACCTCACCTAAATCTACCCCCTAGCTTGACTTTTGAGGTCAACTCATGATCTACCTAGTTCATCCCCTTCCCCTAGCCTAGAAACTACTCTAGAGCCATTAAAGAAGCAAAATGAAAAGCTTGAAGTATTAAATGAAGATCAACAATGGTAGAAATCAACATAATGAGCTTAAACATCAACTAACCAACACTAATCAAAAGCTTAAACAAGATAAACAAGTAAATAGGCAAAATAAAGCAAAAGATAGAACAAATACTCTAAAATGATGAACAATAAATGGAAAACTCCATAGAAATACCTTCAAAAGCTTCAAAAATGGTTTCAAGATCTACTTTATCTCTCTAAAATTACTTCTCTCTCTAAATTTTCTCTCTCTAATTAAGCTAATAATAATTCTGGAATTAAAAAGATTGTTCTAAGATTATTACAAAATTAGATTTATACCCCGTAGAAATAAGGGCAAAAACGGAAAAGACGAAATAAAAACTAAAGAGCCTGGGCAAATGGAGCGCCCGCTCCTCACAACATGGAGCGTCCGCTCCCCAAACTCTCCTGGGTCGCTCCAGCTCACTGATTCTCTGTCTTCAATTTTTGACCCCTAGAGCGCCCGTTCCCTATCCTTAGGAGCGCCCGCTCCTCTGTTATATACCTCTTCTTTGCTTGATAACCTTCAAAATTCTCGAGGCAAATGTTAGATGGGGAGGGGTATGCACATGCATATGCAACAACCTATATATACATCCTAACTATATGCAAATGAGCTAATCTAGATGCTAAACACAAGATAATAAGAAATGATGAAAAGGGGGAGGAAAAGGAAGTTAAATGACCTAAAATGCATCTAAATGCCCTAAAACTACATGCAAATAAGTGAACCTAAAGTCCACTTATCATATAGTCATATCTGAAATATACTATAGCGTTTGCCACAATTGTTGGTTTTATATAATAAAGATAACTAAGGAATAAATATGTGCAGGATATTAAACAAGCAAAGGGAGATATTCTGGACAACCGTCGTTTTAATTCAGTTCGGAAGCATGTTATTGAAGACGAATCATCAAATGAGAATGCAAAATGTCATAGAGGATGAGAAGGCGACCAAAAAAAAGTGCATTATTGACTAAGCAATTTTAATGTGTCGTTTACTTAATAGGTTATTTCTAATAAGGTTCACTTTGGATTTGGAATTTTTCCGGCACTCTTTTACAGAATTGGTGCATTTGAATGTTGTAATGTTTTGGAGACAATTTTAGTTATTATTCAAAACTTGATCGTACTTTATTGATAACGTAAATTCGCTATTTCATTTAGACATTTTGATTTAAATGATTTTTTGTCATGTGTTGGGTATTTATTGGTTTTGTCACAGGTTTTTGCATTATTGATTTAATTTGAAAAAAAATTCCTCTTTTTCTCGTAAACTTGCTAAAAATCCGATTTAGGGAAATTCGGCTTTAAAATCGTATAATAAGCCAAAAAATTCATTTTTTTTTCAAATTACCTAACTTAAGAGAGTTCCGTTAGGTATAAACTTATAAACTAGCCTTTAATTTAGAGAAATCCCTAAAAATCGGTAATAACAAGTTATCCTATTTATTTAGCTGTCAATCCCTAAAAATCTGATGGAATGCATTATATTAAATTTAACTTTGATAATGAAGGTAGTAGATTGTTGTCTTAGTGAAAAATATCATGTATAGGTGCAACACACCTTTTGTACGATTTCTTTAATTATCAAGCATTGAATTGATAAAATTATTTTTCATAAAAATCTAATACCTTTAATTAAGGAAAAGATTTTTTAGTTAATACCTTTAGTTAAGTTAAAGTCTTACAAAAGATCTAATACCTTTAATTAAGCAAAAGATTTTTTTTCACGTGTATTATAATTATAACTTATTAAGAAAAATATATAGTACCCCTGTTATTTGTCCCTACATTATAGCTGAACTTAATCATAATAAAAACTCTATAACTTTGGTTATTTTATTTGAAAAATATCATGTATAGGCGCAACACACCTTTTGCACGATTTATTCAATTAAGTAGCATTGAATTAATAATAATAACTCTATAATTTTGTTATTTATGTTGAACTAAATATAACTGTTGTATTTATATAGATTTCATTTTCATATGATGAAATTCAAATTTATTTGGGTTAAATTTCTAAAAGATTTATTAAATTTGGCATCATATAATTGCCTTAAATTCAATGTTGTTTAATTATTAAATTTGGCATCATATAATTGCCTTAAATTCAATGTTGTTTAATTATTAAATTTGGCATCATATAATTGCCTTAAATTCAATGTTGTTTAATTACTTTGCTTAATCAAAAAAATTATTTCTAAAAAATTACCAGTCGAAAAATATTATTTTCCATATAAAAAGAACTCTTATTTGACAGCTTTACAAATTTGTGTTATTTCCAAGTTTACCAAAGGTTGATTAGCTAATAACAAAATTGCATCCCTTATTGATTTTATTGCCTTCTTTAGTTGTTTGCCTATCATGTAACCTACACTAGAAAAAAGGATAAACATATATTCCCATAGCATTAAATTGATAATGATAACTCTTTAACTTTGGTAATTTTATATTGAACTCAATATAACGTTTTTGATAATATATATTTTATTTTTAGTAACAAAATTAAAATTGTTAGCCAATGAGTAAAAACGAATCAACTAATTTGGCATCATATAATTGCCTTAAATTCAAATTATTTGTAACTTTGCATAACCTAAAATCTTTTTGCACAGTGTATGACAGCTTTACAAATTTGTGTTATTGCCAAGTTTACCAAAGGTTGCTTAGCTAATAAAAAAAATTAATCCCTTATTGAATTTATTGCCTTCTTTAGTTGTTTGCCTATCATGTAACCAACTCTAAAAAATATAATAAACATATATTCCCATAGCATTAGATTGATAATGATAACTCTTTTAACTTTGGTAATTTTAGATTGTACTAATATAACGTTTTATTTAATATATATTTTATGTTTAGTAACAAAATTTAAAATTTACCCCTAGGAGAGGAAAAACGAATCATTATTTTTGGCATCATATAATTTCCTTAAATTCAAATTATTTGTAACTTTGCATAACCTAGAATCTTATTGCTAATAAATCCTTTCAATAAAATATTTGATTCCCGAAATAGCGTGAACTAAATAGTTGACCCGTGCATTATGTTGAGAGGATTCACTATATCATTCAACAATCTTTGCTTTTAAAACAATAATTTATATGATGAATCTTAGAAGAATTTTCCTTCATTAAACTCTTATCCCTGTTATTTTCCATTCTTAAATGAATATAATTTGACCCTTAAATGGAAACTTACTAAAGTTTTCACTAGTGCTAATGATACATGACTATCTAATAAGGCAATATATTTATATAATTTATTTGATTTGAAATGAAATATATTTATTTGAAAGGAAATATAACGTACTTACTAAATAAAACGTACTTACTAAATAAGTTGAAAGGAAATAGATTTATTTGATTTGAGTCACCTTCCCTTAATTATTATTTTACATTGAATTTTTTGAAATATTCGAATAGTATTATTTAGGTTGGGACAAATTGTTACATATTCTATTGTATAAATAAGACAATTTTTTTCATTTATAGCAACAACTAATTAATTACCAAACACTATTCTAAGTTTTATCACAATATTAAGCAATGGATCGACAATGCCAAATTATCAATGTCAGTGACATTACGAAAGGGAAGAAATTTTGCAGCATTAGGGTTCGAATAGTACAAGTTTGGGAAAGGAATGACAAAACAACTCCTTCTGAAGTAAATTCTATTGAAATGGTCTTAGTTGACAAAAATGTAAGTTCAACTTTAGGTACCATTTGAAAGCATACATAATTTTTTTTAATATATAGATTCTTTATATGAACGTTTTTTTTTCAATTTTATAGTGACATGATTCAAGCTTATTGTCGTAAGAATTTGATCAATGCATTCAAGACTATGATTGTTGAGGGAGAAGTTCGAGCGATATCCAAATTTCTTATTATCGAAAGCACTGGATTGGAGCAAGTAACAAGACATAGTTGCAAGATTTCATTTAACTATTCAACTACCAATTAAGAAGTTTGAAGACAATTCCATTCCGCTTTATGGTTCGATTTTATTCCCTTTGAAGATATCCTCTCCAAAAAAAAATCTGATGTTTATTATTTAGGTAGAAAATTACAATATTTTATAGTTGAATTGGATTAGTAATTTTAAATTGTGTTATGTGACAATCCTTTTATTGCAGATGTAATCGGCGATTTAACGAGGTATAGCGCAACAAAAGCATCAAAGTGTATGACTCTAGAATTGGTCAATAATGAGTAATGTCTTTTTATCTTTTTATTTACCAAGCTATTTGATATATCTATATTATGTTAAAGTAATTCTTCACATGCTAATCAATGTTTATGCTAAAAAAGGAACCAAAGCATGACATGTGTACTTTGAGGAGATTACGCGGATGAGATAACAACGTTATTGGCAAACCAAAGTGATGCATTTCCAATTATTGTTATCATACAATTTGGAGAAAGGGTTTTTATCAAGGTAATCTATGAAGACAAAATAAATTTCGAATGTCACTTAGTTTAAGTAGAAAATTAATTAAGTTTTATGTGCTTCAATCAAATTACTTAACTTATTATTACTGTTCTTTTAGGTGAAGTTCGTGTGCAAAATTCATGAAATATTACCCGTTTGCTTGTGGATCCAGACACTCCAGAAATAAATGATTTTAGTACAAGGTATGAAACCTATTAACAAACCTCGAAATTATAACTGGACAATTTGTAATTACATTATATTATTGCAGTTTATGTTTTTGTAGTTTATAGATAGCGTAGCTCTTTTTTTTCTATAAAAGACTTAATAAAACCTTTTTGTAGTTTCCGAAATTGAAGTTAGATAAATACTGCTATTAGTCTATTTATATTTCGGAAAATACTAATATAAATTAAAAAAATCCTAAATTTACCTAATAGTCATATAAGTTTATAATATCCATTAATTTCAAAAAGCGATAACGCCTTATTATCAAATCTTTTGTAACTAAAGATAATTCAAATAAGAAATACAGTATAATTTAGGATAACGTTTGATTTTTATTTTTTACATATATTTAGTTTATTGATGAATATTAAACGTAACATATTGAATTAGTATCTAAATGATAAAGCCTCTTCATATTATTGGACCGTATAAATGTTAAGTGTCAACCATTGTAGTTAACAATATATAAAACATTAAAGTTATTTATAATAATGTACAAAGTACTCACTCCGTTTCTTTTTGTTTGTCCCATTTACTGTAGCTCCAAATGCCAAGAAAAATGATGTCATATGCATGTGGGTGGGGACAATAAGTAAGGAGTCCACTTATTTTATAATGAATGTGGTTGTTAAAGTAAGTGAGAGAAACTTTTAAGGTACATGTGGGACCAAAAAGTGATAAAGTAGGGGGTAGATGAGTGATATAATTTTGTCATATAAGGAAAGATGAAAAGGTAGGACAAACAAAAAGAAACGGACAAAAACGGAAAGTAGGACAAACAAGAAGAAACGGAGGGAGTATATAATATTGTAAAGGGTAAGTGTTATTTTTGTCATTTAGATTGTTTGATTGTGTGATAACCTTATTTTTTTATATTTAAAATAAATATTTAAATCATTAATAATTTGATGTTTCGTGAAACAATGATTATAAATCTTACAATATTTGTTATGATTTGTAGGATAATTGCTAAGAGGGGAATCATCCAACTCTAAAGGGTAAACACATCTTCAAAGTCCTGTATCTTCCGATTCTAATGAGTTCTTGAGAGAGGAACTCATAAAAGACTTACTTGATTTGTTGCATGCGAAAAGGTCCTACTTTTTTTCATAGGTTTTTAAATGTTAATTAAATTTTTTGCTCAAAACTTATTGTATTTAAAGATTATTAATATATTTTTTCGAAATATAGACAGGATTGTGTCTATGCCTTGCAACTATTGAAGATTTGGATGTTGAAAACAATTGGTATTATGAATCGTGTCCTAAGTGTTTGAGTGGGGTGAAAAAGGAAGGCAACATTATCAAGTGTAAGAAGGAAAACAAAATCTTGAAATTGACAACAGCAAGGTACCTAATTAGAACTATAGAAGTTTTATATATTATCAATAAATTTAATTAACTAATGTTTCTGTTAATTCACTTTTTTAATTTTGGTGCGAATACATAGGTATATGTTGAAGATCTTTGGTGCGGATGAGACACGTGATGCTTCCTTCATTATGCTTGAGCGGGAAGTTGTTAAGAAAATTTAAAAAAAGTGCTGCAGAATTGTTAGAGGAACAGGAGAAGGTTATTTAATATCCAATTTTTATATTTATATTAACTTTATTTCCATATTATGGCTTTATATATTTCTGGAAATCGTTTATTATTATTAACATTAATTATTAAAATATTCATATAACGAACTTTTAATTTATTTGTTTTTCAGAAAGGTGATAAGTATGGTTTTCCAGAAATATTGAATCAGCTTATAGGGAGGAAATTATTATTTAAAGTTGACTTTCCCTTTAGAAGTAATTCTAAATGGGAAACAACTTACACAGTTGGTAGCACCTGTGATGACCAACCCACGATAGACAAATTCATGGGTTTGTATCTCAAAGAACAGGTAGAACCCAATTTTTAAATTGGTTCTCTTACTACATTAGTCATTCTTATATATTTTTTATGTAATTTTTTTTGAATTACCTTTTTAATTGTCTGAGAATGAGTTGAAGGCTGTAATTGAAGCCGAGAGTGTGAAGGAAGTTGATGGAGCTTCTAAGGTACATACTTTTAAATGATTCTAATGTCATGATGTTATCTTATTTATACAATTATTTAAATAATTGTGCTTTCAAATCTTAGGAGACATTCGATGAAACTCCTGACAATGGTATTGACCAACCTGTATTGACACCCAACAAAAGGACTTTGCTTGGTGCAGTTAACCTAGAAGATGATTTTGACTCATCCGTTAATGAAGGTCATCTATCCAGTACCAACAAGAAATGGAAGGCCGTCAAGACCGAGCCAAATCCTATAAAGTAAAATGGTGTAATACGAATGAAACACTGTTTTATATTTTATCATTTTGAAACATTTTTGGTGTAGAAAATATTTAATCATTTACACTTTATTTATGTGTTGCTTAGTTTATTTAATAATTTACACTTTATTTCTGGTTTTCTTAGTTTGGAGAAGCAATGGAACAATTTGATTCATTAACATCAATTTCGTAATTATAACAGTGATTACAATTTGTTTATGTATTAATTAACAGAGTTTTTTTTTATTAACATTACATTTACTCCAAAATAATTATATATAAATTTTTAATAAGAGGTTGGTTAGTATATGTAGTTTATAAAGTAGCACATAATTTTGTATTGAAAAAAATCGGTTGTTTTAATGAATCAAAATGTCGGACATACCTAATGCTGCTAAATGATATCCTTAGGGATTATATTCAATGAAGGGTTTGTTTAGCATACAATCATATAACCTTAAACTTTTGGAAAATTATTGAGTAACATATTATTAAGGGTAGTATTGGTTTAAAGTAATGATATTCGCAATTTTAGGGGGGGACTTGTTTTGGTTTTTAATGTATAAGGAAAACGCAGATACATGGGTGTTGAATAGTTATAATTATTTTTACCAACAACACATACATCAAATTAAAAAGATACTTTTAAAATAACAAATTTCCACTTTGAATCAGATCATTTCCCTGCAGACAAGCTAAAATGGGTAACCCTCTAAAATAGGTTTTTTTCCATTCGAATAAAATTTGCCACTTTGACTGAATCAGTTCAATAAAATATGAAATTGAAATGACAATATTCATTTCAAATTGTAGTCATATCAATTATTTCTTTCTTTTTCAACAAAATTTATTTAAAATGAATGGAACCTAATTTTATTCCCTAAAATTTTGGTAAGTGGAAGACTATAAAATATGGAATAATAACTGAAGCTATGGAAGCAGTTAATTTTCGTATTAATGTATGTTTATATTTTTGATTTTTAAAATCGAAACTGCTAATAATAAAAGGGGAAAAAATGGAAAACAAAAACCTTTACTATGGAAGATTGAACTTCATTTGCAACTAACCCCTAAATTAACGTTTCCACAAACATATTAATTATGTTAAATTTTTGCATATCTTATTCAAGAAAAGAGGAACTAATTGTTCATGAAATTATAATTACCTGCATTTCATTTACTCCCATTAAGTGATATATATAGTTATTTCTCAAAAGCGCAAAAAATCATTTGTTTGAGCCATTACATAAATATACGAAAACTTTGTAGGACTAAGATTAAAAAATCCTTATTTTTTTAATTTAATAAACAACAAGGATTTCATTTTATTTTATTTACTATCATACAAATATGAATCAGTTGAAAATCAGCATTTAGTTTGGAATAAAATAATTTAAAAATAACTATCTATTTATAGATATCTAAATATATATATATATTACGATTTTTTTTTAAAATATAAACAAACTTAACCATTTAGGTATTAATTATTGAATAATATCTTAAGAAATTAATCATGTAGCATCTATATATTTAAATGCACGATCTTATCTTTGAATTATTTAATTAAAACTGCTAATTATAAAAGATTTACAACCCTATAATTAATCCTTCATTTTGGGAAAAGATTTTACATTTTCAACTAACCCCTATATCAACGCTTATATTTGCCACTATGTCAAATATATAATTGCTAAAATATTTTCCTACTAAAATTAAGTATGTGCGTTTTTTTTGTTAGTTGTAGTATTGATCCGTTTTATATATAAGTATTGTTATGAACAACTAAATTACATGGCATCATTTTTACAGAGTTTGTTGAATATTTAATTATTTTTATATTACCTCCTCAATAAACTATGAATTTTCATTCGGTTTACATAAATGAATTGACTATGGAGGTGAATCCGTGCTCAATACAATGTCGCATCATCCGTGTTTCGGAAGAAGTCAATTTACTAAACGAATTGGACACGGAAAGTGTCGAAATGATACTCCTAGATGCACAAGTATGATAGTCGTATTTTATATACAAAGTTTGATATTATATTGGATTTTTCTTAATTTATTGTTAACCTTTTTTTGTTTGTAGGGACATAAGATCCAAGCTACCATTTGATATATTGATTACTTATAGAGTTTTTCCCTTTCTTTACAAGCTAAATTGTGCGATATTGACGCTCTTAGGAGCTATTTATGCTAACCATTTCGATATAGTTGTGGTTTCTGTGTTCCATATCATTTTGCAGGTTTTTAGGGAAAAACTCCCTATTTACTTGATGTTTTGAGCACCACGCTATAACGGAAGGTTATGAGGCATCTTGGCGGTCTTGAGATGGTATTAGGACCCCCTTGTGAAGAAGAAATATGCAAAAGACTTGGCGTTTGAAGCCAAGTAGAGGCAAGAAAGAAAGAAGCCTCGCCCGATCGGGTCGGGCAACCACTGCCGATCGGGTTCGAGTATTCTGGCCCAGAAGTTCAGATTTTCCACCCGATCGGGCGGACTTGCCCGATCCCGTCGGGCGGACCTACACTTGGCCATATGCTGCTGCTTTTATGGGAGCTGAAGAAGACAACCACCCGATGGCATCGGGTGGTCCTGCCCGATCGGGTGCTAGGGTTGCGGCCCCGATCGGGTGGATGTTGCCCGATCACATCGGGTGAAGCCTTATTTGCTGATGCTGGAGACTTGTTCCCAAACTCGATCGGGAGGCCCTTTGCCCGATCGGGTGGACGACACGGGGACGCGATTTTTCGTTATTTCCCCACTCTATCTTATTGTTTTCTTAGGGACTATAAATACTTTTTAGGTTGTTTTTATTTGTATCTTTTATTCTATTGAATATTTAGAGATCTCCTAGCCTAGTTTTTCATTGTAGAAGAGATTCGAATACTATTTCAATTCAATTAAAGTTCCCGCTTTCCGTCAATTTGGTAATCACTTTCTTATTGCTTTATTCTTATCTCTCAATTGCTTTAGTTTAATTGCTTATTATTCAATTAGTCCATGATGCAATTCTTAGGGTTTTCAACTAGATTTGTTATTGTCAATTCAATCATGTCTGAGTAGTTCTCTTTCTAGGGTGTTAGATAGGGAAGCCATGTTTATACCATGATTGTTATATAGAATTCTATTGATTCCTAGGGCTTGATTAGCGTGATTGTGGTGTGGTTTGTTATTAAGTAGTGATTAATGTTAGTGGCCAATTTCATTAATTGCTTGTGGTTAATAGTTGTTTGCACAGATCCGTCTTACGACTAGAGGCCTAGGACACATCAGTAGTTCTGATTACGTTAGTGAACATGCGGCATATGTTGAACTATGAGCGTTGAGTCTTAACCATAGCTCAACACATGCTCTAATCCCTCGACTCTTGACTTAGGTTTTGATAATAGTTGACCTTGTTTGATTGGTATAAGCATGGTGGACCGACCTATTACCTTAGCCTTTTATTCCATAGTTAAATCCTCGATTTAATCTGTTTTCCTTATCTTACTCATTAGTTCAGTTAATTCTCCCTATTTTCATCTGAAGTAGTTAGTTAATTGAATATTAATATAGAAACTCTGTCTCCCTGCGGATTCGACCCTGCTTCCACTGACAACCTTAGTTAGAGGACTGTAGGTTTATCTTTGAATAGGTGATACGACTAAATCCTATCAAATTTTGGCGCCGTTGCCGGGGAGACGGCTAGTTTTCTAGTTTTTATTCGATTAATTAGCGTACTTCTTTTTGCCTCATTGGAACCTCCCGTTCCAATTGAGGCCTTTCTTACGGTTATCTTGTCTTTTTATCTTATATGTCCAAGTATCAAAAGTAAACTCATATTATTCCTGGAGATCCCGACACAGAAGCAATACTTCGGGATCTTAGAGCAGAATTTGATCAAGAGAAGCCAGATTCAGAGATTTCTACATTACCAATGGCGAAGTCACTGAAATCTTATGGGGTGCCTAATCCTGAAGGCATACCCACAGGTCCACCGATGCCCACTATTGCTGCGAACAATTTTGAAATCAAACCTGCACTAATTAATATGGTGCAGCAGAATCAGTTTAGTGGGCATCCTTCTGAAGATCCGGCCAACCATCTGCAGAGATTCCAACAACTCTGCAGGACTGTTAAGCATCAAGGAGTCGCAACTGAGCAGCTGAAAGTTATGTTATTTGAGTTCTCACTCAGAGACAAGGCTCAGAAGTGGTTCAGCGATATCACTGAGACAGAATGGCCGGCGATTTCTGCTGCATTTCTACATGAGTATTACCCTCCCACAAAAACAGCAGAAATCAGGAACAAGTTGGCCACGTTTTCCCAAGAGCCAGATGAGACATTGAGGGAAGCGTGGACTAGATTCAGAGACCTACAGAGGGAATGTCCACATCATAATATGGACAAGTGGTTTCTGACGCAGACTTTTTATAATGGTCTGCAGCCTCAGACGAAGAGTACTGTTGATTTGTCTGCAGGAGGAGTCTTTTTAGACCAGGCAGTTGATGAGGGTTTTGACTTCCTAGCAAATCTTGCAGCCAATGACCATTCATCATCTAGGAGTTTGACTAAGAAGGTACTTGAAGTTGACGCTATTTCATTGCTTACATCTCAGATGGCGCAACTAACTCAGCAGCTAATGAAGTCCTCTAGTTCAACACCTCCGCTTGTGAGCATCAACGCTATGTCAGCAGTTGCACCCATCACCTCATCTTACTGCGAGGTGTGTGGTATTCAGGGTCATTTTGGCCATGATTGTCAGTTCAGTCAGAATCAGATGGAGCAGGCTAATGCTTTTCAGTAAAGACAACCCAATAACCCCTACTCCAACACATTCAATCCTGGTTGGAAAGACAACCCACTTCTTTCCTATAGAAGTAACAACGTTCAGAACCCACAGCCACAAAATTCCTACAATCCCCCACAAAATTCCTATCAACCTCCACATAACAACCCAAAACCCAACTACTACCACAACCAAGGGAATTCTCACAATCCCCCTAGTTTCCAAAGACCTGCCCATCAAAATTATCAGCCATCACCACAAAATGCAACCTCACAAGAGCCTAGCACTTCTGAACTGATGAAACTAGTATTGTCTATGCAAAAGACAAATGAGGAGGCACAGAAAACTCAAGAGAGACAGTTGTTGGCTATGCAGGCTATGCAGAAAGCCAATGAGGATGCTTAGAGGGCTCAAGAGAAACACATAAAACTTCTTGAGACCCGGATTGCTCAATTGGCAGAAACTAATGCACAGAGGCAGCTGGGACAATTGCCAGGGCAATCTACACATAGGGAGAAAGCAAATGCCGTTACTCTTCGTAGTGGCACTGCTTATGCTGCTCCTCCTATGCCCATTGATGATGATACTGTCCCTAGCAAGGAGAAGGAGGTAGTAGAGAAGGAATTGGAGAAGAATTCGACGTCTGATGTCGAAGTATCTGAAACAGCTGAACAGGCAGAAAAGAAGAAGGAGAAGGAGAAGGTTTCTGATACACCTTTTACACCAAGGTTGCCTTTTCCTCATCGAATGCAAAAGTCCAAGGCGGATCAACAACTTGGTAAGTTCTTGGCCATGGTCAAGAACCTTGAGGTAACGGTTCCTTTCACTGAACTTATTTCTCAGGTGCCTGTCTATGCTAAGTTTTTGAAGGAGATGATCACTAAAAAGAGAGATTTTGGTGGGGTAGATAGAGTCGCACTCACTGAAGAGTGTAGTGCCGTTTTGCAAAATAAATCTCCACCTAAATCGAAAGATCCTGGTAGCTTTTCCATCCCTTGTCATGTAGGTGCACTTTTTATTGATAAAGCCTTATGTGATTTAGGTGCATCTGTGTCTGTCATGCCTTTGTCTGTCTGTAATAAACTGAATATGGGGGCACTTAAGTGCACTCAAATTACTTTGCAGATGGCTGACCGTTCTATAAAATACCCTCTAGGTGTTTTAGAAGACGTCCCTGTTAGGGTGGGAAAGTTTTACATTCCTGTGGATTTTGTTGTGTTGGATATGGAAGAGGACTCCCAAATTCCCATTATTTTGGGCAGACCATTTTTGTGCACTGCAGGTGCTGTTATTGATGTCAAGTCAGGATCTTTGACTTTGAGTGTTGGTGATGATACTGTCACTTTTAAACTAACCAATGCTATGAAGTCTCCTATGCTTGAAGAATCTTGTTGCAGGATAGATGTGGTAGACAAAGCTGTGATGTCTGCATTTCAGCAGATACGTGATGCTGACCCATTGGAGGTAGCATTGACTGAGAGTGACTCCTTAGGCATCGATACTGATGTTGATGCCTATCTTGCTGATTTAGAGGGTCATGGAGCTGAACAGAAACAGGAAACTGTGGTACTTGAAAGTGTATGCTCCAGTTCTACTCCTAAGGTAACTAAGGTGGAACTCAAACCACTTCCCTCTCATTTGAAGTATGCATTTTTAGATGATAAGGAAGAATGTCCTGTGATTGTTAGTACTAAACTCACAGATAGCCAATTGGAAAGCTTGCTTGTTGTGCTTCGTATACACAAGAAGGCTATTGGGTATAGTATTGATGATCTAAAGGGCATTAGCCCTGATTTTTGTATGCATCGTATTAATCTTGAAGAGGATCACCGCACTTGCATTCAACCTCAGAGACGTTTGAATCCTAATATGCAAGAGGTGGTGAAGAAATAAATTATGAAACTGTTAGATGCAGGGATCATTTATCCCATTGCTGATTCGAAGTGGGTCAGTCCTGTGCAAGTGGTTCCCAAGAAGGGAGGGACCACTGTTGTTGAAAATGAGAAAGGTGATTTGATTCCCACTAGGACTGTGACAGGGTGGCGTATGTGCATTGATTATCGTAGACTTAATAATGCCACTCTGAAGGACCATTTCCCCCTCCCTTTTATTGATCAGATGTTGGAAAGGCTAGCCAAACATAGCTAGTCTGTTACCTGGATGGATATTCTGGTTTTTTCCAAATTCCCATCCATCCAGATGATCAGGAAAAGACTACGTTTACATGTCCTTATGGCACCTTCGCATATCGGAGGATGCCATTTGGATTGTGTAACGCTCCCGCTACTTTCCAACGCTGCATGATGGCCATATTCTCTGATTTTATTGAAAATATCATGGAAGTGTTTATGGATGATTTCAGTGTTTATGGTTCTGATTTTGATGTTTGCCTGCATAATTTGTCCAAAGTGCTTAAAAGATGTGTTGAGGCAAACCTTGTGCTTAATTAGGAAAAATGTCACTTCATGGTGAATGAAGGTGTCGTTTTAGGTCACTTGATTTCTGAGCGTGGCATCCAAGTGGATAGAGCAAAGATTGAGGTGATCGAGAAACTTCCCCCTCCAATAAATGTCAAAGGAGTGAGGAGTTTCCTTGGTCACGCAGGGTTTTATCGCAGATTTATCAAAGATTTTTCAAAAATTACGAAACCCCTCACTCAATTGTTGCTAAAGGGTGCCACGTTCGATTTTACTAATGATTGTTTGGAGTCTTTTGACAGGATAAAGACAGCTTTGATCACTGCCCCTATTATACAACCTACAGATTGGAATCTTCCTTTTGAGATCATGTGTGATGCTAGTGATTATGAGATAGGGGCAGTACTTGGTCAGCGGAAGGATAAGCTACTCCATGTGATTCACTATGCTAGCAAAACCTTGGATCCAGCCCAGGTTAATTATGCTACGACAGAGAAGGAGTTGCTAGCCATAGTCTATGCATTGGAAAAATTTCGAACCTATCAGATAGGTTCGAAAGTTATAGTACACACTGATCATGCTGCTTTGAAATACTTGATGGCCAAGAAGGAGGCCAAACCTAGACTCATCAGATGGATTCTTTTACTGCAAGAGTTCGACTTGGAAATCAAAGATAAGAAGGGTGCTGAGAATGTGGTCGCCGACCACCTTTCCAGGTTGAGGTTTGGATCCCCTTCTGACCTTCCTATAGATGACTCTTTTCCTGATGATCATTTGTTTTCAGTGTCCTCTAAAACTCCTTGGTATGCTGATTTTGCTAACTTCTGTGTTAGTGGTTCTCATCCTCCCAATCTTACATATCAGCAGCACAAAAAGTTTTATCATGACGCTAGAATGTATTTTTGGGAGGATCCTTTCCTATATAAGAAGTGCTCCGACGGGATGTTTCGTCGTTGCATTCCTGATTGGGAAATAGAGGGTGTTTTACTACATTGTCATAGTATGCCTTCTAGTGGTCATCTAGGTTCCCAAGCGACTGGTTTTAGAGTCCTACATAGTGGTTTCTATTGGCCTTCGATTTTTAAAGATGCCCGTGCCTTTTGTTTGTCTTGTGATGCTTGTCAAAGGACGGGTAATATTTCAAAAAGGCAAGAGATGCCACAAAGTGGGATTTTAGAGGTCGAACCTTTTGATGTGTGGGGGATTGATTTTATGGGACCCTTTCCTACCTCTTGTGGGAATAGGTATATTTTAGTGGCGGTTGACTATGTGACTAAATGGGTAGAAGCTATAGCATCACCAACCAATGATTCCAAGGTTGTGATGAAGATGTTTAAGAAAATAATCTTCCCCCGTTTTGGTGTCCCCCGTGTTGTAATTAGTGATGGAGGCTCTCACTTTCATAAGAGCACCTTCAAGGCCCTATTGACAAAACATGGAGTCACCCACAAAGTCGGTCTTGCCTATCACCCTCAGACTAGTGGCCAAGTAGAAGTGTCTAATAGGCAAATTAAGAGGATCCTTGAGAAAGTCGTCATTAAGGCTAGAAAAGATTGGTCTTTGAAACTTGATGATACTCTTTGGGCGCTCCGCACTGCTTTTAAGACTCTTTTGGGTACCACACCCTATCGACTAGTTTATAGCAAAGCTTGCCATCTACCAGTTGAGATGGAGTATCTTTCTGCGTGGGCGGTCAAAGAGATTAACCTTGATTTGACAGCTGCAGGTGAAGCACGACTTCTTTAAATCAATGAGTTGGATGAGCTCCGGTTGGATGCTTATGAGAATCACAGGCTCTATAAAGAGCAAACGAAGAAGTTGCATGATAAGTTGATAGGAAAAAGAGAGTTCAAGGTTGGCGACAAGGTCTTATTATTCAATTCTAGGTTGAGACTGTTTCCTGGAAAGCTTAAATCTCGATGGTCTGGACCATTCGAGGTGACAGAAGTAAAGGCACATGGTGCAATCGAAGTTGCCAACCAAAAAGGAGAGAAGTTTAAGGCAAATGGACAGTATTTGAAGCTGTACCATGAGGGTGCCTTTGTTGGTTGTGTGGAGGAAATCCGCTTTGATTCCTCCCCACTTGATTCAACTGTCTAGAGAGGTAATATGGTCGTGCGGGACCTTCATAAACTAGCGCTTTGCGGGAGGCAACCCGTATACCTTAGTTAGTTTTTCTTTTCCTTTGTTTCGTAGTTTGTAGCGTGTGAGAGAGCGTGATGGTACTAATGTGTTCCTAGATCTTGTGTGTTTTGATGTGTAGATATGCTAATTGAGGAGAAAAATTGAGCCACGCTTGCCCTATACTTGCAAAAAGGCGAGCTACTTACTGAACAGTAGCTCGCCCGATGGGATCGGGCGGCCCAGTGCCCGATCGGGCCTGCGCACAAAAAGACCGTTAAAACACACGGATCTCTTCACTCACCATTCATTCCTTATCTCTTTTCCCACTCAACTCTCTCTCTCTCTTCACTCATCTTCAACCTCCAAACCCCAACCTCCATTAAAACTCCATTTTTCTACCTCCAATCTTCATCATTTCTCCTCCAAACTCCATAAAATCTCTTCCTTTTCTCCTTTCACTCTCCATACCATAAATTTCCACTCACAAAAACCATCCTCCCTTCTCCTTTCTCTTCACCACACACCCAAAACCCCATCCTTTGTGTTTTAAAAAAAGGTCACAAGGTTTAATTTCACCATGGCAAGCAAGTTCAGAAGGCTCATTAGAGGTGAAGGCTCGCGATCTAGGCGAGAAGCAACGCCACCACCACCACCACCACCACAGGTTCCACGAGATCCCCAGTACCCGGAAATCATTTTCCGGGATGATGAACATCGTGAAAAGTTCCTTCGATTTAAAAAATGGGAGGTACTTCCTACTCGTTTTCTTGATCTTGAACTTCTGTCTAAATTGGGATTAACTGATGATTTTAAGGAATTTATGAAAATTTTGGGCATGGAGTCACTTTACAATGTGCATGTTAATACATACCCTCCATTAGTCTATGAATTTTTCAGCAGTTTTAGTTTGACTAAGCCCCGGGCCGGTCCCGTCACCCACGTTCATTTCAGACTACTAAACCAAGACCACTCCCTCACCCTTAGGGAATTTGCGAGGGTTCTTCGGTTACAGGTACGGGATGACTATTACCCACCAGACCACTTTAAAATGGCCCATACTTACTTCATGCTGACAGGGGACACTACGCCTTTTGACATCTAACATTGTCATTGGGAGAATTTCCATCACCCAATTATTAGCATTTGGCTCAGGTTCATGGCCCAGACTCTTTTAGGGCGGTATGAGGGTCACTTGGTCGGGGGGGCCGAGTTAGTTGCTATAGCTAGCTACATTGCCAAAGGCTCTAGGGAGTCATTTCAGTACAACTTGTCCCACCATGTAGCTATTCAGTTCGAGCGTATCTCGAAGTCGCTCCCTAAGTGTAGGGAAGACGGTAGTTGGACCTCTAGGAGGCTAGTCAACGGGGGGTTGATCACATCGTTTGCCAAGCAAATTCCCGGCTTTGACGAGACTCAACGTACCCCCGTCCTCGGCCCTACCCTCATTGACCTCACATACCTCAACACCCTTAAAGTCCTCAACCGCTTGCCTGACCAAAGATTTCAGTGGGTGATAAAATCAAAAATATCCATCATCCTACCCGACCCTAGAGCCCGCTTGCGGCCCCGTCAGGAGAACTACCTACTCCCTATAGAGGGAGTTGACCTTATTGTCCCTGACCCCGAGCCCCCTCGTTGTTCCTACCGTAGGCGGCATACGCCGATCTTAGACGAGGGAGCCTCCACTTCTGCCCCTCCCCTCCTCCCCCTCATACGGACACATTTGATTTCACTTCTATGATGTCGACCCTAGGTCGCATGGAGACGGGGATGGGACGGATGGAAGGGCTGATCAACGCTAACACCGCATTGATCAGCTCTACACCCGTGTAGATGAGATGGGGGGACGGATGGATACCTTGGCCAACGACCAACACTACGCCCTTTATCCTCTCTATGACGACTATTGAGCAGACTGCTCAACACCCCTCGTGGTACCATTGGAACCCGAGTTATGGCCAGCCTGCCGGTCAGAGTGATGACATGGAAGAGGATGAGGAGGAGGAGCCTGCTCGTCAGTCCGTCTCTTTAGGAGACTTTGGTCTTGGGCCTAGTGGTTTTGGCGGTGGTTTTGATGCAGGTACTAGCGGTTTTGGTGGAGGGATGAGTGGTTTTTCAGGTGATCCCTCAGGTGGTGGTACTTCTAGTGGTGGTCTTTTTGGTGCCCCCACGGATGATGATATGGGCGGTGATGCCCTTGTTCTCTCCTCTCCCTCGTTGCAATGAGGACATTGCCTCGTTCAGCTTGGGGGAGGATCTCTCACTGTGAGTACTCTCTTTACTGCTTTCTAGTATAGCTTATTGCTTTTTAGTGTAGTTTAAAGCTTTGATAGAATAGTTTACAGCTTTGAAAAAAATTGAAAAAATGAAAAAAAAAAGATTGATCATGACTGGTTTGATTGCCTCCCTGTGCCCCTTGTTGAGCTTTTATTGAATATGATTTGACTCTGTTTTCTGGATAGTTGGGCATTTGTGATTCTGAGGCTTTGATTTGATGTTCGACTACTTTGATTTCGAGCGATTTATGACTATGCTATACTACTTTGTGCTACATACCTGATTTGGTTAGACTGTGAGGCCTTTTTCTAGCCTATTGGATTCATACTATTATTCAGTCTATATTTATGGTGTGTTAGTTCCTCTCTAGCGGATTGATCTTGACTTTGACGTCGTACTCATCTGATGTTTGGTGACTTGTTACATTTGCTATGATAGAGGCGTTCTTTTGACTTATTCTTCAGCCTCAGAGTGAGTTTTTGATACATTTTTATCCTCCTTAGCCCCGCTGAGCTTAATGACCTTGTTTCATGCTACTTAAACCCTTATTATGAGCCCATGGCCTTTGTCACGATATTATTTCCAAGCCTAGCTTGGGGGAGCTTTTGTATGGGTTGAGTTTGAGATTGGTTTCACGGTTTGGTTTGGTTGTTGAGGAATTAAAAGTGTATTTGTTGTGGTTTGAGTATGAGAAAAAGAAAAGAAAAGGCAGAATTTGAGTTGCGTGAATGAAGTTCAGAAAAATGAAAGAAAAATGAAATAAAAGTTGAAAAGAATTCAAAGTTATTTCATTCACGTACGTTCATAAAGAAAATTTTTTTTCTCTTTATTGCCTGAAAATTGGGTTTGTTGTGAATGTTCATTGAGTTATAAGAGTTGGTTTATTTTTCGTGGTTATATGGTGTTGATTGGGAGTTGTTTAGGCCATCTTAGGCCTTGTTTGAGTGATTCATGCTCCCCCTTTCTTGGTTTTTCCACCACATTACCCAAAAGTATCCCTACCTCTTACCTAAGCCCCATTACAACCTGGAAAAGTCCTCTTGAGCTTGTGCCTACAATGTCTATTGGATTGATTTTGAGTCAATTTGTCAAAGTTAAAGAGTATGTCTGCTAGTTGAGTCGACTAGATTAGGATGAGCGACATTTTACCTTCTTAAACACATGAGAGTGTGAGTGGGAAGGGACATTTATGGTCGGGTCGGTGAGTGTTCGGGTATATTCTTTGCCTGCCACAAAATTGAGAGAAGTGACACCCTTTGTGAGCACCTTTTCAGGATTTGTATGCCTAGTAGTCACTTGAACTTGATGAATTGCTTGGATGATTGGTGGTTGGATGGATTTGATTTGCCGAACTTGAATTATGCCTGCTTGAACGATTCTTAGTCTTGAAAATATTTTTGAGCTTGAATTGTTTTATCTATGGGGTGAGGCAATCTATTCCATGATCATGCTCTATTTGCTTGAGGATAAGCAAAGGTTTAGCTTGGGGGAATTTGATATATTGATTTCTTATAGAGTTTTCCCCTTTCTTTACAAGCTAAATTGTGCGATATTGACGCTCTTAGGAGCTATTTATGCTAACCATTTCGATATAGTTGTGGTTTGTGTGTTCCATATCATTTTGCAGGTTTTTAGGGAAAAACTCCCTATTTACTTGATGTTTTGAGCACCACGCTATAACGGAAGGTTATGAGGCATCTTGGCGGTCTCGAGATGGTATTCGGACCCCGTTGTGAAGAAGAAATATGCAAAAGACTTGGCGTCTGAAGCCAAGTAGAGGCAAGAAAAAAAGAAGCCTCGCCCGATCGGGTCGGGCAACCACTGCCCGATCGGGTTCGAGTATTTTGGCCCAGAAGTTCAGATTTTCCACCCGATCGGGCGGACTTGCCCGATCTCGTCGGGCGGACCTACACTTTGCCATATGCTGCTGCTTTTATGGGAGCTGAAGAAGACAACCACCCGATGGCATCGGGTGGTCCTGCCCGATCGGGTGCTAGGGTTGCGGCCCCGATCGGGTGGATGTTGCCCGATTACATCGGGTGAAGCCTTATTTGCTGATGCTGGAGACTTGTTCCCAGACCCGATCGGACGACCCTTTGCCCGATCGGGTGGACGACACGGGGACGCGATTTTTTGTTATTTCCCCACTCTATCTTATTGTTTTCTTAGGGACTATAAATACTTTTTAGAGTGTTTTTATTTGTATCTTTTATTCTATTGAATATTTAGAGAGCTCTTAGCCTAGTTTTTCATTGTTTTCCATTGTAGAAGAGATTCGAATACTATTTCAATTCAATTCAAGTTCCCGCTTTTCGTTAATTTGGTAATCATCTTTCTTATTGCTTTATTCTTATCTCTCAATTGCTTTAGTTTAATTACTTATTATTCAATTAGTTCATGATGAAATACTTAGGGTTTTCAATTAGATTTGTTATTGTCAATTCAATCATGTCTAAGTAGTTCTCTTTCTAGGGTGTTAGATAGGAAAGCCACGTTTATACCATGATTGTTATTTAGACTTCTATTGATTCCTAGGGCTTGATTAGGGTGATTGTGGTGTGGTTTGTTCTTAATTAGTGATTAATATTAGTGGCCAATTTCATTGATTGCTTGTGGTTGATAGTTGTTTGCACAGATCCGTCTTACGATTAGAGGCCTAGGACACATCAGTAGTTCTGATTACATTAGTGAACATGCGGCGTATGTTGAACTATGAGCGTTGAGTCTTACTCTTAACCATAGCTCAACACATGCTCTAATCCCTCGACTCTTGACTTAGGTTTTGATAGTAGTTGACCTTGTTTGATTGGTATAAGCATGGTGGACCGACCTAATACCCTAGGCTTTTATTCCATAGTTAAATCCTCGATTTAATCTGTTTTCCTTAGCTTACTCATTAGTTCAGTTAATTCTCCCTATTTTCATCTGAAGTAGTTAGTTAACTGAATATTAATATAGAAACTATGTCTCCCTGCGGATTCGACCCTGCTTCCACTGACAACCTTAGTTAGAGGACTATAGGTTTATCTTTGAATAGGTGATACGACTAAATCCTATCACCATTCAAAAGGGATTAATCTTTATATTCTGGCCGTTGATAAAAGAAGGCGAAATTAGACAATTCCAAAACTTTACATTAATCGAGAATTCAGGATTACAAAAGGCTACTTCCCATCCATACAAATTAATTGTCAATTTAACCACTCTTATTACGCCAAACCAAGACACAAATATTCCTGAAAATGGATTTAAGTTTTCTTCTTTCCAAGATATCCTTACCCATAAAGTTCAACCCATGTTCTATATAGGTAACCTTATCACCATATCTTTTATATTAAATTATATTTTGTTCAATTTATTAAAATGATGGTATTGATATGTGAAATTCTTTTTCCATATAGATGTTATTGGTACAATTTCTCCACTTAGTGAAATAAAAACCAATGAAAAATCAAGGATGATTACATTTGAATTGATGGACCTTCAGTGAGTCTACTTTACTTTTGTTAAAAATATCTTTTAGAATAACGACCTATGTACATATATGTTGATCACGGTAACCCGACTATTTAAATTCCATTTTTTGTAGGAACAATTGTTTAGTGTGCTCTTTATGGGGAGATTATGCAGATAGTTTGTTAAATTATATATCCTATATTGACAGGAAGGATCCAATATACATTATAATTCAATTTGGTCAAATTGTTACCACCAGAGGTTTGCAATTTCTATCATTCTATATGATTAACCATATTTGTAATATATTTGTTTTTGTCAAAAATTAACAATATTCAAAATCTCCCAAAAATAATAGGTGCTCTTCGAGTGACCAATACTAGAGTTACTACCCGTTTGCTTATCAATTCTAATGTGTTAGAAATCCTACAATTTAAGCAAAGGTATGAGAAGTCATTTTAAAATGTCTATTTATATACCATCGTTTGGAATGTCATTAGCACTATATTTTTAACTTTTAAATAATATATAGGTACGAAGATCAACCTGTTTTCATTCCATCGGAATCAAATAAAGTCATGGGTGTAAACATATATCAACTATCAAAAATAGGAAAGGTTATTTTTTGATTTATTGTCATTATAGTATTATTTGATGAACCTTCACCTAAACGAATTAAGAGGATGATTAGAGACGAAGAACCAAATTATAAATTTGTCATTGAGGATATGATGACTTTGAAGACGAAGTATTCACTCCCGAGAAGTAAAAGGAAAATAAGGATAGGAATCATGATGTTAGTCCTTGAGATTTATATTTATGCTATTTTCTATATTTTAGCATTTTGTCGAATAAGGTAGCTACGCTACAATAGTTATTTATTTTGGTACTTTTTCATTTGAGGAATTAGATAGTGAACTCTTGTTATGTATTGAGGAAATATTCATTGTTATTATTTTTGGGAGAAATAAATATTCTTTTGGTCATTTGAGTTGAGCAATATTTATTTAGTACGCGAATGGGAATTATTTAATTTTATCTCTCATGGTTGGTTATTTAATTGTTGCATGATTGCCAAACGTGAATGATTGTGCAAGTAGTGGGGAATTGTCTGTGCTTGGACGGGTTCCAAATAAATTATTTGTGCTTGGACTTGTTCCAAATAAATTGTTTGTACTTTGTATTTATTCCAAGTAAAACTCCGATGAACCTATTTTCTCTAGTCGATCTTGTATGATCAATCTTCCTTTTCGATGCCTTCGTAGAATGGTATTTAATTATGAATCGATCTGAAATTGGACGCATGTGTTTTTCATAGGTTAGGCAGTAGGATGGCCAACAACGTTGTCGCCTTAGCCTCTGTCATTCGTCTTTTGGCACAGAGAATGACCTAAGAGAGAACAAAACGTACTGAAATTGCAGGCGAGATGTTTGAGAAGCTGGCTAAAGTTAAGCCGCCTTATTTTAAGGGACAATCTGATCCTACATTCTTGGAGAGTTGGATAAGAGAATTCGATAAGATTTTTGGAGCCGTTAATTGCCCTGCGGCAATGGAGGTAGATCAGACCGTGATGTATCTGAAGGATGAGGCTGCTCTTTGGTGGAAGGAAAATGAAAAGGATTAGTGCCGAGGACGATTTCAATTGGGATTCCTATACCACTACTCTTAGAGGGAAGTTTTACCCTGCTTTCATGAGGAAGCAAAAGGCTCAAGTGTTTGGGGAGTATGTCTAGTTCTGAATACTATAGCAAGTTCATAGCTTTGTCTAGATTTGCACCTAAAGTAGTTTCCACTGAGGAGTTGAAGGCTCAGAGATTTTAGTAAGGTTTGACCGAGGAAATTCAATTGGAGTTAGGAGGTAAGACCTTTACATCCGTAGATGTTGTGGATGGGCGAGCTGCTCATATTTATGGACTGCAGACTAGGCATGACAAGAAGAATGTTGCCTTAGGAGACAAGAGGAAAGATTTTGAAGTTGGTGGAAGTCAAGGTATTTATAAGAGAAATAGGAATGGAAATGAAAATTTTCAGAATAGGAATGGCCAAGGATCTAGTGATGGAGCCAAGCCTGAGAGGACTACCATTGTAAGAGGTGTAATAAGAACCACCCTGGTAGAGACTTTAAGGGAGATCTGGTTACGTGCAAATACTGCCAGAAGAAAGGTCAGAGAGAGTTTGACTGCTTTACAAAGCAGTTACAAAGCAGAAACGTATGCAAAATGCCAATGGAGGCAATGGTCAGGCAAGATCTGGTTATAACCAAGCTAGCAGCCTAGGACCAAAGCCTTTGGGGTCGCAGAATGTTCAGGGAAGCTACACTAAGCCTGTGAATGGACGCAACAACAACAACCAGAGTAATGCTCCAGGGAAGCTGTTCATGATGAGTCGTATACACAAGCTGAAAAGTCTGCTGATGTAGTTTCTGATACTTTTTCTATCAATTCCGTTGTAGTTATTTGATTCTGGAGTGACCCATTCTTCTATTTCGTCGTCTGTTACTAAGGGTTTAGGTTTAGTAAACTTTGAAGTCGTTGATTTTCCCATTAGTATTCCTACTGTTGAAGTTGTGAAGTGTACTACACTAGTGGAAATTCAGCCATTTGCTGCGGGCCAAAAAGGGCCATTAGCTGCTTACAGGTGGTCGTAGCTATTGAAGGCGCAACTAAAAGTTTAGTTGCGGACATGCTCACAACTAAAAAAATACAATTGCTGCGAGCTTTAATGTTACGCCCGCAGCAACAAACATTTTTTGCTGCGGGCTTGAGCTTATGCCCGCAGCTAATTGCGTGTGATTTTTTAAAAATAAAATTCTTTGTTGTTGCGGGCGTGAGCTTAAGGCCCGCAGCTAATGCTTGTTTTAATTTTTTTTATAAAAATTGCAGTGCTGTAGCTACAACACCCCTTTCACACTGCAAATACCTCCTGTTGTCCTGCAGTTCTGCTGCCACTCTCACCCTCTCACAAACAGAATGCATGTATAAAATTACCAATCAACATTCATCATCCACGAAACATATCCAATACATTACATAACTTATACCATATTTAAATCCTAACAACAACACTATAGAACTTCACTGAAAAAAATAAATGCATTGACATGAATCCAGTAAACAATCATGCCTAACACCATGTGATCATGAGTAAATAGAGCTCATAGAAACCTCCTACGCCATTCTTCTTTGTAAGAGAGAGTAGATTATAACCGTTTAGGTAGATTCTCCCACGGACACTCCTTGGCGTTGCTACGAAAGGTGCCTGCATCGACAAGGGTTGCTGCAAACTCGACTGTGACAAAATGTAAGCACCTCAATAAATGAAATAATATGAGACAGACTGGAGTGAAAAAACCAAAGAAATCAGAATATGGGAATTCAAAGAAACATTGAAAATCCAGTGACTTCGGTTGAGAATTTTCATAGTAGAACTTTCCATTCTAACAAAAGTGTAAAAGTTGTCATCTTAATCAAAGAAGAAAAACAAGGGAGAGAAACAATAAAGGATGGATGAAATGCAAAAATACATGTGATCATCTTGACATAAACTCCGAGGTTAAGAGCTCTTTGAATGGTCTCAGCACTATCATGCCTCAGCTGATCAAAACGAGGTAGCAGCCCACAAAATGTCCAAGGGCCTCCTAGGCTTGACTTTGTTTTCTCTGGGATTTCTTGTAAAAACTTACAATATAAGCTACTCAGACAATCCACATCTATGAGGCCATTATGCAGCGTGGTCTCGTGGATGATTAAGTTCTCTGCAAAATTTCCACACAACATGAATAATGGAAGAAAATATCCAATACAGGTTGCCCCTGGACATTGTCTTGGGAGCTTATGATGTATGCAACAATATCCCCAACCCGACAGAGGGAACTAGTATAATTACATTGTCATTCATCTCCCTTCAAAATTAATATTCTTATATAACTTCAACAAGATTCAAAATTTCACATAAGTCTCCAATGCCTCTAAAGTGTATCAATAATCTTACCCATGGTAGGATATTAAAAGGTTAGAAGTATGCAGCCTTACTTATGCACTAGCTGAGAGGTTGCTTCTAAATGGCTATTGAACCGAAATGCAAATGCCTGTGTTCTACGTAATCTACATCATATTGGCTCTAATATGAATGCTAAATAGCTTGGGCCTCAATAGTGTTCACCTCAATTTTATGTGGTTGTTCATA